>JAQFVV010006254.1:2240000-2951082 GCA_028023455.1 Epiperipatus broadwayi
TTTATTTCAGTTTTATTAGTTTTTTATACATTTTATGTTGTTTTTAGTTTTTTATTGTTTACATTTTTTATGGTATTATTATATAGTTATGTATTTTATTTTATTTTGTTCACTATATCATAGCTCTGAAGAAGACTGCAGGACAGTCAAAACATAGGTGTATGTATATATATGTACAAATAAAGAGTTTTGCTAAAAAGTGTTCAAAGTGATTTGGATTAATTGTATTTATAGGATATTACAGCAAAATAAAGAAAAGTGTGGTTTTGGTCTCTTTCACATTTGTGAAAATTGCTACAGACTTTTTATCAGACGATGTTATTTGCTAATTTTTTTTTGCTTTATTAAATATTTTTATATAATAATTGTACTATAACTATTTTTAAATCAAATTTTATTGCTAATATCAAATGAATAATATTGCATAGATTATTTATAAGATATTTAAAATCAAAATACAAAGTCAGATTACAAAAAATAATAAATAAATAAATATTATTACACTTGAACAAAAAAAAATATATACTTTTTTTTTTTAACTTTATAAAGAATAAAAATAATTATCTGAAAATTACATCGTGTTGTTTTTATAAAGTAAAGAGGAAGGGACATTTTAAAATCTATCCAATGAAGTTACAATATAAAGAAGTCTTAGTAATCATTATGGAAAAAAGAAAACACCAATAAACTGGTGTGTGTTTTAAATTTTACCAGCAATAATAGTAAGCTCCAAATGGCTGCACAAATATTCAGAGACTAGAGGCTTGATCTGTAAATTTAATTTTATTGAAAAAAAAATGGAGTTTGGAAAAAATGCAATTAAACAACAAATAAACCCTTAGAAATCGCAAAGTAAATAATATGAAAATTACACTTCTAATGTTGGACAAAACTTTATTATTAACAACTACATTTAATAATAGAATGTGAAAATGAGTGGTAGTGATTATGATAGTCCTGATTTTGTGTAATTCAATGCAAAGGAACAGAAAGTGGATGCCAATTTTCTTTGTCACATTAAAAAGACAAAATGTATAGATTGAACTTTTTAATTATCAATTAATGGGTAAAATATAATATTGAGTTAGGAGTATCTATTGAAGACAGTGAGTACACTATTTAATAAGTATTCCAATATTTAATTTTGTTTGAAAATTAATAATGATGTATATTTGACAATGTAGTCACTTGTAATTAATTTTTATATGAACTATATCTGGAAATGAGATTGTCAAAAGTGGTTTTAGAATGAGAAAATACATAAATCAATTTTTGAATATGGAGAATTAAAACAGAAATGCAACAACAAATCATTTTACTTAGTATATTTACATATTCTTTTTTTTTTTTTAAGATGTAATCAGTTATTCTCTTTTAAAGAGAATTATTTTTTTAATAAAGAATTGAATGTACTTGATAGATATCCAAATGTGGATATATACTTTTTATATGCTGCTGTAAAATATACCTATCATTGAACTGACATTTGGCTGTGTTCCTAGGTACGGTAAACATATAAATCCATTAAAGAAAGTTTCTCAGCAAGTAGTTATGCATTTAACAAGTTAATTTATGCATCCAAAGTCAATAATAAGCAAAATGATTGTCTAAGATTTGATTTAAACTTTCATAAGAGAGTATAGTAGCTTTAATAATTCATTTAAATGTCTTCATTAAAATTTGAGAGGATGTCTGAAATATCTAGAATGTTGGATAGAAGCTGTTTGCCCATAATGATAATTTACTGACTTTGTACCAGAGATTTCATACTATATTAGAAGTTATTTAATATGCTAAGAACAAGTTAAATGTCTATATACTCGTAAATATCAATAAAAGAGTGCTGACATAGTATAGACTGTACATGAAAGTGAGGCAGAAAAAAATATTGTAGAATTTGTTACAATTTTTAATCAACAGATATGAGAATGAAATGAGCTGAATTATATGTTTTCTGTCTATAAGCATTTCATGATAGTATATATAGTTTTTTAGCTGAACAATTCTATTGGTAAAATAATTGGAAATAAGAAACACTAGATATGGATGAGAACTAGGAATTTGTAAAATGTGATGAACAAATGATTCTAATTTACAATATCAGAAGTAGATTAGAATTCTATTTGACAATCATATATGAAATTAGTGTGCTTATTTGATTTAGCATTTGTAAAATGATTTAGAAAGTATGATGTGTGAAAGACAATTTTAGTGTATTTATTTAGTTATTAATATAATGGTGATATATGAGTAATTTTTGCCTATGTCCTAAGCCATTTTGCAATTGTAGGAAGCCATTATTTTTGATAAATCAAACGTTCATTGATTTTATATGTTACTTCTTATATAAACATTTATGTTGCCTAATGTATATGTTACTAATAACTTTTTAAGGTAAAATATATTTATTGAGAGACTAGATAGAAGAGCATAGTTTGAAAGCATCTGGTTAAAACTAGCATGTGAAAGGATTTATATTGTAATTCACTAATGTATAAACCCTATCTGGAAATTGATCAGCTGTAAGCAAGATATGTTCCTGTGGGCAAAAATTTCATAAGCAATTTCACTATATGTTATATAAGTTTAGCATAATGTATTAGATGAAGATAGTTTGTCATTTAACTCTAGCAAGTTTAGGTTTAAAATGTTCTAAAATTTCTACATAGATGCCAATGCTAGACACATTTGAATTTTTTTTTTTAAAAGCAAAAGAATCCCTGATTATGATGAATATATATATAATAACCTAAAAAGATTATATAATGATAAAAGATAAGCCATCTCAATAAGTATATGACATATCAAATAATAATATTGGCTAAGCTCAGGGGATTTCAGAATGCCCTATGCTACAATAATAAAATCAATAAGAGTAAATAACAACAATGAATAAGCATTATTAAAGCAAATGCAACATTTAGTAAATTTTAAGAGGAGACTTCTTATACTCACTCATGAATTATAACAGATCTTATTATGGTAGCATATATCATTAAAGGGTTAGGTTACATTAAAAAGTCTCCACCTTCAACATCTCTTTCAATCATAACACATCTAAACAACCATGACAAGCGTCTTATCATCATGATCAGATCTACAATTAACCAATTCTTTTTATAAAAACAAAAGCACGTCTTATTATTGAAAGAGGTGGATAAATATATATATAAATGAATACACCAAACTTTTTCTTTTTAAAACTTGTAATATAGGGTATATGAGCACAGACTTTCACACCACCCACCTCTCTCCACTCTATCTAATAACACTGATACACCTAAACACATATATGCTGAAAAGATAAATAATCACCAATATACGTATTTCATGCTAAACCAGCAATCATCAGTTGGTCCAGACTATCATCTTTACACACATATATAGTATAAGTGCTCAGATATATATTAAAATAGACTATCCTCATAGTTTAATGGACAGGCTTCAATCCACTCCAAACTCCAACTCTTCAACCGTCCATCCAATTGAAAATCTGATGATGGAATGCTTGATTTTTATATGATTATTTTAAAAATATAACTACACACCAACATTTTAATTATTTTATAATAGTTTTTTTTTTCAAGGAAAACTGAAAAATTCAAATGTATAATAATAAATATAACTTATTCCAAAACAAATCCAGTAATTAAAAAATACAAAAAAATACTCTTTACCCCAAACCTTTCTATTACAAACGATCTCAAAACTTTATCAATTTTTTTTTTGTTTTGTTTTGGAATATGTGATATTTATATTTATTATTATATATTTGTATTTTTTTTTTTTTTAGTTTTCCTTGAAAAAGACTATTCTATTATAAAATGGCCGAAATGTTGGTGTGTAGTTATATTTTTATAATAGTCATATAAAAATCAAGCTTTAAAAGGAAGAAGTTTGGTGTATTTATTTATATATATTGAAAGTTATGAACTATTTTTGAAAAGAAAACTATAGATGATATTTTAAATGCATAAATATACATATTACATGAAACATTAAAAAATGTATTAAAAATATTCAAAAAAAAAAAAGAAGGAAAAATAATATATATTATTATTTTTAATAAATGTAAAAGACTGTTAGTTTAATAAATAAAATAAAAAGATTTTGTCTTGCATTGGTGGTCGAGAGGTCAGCGCGACGTCCCGGCCGATGCTATGACACTTAAAAAATAAATAAAAAGATTTTAGAATAAATCAAATGTCAGTTAGGAATAAACAAACGGAAAAATAAACTTTGTATATTGATCTCAATTTAATAAATAAAAGAGAAAATAGAAGAAAAAATATAATTAGAGTATAACATAGTTTAGGAATTTTAATTAGATTTACTATTTGAAAGGATGTCTTATTTTTATTTTAACTAAAAGTACAAATTCCAAAATGTTAGGAGATATAATAATGGGGGGAAAAGAAAACTAATTATATAAAGGTAACTTAAGGATTTGGTGAAATAATTTAACTAAAAATTAATTGTAAAAAAAAAAGATTGTACAAAATTATTTATCTTTTCAACATATATGTGTTCAAGTGTATTAGTGTTATGAGATAGTGTGGAGAGTGGTGGGTCATGTGAAAGTCTGTGCTCATGTACCCTATATATTATCTAAAACTATTTCATTAGAGAAAATTACGATCTAATCAAAGATCAAAATAATTTTGTAAATTGTTTAATCAGGAAGAGATTATATTTTACTGAAAATCAGTAACATTTCCAATTGACTAGATAACACTGTAATCAATGTTGTAATTAAATAAATAGATATTGAAAGAGATTAACTAATAAGAAGAAATTGAAAAGCTAATTAATGTCATGGATAAGCTTAGACAATGATTTTGTCAAGGAAATAAAAAGCTACTAAATTTCCTTATATTCAGTTCTGCTGTTATTTATCTGTTTGGCTGACTTATCACTTGCTGAATTTGCAGACTTCTTTATTGAGAATGACCAGTTCATACTTCAGTGATGTATAGATATTTATGTGGCTCTAACATGTCCATGCAGTGCTAAACTTGCAATGGAGTATTAATTCAGTTTTCACCAGTCAGTTCATATGCCTTTAATAGCTTGAAATGTGATAAATATCCTTGATCTACCATTAATGAGACAACTATTCTTCATTATAGAAGACTATTACTGAACATATATCGATTAAGGGTTAAAAAGTTTTGCAATTATTTTATTTTAGTTAATAAGGCATAAAAGAAGGTAGCTTCCATATGATATTGGCTGCTTTAACATGTGAAACAGCTATGAGTACAGAATTAATGACATCAAATGTGTACTAATAAGTTGATGCATACTGATGACATTTAATATATTTTAAAACTGCAAACAAGTTTTTAATGAAAGTAAATTGGATATATTAAGGAAGTATTTAGTAGATATTGTGATGTTAGAGTTAATTTAAAGTCAATTGGAATAGTTTATTTGATTGTATGTAGAAATATGTTAAGTTATTGAAATTTGCATTGTCAAAGAAAGTCACCCTAGAGACAGAAAAGTGATTTAAATTGTTTTAAAAATAACAAATGGTAAAAATAATAAATCAGCTAATGAGAATCCATATGCTCAAATAAATATAACTATATCTAGAAGACATAATTAAGTAAATGGCCAGAGACATAGGTAAACAATTCTGTATTGCAATGCTGAAAACAAACTATCATAAGCACCCTTAAAATCATCACAATTAAGTTATCCTTGACCCTGAGCAACATGCAAAATGTCAATAACATCTTTAGATTTATTAAGAGAATACATGACGACAAGATCAAAATTTAGATAAAATTATTAAGATTTTTAAATAGAATTTTAGAATGTATTAAGGCATCAACTTTTTGAGTTGGATGAATGGTTTAGAGTTGCAAGGAATATTGGGAAAATTGAAAGGAAAATTGTACTTTCAATAATCTCTAATATAGCATCAATGTAAGGATGCTAAAATGTTTTAGGGTGTTAATGCTGTAAATATTTATTGTTGAAGCATTTAGATTATATAACTTGATATATGTCAGTAGCATTTAAAACATTAATTCTTGTTAATGTAATTAACAATAATATCAATAATAGTTATTCTTTTATTTCCTCCACAAGATCACTAACCTTTAAAGATTTTTGCAATGATATATATTGCAGAGGCTTTGACTATGTGGTGGAACTGAACTGAGATCAGACCCATATAGCTATCTGGCTTGTTAGTCTGAGTTTGAAGACTTTATTGGTCTGAAAAATTTCATGCTTGCAAACTGATAGAAACTTTTTGCATAGACACTGGAGTCAGTGTTTAGATCTAGTTTCTAGCTCTATCCTTCACTGATGATAGCAAATTAGCTTGAAATCAGCTGATCTGAGAGTGGGCAAAATGAAAGAGATAGTGAATTCTGACTCTTTTGTCATTTATGTAAACAAATGTACACTTAGTCAGTGTTTTTGGCAAAATGCCATCTATTGCTCATAAATACAAGCCACAGCAAGTTAACGTGATTATAACTTGTTTTTGTTTTTCATAACCTATTAATGGTAATTTTATCACATGTACAATTGGTTATTTTTGTGAGTAAAAAACAATATTAGAAAAGCTAGTATTTAACAGGACTTGATTTGAATTGTATAATGCAAAAGATAAGTTGTCAGATATCAAGGTTTTAAGACTAATGTTATGTCACTTGTTTACATGAATTGACCTATTAACATTTGACTGAAGCCAAGAATCATTGTACATATGGAATTTTGAAATAGATAATGAAAAAAAAGCTTATTGTAACATTGCTCTAAGGAATTGATACATTGGTTGCAATGATATTTTTGCCAATGATATTGAATTGTAGCCCAGTACATCATAGAAGATTAATTTTATCAACTTGATCATATGTGGTATATTTGCTAACATTATATATATGTAAAGCTAAATGGTTTAAGCTATCACATTTGAAACAGAGAGATTTGCAATTTTTAAATGTTGATGCTGATTAGGACAGAAAACAGTAAATATACATTGATTGAATTCTGTGGATAAATGTTTTGTTTTTCACACATTGGTGGGAACTCTTATAGAACATTAGTTGTCCAAAAATACAGATTGTGTAATGTTTATGATTGTGTTTTAAAAGATGTTTGTAATATGTATAACATATGCATAATGCAGTCATTCTATCTTTTCACAAAGACTTTATCTTGTATTTGGAAAGTGGGAGTATTCATTTATATAGTTAAAATCTACAAAGTGCATATGCATTAGCTTATTTGCTTATTAATATTACAGTTTATAAAAACATTGTGTTATATAAAATAAATATCTTGTTTAAATCATGTATTAACTAAATTTGCTTCTTTTGTCACATAATAGGTTTTCTTCAGATTTAGGTTTTTTTTTTGAAATTGTGTTTTCAACCAATTGACTCTTTTGTGTAGTAAAATATCCTTGGACCACAAAGGATTTAACTATGAATATGGCTGTTGATTTTACATTGTTGATTACATCATGATTCTAAAAATCTATAAACAATCACAAAGAAATAAATGCAATAGTATTATTATAATAATTCTGTAATGTGCTGTTTGAGATTAGTAATGTCAAGTTTTTAGCAAATATATGCTTCCACTAATCATTTATCTTGACTAAAAATGTCACTTAATCAAATCAAGAAAATGTATAGAGGGATGAAATAGAATTATATGTTTATTATTATTATTGGTGGGATATTCAGTCTTCTCATGGCCCACCATGCAAGCAAAATGCATTAGCATACAAAATAAATAATGTGCACATGGAAAACAGACTTTATTTTAATGAATTCTAGTTAAAGTTAGCAAAAATTGAAATTATATAATAAAACTATTAATGTGGGCCCTCTGAAGAGTGAACTTTTCGTTTGGGAAATGCTTAACACTGAGGATATATCAAAAACAATAATAAAGATTTTTTTTTTACAGATTAATTGTTCAGTACAACTTGCTGTAATTATATTTTTAGGATTCTCATCATTCTTCTAATTCTTATCTTCTTAAAATTCCTGAATTTACTTTTATTATTGATATGATACATTATAAACATAGTATGACCATTTTTGTTTCAAACTATCTTGCAAAGCAAAAAACTTCCATTACAGATAGTTCAAATGTTATTGCAATTACAATTCAGATAGATAACTTCTATGTATGCAAGTTTACAAATCTCCCAAATACAGACTGACTCCATTCTTCTCTATCAGATCTGTATTTACAGTATATCTCAATTTTTGTAATAGTTTTTGGAGATATGTAAATAAAGATTAAACATGTGGACAACTTTTAGAAAGGATGGATTTAGATAACTTGCCCTTTATGATGCCAACAAGGAAGAAATGGTGAAAAGAAACAACTTATGTTTTGATGTTTATTTTGATGTTTTATGTTTTGTTTTAACAATTATGTTTTACTACTATTTTCTGAACTACTGATATTGGATTATTTCCCCCATAATCAGCATAAACCAAATCTAATTATTATTGGAGTCTATATTCTTATAATTGAAAGTTATTCTGTTCCAAGATGGAATTTAAGAAAAGCCTGGATTCAATATACTGAATATCTTGAAAGAATATTAACAGAATCTCTCCAATTCCTTTTTGTTATGATAGGGTTAACAAACTCATTATATTAAATACTAGAGAGTTTGATTTTCAAGCATATCAAAAGCAATTTATTTTAGGGTGGAGCGAAATTAACAGTGATCTTTATAATCAATGTTTGTCTACCAGGGATCCAGAAATTGCTGACAAACTTACAAAATCATTTGACATGGTCACTTTTACAAAATCTTGGTGGATGTAAAAATATCTGTAAAATAACTACTGCTGTTTTTATTAATAAATTTGCCAATGTTATATGTTAGATTTCCAAATCCAATATTGATAGAATGGGGTGGGGGTTGGGAGTACATTGTGAAAGAAAAGCTTGCAATTCTGCTAATATTATATGTAGCTAAAGTGAGTTTGAAAGTCTGTGTTCAAATTTCCTGTAATTACATCTAATATTAGTCTTAAAAATTTTGTAGATATTTATGAATTCGAACTTTTTTTGATTGTTCATAAAAAATTATTTTTCACATATAAATCGTGATAAACAGAGCAGCTAAAAATTCAAAAAATATTAATCACAATGAACAATTTGCCAAGTGCTTTCAGTATAGTATATCAGAATCAAGGTGACATATTGGAACTAAATGGTTAATATTCCAGTGCATGCTCAGTAGAACACTAGTGTTATGCTGATTGATAATGTTTTTAGACCTTGCAATAAACCAAGCCTCATTCAACTTCCTCTTTTTATCATTTGATTCATTACACACAGTAGTAATATTTTGAGGATAAACTCATGTCCACAACTATTTTCATGACTAGAAAAAACAGAATTAACCTGTAAATCACTTTAAGACTTTTTATGCTAATAAACACACTGTTGTAATTGTGTTAAGTCACTTGCCTTCATTTCCCCGTAATAAACAGCATTATAATCAATTTCGTTGCAAGCGTTGGAATAAACCACTTCATATCTATTCACTTCTTCCACACCATCCTATAGGACTTAAAATCAAAGCATGGTTAGCAAAACTATTAAGTAATATTATTCATACAAAAGTGTTCCAAAAATATGGCTTATAAGAAAAACTATAGCAATGTTCAAGTCAAATAAACCTAGCAATGATAAAAAAAAAACATCCTCCAAATTATTATGCATTTCCTATGAGCTTTTTGAAAGAATCATATTAACAAAATTTTTGCTAATTGTTGAGAGTCATTTACCTGTTGATCAGGCTGCTGTGAATCTTTATCAACCATTATTGAAAAACGCATTTAAAATAAATTAAAACTGGTGGGTCTTTTACTGATATAACCTCAACTTATGATTCTGTTTGGGAAAATGCTCTTCTAAAAGTTATTAAAATTCTTAAATGCAGGGAAATCATTAATTTATTTGACAAAATGCTCTCTAATAAAAAAATTCAACTGACACTAAATGATAATCATAACATACTAAAGTTTGCAGAACAATCTTCCTCAAGATTCAGTTCACTCATCCACTTGATTATGATCTTTCTGAAACAGAATTGCAAAATATTAATTTTTGCTGATGATATTCTTTTGACTGCTCAAAAAAAAGATTCTTTCCTGAAATAGAATAGCCTTTCAATAAAGATATGAAAGGGTTGGAAATCTTTTTGATTTCAAAGACTGTGTCTTATTTTTAATCTAATGAAAATAGTATGCTCAATTTTTCATCTAAATATCAGGGAACAACTTGTAGTCTGAATATTAGCTTTTACAATAATAAAATGAAACATAATTCTACCCCCATGCTATTTAAGAATAACCTAGACTGTAGTCTAATTTATTTTTATCATACAGCTAAGGTTAAATCAAAAATCAATTTTTAAGAATAATCTCCTTCGTAACCTGTCTGGCCACTACTTGGAGTTGTGAAGCAAATATTTTATAGGCAGCTTCTTTAGCATTACTATATTCTGATGTGAATACTGCACCCCTGTTAGGAGAATTACCACACTAAACTTTTGGATACTCAATTAAATATTACAATAAGAAATATTACAGGTAGACTCAAGATTATTTGTTTGCAGTGACTTCCTGTTGTTTCACATATTACTTTTCCAGATATCAGAAGAAAAGTTGTTTCACAAAATATGTATAATCAGCTGTTAAGCAAATAGGACTTGACAATAATTCAAGATATAGATTTACTATCTAAGATTCATCCCAAATTGAAATATTCTTTTTGGATGTTCAAGCACAAGTCTATAGTCAAAGATTTATGATACAAAAATGAATGTTCCAAACAAATTTCACTTTCCACTTCTAACAATAAAACCAGTTAAAGTTGAACTTTCTAGATGCAACTAGACTCTCATCATAACCTATGGATGAAGCACTCATCTACTTCATAAATGGAATTTATTAAACACTGATATGATCCACATATGACTATAGTGTCAGAATTGAAAAACTTATTGAATATATTTTCTAGTTAAAATATCTGCAGGTAGTTATTTTGTTAATAGTTAAGCTGACATAAAAATCTATACCCTAAATAAAATAATTATTATTGGTCATGGTTTAAACATATTAGAATTATCAATGATTAGATTGTTAAAAGGAATTTGCAAGTTTGTTTTTCATTATTAATAATATCCACAATAGTGGTGGAATACTTTTATTCAACCCATATTGGACTGTACAGAGGGTGAAAAGATGTAACTTCATACATTTTGGAGATACTTTTATTGACATTAAGGACATCTTGTAAAAAATGGTTTAAAAAACTAGACTGGATTAAAAGTAAGTTTAATGAAACTTTAGTTTTCTTATTTTTATCACAATTTGCTTCAATTTCATGTGTTTTTCTGAACATTTTTTTATCACAAGAGTCATTTAAAACTTACTTACTGGTGATAAAAAATAATGTCTGTGAATTGAAGGACTTTTTCTTTCCTCAGAGGGCTTCACATTTAGGAAGAGAAAGAAATAATAATAGAAGGTAAACTTCACATGATCACCATCTCATACTAGCATATAATTGTTGTAAACAAAGGCAAAACTCTCCGTACAGTAGTTGGCACAGGGTGGCACTACTGTATGGAGAGTTTTGCTTTTGTTTAGAAAGTAAAGTTACTATATTACAGATATAAAATTTAAATTTTTACAAGAACAAAACTACAGAAGTTCAAATAGTTGGATGTCATCTTATAAACTGAACTGGAAATAAACCTAAAGGTATTGGAATTCTGTAGAATAAGTTGTGTGAAGAAACTGGCTTCCTTTTACCAAAGGAATCAAAGGGCACTACAACTTTCTTGAAAGTGTGGTCATTAAAATATGAAATAGATGATACAAATAAATATCATTGTGGCTATGTAATATAGGGTATATGAGCACAGACCTTCACATGACCCACCACTCTATCTAATAACACTGATACACTTAAACACATATATGTTGAAAAGATAAACAATCACCAATATATGTATTTCATGCTAAACCAGCAATCATCAGTTGGTCCAGACTATCATCTCTCCACACAACTGATGATTGCTGGTTTAGCATGAAATACATATATTGGTGATTGTTTATCTTTTCAACATATATGTGTTTAAGTGTATCAGTGTTATTAGATAGAGTGGTGGATCATGTGAAGGTCTGTGCTCATATACTCTATATTATATATATATATATATACAGGTATATAATAAGCCTGTGTTTCAGTTATATCAATGTGGCTATGTAAATAATTCAAATTCAAAACCTTAAATGTTAAAACTTTCATGTCATTGATTTGCACTGCCTCCCATTAGCAGGATATGAATAAGCAGAAACTACTTACAGAAATCTGAATTCTCTCGATTGTTGTTTATTATATACTGAATGTTTCCTCTGTTTGATTAAGAAATGACATTACAATATATAGATCTATTTTAAAAAATCACAATAAATCAAATTATAGTTTTAATTAAATTTTGATGAACTTACTTTTTCTTCAATCCCTGTTTATTTTTTAACTTATGCATTTTCTTATATACATTTTGTTTTCATCTTAGGTTTGTGCTAATAACTACGATGATACCATTTTGAAGTGTATATCTAAAACTTTCAAATATGTATTGTTGATAATTCTGGGCTTATTACTGAATATATAATTTAGTTTGCAAGTGAATAAAGATTAGATTTGGTTCTCAAGTTTGATATTTTACATCTTCACTTATTAATTTATATTTCTTTATATAATTAACAAAGATATTATTATCCCATAGGTTATAAAATATAGAAATATAAAATTATTTAGTCACTATATTTTATTGTTCATTATATATACTTTATGTGCATGTGAATTCTAGATATATATGTGAAAAAATTTAAATATTTGTTAATTGATAAAGTTGGCAATTATCTTAAGCCTTGATTCTATATTGTCTCTAAGTTGAAAAGTTATTATTTTTATTCTATTCTTATTTACTATATAGGCAGTTCGGTTAACTATTCTATAATTGCTCAGTAAATGGATATCTAAGAAGTATCTAATAATTCTATAATGAGCTGTTAAAAGATTTTTAATTTTTTTATTTATAAAAATACAAACAAATAACTGATCAATTCTTATGTATTATTGTTCAATTCTCATTGCCAGATAATCAAATAAATTGACGATCTTATTAGTAGGTTAAGAAGATAAGATTTTAACTTAAAAAATTTAATATGTAAGAATTCCAAATGAAATGTAAAAATAAAATAAAGAAGTTAGAAAAGATTTGTGTGAAAATTGGAAGAAAGATAATATGTGAAAAGATTTATAATCTGGGGGGGGGGGGAGGTCTTGCAGATAGATTGACTGAAAATGAAACTGGGATAATTGTATATTAAAAATTTATAAAAAGAATTCATAAAAATTACAGATATTAAGTAAAAAAAAAACATTTAATAATTCTAAAAAATTTCCAGATAGTGAATGAAACAATTCATAAAAAGTGTAGAACGAAAGAAAGAACATTAAAATAATATCTGTTACCAGCAGTTACTTATATATATAAAGTTTTTTTTTCTTATTATGTCATAGCATCGTCGGGGAGGCGACCCACAACCATCTGCAACCAACTACTTGCTTGCAATGCGTCTGCGATGACCTCTCGGCTAACAACGCTTGTTTATTTTTGTTGAATATTTTAGAAAATAATATAATTTATGAAACTGAAAGTACAAATATGATTATTTAGTCTCTATTTAAAAGGAAAGTGAAGATGGTTTAAAGCGTGAGAAAAAATCAAATCATTTTAAAAATAATATTAAAATTTAAACTTTTGTGAATGTTGTAATCACTAAAGACTTAAACATTTGGAAAGTATGTAACTGTTTGAAGATGAGATTTGGTAATTAAATGTAACTTTAAAAAGCGAATGAGATTGAAATTGATCCATATGTCTTTGGATGATTTATTTGATGCTTTTGAGATGGACAGATAAATAAACAAAATTTGAAATACCATCATCGTATGATTTCCTTTTATGTTTACTCTTAGGCTTCTGCAAGCAGATATTTATCTTTATTCTGCTCTAGAATATTTCTGTGTAAGCTTGAATCATCAATGGATCTCAAATGATATAGTGCTACAATGTCCTCATTTTCATTGACTAATCAAACTTACAGTGGTTGACTCCATGAAGGCAACTGTTCTTGGAAACATGAAAAAATTATGTGATATTGCATTTCTGGTTTTAACATTTCTAGACAAAGAGTAGAAGGGCCCACAATTGCCATATAGTTAAGATCTCTAAAATATATAGAAACTGATTTGATATCAGATCTATATAAGTATGCAAACAAATTGGCTTGGATTCAAATCTTAGGTTTTTTTCGAGCTACCAGTTTGAATAATATAGAGCAGTAAGATACATAAGTGTGCATTAGTTCCCACAGTGAATCCTATTTCTTATTGATAAAAACAAAAGACAGAAACTGCTATGGAAATCAGCATATATATTCTGGTGTCCATTAATTACTCAAGGTTACAATATCAGTTAATGCTCTAGAATAGAATGAAAATAACTGCTCTGAGTATAATTTAAAACTAAATAAATCATATAATTCTTACAGAAGATTTTTTTTTTTAACAGAAGATGAATTAAATAAATATTATTCTTAGAATTAAAGATTAACTATATATATTAATATGAACAAAGAAGGGGGGGGGGATTTATATTAGCTTCTTCAACCAGCGTTTTAAAGCCCTTGTATATACTAATAATGTATAACATAAGTTGATTTTTTTTTTCTGTAAGCATTTGCACTGGAAGAAAAAAAATACATACCAAAATTCGGTTGTGAAACTAGCTTTCTTTTTTAAATGAAATGTCTATTTATTTTTATTAGAGGCAAAAATGTAAAAATCCGTTGTAATTATATAAAGATATATTATCTAAGAAATAGAATGAAATATTTATACTTTATTTAAGATCCTGTTTGCCCTTTAAATTTCATCTACTATTATCAAATAAACTATACCTACAACTATCTATACAAGTAATTGTGTCCCTGCTTTCAAATTCATAGTGCCAATTAAAAAGTATATTATTGCTAATGTATTTAGCAGAGCTTTACTTTCTTTTGACTGATCCTAGCTGCTAGCTGAAAGAGGTATGCAGCTCAGTTGTTTTCATATTGCTATGTCAAGCAGACTAAAATTAAAAACATGTATTTATTAATTCTACAAATCGCTGTAGCGAGACATATGTTTAAATTCTTATAATTTTTTTTTAAAGACTTGTGAGTATTTTGATTTATGATTATTTTCAGGTCTAAACGTAACCTTTAAAAATGTCAGAGTTCCATTTTTAAATAACTGTTAGCATTTGCTAAAGAACTTTTATAAAGATTTCAAATTTCCTGGAGGTCTTTTCTGTTTACTTGGTAATTATTGTATGTCATACATTATCACATTATCATAATTTGATATACCATTCTATCAAACTACTGAAGCGTCTACTAATTCTGCAATTAAAATATCATAAATAGAACATATATGTGCATATATATGTTGGTATGATTATTTGCAGGGAGTCCCATTGACCACTTCTGAAAATATGGATCTACTGAAATTACTTCAGATTATAAAATGTAACGTTTTATATTAAACAAAAATGATATATTAAAACAGGCAAAACTGTTTATTGTGATGTTTATTGGCTAAAAACGATATATACGTTTCATTTAAATATGTAAAATGATTAATTCAAAAGCATCTTATTTTTATATTTATTTTGCCTTTTTTAAAAGTAAATAAAAGAGAAATAATTTTTTCAGATCATTGTCTAAAATTTATCTAAGAAATTTAAAGTAGAAATTGATAGATAGGCTCAAAGCAGGAAAAATAAAATCTTCAGTAGTGCCTTGTAATAGATATAATAAATAATTCTGTTATGAACACATTTTTAATAAAAATAAACAATTGCTCTTTTGATTTTCTTTGAGAAAGACTTGCGCTCAGAATCAATGAATGACTAAAGATTCAAACTAATTATTGGTTATTTGTGCCGTTTAATCCAGTATTAAACGCGCGAAATATCCTTTGATAAATCCCGTCTGCTGAAAATGAAAAAAATCCTCATTCTAGCCAATTGAATGTGGATTATTGTATTTGGTGGCCTGTAAATAAATACAAACATAATTAATTTGAAAAAAAAATTTAGAATCATCTTATTAAAATTTGAATGAATTGATTTCATGATCGGGATCGAAAACTATAAATGACTTTCTTGTCCATTTCCCTTAAGATTAATGATATAGAATTAGTTTTAGCAGTTTTACTTGCAGTTATCCTTCCATTCATGAAATAACTGATTAACCACTCTGCGCGGCTTGGCGCAATTGGCGGGGCGTCCTACTTGGAATTGTCCCAGGACTGATTCGGAACGCTCGCAGGTCTGGCGCACAAACTTCTTACGAATTCCCGAACAATAAAACCTATGCCTTTTTTTAAGTGATTAATCAGCTTGACTTCTTGGGAAAATAGTCAGTAACTTTTAGGACGTTTACTTTCCCAAAAATAGCAATCCTTTAAGCATTTCAGTTGCACTTTATTTTTAGTAATAGGAGTTGTGGTAAAAGATCATAATAGTTATATTATTTGCCTGAAAACAGATGAACGGTCAGGCAATAATGAACATAGACAAAGTGATATTTGATGATTATCACTGTCATGCCTGCCATCTTTTTCACACAGTTTACCTTAGCATTTCAATATTAAAGTTTTATTATACTCTTTAATACATTCTTATGTGATATATATTTGAAATAAATGAGGCCAATTATTGTGACAAACAAAAAAATATTTAAAATGTAATTCATAATCGTACCTTCATCGTTTCTTTACCATCATCTAGCCACGTGTATATATTATTCTCTGGGTAGAATTAAATTTGTCATTTTTTGCAATAATGATTTGAATAATCTCTATAAACAGTTTATTTTATCAGTGTTATGATTTATTAGCATTATCTTAATTACAGCAATTAGTTATATTAATAAACAGTGAGATTTGACTGTCTGCCATTAGAGTTGATTGATGGATTTTGTTTTTCCTGTGGAAACGTTATTTTTTATGGATAAACTGATTAAAAATAAAGTCTTCGGTATGTAGGAATGGTTTGTTTATCTCATTAGTAATGACTGCAGATTGTATTATAAGCAACCATCACGCACAATTTATATACTTATTACTCAATCCTCTTTTATTTCTCATATATTGTAATGGATAATATATGAGTTTGCATGCAGTGATTAGTTTGGCGTTTTTGTTTTTCATGCTGCCTTTCAGGTTATGTTGACTAGCTCCCTCTGAGAATTTCATCAGTCTATGTTTGCTCTTTTTGACCTCCCCCCCCTTTTTAATTAAAAAGGGCAGAATATTTTGACTATGGCTTCCTAGTATGATTATTTGTAGTTTTATTTATTTCTTCCATGATTTATCTATAGGTCTTCTATGGTCTTTCTTCTGCACTCTCTATTTTTATTCTTTCTCATCTAGTTTTTCCTTCTGTAGAGAGCTTATGTGTGTTTTTACGTTAGAAAAGTTTTTTTTTACTTCCTTAATAAAATTTTAGTTCAAATATATTTTTAAATATTATATAATTAGCCATTTTCTTTCATTGTTGTGATCTTTTATATATCGGGTTTTATACTTTATATCATTAGATTATTTGTTTTTTATTTTTCTTCATGATCCTAATTTATAAATACATATGATTATTACAAGTTTTTCAATTACTTTTTCTGCTTGAAATTAAAGTATTATATCTGCTTTAATCTTGGATTTTAATGCCTTCTGTAATATTAGTCTTATAATCTTACACTATAGTAAAGTTACTTTGAGGTAAGATAATTTGTTTTTTTTTATTATTTATTATCATTATAGGATTTGCTTTCCATGTTGAGTAACATTTAGAATCCTTTACTGACGATTTAATGATTGTTATAATGTTGAAATATTTGGTGTACTGCTTTGTATACATTATTTTAGAATGCCAATTACTTTTCAGAAGAGATTTATAATTAATTTTGCATAAAATTGTATACACCTATGTAATCTATTAGTGCAGTGATAGAGTTTAAAAAGAAAGTTTTGAAAAGATTGTTGTTGCTAGCTTGTTTCTTAAAATATATTGATATAATAATCCTGGCTTCCAAACCATTTGGTTACATCTTGTTTTTGCAGTTTTACATTTTTCATTGATGCCTGTGATTCCAAATGAGTATTACTGGTGTAATTTTCTACAGCAAGCTTACATCATTTTTAGAAGCAACTTTTTGATATAAATTATATGAAATCTTTTTCATTTACATTCACTATACTTTATTTAATATTCCAAATTCTATATATTGCAGGTTATAAAATCAGGCGTCTTTTATAATTTTGAACAAAAGAATGAATCAAATATATTTTTTAAAAAATAATATTTACTCTAAATAGAATTAAATATTTTTATGAATAACTAGAAAATGGGAATTTGTGAGTAATATGTCATAAAATGTTCAGTCATCTAATCTTAGTGGTATATCTTCTTCATGCAGCCATATTTGTGAAAGCTTTTGCCAATAGTCCTCTATTGGCTGAATTTTAAATTACATAGAGGATTGTTTTTAGTAGCATGGTTTCCTTAGAACAAAAATATTAAATAAATCATTTTGTCATCAGATCTAAGAAATTTACTTTTGAATTTCTCAAAACATAAGGTTTGAATATTAAGTAAATTAAGTAATCTGAGGCCTGTCATGATTGTCTTTTTTTTTTTCAGTTATTATATTTGAACCATCTTTATATGGAAACAATATCTTTATAAAAGTTGCTTTCAGATTATTATGCTAAAGGATTTGTTTTTTATTGGGGGGGGGGGCAAAAGAAATCAAAAGTCTTAAAAGATCAGGACAATGTATAATTATTTATAGTATGATATACAATTGCTTATGCATTTAGAACAAGGGTGAGAACCTTAGGCTCTGAGACCAATTCTGTCCCTTGAAAGGTTTCAAAATAACCCTGAAAAATTTCAAAAATGCATATAAAATTTGTATTTAAACACATGTATAGTTCAAGTAATGAATTAAGAGTTAAGTAAAATAAAATATTTCTTTTCTCAACATCCAACCTTTATAATAGTTCTATTTCATTCTATCAGAGTGAGAACCTTAGGCTCTGAGACCAATTCTGTCCCTTGAAAGGTTTCAAAATAACCCTGAAAAATTTCAAAAATGCATATAAAATTTGTATTTAAACACATGTATAGTTCAAGTAATGAATTAAGAGTTAAGTAAAATAAAATATTTCTTTTCTCAACATCCAACCTTTATAATAGTTCTATTTCATTCTATCAGAGGCGCAATATTTCAACAAATTATCTATATTGATTGAGTGGTCTATCTGATCACAGATTTAATTAACAACACTGAGGGCATTTTGTTTGTTTTTATAGTGATTTTCGTAGGCTAACTGTATATTTTCAAAAATAATATTAGAATTTACTTTGTTTTATTTTTATTATGTTGGCTGCACCAAGTAAAATATAAAAAAAAAAATGACACAGAAAATTGTTTATTTCAATAGAAATGGATCAACATTTTTTTTTATAGAAAAAAATTGTAAATTAATTTACTTGATATGTCTAAAAAGTATTTCAGTTAATCAAAACATAAAATTGTTGGGAAAGGAATATTAAACTAGAAAACTTAAAAAGGAGCTTCATCAAGTGGCTGATATGTCTAATAAAAAGTCCAGATAAGTTAGAAAAATTTGTGGAGGCAAGTTACATTGCCTTTATTTTTTTAAAGGAAATTTCAAAACCATTTTCTGAAGGGGAGTTTATAAATGACTGCATTCTAACTGCTGTAGAATTAATCTGTCCAGAACATCAAAAAGAATCTGATGATATAAATGTCATGAAGAATAGTTTCAAGGCAAATTGGAAAAGTTGGCATTGGAATGTGGAACACTGGATTAATAATAATGATGATACTTTATTTTTTAATTTAAATAAAATTATGGCCCCATTTAAAAAGAGTAAGTTGAAATTGGCTTTCCATCTGAAAAGATTGTTCACCCCTAATGATTAGAGGTAAATTAATTAAATGTTTGATCAAATATAGCAAGCTAATTTTTAAGTTGATAATTTTATATGGCCTGTAAATGATATTATAAATATTCAAATGGCCCCAGGAAGAAAAAAGATTCCCACCCCTGATTTAAAATTATAAAGCTTCACTCACCAGTTAATTTTTTTTAAAAATTCTATTTTTAGACAACTTAAGTACTATATGAAAATGCTCATAGTTTAATTTTATCATTATCTGGATATGAGATCATTTCTATATTATATAGTAAATAATTCCATTTGCTCTTAATGTATATATAAATAAACCAATGCCTAATTACTTAATGCATGAAATTTTTAATGACGACCACACACACAATTGTAGGTATAAGGAATGAACAAAATAATAGAAATAACTGTTAGGTATTTTACTGTTATATTTTAACATCATATAGCCAGGGCCGGATCCAATAAATGCGAGGCCCGATTGGATTTTTTTTGTGGGGCCTTCTATATATTAAATATTTAAATAAAATGCAAATTCAATATTTCGAAAAATAACTTTTTGTTAATTTTGGTGGTGATGTGGAGCCCCTTCAAGTGCAGGGCCCGATTGGGCCCAATCGCCTTAAATCTGGCCATGCATGTAGCACAGAAATAGAAATGTAACATTTGCTTCATTTACCCACAGAATTGCAAAAAGATCATTAACAATACATACTACATAGTTGATTGATATCAGTTTTAAAAGTCTTTGAGAAGAAATATAAAACAAATCTGAATTAAGAGGGGTCACTTTGTTAGTGTTTGATTAGATGAAGAAATAGTATCCAAATTGTTGAACAAAAGTAGAAAGGTTAATAGCGATAGTTGTAATCACTTAAGATCAGAGAATGAAACCTGATAGAATGAACCATAGTCAAGAATAATGAAGAATTGTAACAAAAAACTCAAGGCTATAATAAAGTCAGTATAGAGATTAATATACATTTGAATATGGCAGTTTTTACCAAAGTAGTCCACTATACAGTTCATAAGAATAATATATTAGGACAAGTAGCTATTTCAAATATATTGTCAGAGTTTTCCTTGAATGGCTAAAAATATATTTTATGCTTTACTAAAAGAATTTCTAATTGATGTTCATCAAAAAAGAGCATAACGGTGAGATTGCTTTCTTCTAACTACAAACTTTCAATGTTTTTTGAAGCCATGTTATGATATCACTTTATTAAATTATATCTCTTCATGGATACATCAAAAGGTTATAAACTATTTCAACATTTTGAAAAACCAAATTTATCCCATGAGGCAAGCACTGTTCTCAGACAATATTGTTTTAAGACATCACGTGGACTTATGTCATTTCATCAACTTCTATCTATGCATTCGATTTGCAACTTTAAAGTTGATAATATAGTAGACTATAATTAACATAATTTTGTTTATCTTTGATCATTATTATTAATATCTGGTATTTTTTCATTATCATTAAAAGGTAAAAATATTTTTTTATATAATTTTTCCAAAATATGGATGTTTGATTTTTTATGTTTGAGCTCCATATATGATGATTTTTTTTTTCTATATAGTTTTTTATCAAATAAAAAATATATAAAATTGAACATTCATAGGTAATTAGAAACTTGAGGTCTGGAGATTTTGTAAAATTGCCAATAGGAGGAATCTGTAATTTCATAACTTTATTAGTGGAAAAAAAATTAGATTAAGTTTAGTCAGCATAAAAACATTGGTATAGCAATAGCTACTGCATTTATAGATACATATAGTTTACTGATATTCTTTATTTTTAGAAACCACAACTATGTCATCTGATGATTCACTTGGATAATACTCATCAGATGAACTGCTATGAAAAGTATAACTTCCAAATTATATGAATTAGCTTTTGGAAAATTATTATCTATGCTTGACCATCCTAAAAATTCCATTTTTTCTAATGCAGAATGGTTTATAGTTGCTTTCTTGTGAAAACTAAAAAACTGAAGGAAAAAAAATTAAAGTTATTTTTTTAAAAAAGTTAAAAAAAATACATTGTATTGAGAAATATTTGTGTCTCTTTTAAAAGACAAGATATAAGAAAGAGAATGATTTATTGTGAACACATGTATGCTTAACTGTTTCTGCTCTAACTCAAATTAAAGGCAAATTTTGGTCAATTTTTTTTGAAACTATGAGATGAGATGGGCAAAGATTTTATATGTTTCAATTAAAGAAAAAAATAGTGTACATACAAGTTTATCAATTGCCATGTATTGCTGTTGGCTTTGTTCTGCATATAAGTCACCCTTATAGTGATGATAAGTGCTAAAATAGAAAGTGCCTATGCCATGGATCGCAGATGATTTTTTCATGCATATGATCTTAATCTAATATTAAGAGGTACGGGCTTTGTATGCTGTATAATTCAAAATAAACCATTCTTGAGAAGGAAGCAGCCTATCATTAGATTGGTGAGTAATTTTCTAGTGAGTATATATGCATTTTTAAGAAAGGAAATATACCAAAAAGTTTTAATTTAATGTCTATTATGAAATTGAGAATTATAAGTTATGAAAAATTGAGGTAATTTCTCTATTGTTTCCAAAATCTTGAATGACAAACCATTTTATAAAGTGAAATACAAATGGATATAATGTACAACTATGTTTTTGCTCATATCATTAGTTTGTGCAACCACATTTACATTAAAAAAGGAGTAAATTGGTAATAGGTCTAAGGTAAAAAATACAATCCAAAATTCATATCGCAAAGTAAGTGTTGGACCAGTATAAGATTTAGTCAGTAATATATAGTTAAAAATAATGAATTGAAACATTAGTTTAACATACCAATAATTCATCTAAATAAAGAAATCAATTTGAGTAATAATTCCATGAAATAACTTTTGGCATTTTGATTATCAAGGTATTATTTGAGAAAAATGAATTTCATTTGCAATCTCTATAGAATGTATTTAATCTATTAACAAGTTAAAACTATTATCAACAACATGCTATACCATTACATTTATCTATTTTATTAACAAAAGTATTATATACATTAATAAATGTATCTCTTTGTTCTTTGATTTATTATACCTTTGTTGATTCACATTTCGAATATCTCAAAACGTAGAATCTCATGATTTCTCGATGAACTGGCAATCACCCAGATAGATGAGAAAGAGATGTGGGAATGTCAAAGAAGAAGCAGTACTTGGGAAAGGAAAAATAATGACTAAAGATAAATAAACAGTCTATTATCTATAATTTAATCATTTATTCAACCATATATACATTCCACATTTGCTAGTAAATAAAATAAAGAGTTAAACCATTGTTTAGCCAAACACAAATTAGAGAAATAAATACTCAAAACAGCTTTCATATATGCTTAATCAACATCCTATATTCATTCTTTAAGCATTATTAAAGACTATTGCAATATATATATATTGAACACCCATAAAATATTTATTTTGAGAGACTTTGATTGATCTTAAAATTTAATTTGTATGTCAGTTGGCTAAGCTAATTTTAATTTTCGTTCAAGTTGTGTTTTTTCTCTCTCTTTTATTTAAGTGTGTTTTAGTGAGAGTGATATTAGGTATGTGTGAAGCACAAATTAGCTGTCCATTTTAATGTAACAATTTTTTATTTAATAAAAATGAACTCTAATAAATTTTATCTTTCTGTTGAACATTTCATAGTATCTAAAGACAATGCTTAATCTGTGAAATTTTATCTTTTAATAATTAAGTGTTTAACAAAAAAAATATTTTATTAAATATTGTCATCTATGAAATCCATTAATTATTAAAATGGAATTTTGTAATTTATGTAAAAACGCTGACTTATCTAAAAATATTTTAATCATGGTTTCCCGATCAAAAAGATTCTTAAAATTAAGCGTGGAGCTATATAAAAGGCCAACTAAAAATCATTCATATTATTTTTCTATTTCATTCTGCTTTGACTCTCTGCTAAGTGTTTATTCTGTAGACTTCAATAGACTCTGCTATATTCTGCTTGCTGTTATAAATGCCCATTTAACAAATGAATTTATGAATCATTCTAATTGCTGTATCTGAAATATGTATAGCTAAGATCCTCCAAAAGACAAACTTCTCTCCAAGCATGAACCTCATTCTCCAACATATTCTAAATTCATCTGAAAAACTGATCTCATAAACTAGACAACTTCCAACCTCATCATAACAAAGCAATTCTCAACATACAAGAAACAAGAGAAATACCCCATGAAAGTATATCAAAGTGAAAATAGTACATACTCATTCAAAAATAATCTATACAGAAAGTAAAAATTCTCCACCCATGTCACTACAGACTTATGGTAAAACTTTACATGAACTATATTTTTATTATATATATCAGTAAGCCAATGAGTGAATTAATTTGTATTTATCAATTCGTAATTTGATATGTATGTTGTTATTAAGGGTAATATTATATGTAGTTCATTTTTATTGATATACAATTTTGTATTTGAGTTATTAATTTTATTCTTTTATGGATGTGTCATATATTTTTATGAGTAAGTTTTAACTAGACCCTGTTATTTCTTCAAAGTTTTACTGTTGATGATTAAGTTAACAAATCTGCAAAAGTTTTAGAATTATTTGATTTCTCTCTTAAAGTTAACAAATCTGATTGTGTAAAAACCTAAATGTTCTTAGCAAAAGAAAATAATTATTGTAAGTTATAAAAACAAAATCTGGTTAATATTCTTTTTAAATATTTGTTTTTGAATAATGTTTTAGAACAGGATATAATATTTTATATTAAATGTGTGTATATATAATTTAAATCAAGTTTTGGCAATCTTGTTCTTGTTATTTTATCATACATGTTTGTAAGGAACAGAGATTGTTCTGCTGGTGTATGTGTGTAGATAAATTATCACTTTATAAATGCCATTATAGATTTAAATACATATTTGGTCTTCTATTTATTGTTGTACATACTACTAGATATAGGCAGATTCTGATTTAGCTTTGGGTTCAGCAACATTTCTGCCCATGCTCATTTTATGTATTTGTCTCTGTCATAAGCTGTGTATTTACCACTGGAAATTGACAGTCCTTATTGATCCTGCCTTGGGTTAAGCATAGTAAAGCCTCCTATGTCTTTTATATACTTGTCATTCTTATTTAACATAGGTTATTTATACCCTTTATTATTATTCATTACTTATTTTCTTGTGCTAGTGAGAAAATTTCAGCAGATAAGCTGGTTTCATAATAAAATATGCCAAGATTTAATTAATAACTAATGTTATTTTAAAGATTTATGCACACATTTGAAGCATCTAGTACAAGAACAGTTCTATATTAGAGTACTTCATTACTTTAATGAACTAAAAGTTAATTTGAAGGAAGGAATAATTTGGGAATATGATTGATCAACAGACAATATATTACTATTTTAAATGGATTATACTTATATTTACTAAAATGTATAAATAACTTAGTTCAAAACCATCCACTAATATAAGCTAATTAATTTTTGCTTTGTATTTTACTATTGTTACTTCAGTAATAAACATTGTTATTGTTAGATTTGATTGATGTTTATTTTTCTGCTCTCCAATTGTTTATTTTACCAAGAATCTCTAATCTCCCTGATCTAGCAGCAATAATTAATTTTTATGTCAGTGAACAGTTGTGCAGGCACCTATAATGAGTAACCAGTCAATCAAAAATAAATATTTTGATGTGATATGATGCACTGTGGCTTCTCCTTTTTTGGAGTCAGGAATCTCTTAGTTACTATACCCAGGGAAACCTGTTAGCCACCTTCCCTTCCCTTTCCATTTACCACTCTAAGTTTTTCTCATATTCTTCACTATCCTGCTCCATTCTATTTCCACAACATAATTTTTGTCAATTTTATGACCTTTATATCTAAGTTCCCCTTATCTTTTTCCAAACTCAGCATAAAAACCAAGAACCCACTTTCTGTATTATCACTTTATTTATATCTATTCTCCTACAACTTCATTATTTGTACCCTTTCTGCTTGAAGGCTTTACCTTCAATTAACAGATGCTTAATATTTTCTATGCCTTCCTTACGTAACTTGCAGGCTAAATCACCCATATTTTTTCATTTATGTGTATATTCCCTTGTTGCTAAAAATCCTATTCAAGCCTTAAACAGTAAACTACTTTCCTTTCTATTATCATAAATTAACTCACATCCAATATTCTGTTTACTTCTATATATATATATATATGTAAACTCTTTTCTCCATCTCTCCAATTCCCTATTTTTTTATTAGTGCATCTATTCTTCTATCCCATTCTTTTCTGTTATAACACTCAACAATTCTCCTAACACAATCATCCCATCTTTTGTATAAGTCATCATCATCATCATCATCAACCATTATCAATCCACTGCAGGATGAAGGTCTCTCCAAGTTTAATCCATCTTCTCCGATCTTTAGCTTCTCTTCTCCACAACACCCCTGCACATTTTCTTATTTCATCCATCCATCTCACATGTGGTCTCTTTCTGGGTCTTTTACAATCTCTTGGAATCCAGTTTAAAATTTCAATTGTCCATCTATTATCATCTCTTCTAGAAATATGCCCAGCCCAACTCCATTTCAATCTTTTAATTTTTTCAATAAGGTCAGTAACACCTGTTTGTTGTCTTACCCATACATTCCGTTTTCGATCTCTTCTTGTTACTCCCAACATACATCTCTCCATACTCCTTTGAGTGGTCTGAAGTCTCTGTATTGCTCTTCTATTAAGTGTCCAAGTCTCAGATCCATAAGTAAGAACTGGTAAAACACATTTGTTAAAAACCATCCTTTTCAAACACATAGGCATATTTCCTTTTAGTATCAAGTTATTTCTACCAAAAGCACTCCAACCAAGTTTAATTCTATGATTAATTTCCTCCATTATGTTTCCATCTGTATTAATAATCTGACCAAGGTATTTGTAACTGTTAACTTCTTCTAATTCTTCATAATCAATCTTTATTTTCATATTTTGAGCAAATCGATTAAACATTACTTTAGTCTTTTTAACATTTATCTTTAGTCCTACTTTTCTACTTTCATCTGCTAACTCCTGCAACATTTCCTGCAGCTCTGAAGCATTATTTGCAAAAACAACTACATCATCTGCGAAATCTAAATGACTTAAATACTCTCCATTTACTTTCACTCCTTTAGTTTCCCATTTTAATCCACAAAATACTTATTGCAGCACTGCTGTAAAGAGTTTTGGAGATATGGAGTCACCTTGTCTTACACCTTTCTCAATGTTGATTTTTCCAGTATCATTATGTAATCTAATTGTTGCTGTTGCATTTTTATAAATATTCTTTAAAATATGACAATATCCTGGATCTATACCTTGATGATCCAATGCTTTAATCACTGAAGAAATGTGTATAGATTCGAATGCCTTTTCATAATCTACAAATCCAAAACATAATGACAACTCATATTCATTTGTCCTTTCTATGACTTCTCTCAATACCTGGATATGATCTATTGCACTAAAACCACTTTTAAATCCAGCTTGTTCTCTTGGTTGGTGGAAATCCAAAGTTCTCTGTAGACGAGTTGTAATTATCTTGGTAAAAATTTTATATAAAACTGATAAAAGGCTGATAGGTCTGTAATTTCTAATATCTTCTTTATCACCTTTTTTAAATATTAATATTATTACTGCATTCTTCCAATATTCTGGTACATCTTTATCATTTAGACATTTGGTATATAACTTTGCTAAAATTGTTTCTATTTCTTCACCTGCTTCTTTTAATATATCAATTATAATTCCATCATTTCCTGGAGCCTTTCCTTTCTTCATACACTTAATTGCATGTCTCACTTCTTCATTTAAAATTCTGGGCAATTCGGAAGATGTAATAGATATAGGAGGTACTTGTTCTTTATTACTATATAATTCTTGATAAAAATCTTCTACCAATTTCATGATGTCATCTCTCTTTTTAGTAATAATTCCATCATTTTTTCTTATTGCAGATATAAATTTCCTACCAATACCAAAATGTTGTTTAACATTTTTGAGACTTTTATTTTCTTCTACAGCTTTCCTTGCTATTTCACAGTTATACTTTCTTATATCATTTTCAACTCTTTTCCGTACCATTTTACAAAATTCGAGATATTCAATTCTTTTTAATACATCATTTTGTATAAGTATACTGACATAAATTCTTTATCCAAATCTTCTCCATACTGTATTACCTTTCTCACCCATTTTATTGCTTGTCCTTTACTCATAACACAACTAAATACTATTTTGGTTATTCTCTTATTATCCATAAATTGCAATCTACCGAACATTTTTATTTTGCTTTTTACATCTCATATAAAAACTTGACCATCCTGTTTCTCCTTGAATTTTCTCCCTTGCCATCCACACAACTGCATCAAATGTGTGTTTTTCTACTTCTCTTTACTAACATCCCTTTACTAATACGCAATGAATCATTACCATAAGTTAACCCTGCAACTGCCATTTCCTTCCATACAATTCTAGCTACATCATATTTATTATATGAAAACACTGTTAATTTCTTTATCAGTTCCTTTTTTTTCTTTGCTTCATTTATCATTTTTTTCTCCTATTCATACAAGCAATTTCTCTGATTACTTGGGATGATTCCTGAATAGTTACATCTAATTACCACATTTAACTTTATATCCCCCAATAAACATTCTTTCTCTTCTTTCACCCTAGTATTTAGCATCATTAATGTTTTTCTGAAGGTTTGTGATGATGGTGTTTTTAGTTGTATTTTTATATTGGACTATTTCCATAATCTAATATGAGTAAGGAAGGTCTTTAGAAAATTGTAACTTTATTTAAATATCACATCAAACAGGTTAGTATATGCACAATATTTCGAGAGGTATTTTTCTCCCCACTTCTTCAGGTGTTCTGGCCTGACCAGTGACAATACTAGTGTGGGATTCAAACCTGGACCCTTAAATTTTTGAGTATTGAATTTTAAGATAACACTCTAACCAACTGAGCCATCCTGCCAAAGGCAATAGTCAGTAGAAATTTCATATACTTATCTATGAGGCTCTTCCTGATTTATCCACTTTTTCCGAATAACAAAGTTGATTAGTGGTTTCTATTCATTATGTATAGTTACACTATGGGATTGTTTGCCATTGTCATATGAGCAGCTTCTTTAAATTTTCTTTCTTTGTATCTTTTCTTACTCTATCCAATATTTTTGAACATATGTTCATTGGAAAATACATGGTCTGCTACCTTAAACACATCTGCTTTATTTTTTTAAGATAGGGTAGCCGACTATGTATGTGCCAATAAACATATGTTCAATTGGGAAAATACAAAAATATTGGATAGAGAAGAAAAGGTACAAAGAAGAAAATTTAAAGAAGCTGCTCACATGACAATGGCAAACAATCCCATAAGCCAATCTAGTGTGACTATACATAATGTATGGAAACCACTAATCAACTTTGCTCTTAGGAAAAAGTGGATAAATCAGAAAGAACCTCATAGATAAGTATATGAAAATTCTACTGACTGTTGCCTTTGGTAGGATTGGTCAGTTGGTTAAAGCATTACCTTAAAATTCAGTACTCATGAATCTAAGGTCCAGGTTTGAATCCCATGCTAGTACTGTCAATGGTTAGGCCAGCAATATCTGGAGAAGAGGGGAGAAAAATACCTTCCAAAACATTGTTCATATACTAACCTGTTTGATGCTATATTACTAACAGTTGAATGTATTTGGAATATTTAATTAAAGTTACATTTTTCTGAAGACATTCAATACTCATATTATAATGATGATGGAAATAATCCAATATAAAAATACAATCCATCATTATTACTTTGGGGTTTTCTTCACTAAATTTAACCCCATCTCTTTACCCACCCTTGCACATGTCTTCAGCATAACTTTCATATCTTCCCTACTTTTTTGTGCAAATATAAGACCTGATAATATATATCCTCCCTTGCCATTTATTATTGGAATCTCTATCCCTTTTTCTAGTCTTTCTATTGCTCTAGTCATTTCTTTAACTGATTCTATAATTCATAATTGATACATGTAGTAATTATTTCCATACAATCTCACTAAAGCTCCATTTATTCCCAAATTTATTAAATTTACCCATGCCTGTGCCATTGAAAACCTTCTTGCATTTCTCTCACTATATTAAAACAGGCAAAACTCTCCATACACTAGTACCACTCAGTGCCAACCAGAGTAATCAGTGGATGCCAGAAGGCTTGTGCATAAAATCCTTATAATAATGCCTACTCATCCAATACCCCCATACTAGTTTCTAGCTTACTCTGGCTTCAGTGAGTGGCACTACTATATGGAGAGTTTTGCCTGTTTTAATAACAGTTATGAGCAAGCATAAGAAATGGTGATCATGTGATGTATAGTGGTTTATTATCAATCCTGCCTAATAGGACAGTGGTGGCTAAGGTTGTTAAAGAACCAAAGACACCAAAATGCATGGATATTAAACTGCGTTCAGACTTATATGACTATATAAGCTATTGAGCTTGGATTGAAAATATTATTGCGTTTTCAATTTTAAACTCATTTAATTAACAAAACAGATTCATATGCAGCAGTAGATAATTGATCCATGAACATTTAGCTCTTAAGTCTATCATGTTATGATTGCATAAACTGCACAGATTTATAAACCATAACTCATGCTAAAATAATAAAGTTTAACTATTATGAAAGATTAAAAACCATCTTTGTAATTTTCTCTAGAAAATAAAATTTTCTAATTAAAAGGTATTGTTCTTATGTGTGTGTGTAAAATATAATTAAATTGAGATTTGCTAATGATTTTTATAGCATTCAAGTTTATTGAGATGACAGAACAACTTAGGTTTGATATAATTTAATATAGTTATTAATTATTACAGTAAATATTTTATAGGGATAACTTGACTTTTATGATATTATAAATGCCTTTATATGCACAGCAGCATAAAATATAAATTATGAGACTGAAAATTATAAATTGCTGTCTTGCATTGGTGGTCGAGAGGTCAGCGCGACTGCCTTGCATTTGCAGGCAGTTGCCCGGGTTGCGAGTTCGCGTCCCGGCCGATGCTATGACACTTAAAAAAAAAAAAAAAATGTAAATTGCTTTAGTAGATACTTTAAAATAAATAGGTGATTATATAATGATAAAAAGTCATTTGTTAGCTAAAAAAAAAAAAAAAGCCCATTTAATTAAGAAATTCCAATATCATACATCAAAATCAATTTAATAAAGTATCAGAACAAGTGAAGGGTTACTATTTTATTCTAAGGCAAAATTGAATGTGAAATAACGAAGATATAAAATCTTATTCATCTGTAAAATCAATTTGGTATTGAGAAAAAAAATTATCAGATTAAGAAGTCCCATCAATAATTTATATAAAATGAATTTACATTTTTACAACTCTCCTTATTCAACCAAATCGTATCGTATATGTTCCATTATTTTACTGAATATATTAGCTAACAGTTAATAATTTTCGATTCTTAAGCTAATAATAAGTTTTGATTAACAAAAATAGCAAAGTATTTCTAACAAGTTGTAAACATTAATTCTTATTAAGCACATGGTCAGCACATATGTATTTATTTTTAACAAAGTAAATGATTAGAAAACTTAATTTTATCTTAGATTAAAATAAATAAAAAAAAAGACACTGCAATGAAAAGTGTACATATATGTGAGGGTGTGTAGGTGTAATAAATTGTGCAGATACATAATGATGAAGAAATAATTATTCCTTAAAAATAGGTGTTATTATTTTAGCCAAAGGCTTTTTTGGTGTGGTATTATAAATCATCATTAAGATACACCCATCAAAAATATATTTGGTTAAGATATTTTAAATACCTTAATGATTAATTTTTTCTTTGTTAATATATATTTGAAAATAATCCCAATGTATAACGCTATTTTGAAATACGATTCTAATATATTTATTGCACAGAGAGCGGTGCTGAATTGCCTAACCTTGTGGGGTCCTTTAATATTTGGATATACATATTTGTATATGATTTATTACATATAAAGATAATAAAGTATCATTAATTATTATATATATATATTATGGTGCAGAGGTAAAATAAATAATAAAAAGATTATTAAGAGTTAAGTATTTATATACATGATATATGGATATATGAGAAAACTCATTAGTAATGAAATAAAACATAAATAAATGTAAAGTGAAATGAAACACACACAAAAAAAGAAGTTATTACTAACATGTTTGGGATATGTAAAGTAGATTAAAAATCATTGCTAGCAATACAAAATAATAGATAATAAACTATGCCACAGAAAAATAGGAAGATCACCAGAAGAATAGACAATAGACAAATAGAATGCGATTTTCAAAAAAATGAAGAATGTAAGAAGTGGTCAGGAAACTATAAAATTTTCATAACATTTAAATAATAATACATCTTTAATCTGACCAATCAGACTAAATGCATAATTTATAATGGTTGTGTTAACAAAGAAGAAAAATGACAACCCCTTATTTCCTAATAATTGGTTAAGTAAGTAAATAAGTAATTCTTTATCACTTACTGTTTCTCCTTGAAGAGTATTTGAGCAGATCTTTGACCATATGAAAATTTTGTCAATGTATTGATCATCATTATCATCATTTTCAACCATTATCGATCCACTTTAAGATAAAGTTCTCTCTAAGTTTAATCCAGTTTTTCCAATCACTAGTTTCTCTTCTCAACATCACCCCAGCATACTTCATTATTTTATCCTACATTTCACCTTGGGCTCTTTCTAGGTTTTCTACAATATCTTGGAACCTCATTTAAGATTTCAACTGTCTATCTACAACCATCTCTTCTAGCAATATATCAAACCCAATTCAACTTGTCTCTTAATTATTTCAATGATATCAGTAAAAACTGTTTGTTCTATCACCCATGTAGTTTGTTACTTTACTGAGTTATACATCTGATAAGAGACCAAGTCTCAGATCAATAAATAAGAACTAGTAAGATACATTTATTACAAACCTTCCACTTTAACCACATTATTTCTAGCAAAGGCACTTCATTCAAGTTTAATTCTATTATTAACTTTATTCACTACATTTTTATCTGTATTAATAATCTAACCAAAATATAGGTAGTTGTTTGCTTCTTTTTCTTCTGAGAAAATCCATTGAATACTAACTACTTTAGTCCTTTTACCAACTATTTTTCATCCTACATTCTTATAACTTTTGCAGCATTTCCTCTTGAAGCATTATTTGCATAAACAATTATATGTAAAATCTGTATGACTTAAATAATCTCCAATTATGTTTACACCTTTAGCTTCCCCTTTTAATTCACAAAATACTTCTTGGAAAACTGCTGTAAAACATTTTATGGACTCAATCTCATTGTACACTTTTCTCAATGTTAATATTAATACTGTTATGTTTTGATAAATATTCTTCAGAAAATAACAATATCCTGGGTCTATATCTTGATGATCCAATACTTTAATCATTGAAGAAATGCTTATAGAATCAAACGCCTTTTATAATTTGTAAATCCAAAACATATAGCAAACTTATATTCATTGTTCCTTTCTATAACTTCTCTCCATATTACTATGTGATTTATTATGCTAAAACCATTTTTAAATCCAGCTCATTCTTTTAGCTGGTCAAAATCCAAAGTTTGCTGTAGACAATTTGTAATTATCATGGTAAAATTTTGTACAATTTTTTAATTATAATGGTAAAATTTGTATAGAACTGATAACAAATATTGATAAATCTGTAATTTTTAAACATCTTCTTTAACAGCTTTTTAAAATATCAAGATTATTACAGTATTTTCCCACTTACACATCTTTATCATTTAGATATTTGGTATACACCTGGGTCTCGTTTTACGCGATAGATAGGTTCCTCAGAAAACACGCGCAAATGAAATCGCACAAAAATAGACGTAACTTACATTGAAAAAGAGGGGATGCAGTCTGTGATTTTTCAAAATTCGCATAAAAGCAAAGCACCAATGTAAAATTACTTTAAAATTCGCGCAAAATAAAAATAAAAAAATTAAATATGACTAATAAAAAATTTCAAATTTGAAAAAAATTGATACAAGACAAACTTTTTTTTAACTATAATATTTAATTTTATTCAAAATAATATATTTTATGCATAATTTCCATTTTTTATACATGTTTTAATTATTATTGCTATTTGCCGAAAAACACGTTCGTTTGCAAACTAGCGCCAACTTCACACTCATGTTGTGTCAATGGTTTTCTGGTGACAACGTAATTAGTAATTAATCCTTGAGATGATGATTTTATTAATTGTTTATGAAACTAACAACTAAAAATTAAATTATTATTTTTGTCTTTAATTTTCAATTCTGTTTAAAAATCAAATTTCACATCACATTAATTTCAAGTCGCCATAAGTAATTTTTAAATTGTTAATTACAATTAAAAATCAGATTTTAATTTTTAATTGTCAAATTTAATTGTGCCCACTGCTATTACTCACCTTTTAAAAATAAACTTGTGGACACTAAATGATTAATAATTGATTACGTTCTTTTTTAAAAAGCAAAAACAGAATGTGATTTAAAGTGCAAAATTAATACGCACAATGTTTGAACAAATTTACATTATAATCTTGTAAAATTTAATGTGTGTATACATAAAATGTGGAAATCATGATTTTAATTTCATTATTGCATAAAATCTTACTATTATAAAGCACTGAAAATATTAAAATTACTAAGATGAAAGTCGAATTCCAATAATGTACTATTACTTTCAATATAACATAAGTGCACAAAATTTATTATTTAAAGTAATAGCACATTATCGGAGTTCGACTTCCAGTAAAACATGAATTGCGTAACTTCAAAATCATGTTAAATATGTCCACATAAAAAGGGACCCAGGTGTATAACTCTTACCAACAATTTTTCTATATCTTTGCCTTCTTTTAAGATATCAATTATAATTCCAGCATTAATAACTAATCTTTCTTATTGCATTGCCAAATGTTTATCGTATAATACTAAATCATCCATGCACTTTGCTACTGTTACACAATGTTTTATTTGGCATGCTCTTTGACAGTTTACAGTTTCAATTGCTCCAGCAATCTTCTTCAGAACTACAACATAATACAAACATATGAATATAAATATATACGAACATATAATTTACATTCTATATATACATCTTATAATCATCATCTATTTATTATCTTTTAAATATTATATAATTTTTTTACCCTTTTTACATTCTATATTTATTAATTAAAACTTCCTATACATATATATTCTATTTTTATTCTTTATTTTATTTTATTCTTATTATTCTTTAAATACTTAACTCTAACTTAATATCTTTTATATTTTACATTATTATTATTCATTTTACTAACAATCAATATTTATAATTTATTCATTCAATAATTTATAATTTATTTTAATCTATAATATTATTTTAAACACATTTTAATCCACCTTTATATCTCCTAACTTCAACTGCTAAATTCAAATTTTAAAAATTCATGTGATACTTTTAGTAGCTCCTTTAAATTTTACACTTATATTATTAGCAGTTCCCTTTTCCTATTTTTTATATAACTAAATTTTTTTTAAAATTTTATTTTTTGCTTTATATCAAATTTTTTTTAGGCCCAAATCTCTATTCAAAACTGGTTTAATATTATTAATATAAATAGCCTCTTTTATTTATCTATCCCTTTTATTATCTGTAAATTGTATCATCTTTATACAATCCTTTTCAAACTCATGCCATTTCTAATTTATGTAAATATATTGATGAATTTTCACCATATTTATGTTGCAGTAGTTTTCTATATATTGAATTCTTTGTTTTTCCTACATAATTTGTTTTTATATTATTATTTGATACTTTTTACAATTAATCTTATATATGCTATTTATTTCATTATCTAAATTTTTATTATAAATACTAATATACTTATTTTCTAAAATACTAATCATATTTTTTCCCTTTTATTAACTACTTTAACATTTGATATATTATTAAACTTTTTATTAATTTTACCTATAACTTTATTTAAATTTTTAGCTACATAATTATTCCCTGTCTTTATACCTATATAATTAACTTTATTACTACTTCTTTCTTCATTATTATTTATACATACTATCTTATTTTTTATTAATCCAATATCATTTATAAATTTATATGAATAATGGTTATTTATAAATTTTTCTTTAATTAAATCTATCTGTTTAACGAATTCTAGAATGTAATCTATCTGTTTAACAAATTCTAGAATGTATTGTATTTACTTTATATCTTGTATTTATATTTGAATTCCAATTAGTTATATTATTATCTATATCATGTTTTTTATGAATTGATGTTTCAATCCTACATTTCCCTTCTTCATATGACTTCATAGAGATTTGGGCCTGAAAAAAAATTGATTCTCATCTGATCCTTCGTGTCAGCTGCTGGAGGCGCTATTTCTAGCTAAATTTCTAGAAATATGCCATTTCCACGGCTGCACCCAAGCCTTTAAGCATTCTTTCTAAAATAAATCCTAGAAAGATTGTTAACTCAGAGTTAAGTCTTCTTTCTAAACTAAAAGGTAGAATGTTAACTCGGAGTTAAGTCTTCTTTCTATGATAAAATCTAGAAAGAGTGTTAACTCGGCTTAACAGCTAATGGTGTGGCTTTTCCAATGCTAAAAGCAGAGGAAAATGCGGTAGTTGTTTGTGTCACACACTATATCGTAATGCTGTGTTATGTATTTTATATAACAATATCGTATGAGGGTGTGTTAATTTGATCGTGACCAAATTATTTAAATATTCATTGGTGCTTTTTTTTAAGACAAATTGATGTACTGTTACCTTTTAACAATTTAAACAGTGTCGTGATTGTTCCTTGTAAAGCTGTAAGCCTCTTAAATTCTCAATTAGGGTGGGCTAGCATAAAATTTTTAAACGATCACTCTTTGAGTCACGTTTTAGTGAGAAATTTTACGAGACCAAGAAGATGGCTAATTTCAACAACAGAAAACTTGAAAAGATGGGAATTTCCAGACACGGAAGCCGGCGCTGTAATATTTCTATAGCAGAAAAAAAAAAAACATCCTGCTGCTGAAAGAAAAGATTGGATTGTGCGGCAAATATATGCAGATTTGAGGTCCAAAAACATCTTTCGACTTTCATTTGTAAGTCTCATTGTGGCCAACGGAAATGTTCACTTTGTAAAGGCAAGCTTGTTTGAGGGATTCCAAATGGCCTTCGTCAAATGTCAAAAATAAAAGAAGTAACTTCAATTTTTATTTAAATGTACATCCCTTCTTCTCCCGATAATTGTTGTCGTCGGCAATCAAATGTAAAATAAAAAAAGTAACTCAAATTTTTATTTAAACATAGCCCAAAAAACCCTTCTTCTCCCAATAATTGTTGTCGTCGGCAATCAGATGGTCAAATAAAAGGAACATCAATTATTCTTTAATCGTGTAGAAAAAAATCCTCCCACTAATTGTTGTCAGCAATCAAATGTAAACCAATCAAAGTAAGACCGTAAATTATTAGTTAAACATAACCCAAATTACTATTTGAACATACACCAAAAAAGACCCGCTCTTGTCAATCAAAATTAAAGAAACAACAACTATTATTGTCCCATTGTCAAACTGAATATTATTTGGGAAAACGCAAATAATTTATATACGAAAAAAAAAAGAAAGTCATATCGGTTGTCAATCAAATGGTAACCGATAAAAGTCACTTAAATTTTGATTTAAACATACACACAAACAAAAAATAAAGTGCAAAACCCTTTCTCCTAATAATTGTTGTCGGAAATCAAATGTAAAAAATAAAAGTAACGTACAATTATTCTTTAATCATACACAAAAACACCCCTCCCACTAATTGTTGTCAGCAATCAAATGTAAAGTTCTAAAAGTAAGGTAAAGCAATTATTTTTTAAACGTAACCCAAATTACTATTTGAACATACACCAAAAAAGACCCGCTCTTGTTAATAAAAATGAAAGAAACAACAACTATTATTGTCCCATTGTCAAAAATATTAGGTTTTGGGGAAACCAAAACCATAATTTATAAATGAAAAAAAAAAAGAAAGTCAAATCGGTTGTAAATCAAATATAACCGATAAAAGTAACTTCAATTTTGATTTATACGTACACAAAAAACAACCCCTTTCTACCAATAATTGTTGTCGGCAATCAAATGAAAAATAAAAGGAAGGTAAATTAGTATTTAATCATCACCCCAAAACACCCACCTCTCACTAATTATTGTCAGCAATCAAATGGACACCACCACTAAAAGTAATGTAAACTACTATTCTTTAAATGGTTACACCCCTTCTCCCAATAATTGTTGTCTACAATCATACACACAAAAACACCCTTTTTCCCAATAATTAGTGTCGGCAATCAAATGTAAATCAATCAAAGTAAGACCATAACTTATTATTTAAACATAACCCAAATTACTATTTGAACCTACACCAAAAAACACTCTCTTGGCAATAAAAAATTAAACAAACAACAACTATTATTGTCCCATTGTCAAAAATATTTATTTGTAGAACCAAAACCATAATTTATAAATGAAAAGGAGTCAAATCAGTTATCAATCAAATGTAAACCGATAAAAGTAACGGTTTTAATTTTTATTTAAACATACACGCACACACACGGAAAAAAAAAAACACTTCTCCCAATAATTGTTGTCGGCAATCAAATGTAAACCTATAAAAATAACGTAAATTATTATTTAATCGTACACAAAAACACCCCTCCCACTAATTGTTATCGGCAGTCAAATGTAAACCTATCAAAGTAACGTAAATTATTATTTAAAGATCCATAAAAAAAAACTGTTCTCTCTTGAATTTTGTCAATCCAATTTTATAAAAACAGTAATACTATTTTTAAAAAAACACAAATTACTATTTGAACACACCAAAAAAGACCCTCTTGTCAATAAAAATTAACAAAAAACAACTATTATTATCCCATCATCAAAAATATTATTTGGGAAAAATAATTCAGAAACGAAAGAAAGTAAACTTTGTAAACAAACAAAAAAAAAGTCAATATTAATAGAGAATTGCTAGCCCGGGAACGTTATATTAATATGTTTTTGGTTAGAAATCGCACCACCCGCGGCTAACACGAAGGATCAGATGAGAACCAAAAATTTTGATATAAAGTAAAAAATAAAATTGTAAAAAAAATTTATTTATACAAATAATAGGAAGAGGGAGCTGCTAATAATAGAAGTGTAAAATTTAAAGAGGGAGCTACTAAAAGTATAATGGTAAACTTTTAAAATTTGAATTTAGCAGTTGAAGTTAGGAGATATAAAATGTGGGTTAAAATGTGTTTAAAATAATAATATTATAGATTAAAATAAATTATTGAATGAATAAATTATACATATTGATTGTTAATAATTTACTAAGGCTGTAACCTTAGAAATAAGCGTCTGAAAAATACGAAGGTAGGGACCTCTATAGGTCTTAAAAACACAAGCTTACGCTATGAAGAAAAGAGAGAGTAAGCTTGTGTTTTTAAGACCTATAGAGGTCCCTACCTTCGTATTTTTCAGACGCTTATTTCTAAGGTTACAGCCTTAGTAAATTATTACTTAATATAATAATAGGCGTTTAATAAAAAATTTATAATTACAACTTTAAATATTGATTGTTAGTAAAATGAATAATAATAATAATAATAATAATAATAATAATAATAATAATAATAATAATAATAATAATAATAATAATAATAATAATAATAATAATAATAATAATAATAATAATAATAATAATAATAATAATAATAATAATTATAATAATAATGTACAATATAAAAGATATTAAGTTAGAGTTAAGCATTTAAATAGTAATAAGAATAAAATAAATAAAGAATAAAAATAGAATATATATGTATAGGAAGTTTTTATTAATAAATATAGAATGTAAAAAAAGAGTAAAAAATTATATAAAATTTAAAAAGTAATAAATAGATGATTATAAGATGTATATTATAATGGTCACGGTGTGGGTGATCAATTGAGTCTTACCGTATCTGCCGTACAGGGTGCCACTCGGACATTTAAACCTAGAAAATTTATAGAGTAGGCAGATACGCACTGTTAAAAATCCAACTTTTATTTTATTGACCATTTGCCCTTGCCACTAGCTCATGGAATAGCAGAGGTTTTAAACTATATTTATTAAAAAAATAAACTAGAGCACTGCCGGTACTAATAACACAACAGATTTTATTAACGCACATTTAAAATTGAAGAATAAAATTTATATTTAGATTTTAACATTAACTTTTAAATTTAAATTACTATTTTAAATAGACCACACAGATGGACATTTTAATAATATTTACCTTAGCATGTTGAGTATAGATAGGCTACATAGATTTCTCACTTTAAAAAAAAAAACATATCAAAACACTCATTCAATCTCAGACTAAAAGTTCGTAGCCAAACCAATGCCTGCTTCCAGACATATAGTCACAACCAATGCAATATGAAGATGCTAGCATAAAATCACGCTGACAAGAATGTGCATCTGACAGCGTGATATTATTTGAAGGACATGATCCTCATCCGGTACAGGAATGGGCATCTGTCTGGTGAAGGAATCCTGTATATAAATTAATTAAAGAGTGCTATGTATGGGGGAGAGCGGTCTTTTCTACCAACTTATAAATCCCTGTCCATAGAGCTAGAAGGGGTCAATGGTGCCGAAAATACATCTGCGACCATTGCAACGATAAGACTGCCTCTTTGGGATCATGCATTCAGTTGGGCATGTTGCCCTGTATGCTAAACAGGCTTCACATTACATTGATATAAACACCCATATATACCTCCACAAGCATCGTCCTAACTACGAAACAAATAGCCTGAAATTAACCCCTTAAAATAAACATAAACGAATTTAAACATAGTTATTAATTTTTATCCATGCAGCTATCTACATCCAACTTTAATTTGATACATATTAATTAACACTTAACAAAAAAAAAAAGAAATGGAAATGATTGCTTAAACAGATGCATAAAAAATACTAATAATTGATTTCAATTCTTTAGGCCAGATAATAGTTCCTATTTTCAGCTAGTAATTGCAAATTTAGGAAAAGTTCCTATTAGATAAACACAAGGGTTCATACTTTATGGATTGAGCAGATTGAGAGGTCCATCTTCATGATCACTTTCATAGATTGTTTGTCCTTCTTTGAAATGAAACTGCTACTTGCCATGCATTTGGTCAGGAACTGTCATCCAGAGGCCTCAGCTGGTTGTCTGGAAAATTAAATTTATTGCAGACTTCTACATCGTGAAAATCTGCAATATAGCTAGTTATAATGGTATATTCATAGTCAGCTCTAAGATAACAATTATAATAATCATTTGGCTTTTATATTTTTATTAGCCTCTTATCATCAAATCTTCGGATTCAATGAGCAAGACATCACTAATCCTCTCGTGTTTCATTTACGGTCTGTGCTGCCATTTTGTGCTTGCATTGGTCATTTAATTTCTTTTTATTCTCTTATCTGACCATTTAATTATTTGAGTGCCCCAAGGGCTAGTGTGCTTTAGAACAATCATTTAATTAATAAAACAATCATTTCCATTTTCTAAGATTATAGAAATCAACACTATTTCTATTTTCAAAAATATCAAATCTTTACTTTTTTACAAAAAAAAAAAATACTTTCAAATACTTTTATTTTTAAAATAGTTTTTAAAGTTTCCCATCTGTGTGATATATATACGTTAAACAACTTTTAATTTTCAGTTTTTAAGTTAAGTTTTTTTTCTTTTTAATAAATCAATTTTTATTTACGATCTTTTTATTTTCATTTTAAAATAATGTAACGGCATTTTATATACCGTTACATATCAGTAAACTTCCTCCAAAAACAAAAACATTAAAAAAAAAGAATATATTTAGTGTTAGTAATTACGTTACACAAATTGATTATATATGAAAATTTCAAAAGGACAAAACTTTGGTTAGTAATTACAAAAACGAATATAATAATAATAAAAAAATTCTTGTCTGTTGATTCCTTATTACCAGCTAAATTTCTGCCCCCTCTCTTTCAAGTTTCTTTTCTTCTACTTTTAAGTATTACTTAGGCATGTTAAACGGTTGGATTTTAAATAAGACTTTTTTTTTTTTTTAAAAAAAGAAAGATTTATATTAATTATTACGTTTTATTCCTCGCATTTATTTTTATATATGCGCAATTTTCTCACTGGCAGTACATTTTACACAAAATTCCAACTATAACTTTACGTTAATACAAGAAATATATACACATTTCAGAAAAAATATACTGGCTTAATTTTCAAGGTACTCGTGGTTTATTAAACATCGGACTATAACATCATGTTAATACATATATATATATTCATTTTTAAAGAAAAATGTTACTGTCGTGATTTATTTTTAAAATTCTCAGGGAACTCTTGGTTTATTAAACATCGGCTCACATTGGATGGCCAATTATAATGGTCTGGGTGTGTGAGATCAAAAAAGTCTTACCATATCTGCCACTACAAGGCGCCACCAGGCATTTGAACCTGGAAAATTTATAGAGTAGGCAGATACACACTGTTAAGATCTAACTCTTACATATATATAGACCGTTAGCCCCAGTCACTAGCCCAGTGAGATGCAGAGATAATAATATATAACTTTCTTTAATTTATATCTTAAATATATAAAAAAATTAAACAAAAGAAGCCACTGCCAGTAATTAACACACAAACATTTATTAACGCACATAAATAATATTTAAAATTTGAGGAATAACATTTATTATTTTAGATTTTAATATTAACTTTTAAATTTAAATTATTTTAAATTTTAAACCATCCGTACAGATGAATTTAATAATATTTTTTTTAAGAGTGTCAAGTATGAATAAACCACATAGATTGCATTTGAAAAGAAAATATTCTATCCCTTATTTAACCTTAGGCCAAAAGTTCGCAGTCAAACCGAAGTCAATCCATCTGATATATTGATGTATTCAATGCAACATGAATACGACAGCACAAATACCATACTGTCAGGAATGTACATCTGAACAGCATGGTTAGAGAAGACATTGACTCTCGTCCAGACAGGAATACTACATCTGTCTGGCAAGAAGAACAAAAAAAAACTCCATAGGAAGGGACTGCATTTTCCATCTTACTATCCCCTTCCATAGGCAAAAAGGGGGTGTGCGGCATATAATGGTGATCCTGCACATAGCAGACATCATACTACATTTACTAATTACACTGATCTATCCAATCCATTGACCCAATCTAACTACAAAACAAATAACCTACAATTAACCTTCCCTTAATTAATTAATATAACTTTACAAATCTATATAGCCATTCATGCCCGATTTAAATTTAACATTTATATAAGTTCGCACAGATGAATTTTATAAAAGTTTGTTTTTTAAGGTTGAGTATAGATCAGCTACATAGATTACATGGTTAAATAATTTCAAAATAAACATAAATGATCAAAATATAAAGTCATTGATAGAATTGCAGAGGGAAATTTACAAAAAACCTAATGGCATTCATCATAAGATGCCGCATTGACACCAATAATTTAAAAGACATCCAAATAAATACATTTTAGATACTCAACATAAGGTATCATTATTTACCGAATGTCTATATATTTCAATCAAATATGAAAATTAAAATATAATTAAACATTAACGAATCCATGCAAGCATCTATATCCAACTTAAATTTAATGCATTTAAATAATTTATACAATAAATATTAATAAAAAAAAATGGAAATGATTTTTACAAACTCAAATGTATAAAAATTAAACATTAATAATTAATTTGAAGTCAGATAAAAGTTCATTTTAGAATTTAGGTTAGCTGAATATTAAAAACTTGTCAAATCATTAAGGTTCTTAATTACTTGTAGTAAAATTTTTCCGTTTATATCTTACAATAGAAGAACTCCTGGTTCCCAGTGTCAATTCCCACGAAGTCTTTATTTGAAGACCGGTCTACCAGAAGGTGGCCTTAGCTGGTTCAATCCTGGTATTACAGTCATTTCATTTGAAATAAGTAAGAGAGAGCGACAAGTGCATCTTATTGCCCTTCTCACAAAATCAAGTTGGAACCGTCATCCAGAGGCCTCAGCTGGTTGTCCGAAAAATTAAATTTATTGCAGACTTCTACATCATGAAAATCTGCAATATAGCTAGTTATAATGGTATATTCATAGTCAGTTCTAAGATAACAATTATAATAATCATTTGGCTTTTATATTTTTATTAGCCTCTTATCATCCAATCTTCGGATTCAACGAGCAAGACATCACTAATCCTCTCATGTTTCATTTACAGTCCATGCTGTCATTTCATGCTTGCATTGGTCATTTAATTTCTTTTTATTCTCTTATCTGACCATTTAATTATTCGAGTGCTCCAATGGCTAGTGTGCTTTAGAGCAATCATTTAATTAATAAAACAATCATTTCCATTTTCTAAGATTATAGAAATCAACACTATTTCTATTTTCAAAAATATCAATTTTATTTTTATCATAGTTTTTAAAGTTTCCCATCTGTGCGGTATATATACGTTAAACAACTTTTAATTTCAGTTTTTAAGTTAAGTTTTTTTCTGTTTAATAAATCAATTTTTATTTACGATCTTTTTATTTTCATTTTAACATAATGTAACGGCATTTTATATACCGTTGCAATATATAGAATGTAAATTATATGTTCATGTATATTTATATTCATATGTTTGTATTATGTTGTAGTTCTGAAGAAGATTGATGGGGCAATCAAAAAAAAAAAATTGAAGGACTCAGGACGATATGAACCAACCCTCATATATAAATACAGTATACCAAATTTCTGCTATATGTCGCCTTTGACAGAATAGCTCAGTTGATACTACTCAAAAGGTTATGTAATTATTAATCTGTATTGTCTATTTGTATGTTATTACTAAATTTTATTATGTATATTTTGTATTGCAATTTTAAACTTACTTTGATTTATAGTATTCAGAAATTTTATTAGGGAGGGGTGCATAAATATGTGTAGCATTATATAAAAAAGCATAATTTCTAAAAATTTGAGGTATTAGAGAAATTAAAACTTAATTCTGAATACAAACATAATATAATAACCAAAACGGTTACTGTTGAAAATCAGTATAAACTAGCGAATATGTTCTGAACTATTTAGTTTATAGATAAGTATCATAGATTTAAAAGCTGGACGTTCCCATATCATTTGCAAATAAAAAAAGAGGAAGAAAAATAACAAGTTAGTGGAATGAATGCAATTATTATGCCCACCCTGCTATTTTGGTGGACAAATGTCATTCGATCTCGCATGTAACTGATAAAATAATAAATATATTAATTTAAAAATATGTCAAAAAAACAACAACAAAAAACTAATTATTATAATGATGTTATCTATATTTTAAAAAACTTAATTTAAAGAAATAAATTTTTATTACACCCATTCCCCCTCAGCTAGAATGCAGGGATTCCATTCCATTATTTTAAAAACTTTCTGAAACTTCTCTTCTCTGAGCTCTTGCTAATATCAGACCTTGATTTAGAAACTGTCTAACTGTACAGTTCTTCAACTTACATTAGATTATTTTCTCTTAAATTTTTCTACAATTTCATCAACTAAAATTAAGGTCTTATCAGTCTATAAATCTAGAGCTTCATTCATATCTATTGATCAAAACTAAATTAAATCTTTAAAAAATTTAAAGAAATGTTTCTCATCTAATATTTATTTTAAAGCGATGCAATGTTTTTTTACGCAACAACTTGCAATTAAACCAACAATTTTACTAAGAAATCATAGTAGAATTGAACATATATTATCCTTTTACCAATTTCTGCAATTTAAATGGAAGACAAAAAAAAAAATTGTGTAAGCTCATTGTCAAGGATTAACTAAAACATTTTCCAATTTTACAAGTTTTAATATATCTTTTGTAAATAAATCTCCCTGTGTGTGTGTGTATGCAATGTGACACTAAGTTTGCAACAAATACCCCCCTCCCTAAATGCTTAACAATTCGTAAATCAAAATAAATTTAGTTTGTACTTTTACCATATATTTAATGAAATAAAATAATGTCTTTTTTTTAAAAAAAACTATTATTGATAGCTTCAGATTTTTTATTACAAAATTCAGTAAACTATATCACATGGGGGCGCTATCATCTGCATCAAGGCTTGTGAATGGAACAGTCAATTATTGTATTTGTATTTTAAGTTCATATATTTTAAAAGTCAGTATACATATTTTACACATGTGTGTATGTGAAAAGTTAAACAATGGTAATGAAGTTGTTTTGTTTTGTTTTTTGTAAAAAAAAAAAAAATAGTTATTGATTTTTCTCACTTAAATTGACTGTAATCTATTCAAAGTTTGAAATCTCCTTTTTTTTCTTTCTCCTGTTAAGTCTAGAGAGACATGGTCCCTCGGGTGATCTCTATGAAGGTATTTTTAAACAATCCTCTAAGTGCAAAGAAAATAAACAAGTTTTTCATTTGATTATTGCTAATGCCAAACTCATTAAAGGAACAGAAATGATACGACTTTTGAAAAAGAGGGAGGTTCAAGGAAGAAAACAAATAAATAAAAGCCGATAATGAATCCATTAGGAGTTGCATATATATAATAATAATTACACTGAACTCAAACAATAACGTCGTAGACCTCCCTTGGCTACGTGCCAATAAATCATAATTTTGTTCTTAAGTATATGTAACTATATAAAGTCTGTTTTAAGAGTATAGCACATTTAAAATATCGAAAAATAATATTACAACTTATAATAAAGTGATATTAGTTTCATTGTTTTCTTCTCTTTCCATAGCATTTTAAAAATATTCTTTTTAAAACATATATGCAAAAATCAAAAACAAAAAAATCTTCTGACCCCATATTAAACAATTAATTTCAGACACAAATTCTGTTTATTCTATTCTAATGCTATTGTTTTTGTTTTTTTAAGTGTCATAGCATCGGCCGGGACGCGAACCCGCAACCCGGGCAACTACCTGCAAGTACAAGGCAGTCGCGCTGACCTCTCGACCACCAATGCAAGACTATTGTCTATTGTTAAGCTTAAGAAATCAATAGATTAAAGGTAATGTTACGATGCGATGCGACGTACTGTGATCTCTTTTTTTGAAATTAGGAATCTCTCAGCTACTATGCCCAGAGAAATCTGTTAGCCACTTTACCTTCCCTTTCCATTCACCACCCTAAGTTTTTCCTATATTCTTCTCTATCCTGTTCCATCCCATTTTCACAATATAATCTTTGTCAACTCCATGGCCTTTATATATGAATCTTTCATTTTTTTCTCAAACTAAATCCCCCTTATCTTTTCCCAAACCCATAATAAAAACCAAGAACCCATTTTTTTATAATCATTTTGTTTATATTTATTCTTCCACAACTTCATTATTTGTACCCTTTCTGCATGCAGGCATTTACATTCAATTAACAGATGCCTAATATTTTTTATGCCTTCCTTACATAACTTGCAGACTAAATTACTCACATTTTTCCATTTATGTGCACATTCCCTTGTTGCTAAAGATCCTGTTCGAGCCTTAAACAGTAAACTACTTTCCTTGCTATTATCATAAATTAACTCACACCCAATATTTTGTTTAATTCTATATATATTTAAACTCTTTTTACTCCTCTTATTAGTTCATCTCTTCAATTCCTTGTTCTTTATTAATGCATCTATTCTACTATCCTATTCTTTTCCACCACAACACTCTACAATTCTCCCAACACAATCATCCCACCTTTTGCATAAGTATACTGACAAACTCTTTATCCAAATCTTTTGCATACCTTATTACTTACCTGTTTTATTTAGTATTGTAATGTGTTTATTATTGTGTACAGATGTATAATTTTCATATTGTTAAAAATTTATATTTTTTAATAGGGCATTGAGGGCGAAAGTGCCTATAGTTATTATAAAACTGAGTCCACTAAAATATATAATTGCTGAATTGGTGTCAGAATTCTATAATTGTGCACATAAATAGACTTAGATTCAAAATATTAAGATGCTTTTGAATTTCAGATTAGTAGCTTATAGTAAAAAAGAAAAAGGAATGTATGTTCAATCCAGGTGCATTAGATTTAGGTCACTGACAAAGACCATAACCTAGAAACTAATCTGAAGATTTGAATAGATTACTCAAGCTTGTAATAGATAATAGCAGAGGATAAAATAAATAGAACTTGCTCCTGAAATATACATATTGATAACTTAAAACATCTTCTCATAAGTTTGAAATAAAAACTAATTATTTTTAGATCACTTTGATAAAACATATGACATAATGGTTAGTGATCCACTTGCCATATTCATGTGACCTGAAGTTCAAATTCATGTAAAACTTGGGAGGATTTTTGAGATAGCAAAGGATTTTGATAAAACTTGGAATTGTTTACTACTACTGCTACTATTATTAAATTGCCAAACCATATATAATTTGGTTATTTGTACTTGTGATTTTTGACCCATGTGGCCACTAGAGGCGCTGGTCAGGGTCAACCACAGAAATACTTAGAGTAGGGGCCCCAAATGCAGCAATGCAAATTCCAGCTGATAGGTGGTGCTGTTCACAATGCGTAAGCACATTAATTTAGCTTACATAGTCTGCTACCAGCGACTACCAAGAACCTAGGTGGCACTGATTACCATAAACACATCTAGCTTATGCGTCGTCTGCTACCAGAAACTACCAAGATTCTAGCCCACTATGTGGCGCTGTTTCTCCACATTACACATGGAAAAACAATGCACTGATAGAGTTTATTTACATACTACTTAAAAGATGGCTGGCATATAATGTACAGGTGTGATTAATTAAGAAGTTACAACTATTTAAATATGCGTTCAAACTTAATAGTGTCACATGCTATTTCACAGTTTTATAAATGGATGTATATTTAAATTATTTCTTTTTAAAAATCAATCTTTTTTTTTAATTATTTACTCTAAAAATGTTTTTTTTTTTTAAATTAAAAAAAAATGTAATTTTTACGACAATCGAGTTTTTTTTTTTTAAAAAAGCTAATTTTTTTTCCCCTTCTTTCAAAACTGTATTATTTTAAAAGATGATTGTTTGTAAAACTTTTTTTTTTTACACTTTCAAACAATATTATCCAATAACTTTTAAAGTAATACAAATTATATTTCGGTTTATACATCTTTCAATTAATATTTCGCAAACGTGTTATTTTAAAAAGCTGTTACACGGCAAACAATAATTCGAAGATTAAATTACTGGAGAAAAAGCAAATCAAACTCTCCTTTAAATATATTAAAATATCTATTCAGTTCAAATTTAAAGGAAGTTTACAGTACAATTTACGTATACACATACATCTATTATTTGTAATATATGATCTAAATAAATTTATAAACTATTCAAGTTTTACTATCTTTGGTAAATAATAAATTTAGTAAAATTAATATTATACAGACTCAGAAATGACAATATAGCAAAAAGATTATATTTTGAGGAAACAACACAAGATGTAAATTAATGAAGATAGGACAGTAATCCAAGATATGTGAGAGAGTGTCATCCACAGATTTAAGTTGCAGGTTAAAAAATATATACATTTAATATAATGTCATGGTCTATAAAACAAACACAGATTGAGGAATTATTTTTGAAATTTGGATTGTTTTGTTTAAAAGATTAAGAAAAAACATTGCAGTCAACTGCATTTAAATTATTAAGAGCAACACTGAATGCATGAGGGTCTATTGAAATAGATATGAATGTTTGATGCTTATGTTAGGCTTGTATTGAAACGGAAACCTTCCAATCCCTTTCCGTTTCACCATCAACCTAATGACCTACTCATCTGAACTAGTTTCAAACCTATTCTAAATGTCAAAATGTTATGTATAAGTCGAGCGGTGAAATTTGCTATCATGGCCGCTTGAATGGCATCATCCATTTACATACGAAAGTACGCTATAATTAGACAGGTTTGATAAAATTATAGCATAGAAATCCTCATAATTATTTATAAAATATTTTATTAATCTATAAGTCAATTCTAAATTTTATATTCGTATGTGGATGGATAATTTAAACCATGAAATTATGGCATAATGATTTGTACATATAATATTTAAGATTAAATAAAAATAATGGAAAATGTTTTCTTTAAAATATATTCACGGTTTTCTGATTTAATGTTTTATAGATATAATTGAAACTAAAATATTTTTTTATAAGATCTGTCAAATTTGTTTTTTTTTTTTAAATAAACAATATAAAGAAAATATGTAAAAGTTATTTATATCAAGTTAAAATAAAAGTCATCGGTTTATAATTAAAAATGGGAATTTTGTGTAAACAAGAAATCAATTAGTGACCGCACCTGGGGTAAAAGTAAAATCTAGTTCACTGATTGAATTTGTTTCAACAAAAGATTTTATCATTAAATCAGAATACCGTTACTATCTGCTAAGCCTTAACATTTTATAACACCTAAAAAGAAATTTAATTAATGAAATCGGAATCAAAATTATATAATTTATATATTTTAATAATTTTTTTAAGTAAATTAAAAATAACACCTCGGAGACTTTATCAGTAGTAGAAATTAGATTATATGATTTTGTTTAATTAAAAGTCGATTGGTCCTGAGGCAAACAAAATTCCAAAAAGGTGTTAAGGCTTGGTGGAAATATATAAATAGGCTAGATTTTAAGTGGGAAGATACTCCATTTTGCTTTTGAAGAGCTGTTACTATGAGAAGCTGAAAATTTGTTAATTTATCTATGGCCTGCTAGTCAGGCAAGAATTTGCTGCCTTTCCCATGATGGAACATCGGAATTTGATCCATCCAAGGCCGGAGCAACAACCAACGTTGCCTTAACAAGCTTATAATAAATAGAAGATGCCATAAGCCATTAAAAGAACTCACCTTCGTTCAAATTCAACTACCCCAAGTCCAGCTATAGGAATACCATCTTAAATCGTCTCCCAACTAAAGAGAAGATGCCATAAGCCGCCAAAGAACTCACCTTCATTCCAGCTCGAGTATCTCCAGTCCAGCTATAGGAGAACTGTTTTAAAATTATTAAAATCGCAGAGCTCTGTGTAAAATTCAAAATAATCATTATTGCTTCAAAATCAGGTTAGCTAACTATATTGTAAACTCTTTCTAAATTGTCTTATCAATAATATTTCAATTCTATAAATGACATACTTTTGTTAATTTCCTTTATTAACTTCTTGTTTTGCTATATAACTTAATCACTGCAGTTATATTTATTTCTCTCTTGCTTATTTTAGTTATTATTAATTATGCCTATGTCTCGAAACGGCGTGCATTTAGTTACAAAATATATTCTTTTTGAAGATATTATTTAAAATCTTCGTATTGTATTAATTATAGCATCATTTAGCGCTCCGTTTCGAAACCCTAATTTATAAATAATGGCGACCCTTTGTGCTCGTTATTATTTTGTCATTTAGTAAATAATTAATGTAAATATAAAATGTGGCTTATAAATCCAAACTTTCAACCTTTAATTATTATGTTACTAAAGATTAAACTAGCCTGGAGTGTAATCATAAGTATATTTTTCTTATTAAAGTATTCGTAAGTCCCTTAAATATACTTTCCCCCTTTAAAAGTTTATTAATTATAGATAACTAAGAGATTGAACGGGATAAAGTAAAGTTTGTGTATATATATATATATTCCCGTCAGTAGCATATATGTATTTCTCATGCTACAGAAGAGTTGGCTCTTTTGATCAAGCTGATAAACTAGTGTTCATTTAATGTATGGTATTTAATTTATAATATACTTCGGCTTGGCGGATGTGAAATTTATCAATATTTTATCGTTGTGCTGTTTTTTTATATATATATAAGATGGAGCCACGGTAAGTCCAGCTCATCTTCCTCTCTTATGGGTAGTGCAGTAGCTAAGACTGAGCTAAGGGCCAGATTAGTACGTAAGTCCCTCGCCTCTTATGAACCAAATAAAGGTTCCCTTTTAGCAGCATGATGATCGGTCATTGGGTAAACCGGTGTTGGTCACGAAAACCCTAAAATCTATTCATCCATCCACAGAGCCACTTTATTATTATATTTTACTTGTGTGTAGCATATTAGTAAAATCTTTATAGCCAACTCTACCTCCATAATATGCAATCTTCGGCGTTGAACAGAAGCATTCTTGAAAACCCGTTCGATCTAAAGCTATCTGTGAGGCTTTATATGCCCATATTTAATATATAAATTTATCATAATCGGATGTATTATTAAGCTTCACTCCAGACTTGGTTTGATTACATGTATAATAGCCACTCGAACTGATGATGAAAGGGCATAACTAATAAGTGGAATGTAGTGATTTATTATATAGCATAAAATTAGCGCAATTAAATAATAGCCACAAATTTATTTTGCTAAATGGCCTAGAGTAATGTTGTTTAGTAAATAAAATGCCTGCGTGCATTATCCAATGCTAAGTAATGGGTTATATCAAGTATATATGAAATTGTCAATAAATATAATTCATCATATATCAGTTTCTGTCTCATTATTAAATCAATCCAATTCACTAATTGACCATAGCTATTCATTAGTAAAGCCCCTATTAATTAAATATATTAGATTTTATCTTTGGAATGTCTCTAGTTTTGAAAGAAGGGGGGGGGGGAATTAGCTTTTTTTTTTTAAAAAAAAAAAAACCGATTGTCGTAAAAATTACATTTTTTTTTAATTTAAAAAAAAAAAAACACTTTTAGAGTAAATAATTAAAAAAAAAAAGATTGATTTTTAAAAAGAAATAATTTAAATATACATCCATTTATAAAACTGTGAAATAGCATGTGACACTATTAAGTTTGAACGCATATTTAAATAGTTGTAACTTCTTAATTAATCACACCTGTACATTATACGCCAGCCATCTTTTAAGTAGTATGTACATAAACTCTATCAGTGCGTTGTTTTTCCGTGTGTAACATGGAGAAACAGCGCCACATAGTGGGCTAGAATCTTGGTAGTTTCTGGTAGCAGACGACACATAAGCTAGATGTGTTTATGGCAATCAGCGCCACCTAGGTTCTTGGTAGTCGCTGGTAGCAGACTATGTAAGCTAAATGGGCTTATGCATTGTGACCAGCGCCACCAAGTGGGCAGCTTTGCTGCCAGACAGCTGGTGGAATGTTCCTGTGCTTACGCATTGTGAACAGCGCCACCTATCAGCTGGAATTTGCATTGCTGCATTTGGGGCCCCTACTCTAAGTATTTCTGTGGTTCACCCTGACCAGTGCCTCTGGTGGCCACATGGTTTAAAAATCACAAGTTCCAGTTATTTTTTTAGTTATTGATTATAAATAGGCTTGCAAATGACTAATCTGATGAGTAATATCTTTTTTTATTTATTGTGCCTGTTATATAGAAATGTTACTTAAATTATTAGTTAACATATTCATCATATCTAATTAGAATGTGGTTTAAATTTAATATCTAATTAATCATTTCCTATTTCGCCCCTTTTTCTCCACACATTAGTACTTAATAAGAAAAAAAAACTATCCATAATGAAAGAAAATCTTCAGTAGATGGATATATTCATGTAACTATTATCAGTCTTAGCAATATTTATATAAGGTAAATTGTTTGTGTAAATATTTGTCAATAACAGATATTTATTTCAAGCAAAAGATTTGTTGTGTCAAATTAATAGTGTTTTTCTGATCTGCAATAATATTCAATCCAGACTGAACAAACCAAATGGTGTAATCAACAGGATGATGAGATTTAGCTCTAAGAGCTGGTTATTATATACAAAACATATCACAAAAAATAGTTTTATTAATAAAATTCAAGATGACAATATAAAAATAGATATGTTATTAGGTTTTTCTGACTTGAAGATCATAGAAACAATACTTTATTGAATCATTTTCTTCTTAATTACTTCATCATTGATCGCTAAATACAATAATTTATTGCATTGAAAATAGTATGCCATCCATAAATTTAGGAAAGCTATATAGTACTATACCATCTAAAATATTATCTTCATATGGTATCTAAAGTTTATGGAAATTTATGTATAGAGTTATGATCAAGTAGAAGCTAGAATAATTTTTACAAGACTATCATCTACATTTGATTTATAAAAGAGTCAACTAAGTGAAGCCACCAAGGATTCTGTACAAATATCAATAAGTCAAAATAAATCACTAGCAAATTTTTCATATAAAAATAACTTTCACTAAAGAATCTTAATCTCCTATTATTGGTAAATATATGCACAAACTGATTTGAATATAAAAAACCTAGGTTAAAAAAAATGGCATACACTATTTAAAACATTTTCCCTTCCAGTTAAAAAGTAAAAAGGTTAACTTCATATTTTTATCGATTTCCTTCAAAATCTATTATGAGATTCCATTTTAAAAATTATTGCCAGGCAAGAGATGAAAATTTAAAGAACTACAATGTATCTTTGTAATATTAACAAAGAATTCTATCTATGAAAAATTTGTGGAAGAATCTCTTTTTAGCAGATTCTGATATGGCATACAAGGAAGTTATTAAAGAGGCATTGCCCATGAGCTAGTTTTGGAACAGGTTTGAAAATATATCAATACTAATCCTAATGATGTTCGATATTTAACAATTCAAAATACAATGAAGACAGTTTATCATACAAATTCACATGAAGATGAATGTGAAAGACAAATATATTGCTATGGAAATTTTTAAAAACTGAGCTTGTAAGAAATTATGGACTTGAAGTTCATACAATTGCAGTTTTCACAAGTCATAAGTTATAGAAAAAATATCACATGATCACTATTTCTTATGCTAACACATTACTGTTATTAAAACAGGCAAAACTCTCAATATAGTAGTGCCACTCAGTGCCAACCAGAGTAATCAGTGGATGCCAGAAGGTTTGTGCATAAAATTCCTATCTAGTGTCTACTCATCAAATATCCCCAGACTAGTTTCTGGCTTGTGGCCTTCATCAGTGAGGAGCTTTGGATCTGAGAGCACTGCACCTAGATCTTAGGATCTAATATAACTCTCCAGCAGCCACCTTTTATTTTTACTTAACTACAAAACTATGAGAATAAAATTGAAAACACAATTAATATTTTAAATCTAAGCTCAGGATCTGAACCCAGTTCAGTACCCATATATTTTGGTGTCTTTGGCTCTTTAACAACCATAGCCACCACTATCAGACAGGATTTGTGTTAAACCACTAAACATTATGTGATCACTATTTCTTATGCTAGCACATTATTGTTATTAAAACAGGCAAAACTCTCAATATAGTAGTGCCACTCAGTACCAACCAGAGTAATCAATAGATGCAAGAAGGATTATGCATAAAATACCTATCTAGTGCCTACTCATCCATTATCCCCAGACTAGTTTCTGGATTATGGCCTTTATCAGTTAGGAGCTTTGGATCTGAGAGCACTGCACCTAGATCTTAGGATCTAATGCAACCCTCCAGCAGCCACCTTTTAGCTCTACTTAACTTCAAAACTGTGACAATAAAATTTGAAAACAATATTTTCAATCTAAGCTCAATGGCTTATATAATCATATGGGTCTGGCTACAGTTCAGTATCCATAGATTTTGGTGTCTTTGGCTCTTTAATCCATATGACTATATGAGCTATTGAGCTTAGATTGAAAATATTGTTTTCAAATTTTATTGTCACAGTTTTGAAGTTAAGTAGAGATAAAAGGTGGCTGCTGGAGGGTTGCATTATATCCTAAGATCTAGGTGCAATCTCAGATCCAAAGCTCCTCACTGATGAAGGCCATAAGCCAGAAACTAGCCTGGGGATATTGGATGAGTATGCACTAGATAGGTATTTTATGCACAAGCCTTCTGGCATCCATTGATTATTCTGTTCAGCACTTATAGAAAAATAATAAATAAATTCTAAAATTAAAACTTGAGCTGAAACAAATCAGAATTACTCACTTTACCATTACTTAATAAAAGCAAATGTTTGAGTTTTGATATCAATAACAGATCAGGTATCTCTCATATTTCTTTAAAGACTGGAAAATTTATAACCTCAAATGTTTAAAAATCTTTATTAGATTACTAACCTGTTAGCAAAGGACAAAAGTAGCAACAAACTGAAGATGAAAGAAATTACAAATATTCAAACAAATCTTAACAATAAAACTCATAATTTATCTATTGTCATAGTCATTAAGGAGATACTTTCATTTATAAGATGAAATGGACTTAAACCATATGGAAAACATTACATTATTAAGAAGATTGGTATCAAGATGAAATTCATAGTTTAACCAATTTAATTCAAAATTGCAAAAAATTATAAAATATTCTGTCAACATAGAGCTCAAAAGAAATACTATCCCAGTCACTTGAAAGGCACAGAGTGCACCTCTATACACAGATTAAAATAGTTTAAAAATGGGGGATTTTGACTCCTACTGAAAATTCAGAATAACCGTGCCAAACTCGATGTAAATAAGCTTGAAAGCAAAATTCAAATTTGTGATAATTATCAATTAACTATTAATAAGAATCATCATAAAAGAATTTACCCAGTGCTTAATGCCAAAGAAAAACCTAGCTTTGTTACAAAAGTCAGCATTTCTTTACAAAGATAGATCCTGATACCATATTCCATCAAATATCTATAAGCAAAGAAACATCTGAAAGCTTAACAGTAACATCACACAACAGATATAGAAATGCTACTAAATGAAGATGTAATTTTTAATTTTTATGAGATATTAATTATGGAGAATACAGAAAGCACCTATGAAAAAAACAGTAATTGAAGTTTGTAAAACATTAATAAATTCAGACAATATTAAGTGTGGATAAGCGCAAGTGAAATAGCTAAAAGTAATAAAATTTTTAGGGCACATTATATCCAATGAAGGAAATTTTTAATTTCTGAAAAGATTAGACCTAAAACCATAAAGAAACTGCATATGTTTTTGGGACTAAAACCACTTTGAAATTTTTTTAAAGATCAAAAACCATTCATTATACAAGCTGCTTAAAAAATATCAAAAATGGGAATGAATAATTATTATTCAAAACACAACTTTATAAAATAAAGGCTTTTGGCCATTGGATAAAATTTTAATACACTATGACTGTGATCCAGAGATAATTTTATTAACTGATGCATCCGATTTTGGTTTGGAGATGTACTAACACACCTTATAGTAAATGGTGAAATATCAATTGCACGTGTGTCATGTACATTAACAAAGGCAACAAGAACTTATAACTAATTTCATAAGGAGGCAACTTGGTACAATTTTTGGGATGTGAACATTTCATCAATGTTTATATAGTCATGATTTCACTATTATCACAGATGATAAGCTTTTTATATTGGTCCACAAATGCTTCATAGGGTTACCCTTTTATCTGCTTATGGTCAAGGATGCCTGTTAAATTTGGAAATTATAATTAAACATATTGATATAACTTATTATACTGACATCAGTAATTCCAGTAATTCCATTATATTAAGTAGGAAGATTGTATTAATGTGAAGAAGTAACTACCAAATCTACCAACTGCTTAAACATTGGATCAGTGAAGTTCGGCCTGCAAAGCAGTTGTAAAATTTATCATTGACCTTCTGGAATATTAATATATATATATATATATGCAAGGGATGCATTCTAAATAAGAAAAAAAATCATTACTCATCTCCAAGGTTGTACCAAAGTTTTAAACTTATTACATAATGGAAATCCAGATGTTGCATGTGCAAAAGTAATCATTAATAGTTATGTATGAAAACCAGGAATTAAAAATAATATTGAATCTTTAATGAGGAAATGTTCAAACTGCCAGGCTGCTCAATCAGCTAAAAAATTTAGTTAATAGTCTTGAGCTATAAAACCATTGCAATGTATTCACATTATCCATGCTTGCTGGATCTTTTATGGGTTATACATCTCTAGTGCTTGTCAACACATATTCAAAAACACCAGTACAAAAATTATTGATAAAGTTAATGAAATATTTTCAATGCATGCTTATCCAGAGGTGCTCATTACAAACAACAGGTTCTGATTTTACTTTTTAAAAAAATTGATGACTATTTGAAAACTAGAAGGATTAAGCATGTTTATTTCCACCACATCATCCTGAATCTAATAGATTAGCTGAAAATGTTGTTAAACAGTTAAAGCAATTTCTAAGAAAGGAAACTTTCCTATTAACAACGAAATAATTTTTAAAATATTATTATGTCTATGTTCTACTCCTGCAACAATAAATAGTAAATCATCTGCTGGAAATTAAGAAGTGAATTAAGCCTTTTTCTCTCAAACAATAGTTATGCAAACCTAACTTTAGATTATAAAAAATTTAAAGTTGAAATAAAATTTGGATCAGAGATAACTGAAGCAAAACATGGACTGAAAAAGAAATTATAGATATAGCTTCAAATCAAGTAGTAAAACGTTAATTACATACATCATTTCAGTGGAAATAATAATAATCAATAAAACCCTATTACAAATGATAAAATGAAACCAAATTACATGAATAAAAATAATGCAATCTTAGCAGACGACAATAAAACATATCATAAACATAAAGCTATTAATTCTACATATGAAAATGATATAACTTTAGCATTAGGACTGCAAAAGAAAAGGATCTGCCTAAGTATCCCAAGATTTACTTTCTTACAATAGAACTTGTAATTGTAGAATAATTATTATTTTTTCTTTTACGAATTATTATCTTTCAATTTGTATAAGGGAAATAAAACATATACACTGTATATTATATTAAAATGTTGCTTAAATTATTAGTTAACTGATATTCATCATTACCTATTAACAATTAGCACTTAAACTGAATATCAAATTAATCATTCCCTGCTTCACTCCAACCTTCACTTCTGGTTAATAAGAAGACTACACAGAATGAGAGACAATCTGCAGTAGATTGATTTATTAATCTAATTATTGTTAATCACAGTTGCATTTGTACATTGTAACTGTTTGTGTAAATATTTTTAAATAACTTGTGTATTAAATTGTTTATTTCAAATAAAATGATTTGTTGTGTCAAATTAATAGTATTTATTTGATTTATAATAATACACAACCCATATTAGACAAACAAGTTCTTTGTGAAAGAATGCTGAAGAAGCATTTGCTTGTAGAGGGCTTTTTTATGACTTTCTCTCTTTTACCTAGATGGTGGTCACTGCAAACAGAATGCTGACGTGGCTGATTTGTTTGCAAAATAAGTTAAAGTTTAATTATTTTTTGAATATTAATTGGAAAAAAAAATTGTTGTTACAGAAGTTTTGCTTGGTGTGTGTGGAGGTGAAAAGAAAATTGGAGTGAAGGGAGATAGACTTAATTGGATTTGGAAAAATTGGGGGAAATACTGTTAACGTTTGGAAAGTGATTTCGTATGCCATTTTAAATATGAAAAAATAAAATTTATGTATGTGTCTGTTTACTGCAAGGAGGCTTTAAAACTAAGTTATATTCAAGATTAGTTGTTTTTCAGTAGATTTGCTATTAAAGAATCTTTCAGTTTAGGAAAGAGGGGAATTTATTTCAGAAAAAAGATAACATTTGAGGGATAAAATTAGGAAGTTCGTGTTTATCTATCGCCATTAAAAAAAAAGAAGTTTTTCTCCTTTTGTATAAAGAGGTTTGAAGAGTAGTAGAAGAAACAAATTTAAATATAGAGTGACTTGAAAAATAGGGAATATGGATTGCATTTAAATCCCACAATGTATATATAATGATCAGAAGGAAATTATGCATGCTGTAGTAGAGTGTACCATATATGATAAGATTAAATCATTTGAAATGCTTAAATAAGACTAGGAAGGATGTAACAGATGTATCATTATGTAGATCATGTGTAAATGTGATAAAAAAGAGATTAAAAAATGTTTTCTAAGTGTAGGTAGTTTAAAGAGAAAGTCAGGAGAAATGGAGCAAAATGTGGTCAATGAAGATAGAATAGAATATGTATTTAGTGGAGTGACAAGAGATAACAAAAGTATTGCAATGGAGAGGGTTAGGTACAGAATAAGTAAGATAGAGAAAGAGGCAAAGGATATTAAATCAAAATTGAAATTGTTAGAGATGAAGTGTGAGCACAAGGAATCCATGAATAGAAATGATAAGAAAGAACTAGAGAAGGAATTTCAGAAGGTGGAAGAGAAGAAGGGAGAGTAAACTATGAGATAGTATTGATAGGAGACTTGCTAATTTGATGATGTGATGTAATTGCAAAAGAAAATAAAAACAATTATGTAAGAATATGTTTTCCTGGAGCTAGAATTAGAGATGTTACAGATAAGGTAAAGAAACAAGGAAGCACAGATGTTTAGGATATGATAGGGACAAATAATTTGTCAGAGTCATTGGAGAGAGTAATGAATGAGTACATAGAATTGATTAGTAATTTGAATAAGATTCATGGAAGAGTAGGAATAGTTGAATTATTAGCCAAAATTTGACAATAAGTATATGTTAGATAGGGCATGTTCTATAAATGAGAGATTGAAAATATTATGCAAGAGAAATAATGTTATGTTTGTGGATATGTGGGATTTTTTTTATTAATAAAAGTGATGTTTGCACTTAGAAAAACAAGAAAGTGAAGTATTAAAGAGTTTGAATTATAAAAAATATAGTTTGGGAAACTTATAAAGGGGGGTATGGCTTTAAATTGCAGTATTACAAAAAGAAGAATGGATGGGATGTATGAAATAAACAAAGAATAGCTCATTTAGATATAAATGTAGATGTGAAAAGGAAATGGGTCTGTAAAATTAATGATAAGCAAGCTATTTACAAATTTAATAGGGAAGAAAGAGTCAAAAGAATTTATAGAAGTGTAGTAAGAAAAGAAGAAATTGTTAAAATTGGATATTTGAATATGCAAATTGGTAGGAGACCAGAAACATGGCTGTAATTAAACACAGCACTTAAAAATAAGAGCTTGAGGTATTAGCAATAGTGAAAACATATCTAAAAAAAGAATATGAAACCTACATTGGAAGACTTGGTATGGCAGGTTATAAATAGAAAAGAAAAAAAAGGGGGTGGTGATATAAGAGTTATGTCAAAAAAATATTTAAATCCTGTTAAGTGCCAAGAACATTGAGATTAGGTTAGGAAGACAAGAATGGATAATGGCTATAGTATATATAGCCACTTAAGATAGTCAAACTATAATGGAGTGGAGCATTAGCATATATGAATGCCTAGTTAAGCATATACAGAGTTTCAAAAAAAGGGGAAAGAAAATAGTAGTTATAGAATATATGAATGGGAATATTGAAGAAATTAATGATGTGGATAACAAGAATAGACAGCTTTTGTCAGAGAGTGGATTTGAGCATTGGAAATTTATCAAATATTTATGAGGGACAATGCACATGGTCTAGAAATAATATATTTCACATAATAGATTATGTATTAATAGAAAAAGAGGAAATGAATAAAGTACATAAAATTTAGGTGTTTGATAATGAAGAGAGAGTATGTAATAGTGATATAATTTCTTTGTAATAGAAATGGTTAGTAATATGATGGAAAATAGTAATAAAAGTAAAAAGGATAGTGATAATGTGCATGGAGAATTAATGACAAGAATGAATCAGAAGAATATAAAATAAAAGTAGAAGAAATCATGGAAAAGTTTGTTGGGGATGAATATAATGACTGATGCGGTGAAATAGAAAAAGTGGCAAATAGAGTTTTAGGTTAGAATATCAGAAAAATTAAAGTAGTAGAAAAGTGAGAGTTAGTAAAAGTGTAAAAAAAAGGAAAAAGCATGCCAAGAATATAAATGTGTTATTAAAAACAAAGAAAGTGAAAAAAAAAAGTTAATATTAAATAGAAAAAGTATTTAATTAAAAAGACATTGGCTAGGATAGATAATTATATAGAATGAAATTAAATAGTAAATTATTGAAGGATATCAGTAAAAGTGAAAGAGATGGGAGTAAAAAATTTCAGAAATATATTAAAAGAAGGAATGTAGGAGAGAGACAGTATTATTAGATAATGAGGAAGAGTGTAGCTCTAGAGAAGAATTAGAGACAATCTTAAATAAGTATGTAATGGATATAAAAAAGATGTTAGATGTGAAGAACAGTGGTAACAAACATAAAAGCATATAGTAATGGAAATATTAGGTTTACAAAAAATTAATTGAATGAGGCAGGGAAGAAATTGAAAAGTGGAAAAGCAAGAGGTTTAGATGGATGGCAAGCAGAGATGGTGATGAAATTTAGAAAATAGGAGAAAATTGTCTATTCTCATATTTTAATAAGATGGTACAGAAGAGAATTTCCATATAGCTGTAATAATACAAGAGTAAGGCTAATATTTAAAGGAAAGGATAAAAATCATAAAAAGTTAAACAATTATAGACTGATAATGTTATATAAAGTTTTTGCATATATAGTGGTTGGAAGAGTCGTAAAGTGGATGGAAGAAAATAATATAGTGGGAGAAATGCAAGGAGGTTTTGGATTGGATAGGTATTGAAGTCACATGACTTACAGATATGATTAGGAATACAGTAGATATATATGGGGTTAGAGATATAGAAAAGGTATATGATAGAGTAAATAGAAGTAGATGATAAGTAAGTTTAATAAACAGGCAAAAACTCTCCATATAGTAGTGCCACCTTGTGATAACCAGAGTAATCAATGGATGCCAGAAGGCTTGTGCATAAAATCCCTGTCTAATGCCTACTCATCCACTATCCCCAGACTAGTTTCTAGCTTGTGGCCTTCATCATTGAGGAGCCTTGGATCTGAGAGCACTGCACCTAGATCTTAGAATCGAATGCAACCCTCCAGCAGCCACTTTTTATCTCTACTTCACTACAAAACTATGAGAATGAAATTGAAAACACAATAATATTTTCAATCTAAGCTCAATGGCTTATATAGTCTGGGGATATTGGATGAGTAGGCACTAGATAGGGATTTTATGCACAAGCCTTCTGGCATCCATTGATTACTCTGGTTAGCACAAGGTGGCACTACTATATGGAGAGTTTTTGCCTGTTTTTAAAGATCTTAGGATCTAATGCAACCCTCCAGCAGCCACTTTTTATCTCTACTTCACTACAAAACTATGAGAATGAAATTGGAAAACACAATAATATTTTCAAACTAAGCTCAATAGCTTATATAGTCTGGGGATATTGGATGAGTAGGCACTACATAAGGATTTTATGCACAAGCCTTCTGGCATCCATTGATTACTCTGGTTAGCACAAGGTGGCACTACTATATGGAGAGTTTTTGCCTGTTTTTAACAGTTATGTGATAGCATGATGGTGATCATGTGATGTTTAGTGGTTTAAGTTTAATAAACTTGGAAATGAATGAAGATTTAGTGGCTCTTAGGGAATATAAAATCAGTTAAAATTAAAAATAAGATGGGACTAAGGCAGGGATGCCCTATGCATCTATTTTGTTTTTGTTATATTTGAGAGAAATGAGAGACAATATAAAGACTAGAAAGAGAGATAGAGATACCATTAATAGGTGGCAAAGTACATTAATAGATGGCAAAGGAGTATATACATTATCAGATATTTTATTTCCTGATTATATTTTCTTGTGCACAGAAAGTAGGAAAGATATGGAAGTTATGCTGAAGACATGTGCAAGGGTATGTAAAGAGATAGGGATTAAATTTAGCAAAAAAAATTTCAAAAATAATGATGTTAAATGCTGGGAAAGAAAAGAGAAAAAGTTTTTATTGGGGGATATAAACTTAAATATAGTGAATATGATATCTATTTGGGAACTGTCTTATGTAATCAGAGAAATTGCTTGGATGAATAGGAGAAAAAATTGATAAATAATGCAAAGAAAAAAAAAGGTGACTGATAAAGAACTTAACAATGTTTTTATATAATAAATATAATAAATATGATGTAGCTAGAATTGTATAGAAGGGAGTGGCAATAGCAGGATTAACTTATGATAACAATATGTTATGTGTTAATAAATGAGTATTAGATTACTTAGAAAATATACAAAAAGAAGTAGGAGGAGATGCATTAGATACAGTTGTGGATGGCAAAGGATACAATTCAAGGGAAAATGGGATGGTAAAATTTTTATATGAGAGATGCAAACAGCAAAATGAAAATATTCAGTAGATTGCAATTTATGGATAATATAGAATGGCCAAAATAGTATTTAATTGAGTTATGAGTAAAGGACAGGCAACAAGATGGGTGAGAAAGGTAATGCAGTATGCAGATGTGAATAAGAAATTTTTGTCAGTATACTTCAATGTGTTAGAAGAATTGTTGAGTGTTATAGTGGTAAAGAATGGGATAGAAGAGTAGTTGCATTGGTAAAGAATGGGATAGAAGAATAGATGCATTAATAAAAACTAGAAAGTTGGAGAGATAGAGAACTAGTATGTAGAGTAAAAAGAGTTTAAATATATATAGAAATAAATAGAATATTGGATGCAAATTAATTTATGATAATAGCAAGAAAAGTATTTTATTGTTTAAGGCTTTGAATAAGATCATTAGCAATAAGGGAATATACACATAAATGGAAAAAAATGGGTGATTTAGTCTGCAAGGTATATATAATGAAGGCATAAAAAATATTAGGCATGTGTTATTTGAATGCAAATGTGTGCAAGAAGAAAGGGTACAAATAATGAAGTTGTGGGAGAATAGATATAAAAAAAGTGATTATACAGAAAGTGGATTCTTGGTTTTTATGCTGGATTTGGAAAAAGATAAGGGGAATTTTGATATAAAGATCATAGAATTGACAAAAATTATGTTGTGGAAATGGGATGGAGCAGGATAATAAAGAATATGAGAAAAACTTTGAGTGTGGAATTGAAAGGAAAGGTAAGGTGGCTAACAGGTTTCCCTGGACATAGGGACTAAAAGATTCCTGACTTTGAGAAAGAAAAAGTCATAGTACATCATGTCACATTACTCAGACTGAATGTGAATTAATTTATGATAATAGCAGGAAAAGTAGTTTACTATTTAAAGGTTCAAACAGGATCGTTAGAAACAAGGGAAGATACACATAAATGGAGAAATGTGGATGATTTAGTCTGCAGGTTATGTAAGGAAGGCATGTAAAATATTAGGCATTTGCTAATAGAATGGAAAAGCTTACAAGCAGAAAGGGTACAAATAATGAAGTCGTGGAAGAATAAATATAGACTAAATGATTATACATAAAGTGGGTTATTGGTCTTTATGCTGGGATTGAAAAAAGATAAAGGGAGTGTAAATACATGGCATGGAGTGGATAAAGATGATGTTGTGGATATGGGATAGAGCAGAATAAAAAAGAATATGAAAAGAACTTAGGATGAAGAATGGAAAGGGAAGGTAAGGTGGCTAACAGGTCTTTCTTGGACATATTGACAGATTTCTGACATCAATAAAGGCATAACCATTTCACATCACATCAACATAACCTTAGATAAATCTTTAAGCAGATCAGATTTGTTTATTTATTTCAGAACTGTAAAAATATTAGGATAAAATTCCCAAAATTGAATACATCTATCCATATCAAAATTTATTAACAAAGTAAATGAAATGTTGGAATTATGATTAAACATTAAACATTAAAAATACACCTGGGTCTCATTTTATGCAATAGATAGGTTCCTCAGAAAACACGCGCAAATGAAATCGTGCAAAAATAGATGTAACTTACATTGAAAAAGGGGGATGCGGTCTGTGATTTTTCAAAATTCGCGTAAAAGCAAAGCACCAACGTAAAATTACTTTAAATAAAATATGACTAATAAAAAATTTCAAATTTGAAAAAAAAATTGATACAAGACAAACTTTTTTTAACTATAATATTTAATTTTATTCAAAATAATATATTTGTATGCATAATTTACAGTACAGTAATTTACATTTTTTTATACATGTTTTAATTATAAACAGTGAGGATTGCCAATTCCTCTACAAACTTTATGATAAATGCTTAGCCAGAGCCAGCACTTAAAATATCCCTGTCAGGAACCCCTCCCCAAACCCCTGACCATGGTTTCGTGCTTTGGCACTCCTCAGAGAGGTGTCAGGGTAGGTTCAAACACTAGATCTAAAAATACCAACCCAAAGCTAAGCACCTAGCTAAAAGTTATCTATTGAGTGGAAAATCTGAAATTTTCAGACATCTACATGTCTTCAAACCCAGCTATACAACTCAAATAGCTATATGGGGCTGATACATCTTCAGCCATACTATGTATTAGTAGTCATAGCAATTTAAAATTGCATAAGACTTTTGGCAGAGACTATAAATAGTCAAAATAAGAGTCAATAGATTAATTCATAGATCACATGACCCTATCTCTTAAGCTTGTAAGTTATAAACAGTGAGGATTGCCAATTCCTCTACAGGCTTTATGATAAATGCTTAGCCAGAGCCAGCACTTAAAATATCTCTGTCAGGAATCTCAAACCCCTGAACATGATTTTGTGCTTTGGCACTCCTCAGAGAGGTGTCAGGGTAGGTTCAGACACTAGATCTAGGTTCAGACACTAGATCTAAAAATACCAACCCAAGGCTAAGCACTTAGCTAAAAGTTATCTATTGAGTGGAAAATCTGAACTTTTCAGACATCTACATGTCTTCAAACCCAGCTATCCAACTCAAATAGCTATATAGGGCTGATAGATCTTCAGCCATACCATATATTAGTAGTCATAGCAATATAAAATTGCATAAGACTTTTGGCAGAGACTATAAATAGTCAAAATAAGAGTCATAGATCAATTCATAGATCACATGACCCTATCTCTTAAGCTTATAAGTTACAAACAGTGAGGATTGCCAATTCCTCTACAAGCTTTATGATAAATACTTATCCAGAGCCAGCATTTAAAATATCTGTCAGGAACCCCTCCCCAAACCCCTGACCATGGTTTCATGCTTTGGAACTCCTCAGAGAGGTGTCAGGATAGGTCCAGACACTAGATCTAAAAATACCAACCCAAAGCTAAGCACTTAGCTAAAAGTTATCTATTGAGTGGAAAATCTAAAATTTTCAGACATCTACTTGTCTTCAAACCCAGCTATCCAACTCAAATAGCTATATGGGGCTGATAGATCTTCAGTCATATCATATATTAGTAGTCATAGCAATATAAAATTGCATAAGACTTTTGGCAGAGACTATAAATAGTCAAAATAAGAGTCAATAGATTAATTCATAGATCACATGACCCTATCTCTTAAGCTTGTAAGTTATAAACAGTGAGGATTGCCAATTTCTCTACAAGCTTTATGATAAATGCTTAGCCAGAGCCCAGCCTTACTGACCAAAGCACCCTCAGAGAGGTGTCAGGTAGGTTCAGACATCTACTAAAAATACCAACCAGCTAAGCACTTAGCTAAAGTTATCTATTGAGTGGAAAATCTGAAATTTTCAGACATCTACATGTCTTCAAACCCACCTATCCAACTCAAATAGCTATATGGGGCTGATAGATCTTCAGCCATACAATATCATTAGTACCTAGAAATGCATCCATAAACAGGGGTTACCAACACCAGCTTTATTCTTAAATATCTCTGTCAGGACCCCTCCCAAACCCCCCCTGACCATTGTTTCATGTTTTGGCACTCCTCAGAGGGGTATCAGGGTAGGTTCAGACACTAGATCTAAAAATACCAACCCAAAGCTAAGCACTTATCTGACACCTCTCTGAGGAGTTCCAAAGCACGAAACCATGGTCAGGGATTTGGGAAGGGGTTCCTGACAGAGATATTTTAAGTGCTGGCTCTGGCTAAGCATTTATCATAAAGCCTGTAGAGGAATTGGCAATTCTCACTGTTTATAACTTACAAGTTTAAGAGATAGGGTCATGTGATCTATGAATTGATCTATGAATCTTATTTTGACTATTTATAGTCTCTGCCAAAAGTCTTATGCAATTTTATATTGCTATGACATGTAGATGTCTGAAAATTTCAGATTTTCCACTCAATAGATAACTTTTAGTTAAGTGCTTAGCTTTGGGTTGGTATTTTTAGATCTAGTGTCTGAACCTACCCTGACACCTCTCTGAGGAGTGCCAAAGCACAAAACCATGGTCAGGGGTTTGGGGAGGGGTTCCTGGCAGAGATATTTTAAGTGCTGGCTTTGGCTAAGCATTTATCATAAAGCTTGTAGAGGAATTGGCAATCCTCACTGTTTATAACTTACAAGTTTAAGAGATAGGGTCATGTGATCTATGAATTGATCTATGACTCTTATTTTGACTATTTATAGTCTCTGCCAAAAGTCTTATGCAATTTTATATTGCTATGACTACTAATATATGGTATGGCTGAAGATCTATCAGCCCCATATAGCTATTTGAGTTGGATAGCTGGGTTTAAAGACATGTAGATGTCCGAAAATTTCAGATTTTCCATTCAATAGATAACTTTTAGTGCTTAGCTTTGGGTTGGCATTTTTAGATCTAGTGTCTGAATCTGTCTGAACCTACCCTGACACCTCTCTGAGGAGTGCCAAAGCACGAAACCATGGTCAGGGATTTGGGGAGGGTCATGTGATCTATGAATTGATCTATGACTCTTATTTTGACTATTTATAGTCTCTGCCAAAAGTCTTATGCAATTTTATATTGCTATGACTACTAATATATGGTATGGCTGAAGATCTATCAGCCCCATATAGCTATTTGAGTTGGATAGCTGGGTTTGAAGACATGTAGATGTCTGAAAAGTGCTTAGCTTTGGGTTGGCATTTTTAGATCTAGTGTCTGAACCTGTCTGAACCTACCCTGACACCTCTCTGAGGAGTGCCAAAGCACGAAACCATGGTCAGGGGTTTGGGGAGGGGTTCCTGACAGAGATATTTTAAGTGCTGGCTCTGGCTAAGCATTTATCATAAAGCTTGTAGAGGAATTGGCAATACTCACTGTTTATAACTTACAAGCTTAAGCGATAGGGTCATGTGATCTATGAATTGATCTATGACTCTTATTTTGACTATGTTTTAATTATTATCGCTATTTGCCCAAAAACACGTTCGTTTGCAAACTAGTAAAAAATCAGATTCTCATGTGATGTTATGCGATGTATTTGGCTTCTCCTTAAATGAAGTCAAGAATATCTCAGCAATTATTCTCACAAGAGGAAATACAACTAGCTCCAAGTTCACTCTCATGTTGTGTTAATGGTTTTCTGTTGACGACGACGATGATTTTATTAATTGTTTATGAACTTAGACTTATGATAATAAAAAGACATTTATTCACCACTGCTGGGAAAAATTTAATTAAAAGTAACAACTAAAAATTAAATTTTTATTTTTGTGTTTAATTTTCAATTCCGTTTAAAAATCAAATTTCATTTTATATCACATTAATTTCAAGTCGCCCGTAAGTAATTTTTAAATTGTTGATTACAATTAAAAATCAGATTTTAATTTTTAATTGTGCCCACTGCTATTACTGACCTTTTAAAAATAAACTTGTGGACACTAAATGATTAATAATTGATTATGTTCTTTTTTAAAAAGCAAAAACAGAATGTGATTTAATATGCACAATTAACACGCACAATGTTTGAACAAATTTACATTATAATCTTGTAAAATTTAATGTATGTATTCATAATATGTGGAAATCATGATTTTAATTTCATTATTGCATAAAATCTTACTATTATAAAGCACTGAAAATCCTGAAATTACTAAGATGAAAGTAGAATTCCAATAATGTGCTATTATTTTCAATATAACGTAAGTGCGCGAAATTTATTATTTAAAGTAATAGCGCATTATCGGAGGTCGTCTTCCAATGAAACACGAATCGCGTAACTTCAAAATCATGTTAAATAAGTCCGCGTAAAAAGAGACCCAGGTGTATAATGAATCTGCTTTTACAAATGAATAGAATAAGCTTTTTGTAGGTTTTTGGTTATCAGGTGGGGACAAAGACGACGATGACTAATGTATCATTAAGGTTATAAAGTTGATAATAAAATAGTTATTGTTTTTAGAACCAGAAATATGAAATAGTTTTATAAATCATAATCCTGTAAGTGATAAGTCCAAAAATAAAGCAGAAAGTTGTTTCACTGAAACTAGGGATTATGCTGGACATATAATAAAGACAAAATCAAGAAAATCAAAAGGTTTTTAATTATTGTCTAACCAATGACTGGATGGTTTTTGATAGATAATTATATTAAAAAAGAAAGTATAATCAATCTTTTAATTAAAAATTTTAATTCCAAAGTTTTTTTTTTAAACTTTATTTTTAATTGTGAACCTATGAACATTTTACCCTATTATATAATAAATTTATTCATGGAGCAAACTAATTCCAAATAATGTGTTTTACTACAATTGCAAAAAAAAAGACATTAAAAAAAAAACTTATGCCATTTAGTTGTTTCTTAAATAATTTCCCATTTTCAGCATTACATATTTAGTAACTGTAATTTATTAGCAGGCTTATTAAAATTATTAGAATGTATTTAATAAATGCAGTTTGACTGTTTTTTGCAACTCGATATACACACAGATAACTAGAAAGACATTCACTAAATCATTGAATATTAGAAATCAAATTACATATGAGTAATATTAAATGTAGGGGATTTGAACTCAGACTTTCAAGCTACTTCACCATCCACACTATTTCATACTACTGATACACATGACCACACACATGCAGAAAAGATAAATAATCACCAATATATTCATGCTAAACCAGCACTCATCAGTTGGTCCAGATTACCATCTCCCACACATGAATATAATCAGTGCTCAGTTTATATTAACATAGCAAATCCTTACACTTTAATGAACAGGTTTCAACCTACTCCAACCTCTAACTCTTCAGCTATCCATACCATTGAAAATCTGATAATAGAATTCCCAAATCCCATACTGATGCCAATATTGCTGTCATACCCAGGTTGACCTGAAGTCACTCTGACCCCTCACATATAGGACAGAATCCATTTAAATACATAGAAGAATGGGCAGAATGCAGGCTTAATATATAAGATTTGAAATACCAGGCACTCTCAAACCTGGAGCCTAATTGTAAATGTAGGGGGTTTGAACTCAGACTTTCAAGCCACTTCATCATCCACACTATCTTATACTACTGATATACATGACTACCCACCCACATGCAGAAAAGATAAATAATCACCAATATAAGTATTTCATGCTAAACCAGCACTCATTAGTTGGTTCAGATTATCATCTCCCACATATAAATATAAACAGTGCTTAGCTTATATTAAGATAACAAATACTTACACTTTAATGGACAGGTTTCAACCTCCTTCAACCTCCAACTTTTCAGCCATTCATACCATTGAAAATCTGAAGATAGAATCCCCAAATCCCATATGGATGCCATGTTAAGTCTGCATTCTGCCCATACCTCTATGTACTTAAATGGATACTGTCCTATATGTGAGGGGTCAGAGTGACCAGGTCAACATGGGTATAACAGCAATATTGGCATCAGTATGGGATTTGGGAATACTATCATCAGATTTTCAATAGTAAGGATGGCTGAAGATTTGGAGGTTGGAATAGTTTGAAGCCTGTCCATTAAAGTGTAAGAATTTGCTATTTAATATAAATTGAGTATTGGTTATATTTATGTATGGGAGATAGTAAACTGGATGGACAGGTGAGTGCGGGTTAGCATGAAATATTATATTGATCATATGTATCAGTAATATGAGATGGTATAGATGGTGAAATGGCTTAAAAGTCTGAGTTCAAATCCCATATATTTATAATTAGGCTCCAGGTTTAACAGTGCCTGATATTTCAAAGCTTATATATGAATAATATTGTAATACTACATTATTGTAACAAGGAAGAGTCTACTTTTACATATAATAGCATCTAGCAATAACAGATATTAATTGTGATTTGCTATAAATATGCACTTGTTGAATTATATGACTCTCACTACTTTTTAAGTTTTTAGATTCTCAGCATCTGATCATTCATGCATCAAGTTTTTTTTTTTTTTTGGAACTTCACACAATTTAACTATTTAAAATATTTTGGTATCTAGTTATTTTCTAAACTTTATAAAGTTATTATATATTATGTACAGTATATACAATATTTTTATGCTTATTGGATGATAATTACATCTATGCATGTGATAAAAAGAATAGTTGTAGTTGTAAATGATTTACTTTAAATGATTAAATAATAATTCATTTCAATTAATTATATGAAGTAAACACAAAGTATAAGTTATAAGAAGAGGAGGAAGAGGAAGAAAATAGCAGGAAGAAGAGGAGGCAGAGGAGGAGAAGGAACAGAAAAAGAAAGAAACAGCAATAGCTGGTTTATTGCTCATGAATTAAGAGGTTTAAGCATTGGAAGTGACAAATATGAGCTATAATCCCTGGATCTTGATTCCAAAGTCTGCCATTCTACTACTGCGCCACACCAAGCAAAGCACCTCAAATAATGACAATGTACCACATCTTTTATAATCTATACAATAAATAGAATTAGAACAATATTATATATAATCAAATAATATTTATGCAAGAACTAGCTTTTACACTAATGAATTTTCAATTAAGAGCATTAATACATTTTTTCTTTAGCTAGTAATTAAACTGATTCGTGAAAAATAAGCACGTTTTTTAGTTGTTATCATAATTGCTAATTCCTAATAAATAAACAATGAAGTTGTAGTTTTTCAAGACATAGCAATTATGATAAAATCTACAAGATTTTTAGTTTAATTACTAGATAAACTTAATTGCTAAGTGCCTTTATTTTTAAAATCAGTGCTTATTTCAAACAGCAATTTTCCAATAAAAACATGAAGTATCTTAAATTATTCTTTATTACCAGCTAAATAGAAATCCTTAGATTTAAATTTATGTTTGTCATAATAAGTAAAAGTTATATATTTTAAGGTATGCAATGTATAGTTTTGCAGCAATAATGTTATCCAGCAAAGAATTACCCCCCCCCCCCCAAGTTCCCTGAATTTAAGAATGAAGCATAAATAATAATAAAATGAGCACTTGTACCACAGTACAAGGCAAGTTTTAATATCATTAGCAATTTATTGCTACAACCAGGAATTCCAACATTAGAAGTTACTAAATTAGATTTTACAGATACAACACTATGCATTCCCCTTCACTGACTGATCTAGCCTTTCAAAACAAACTTGTAACTGTTCATCTCCTCTATTAAATTTATATCAATTTTAAATCTTGTCATCTCCTTAGTCACTAGTGCAGACTTCCATTCTGGACTTGAAGAATTTGCATAAAGTAAATTCCACACACTTTATATATCTATATTTAGAGAAAAAATATATTTATAATACTTACATTTAGTAATATCATTGCCCCCTGGTTTACAATTGATATTATTATTACTATTATCTCTACTGCTACTATAAGTAAACTACCAGATGTGGCATCCTAGCTTGACTGTGAAACAAGCTATTTTTAGACCATGTTTTCTAGCCTCTTCCATGGTAAGCAGGGAGATTCTTAAATAGGATTGCATAAATATACAATATTTTCTATTTAGAATTCCTGTTTGAAGTCCAATTTTAAACAGACTCATTAATAATTGTACTGAATAAAGCAAAAATTACAAACAAAAAATTGCTAGATCACTAAGCCTCTTCTCATCATTGCTTTCTTAATTCTTAAGACTTTTGAGTTAAAAAAAATGGCAAGGGAAATTGGAAACTTTAATGCATGTGTTGGTAGGAATAATATATTTTGGCCAAAAGTTGTTGAAAATAATGTTATTGGTAATGTAAATTCAAATGGTCTACCACTATTGAATTTTTGCTGAAAACACACTTTGTTTAGCCAGGAAAACTGCTTGCTAAAATGGAGCATCAGTGCATCTGCATTTAAAACAATGGCATTAAATAGATTTCATTACAGTTAAAAATAAGGATACAAGAGAACTTCATATTATACAGCACTTTCAAAACATGGGTCTTACTCAATCATATTTATAAAAAAATTGGTGTTCATTCTTTAATCTAATATGCATACTAAATTTTAATAACTGTTAAACACTAAAATTGCTAATGTAGACCTTCAGGTTTGCCATATTATTGAAACATGGAATTCTCTTAAAGAAAATATTGTGGATGCAAATTTATTATTGTTCATAAAAAAAGAAAAATCATGACTAATTTTCTCACAGCGATTTTATTATTAATGATTTGATTAAAAGGAAATGTGACATTTTCTACTTGGCAGAATATTAAAATTAAATGTAAAACATTTAAAGGAAGAAGTTCAACATTTAATAAAAAGTTTAAAAATGACTGACAGATTAAAACTATAAAGAAAGCACAGACATTTACTGGACATAGTCACTCACATATATACCTGAAAAATGGTATCATAATACTGTTTAATGTAGTAATAGCACTCTGTTATATAATGACAATATATTTTGAATAAGGGAAAGCATATTTTGGTCATCTTTTGAATAATGATATAAGAATTGAGATGATGACTTTTAATGATATATCCATTTTATCTATTCATTTAGCTTCGAATAAAGATATTCAACTTAATGAAGTCAAAACAGCTCATTGTAATGTTAAAAATGGAAAAGCAACAGATTCCTAGAAAATACTTAGAGAAGTTTTAAAATGTGATTTTATGCAAATATATGAACTCATGAAGTTGTGCTCCCTGATATTAGGAATGATTTTATTGTTCAAATTTTTAAAAACAAAGGAAATAAACAAGATTTCAGTAATTATCCATTATACCAAAAATACTTTCATGAATTTTGTTGGATAGATTACTTCCAGTCATAGATAAAGGTCTACCAAAGACTCATTATGGTTATAGAAAATCAAAAAGCACTATAGACACAATTTTTATTGTCAAACAAATGCATGAAATACATCAGGAACAAAAAGAGATTTATATATTGCTTTTATTGATTTGACCAAGGCATTTGATTTAGTTAATTAAACTTTTTATGGCACTACTTGAAATTAGTTGGTTGTTCACCAAAATTTATTTATATTATATAGCTTCTACATGATGAAATGAGAAGAAGTATTATTACATCAAGTGGGAAATCTGAGACAGTAGAAAGGAAAACTGGTGTTTAACAAGGATATGTATTTTCCAACATTGTTTTCAATTTTTATGACAGTTGTCTTTGGAACTATTTATAGTTGCTTAATGAATCAGAGATCAAGATATGATACAAGTTTGATGATAAAATTTTCAACTTGAATCTATTAAAAGTTAAAACAAGAACTTCTTTCTCTTGGATTCTGAATTTACAATAAGCTAATGATTATACTATTTTTTTACCAATTCAAAAGATGATTTACAGAATGTACTTAATGTTTTTAATGCAAACATTGTTTTAGTAATTAACTTTTAGTTTGGGTAATTAGCAACTTGAGAATGTAAACCAATTTAAACATTCTAATTTAAATATCTTGGTAGTTAAATAAATAGAAATTGAACTTATTTGTTATAGTACAATCCAAACTTCACTGCGCTGCTGCTATTTTACAAAGTAAAAGATAGGGTATTTCATCTCAGGGATACTACTACAATTAAGTTAGGCACATACAAGAACTAGTCATCATCATTATCAACAATCATTATCAATCTATTGCAGGATGAAGCTCTCTCCAAGTTCAATCCATCTTCTCCAATATTTAGCTTCTTTTCTCCACATCACTCCTGCACACTTTCTTATTTCATCCATCCATCTCACATGTGGTTTCTTTCTGGGTCTTCTAAAATCTCTTGGAATCCAGTTTAAGATTTCAATTGTCCATCTATTATCATCTCTTCTAGCAATATGTCCAGCCCAACTCCACTTCAGTCTTTTAATTTTTTCAAAGAGGTCAGTAACACCTGTTTGTTCTCTTACCCTTATATTGCATTTTCAATCTCTTCTTGTTACTCCTAACATGCATCCCTCCATACTTCTTTGAGTGGTCTGAAGTCTCTGTATTGCTCTTCTATTAAGTGTCCAAGTCTCAGATCCATAAGTAAGAACTGATAAAACACATTTATTAAAAACCTTCCCTTTCAAACACATAGGCATATTTCTTTTTAGTATCAAGTTATTTCTACCAAAAGCACTCCAACCAAGTTTAATTCTATGATTAATTTCATCCATTATGTTTCCACCTGTATTAATAATCTGACCAAGGTATTTGTAGCTGTTAACTTATTCTAACTCATCATAATCAATCATTATTTTCATATTTTGAAAAAATCCATTGGACATTACTTTAGTCTTTTTAACATTTATTTATCTTTAGTCCTACTTTCGTCTGATAACTCCTAAATCATTTCATGCAACTCTAAAGCATTATTTGCAAAAACAATTATATCATCTGCAAAATCTAAATGACTTAAATAATCTCCATTTATTTTCACTCCTTTAGTTTCTCATTTTAATCCACAAAATACTTCTTGCAGCACTGCTGTAAAATGTTTTGGAGATATGGAGTCACTCTGTCTTACACCCTTCTCAATGTTGACTTTCCTAGTATTACTATGTATCTAATTGTTATTGTTGCATCTTTATAAATATTCTTTAAAATATGAACAATATTCTGGATCTATACCTTGATGATCCAATGCTTTAATCACTGAAGAAATGTTTATAGAATCAAATGCCTTTTCATAATCTACAAATACAAAGCATAATGACAACTCATATTTATTTGTCCTTTCTATAACTTCTCTCAATACCTGGATATGATCTACTGTACTAAAAGCACTTTTAAATCCAGCTTGTTCTCTTGGTTGGTGGAAATCCAATGTTCTCTGTAGATGAGTTGTATTTATTTTGGTAAAAAGTTTAAATAAAACTGATAAAAGGCTGATAGATCTGTAACTTCTAATATTTTCTTTATCACCTTTTTTAAATATTAATATTAATACTGCATTCCTCCAATCATCTGGTACATCTTTATCATTTAGAAATTTGGTATATAACTTTGCTAAAATGTTTTCTATTTCTTCATTTGCGTATTTTAATATATCAATTATAAATCCATCATTACTTCTTCATTTAAAATTCTGGGCAAGAACTATTATTTTACTTAATTTATTGTATGGAAGTAAGACTTGGACAACCTATCAGCATAATAAAAAGGCACTAGAGAAGTTTCATTTAAGGCTGCATTGTCAAATTTTAAAAATTCAATGGCTAGATTAAATATCAGCTTGCTGGAAATAATATGTATATAGAATCCACTATTATAAAATTACTCCTTTATTGAATTGAATATGTAAAATAAATGAACAATGCAAGACTTCCTAAGAGAGTGTTTATGGTGAATTGGAGCATGGTTTTCATAGGGTGAGTATATCATATCTATATATTATAAAGTTTATCTCAAAGACATTTAAAAGAAATTCAGTTTTGAAATTTTTCACTGGGAAGATATGGCAAAGAATAGAATATATTGGAAAGCTGCAACTAGATGTAGTATTGAATTTCACAAAATATCAAATAAACAGACAAATGAACCAGCATATTCTAGATGGAAATATATTTGTGGTTCATAGATTAGTTTGTAAATGAGATATTTATTTCTATAGCGCGATGTATATAAATTGTAATAAACTAAAGATCAGCATTTCAAGCTAATGTACATGCGCTTTTTTATGAATGTTAATAATAAATGAATACTTTAATTGTTTGTGTAATAAGTACAAAAATAGTTTCTAAAAGTTTTTTTTTATATTAGAGTTGCAATGGCTATTTTTATTTATGAGTAGTTGCTATATGTATATGTAATGTATATGTAATGTATAGTACTTGTTTTGCCTTCATATTCCTATTGTATAGATATAATATCAAAGATATGACAAAGTGTTGGCTAATTAAGGAGAAAAATTATCAAAGTCATTGAAAAATTAATAAAGATGAGTTTGAATCACTTATTTCTTAAAAGGGGTTGACAACAAGTTGAAATTGTTGATTATTATTGATATTGGTCTTGTTTAAGTGTTGACTGCTTACATGTATTTATATATAGTATATATCTAATAGACATGTCTTTATGTTAGTCTGGCACAGATGCAGTAATGGTGCATTGTGTAGTAAATTCCAAGGTTGTTTCAGCTATTGGAGTTGCGTTTATTTATTTGACATCTATATAAGATACTTTTTTTATGAAATAGTAAAAATGCAACTAATAGATTGAAAATACAACCATTCAAGAATATTACCTCAGAATTGACAAATGAATAAATAGGATAACTGATACTCTGTTATGAATTGCTACACATCCAGTAAGCACAAAAAACAAAAAGGAAGCAATTCATAATTAAATTTTTAATTAAAACATGAAAAACTATCTTGTTCAAACAAACATATTATTGATGATTGATACCTTGAAATAATACAAAGAATAATAAATTATCATAATCTAGTTTATTAAATTTTGCATAGATCAAGGACAACATGTAATTCTGATTTATTCCACAACTTCAGAGGAAGAACAATAATTCAAAGATATTTGTAAAAACTATGCAGTATTATGTTTTGTGTCCTGAATGCATTCTGCAATGGAATAAATTTGCTATGGTTATTTAAGTTCTATTCAATATATTAGCCATACATGCAACTTTGCTCACATGATTAGTCATATAGTTTATAATTGAAATATATTTAAATAATATTTGCATGAAATAATAATAAATTAGTTATCAACAGCAGATAAAAGCAACTACTGTAATTCATTTTTATAAACAATGTTGCAGGTCATTTTTAATTGCTGTTGATAACTCATATATTATTATTTCATGTTATTCTTTAAATATATCTTTATTCTCAACTACATTACATTGTTTTATTTTACTAACATGAACAAAGCAGACCTGCAGTTTTATGTACATTATTAGAATAATTTATAATATAATGCAGTTGATTTAAAATATATTTCTAATTTATATATATATATATATAGGAGGATATATTTTGAACAGTAAAAATTTTTTGTTTTCATTATCCAAATTCCATTTTTGACATATTGAATAACAAATAAAAATTTCCCTTATTAATTCTTCCATTTTTCTAGCTGTCCAATCACTACTATTGGAAAGTGTGATAATTAAAATATATTTATATACTCCACTCTCAAACTCTAGCTATATTCTTGTGTTAGTAAAAAATGTGTATTTCGTTTTCGATTTTTGATGTATTAAATACCAAATAAATTTTTTATTTGCTAATTCTCTCCATTTCACTAACTGATCCCTTGTAGTAGTAGAAAATTTGATAATTAAAATATATTTATATAATATTTACATGAAATAATTATCAACAGTAATATCACAAAAAATATAACATATTAAATACAATAAACAATAATTTTAAAATAAATTATTTTATATTTCTAAAATATAGATAATTTCTAAAATGGCTATAAAATTTTAACATTATATATGTAAGTGAAAAATTAAATATTTGGTTTACAAGCAGTTGTCTGGGTTCACAGGTTTGCTTCCCGACCGATGCTATGACACATGAAAAAAAAAATTTAAAAAAAAAAAAAATTTAAAATATATTTATTCAAGAAAATTTTACATGGATTACCAAAACTAATATCTCTTCAAATTCAAAAGTATTTCTCTTGCTTTACCAGTGCCATTTTAAATTTTACTAAAATTGGAACTGATCTAAATTGTCATTATTCAAATGAGAAATTAAATACATAGTTATGAATACAATTTAATTAATTTAAAATATATTTACAAATTCAAATTTTATCTTGCTTTATCAAAAACTATACTTTTTGTTTAAAAAATTATGAAAATCTTTAATTTTTTAATCAGTGATATCCTTTCTTTTCCGGTTTTTATGATGCCATTCTAAAACTATTACAATATAGATTTTCCAGACATTTTTATATTACAAATTTTTTTAAAACAATTAAAGCAAAACTTTATTGCTAGCAAAATTCTGTACAAAAAAAAGGAAAATCATGCAAGATTCTTCAAGCTTGGTGCAATATTTGTTGAATTATAAAATCACAAATAGACTTTCATATTTATACAGTAATATAAATTAAAATTACAACAATGAGAATAATATTTAAATTTGTAATTTGCTGCAGAGCTGTTGCAATTTCAAAAGGACCAAATCTATCAATAAATGTTGCACAATTGATTCTTCAAGGACAAAATCATTTGAATCTTTCAATTTTATTAATAAAGAAATTGTAGAGGATATGAACTCAGATTTTCAAGTACCCTTCAACTAGCCACACTATCTCATACAACTGATACATATGACCACACACATGTAGAAAAGATTAATAATCACCAATATACGTATTTCGTGCTAAACCAGCACTCATCAGTTGGTCCAGACTATCATCTCTCACACATATATATAATCAATGCTCAGTTTATATTAAGATAGCAAATCTTCATACTTTAATGGACAGGCTTCAATCCACTGCAACCTCCAACTTTTCAGCCATCCATATCATTGAAAATCTGACGATGAAAACTCAAATCCCATGCTGATGCTAATATTATTGCCATCCCATGTTGACCTGAAGTCACTCTGACCCCTCATGTATAGGATAGCATCCATTAAATACATATAAGAGGGATGGACAGGATACAAGCTTAATATGTAAATATTTGAAACCAGGCACTCTTCACAAACCTGGGAGCTTAATTGTAAGTATAGAAATTGTAACAAAGAAAGATAAAAATCAGAAATGATAAATTTAAATATAAAAATTAAATCTGTATATGGCAATTCATTACTAATTATTATTATACAATAACTTGCCTATTATTTTGTTGGTCATGCCTTATTTTTTTCTAATGGAAAGAATCTTTGAAATTCAGTTGATTTTAATGGATTAAATATTTTTTTAAGCTCCAAAAACAACAACAACAACACATGAAGAATTAACCTGTCTGTGCTATAAATATACACATAGCTTTTAATTTCATAATGAAAAGATTAAGAGGGTTAGAAAAGTATGAGAATATTTATTTATGGTACTTATAAATAAGTGATTTATCATTCTGTAGTCATAAAGAGGATTATTCTTCTTGCAAAAAGAGGCAACTATGTCGATACATGCATTTTTTAAAGTAATTATAATAAGCTAGTTTCATGTCATTTAGATTCTGCCCGCACCCTATTGTGACTTTTGAGTTGAGTAGTTTCTGCCAGAAATGTTCCTAAATGCTATATTTGTTATGATTTTAATTGACAAAACTACTGACTGTAGGAATATTTCACAGTGATAAAGTTTTTGGGTACTAATTAAATGGAAAAGTACATGAATGACTTATTGAATTTTAGATATTATACATGATAGAACATCATCTGTTTGGGTAGATATATATATATTCGAACTATTTAAAAAATGTGTTTGTAAAGAAAAGCTAATTTTACAAATCTATGATAATGCAGCTGTATTGTCTGGACATTTATCAGGGAGTTTCGTGAAAAGATAAAAGTAATAATGGTCAGAAGCATTTTTTGTTCACAGCTGTCCTTATAGGTTAAATCATTAAATGTTTTTTCTCAAGCTTTCACAAAATCAAAACAAAAAGACGTAAAAATAATTGTCAATTTAGTCGAATCTTGCGTTAAGATTTGTAGAGGTCTCTCTTGTAGTAAAATTTAAGCCCACAAGGCGCATGCGCTTAATAAGAATATCATTAGTAAACTAGATGAAAGTTTTTCCAAGGGCAATAAAGTCGGCATGTAATGAAAAAATTATTGAAATGCTTTTTGATCATAGGCATGATTTGATAACAGAGTTTGAAAATGATATTAAAATCCCGAGAACATAAAGATATTTATCATGTCATGCAATTATTCAAGTAATTTTAATTGTTATTTTTCATTTATCTAGTTTATATATATATTCGATTAATGTTCTATACAATATTTTTATAAAGTAAAATTAAATTATTAAAACTAGAGTTTTTTTCTTTTACAAAAAAAAAAAAAACATTTATTGTAAACGTGATTAGATGAAAATTATTGGGATAACTCAAAGAAATATCTATTTTGCCACAAAAATTGCTTTAGAATTGCAAATGCAGTTGATCCAAGATACATTATAGGGAGGTCTACTTTGAAATTTTATATCCCTTTTTTTTATATAATTAGAGAGGATTTGAACCCAGATTTTCAAGCTCCCTTCAGTCATCCACTCTATCTTATACAACCAATATATATGACCACATACATGCGAAAAATATAAATGATCTCCAATATATGTATTTCATGCTGAACCAGCACTCATCAATTGGTCTGGATCATCTCCCATATACATATATAATTAGTTCTCAGTTTATATTAAAATAGCAAATCTTCAAACTTTAATGGACATGATTTAATCATTTTTTAATATAAGTAGATAAGAGGTTTAAAGACTTTGTGAAATTAAATTTTTCTCATCTTGATTAATCCAAAAATGGCAACACAAACTTATTGCACAAAATTTCTTTAAGCTAATCAATCATTTTCTTTTTCTATCTTTTTTTCTCATAACCTTTATACTTCTTTCTTCCATACTTTCATAACTTTTTCTTCTAAATACATACTAAATTTAGTTTTTTCATAATATCTTCAAAAAGCTTTCATTTACCCTTTTTTTAAAAACTCTTCTACATTACTAATTTTATTTTCACTACTTATCTTTCCTATTCTTTGCCAAATTCACATCTCTAAAGTCTTTATTTTTTTCAACTTATTTTTCTAATTATCCATATTTGTTTTTCATTTGATGGCAGAGAGAAGTGGGAATAAGCCAGAAATGTAGAAGATAAAGTACAAATACTAGAAAATGATTAAGTTTATAATTCTAATAAAGCTAATAATGCTCAAGTCTAGATAGGTTTATAAATGCAAATTCATCAAAGCAGTCAACACTTAAACAATCTCAATCTGTTGTCATGACAACCTTTTTTTAACAATAAAAGTGGAAATCCACTTTTATTTATGGTCTAATATGTTTATATAGACACTAAAGATTGCATCTTCTCCACAATTAAATTATTGATACAAAAAAGTTTAAATAAACTTCATTAAACAGATAAATATAACCTGTTTTGATATTTATTTTTATGGCATTTTGATGACTGAATTCCATAATTTGTCAAAAATATGATTTCTTTAGTTTTGCTTCTGGTATTTTTTTTTAACCAAAATATCAGATGGTCTCATTATGTTTTAAATAAAAAGCTTTATAATTACAATATCTAACAATTATAACTAAATAAAGACTTTTTTTTTTATAGATAATTTCAATCTTATTTACTAAAAGTATGTTTAGCTATTGCAATTATTTCAATCAATAGATAGCGTTTCAAATAATTAAAATCACTATTTATCACTTGTTGTCTAATATTTGCCAGAGGTGTATATGTCAGGCTCTGCAAAGTCGGGGATTCTCAATTGACAAAAATTTACCTGATAGTAGGATTGATCATTGATTAAAACACTAGCAGTAACTAAATTTAATGGAAAAGGTACTGCAGGCTAATTTGACAATTATAGCATTAGTCAGCAAAAAAGAAGAAAGTTTACTGATGGAGGCAATTTTTGTCTGATTCTGAGAATGATGGCAAATTTGATTTTTGAAAAATATGAGTAAACTTCAATTGTCTGTGGGGTATATAATAAATTTCACTTTTATGTTCAAAAATAAGATTCTAGAAATAAAAGAAATAAAAAAAAATATTAGTAACTAAATCATAAAATTATTTTGAAAAATTATAAAATTATTTTAAATACTGATATTAAATGTTAACTTTTCAAACTATTTAGCAATTTATATTTTGCCACAGTTAGTAATGGAATCTTTATATAAAGATTCGCTGTAACAATTATCATTCATTTGTATCCCTATTTTAATTTACAATCTATGATTAACTATTGCAATCTTAAAAATTGTTTTTTAAAAAAAACAACCACCATTTTGTATGATTGATGAAGTCGTAGGATAGTGACTTTAGTAAAGCTACATCATTTGAAAATAAAATGATGAAGAATCTATTTATACACTATACAATATTGTTTAGACTATAGAATTCATCCAATGTCATTGCAAGACAGCAATTTCATTTATAGTATATGCAAAATAAAAAAGATTTTCCTCATTAATGTCTACAAAGGCAAAAAATGCCAGTTTCATTCAGTACAGTAAGTAATCAAAAATATACTTTGATCATAAATAACAATAAAGTGTATTTATATTTAATTTTAAAATATGTGCATTAGGTAAATTATATTCACTCAATCAATATTATGGATTAGAATTCTTATGAACACTATTTTTATGCAGCAAAAAATAGTTAATAGTAATTATAATAATTATGAATCATAACTATAAATTATTTGGAGGGGAAAATGATTTCATGCATTATGTAATTAATAATTCACTTTATATGATCAAAGATTACTAAACATAAGTTAAAAATATAATTCCTTTGCTCAATTTTAAATTAATAATATGTTTCTGATATTCAAGATAGAGATAACTGTTTAAAAATACAATATCAGTATCAGCAAAAGCAAACAAAAAAGATTTAATCATTTAAATCATTAAAACTTCAGCAATCAACCGTACATTATATTTTTTATCAAATCTTTAATTAATTCCATTTTTATGTAAAATAAATATAAATCCTGAAGCATTGTTGTAAAAAAAAACAGTGATGATCTTAACTATAAAAATAAAAACGTTGATAATAGAACATAAAATGCATACATTTTTTTTTTGAAATGTATGTTGTGTTGTTTTTTTTAATTTTAAAATATATATTGAAGTTGGTTAATTTTTTTTCTTCATGCTTTATTATAGGGTATTATGAATTAGGAAATAATCTCTTTGCTACTTAAGAAACAAAATGGCAGATCATCAACAGTAAAAAAAATATATTTTTTTATTTTTAAATTACAGTTACTGAAATATTTTATACAGTATTGTTTTTTTTAATAATATGCTTAGTAAAATATTTATTCATTAATTAACAGTTTTTTCATTTTTTCAATTTAAACTTTATTTTTTTTAAATGAGTTTTTATATTTTTTTTAAATGAATGAATTGTCATTACTAAATGGAGTAAAGTGTATATTTATATGGTGTAGTTTTGTTTACAAGGAGGCAATCTTCTTGGTCATTGTTTGATAACTGTTGTGGTTCTTTTGGGAGTCCATAAATCTTATTAAACCTTGAGTCCCTCAGATTTATAATCCATCAATTATAATATAGGGTATATGAGCACAGACTTTCAGATGACCCATCACTCTCCATTCTATCTAATAATACTGATACACTCAAGCACATATAATGCTGAAAAGATAAACAATCACCAATATACGTATTTCATGCTAAACCAGCAATCATCAGTTGGTCCAGATTATCATATACCCTATATTACATATATAGACACAGGTATATATTAAGCCTGTGTTTCAGTTAATCCATCAATTATGTTTATTTCCTTTTCTCATATATTTTCATTGATTTAGCTTTATTTGCATTTATTTTTACCCATCTATCAGATTTATCACTTTTGTGTAACATTGTGTTAAACTCATCTTTATTATATGCCAAGAGTGTTGTATCATTAATAAATATGATGTAATATATGATCCTGGGCAGTTATAGAGTTGACCACACTGAAGCTCAACATCTAGGATTACAACTCCAACACTTTTCACATCAATTTCCAAGAAAACTATTCAATTACTTTTTTTCTGTGTTAATTAATCTGATAAATGAATTCTTATATTCCTAATGTTGATTCCATTCTAAATAAAACAACAATCATTACAAAATGATCTGAACACACATTAAGTAAAACATAAGATATATAACACATTTTTCCATCTCTTTCTATATTTATCTCTTCCATAATGCAACTATTTAACTTTACAAATAGATTCTGATTCATGTAAAAACTTTTTAATAAAGGTCTTTCCTTCCAATTTATATCTTTTTCTTTCAATATATCTAATAAAATAAACAAGTTATTCAATCAAACTTTTTCCAAGATCAATAACAGAAATATTAACCACCAACCCACACTTTTTTCTTCTATTTATCTCTCTCTTTGATCTCTCACCTATAGTTTTTATTTTTCTATTTGCATTTTTTATCTCCATGTGAGATTAAGCTTTTGTTCCAAAAATCCCCAGGTTTCATTGATTCAGATTTTTTTTAGTATTTTCCAAAATCAACTTATTCTCTCATTCCTTCCTAGTTTTTAATAATGTCAACTGAAATGCCATCAATTCTCCATGCTTTATCAGTTTTCATCTCAGTTAAAGCTTTATATCTCCTTCCTCCCTTATTGTGCAACCTATTTCATAATTATCTGGACATTCCTCTTCAACTGATATATTTCTATCACACAAATCAGTTATATATTCTTTACATACTTTTTTTACTTAATATTTTTTATCCTTAACAACTACTTCAGTGCCATAACCATATTTTTCTTGTCTGTATTATTAGATTATGAATATAATCAAAATTACTCCAAATTCCCAACTCAACCAGACTAGCTCCCCCCCCCCCCCAAAAAAAAAAAAAAAAAAAAAAAAAAAAAAAAAAAACTCTAAAACATAACTAATGGTTTCACTGCTACAAGCAGACTTCTCAAATGTTATATTGAAATAATTTTATTTTCTCTCTTCTAATAATACAGTAGATCTATATCCATGATTTCAATTATTTATAATTTAAAAAAATAAATTAATTTAAAGTTAATAAAAAAAAAATTAAGTAAATACACTTATACATGAATGTATTAAACATGTTTTCAACATGCACATACTGTATAAAAGCCAATGTCACATACATGAGATTCTACTAATAATGGGTAAAAAGAGTGTAATATTTATGGTCTCTTCTATTTTATCTTGCTTTTTCCATTTGTTTTACTTAATGTTTTGGTTACTTTATTATTAATAATTATACTATACTGGGCTACAGCAATGTAGAGTGTTTGTATCAATTGATTTTGGTCAACAACAAAATATTATTTCAAACGGAGAAAAATAACATTCATGAATTATTCCCATAAACATTTATGTGAATAGTTAGAATGCTATTTACGTGATCACGCGTCTGCCCTTGATGACATTTAATATAGTAATTTTTTTTTTAAAGACTGGAAATTATTTATTTTATGAAGTAGACAATCATTATTAGATTAGTAACCATTTTACTTTTCTTATCAATTGAACTTGGGATTAAACCTTAACTCAGAAATAATAGTAGATTTCAACAATTTTTATTTAAAAAACATGATAAATGGATAAATCAAGTGTGTGTGCATGTGTGTGGTGGTGGTGGTGGGGGTATTACTATTGATGTGGAGGGTGGGGTATTACAATTGACCAACATAGCATTTATAAATACAAAAAAAAAAAAATGTCCGTCAGAAAAGAATACTAATGAGATTTATTACTATTTTAAATTCAGCAGTTTATATTCTTTAAAATTCCACTGAAAAGCCAGATATAAAACTATCGGTGATTGATCTCCAGTCAACGGGCTGGTCTGTCCGAATGCCTGAATAGTCCGGAGAAAAACTTTAGGAGTTTAAAAAAATACATTTATTTTTCGAATAAAAAAGATCAGAAAAAATAAAATAAAATTGAAATTTATTTTAATTATTTGAATATTTAGAAAAACAATTAATTAAAAATGATTTTTCAAACTTCTAGATACGCGTTGCATTTTATATGATACTTTTTAAAAAGAAAAACATAATTAAAAATTTAAAATTCTAATTGAATCGTAACTTATGAAAGCAATTACGAGAACAAAAGAATCAAAATGAGATTTGGAAAACATTTATTAGACTATTTGAATAGCTGTTGAGTTGTTTGAGAAAAAATCGTATCAAAGTAATGCATGAAAAATTCAATATCCTCGTATTTTATATATCATCATCATCATCATTAATTATTTTCCAGATCTTGTACATTAAACTAAAGTATTCTCTGTTTTTTGTGCTATTATGAAGATTATTAATCTATTGTTCTTCTCTCTTTTATTGTCTACATTCTAATCCTTTCTCTTATTCTCTATATTCGCTTCACTTAATCTTTTCAATATTATAAATGTATATTATTAATCTTAATCTTATAAGGTAACTTATTCTTTCTCTTCCTCCAAATCTCTAAAACCTCTCTGCACTAAAATTACATTTCAAACAAAACATTAAAATTTTTATTTTAATATTATTTTAGAAAACTATGAATTATCTACACTTTTTTTTAATAAATGGCAATTCTCATTTTAATTAATTTGTTGCTACTTCATATTCTGGCATGGGTTGAGATTAAAAATGGAAAATCAGCTCTCTTTTTTTCTGTAATTAATTAAATATTTATTTATAAAACATAGTTATTCTAATAATTTTTGTTAGTTATTCATTAAACTAAAGATTATCCATAATGAATAATATTTCTGTAGATCATACAAGATAGAAACTGGTTTTCTAGCCACTTTTAATATCCTGTAGAGGGATGTAATCATAAACGTATGACCAAAGACATGTGTAAAAGATCTATGATCCCCAAGCACATCTTTTCCACGTGACTTTCATATGTTTATGATTGAATTCCTCCACAAGATGTTAAAAGCGAATAGAAATCAGTCCTTACCTTGTGTGAGTGGTATAACGAAAATTACATTAAAGAAATATTCATTATTGGATAATCTCTAGTCTAATGAATGACTAATAAAAATTATGAATATACTTTTATTAAGTGATTTGTGTCAAAGTTGTGAGGGCAGCATAATTAATACTTATCAATTAAATTTTAGTAATTTGTTCTCTCTCTCTCTCTCCTTTCTTTCTCTCTCTCTCTCTATATATATATATTCTATCCTCTCCCGCCGCACATCCTCTCTAAAATTCTATATAGTGTTTAAATATTCCGGGTTCTAGCTCAGTTACCAAATAAATAAATGAAATATTCAGCATTAATTAAAATGATTACTAGCTCTAATTTTTTTAAAATACAAATACGGTTAAATTTTTAAAATGAATTAACAAATATTTACTATTTTCATGACACATGGAGTGACGATACGGGGAACGAGATAGACTACATTGAGATATTATCCACATGATACTATCTCAATGGCATAAGAACACTATTCCCCCTTTTTACTATACCAAATAACTAACTTATAGTATTCTTACGACTTTCTAAGCTCTATTCACTACGATTAAAATAATAATCATGTCTTAATATTCTTTATAATAAGAATCTAGCTCAATTAATTAAAATAAAATAAAGAAAATAAATAATATAAAATAAAATAAAATCTCAGGTTCATAAATTGTATTCTAACTGATTTAAAATTACGGTAGTAAACTATGAAAAGGGAATTTTATGTCATAATCTACTACACAGCAACTAACAATAATAAAAATAATAATAACAATAATAGTATAATATAATCTTATTTCTTCCTAAATGAAATAAATAAATACGTACGTGGTAGTATTTTAATAATCTAACAACAGAATACGTGTGGCAACATTAGCATATAATTTAATGTAATATTGTGGCAACCGACTTATGACCAATAAATAATATAAAATTATTATTATTTAATTTTTAATATACCAATAAATTCTCAAAATTATTATAACACTTTTATGTTTACCTTTTGTGCAAAACCTATATGTCTGTTTCAATTATAAATGTATCGTGATATCATGCATCCATGTGGAGAAATAACAACGCTGACACAAAACTTTAAAATAAATTTACAACAAAGTTTATTAATAACATAAATAAATAACAATATTTTACATTATGTACATTGGATATCCTTACTCTCCTATCACAAATTAGTTTCCTAGTTTTTAAAAAATGAAAATCAAACTTCTATTTATTTTTCCTAGTTAACTCTTATCTTTTAAATGCTTAAGAAAATACAGTATTATTATTATTGGATTTCTTATCATGGTTAGCTTGTTACAAAATGTATTTCTTCTCGGATTATCATTAACACTTTGTATCCCTACTATTATTAAAATTATATTTTTAATTTTACAAAATTACATTCGTAGTAAACATTATACAAAAACAATAAAATTCTAATTTTATATTGGTTGTATGGAATCCTACAAATTCAAAACACATTCTTCTACATTCGGTATTAAGTTTTATTGTTCATTATCCGATGTTTATTAATCCTAATATACTCATTCAAGCCTTACTTCGGATGATATAATTACAACTATTAATATACCATGCACAAATATATGTTTATTACACATTATTGAATTATTTTCTTAATAAATATGCAATATTTATTTTCTAAATATTATTTAAACATTCAAATTTTATTATCACTTTTAAAAAAAAAACTTGGTTTAGATTTCTCTTTAAAAATCTTATATTCATTTCCGAATTAATTTTAAACTGTATTATATGATTCTTTTTCTCTTTATGATATTTTGGACTTTCAATTTTAAAGTTACACAAATTCTATACATTCCAGTAAATAAACTATTCTCACATAAACGATAACATATCTTCAATTCTATTTTATTCATTATTTCTTTGAAAATATCTTTCTGACGATGCAGATTCACGAAATAAGGATAGCGAAGATAGATGCATAGGATCAAAATATAACTAGAATATTACTCATCATAAACCTTGACAATAATGGCACAGTGAATTTAAAAGACACTATAGAGGAGTGACCTTTACCTGTCTACCAACCTCTATTATAGGAGCGATGCTAAAGCTATTTCTTCAGCTTTATTATAACATCAAAAAGTTTAAAGATATGCAAAAAAAAACACTGTCCAAACTATATGTGTTCAGTCATAGGGCTTGGTTAACTATACTGAAATCACACAAACTAAATATGATCCAAATACTTTATTTTTCCTATTTCTTAACAAAAAACATCATCTTGGTTTCCTCTCCACTAGTACTACCAAGTCACTATCCGATCTTATTTCTCAAGATTTTTCTATACAGTACATCGACAAATTCCTATCTGCATTTCTAACAATAATAAAATTCATTTATTTCAAAACTATTCCACTGTTCTATAAGAAAATCTTTTTACTACTTTCCTCGTATATTTTATCATATACAAACTATTTTAAAATATCTGAATACTTTATCATATGAAAGTTCAAAAGAATCACACAATTGTTCTGTTAAATTATATTATTAATACACTTTAAATAAATTATTGCATGCATATTCAAAATTACTCCTATCTCATAATATGTTTTAAAATGTTGGATAAAATGTATACATATAATTTAAACTTTCACACATCATTCTTAATCAATAGACGATCTAAAAAAAAATACATTATGCATTATAAATAAATATCAAAATTACCAAACGATCTTTATCTTCTCGATCGCGTTCTGTAGGCTTCACCATCCCATTGATTCTTGTAGATATAAGACTCCCATACATACACTTTATTTTTAAACAATATTTCTATCATTATATCAAGCTATTATATTTAATTTTTTAATATTACTAAATTTATGTTTATATGTTTTCCCTAATCTCACATAGCATTTTATATTTAAAAATAAATTAGTAAAAAATATTTAAACTATATTTACGGTACTTCTTCATCGAATTTTCTTGAAAATCGTTCATATTAAAGCTAAAAAAAAATGTATATTATTTCTTCTTCAGTCACTTAATGTTCTATTTTAAGGTAAAACAATTATTGCTCTGTTTAATAAATATTCATAGACGACAATCCTTGGTTTTCATAATATTGAACACAATTATTAATTCTGATATTCTCTTCTAATATTGTCTGCTAATATTTCCCCGCGCGACTTTTACGATGCATCCTCCAGGTACTTTTATTTAAATATTTAATAAAATTTTCTGTTTTCATGGATCCATTTTCATTAAGTAATTTAATTTTATATATTTTTTTTTAATCAAGCCTTTCCTCCATTGAATACTTTATAATATTTTTTAATTCTTCTTAGATAAAGTTTTTCTGTTCTTTTCCATAAGACGCATAATAGCACTTTCATATTATTCTATAACTTTTTTCTTTATGTAAAATTCTGGTACTATATTTTTGTAATGTCTCTTTTTAAAAGATAAACATTCTTTCTTCATTATACTTTTACATAATTTTCTTTATAATAAAACCGCATCTTACATTTTTTCATAGAGAAGAATAACAAAAACAACTTCAAAGTAGCCTTATAAAATTATGCGTCATAATTTTTTCATGACGGCAAGTAACTTCTCTTTTAAGTTTTCATATAGCGTCCAAATTATATTTCTTTGAGTGACAATAATAAGTTTCTGGTTGAGCATAAATAAAGCTGTATTAAGGCACTTTCCAAATATTTTTCCCTTAGCAATATTTTTAAGTATTTTTTCTTGTACTTCCATTTTACTGTAAAGTTTTGGCTGAACTTGAATAAAATATCCTGGTAAGATAACTTTTAAAATTAGCAATCCATGTAGAGGCAGTCAAAATATATTATATGTTACAAAAGAACTTTTAAAATAAATACAAAATTTTAAATTTATATCACTTTTCCAGCTACGGTGTTATCAGCTAAAAAAATATGTTACTCTCCCTTCACTTACACATTACTTCTCCTTCCCGCTCCGTCTAATTCTTATATTTTGTCTGTTAAATTACCTCCGTTGATTGGTTAAGGACTTTATTTTAGCGCGAACAAATTTACACATTTTAGTTTTATAACAGACTAGACTTTTAAAATAAAGAATTGATGACGTCATGTCTGAAAATATTACTTAGAATAGTATTTTTTAACTCACTTATAATTTTATCAAAATCATTTAAACTTTAAAAACAATTATTAAAATAATATTTAATATTTCAACTTTTACTTTAAGGATCGATAGCAATTATATTTAGTTTCATAATTCACAAACTTTTTTTATTATTCTAACAAGTGTGTGTGTGAAGGTATATAATATACAGTCACGTGATTACTAACTTTATCAGATGATTTTTAATTTACGTCTCGGTCTAAATTACCAAAACTGATATATTTTATAAAAATTTGGAAAATAATTTAAACTTGTAGAACTAAATATAATTCTCACCATCATAAAGTTTATCTTAAAATATATTAGATTAAATTTGAATATTAAATATAATTATAACACTACATATAGCATTTATTTAATTTATTAGTTTTAAAATATTATACTCAAATTATTAATATACTTTTAACTATTTATAGCTGTATTATTTTATATGGCCAGCTTTTACAACCATAAGCAAGGATATCATTAAGCTTTATTTAACTGTTTTCCTTTAAAATAATCCTTTACATTTTTATATACCAGGTATTTTCAGCTTTAAATTGTACTATAAAATCTAATTATCCTACTATTATTTATATATCATACAAATATAACTTAAAATTTAAAATTTTTTAGTAATTGACCTTTCTACCTTATTATGACCTACAGATAAGGGCACAATATATATATATATGAAAAAACAAATACAAGTTAATCACGTAACCTGCTATCACTTGTTATTTATGTCCAAAAGATGGCGCTATACCAAAACCGCCGAACAAGTGTAAGATTTGTTTTACATAAACGAAAAAAGAGTCAGAAATTAACTACCTCTTTCATTTGCTCACTCCCAGATCAGCTGATTTCAAGCTGGTTTGCTATCCTCAGTGGGAGATAGAGTATAGAAACTAGATCTAAAACACTGACTCTCAAGTGTTTATGCAAAACGTTTCTATCAGATTGCAAGCGTGAATTTTTCAGACCGGAAAAGTCTTCAAACCCAGCCTAGCAAGCTAGATATTTATATGGGTCTGATCTCAGTTCAGAATCACCATATAATCAAAGTCTCTGCAATATATATCATTGCAAGAAAACTCTAAAGGTACATTTATGAAAAAACAAATACAAGTTAATCACGTAACCTGCTATCACTTGTTATTTATGTCCAAAAGATGGCGCTATACCAAAACCGCCGAACAAGTGTAAGATTTGTTTTACATAAACGAAAAAAGAGTCAGAAATTAACTACCTCTTTCATTTGCTCACTCCCAGATCAGCTGATTTCAAGCTGGTTTGCTATCCTCAGTGGGAGATAGAGTATAGAAACTAGATCTAAAACACTGACTCTCAAGTGTTTATGCAAAACGTTTCTATCAGATTGCAAGCGTGAATTTTTCAGACCGGAAAAGTCTTCAAACCCAGCCTAGCAAGCTAGATATTTATATGGGTCTGATCTCAGTTCAGAATCACCATATAATCAAAGTCTCTGCAATATATATCATTGCAAGAAAACTCTAAAGGTACATTTATGAAAAAACAAATACAAGTTAATCACGTAACCTGCTATCACTTGTTATTTATGTCCAAAAGATGGCGCTATACCAAAACCGCCGAACAAGTGTAAGATTTGTTTTACATAAACGAAAAAAGAGTCAGAAATTAACTACCTCTTTCATTTGCTCACTCCCAGATCAGCTGATTTCAAGCTGGTTTGCTATCCTCAGTGGGAGATAGAGTATAGAAACTAGATCTAAAACACTGACTCTCAAGTGTTTATGCAAAACGTTTCTATCAGATTGCAAGCGTGAATTTTTCAGACCGGTAAAGTCTTCAAACCCAGCCTAGCAAGCTAGATATTTATATGGGTCTGATCTCAGTTCAGAATCACCATATAATCAAAGTCTCTGCAATATATATCATTGCAAGAAAACTCTAAAGGTACATTTATGAAAAAACAAATACAAGTTAATCTTACACTTGTTCGGCGGTTTTGGTATAGCGCCATCTTTTGGACATAAATAACAAGTGATAGCAGGTTACGTGATTAACTTGTATTTGTTTTTTCATAAATGTACCTTTAGAGTTTTCTTGCAATGATATATATTGCAGAGACTTTGATTATATGGTGATTCTGAACTGAGATCAGACCCATATAAATATCTAGCTTGCTAGGCTGGGTTTGAAGACTTTTCCGGTCTGAAAAATTCACGCTTGCAATCTGATAGAAACGTTTTGCATAAACACTTGAGAGTCAGTGTTTTAGATCTAGTTTCTATACTCTATCTCCCACTGAGGATAGCAAACCAGCTTGAAATCAGCTGATCTGGGAGTGAGCAAATGAAAGAGGTAGTTAATTTCTGACTCTTTTTTCGTTTATGTAAAACAAATCTTACACTTGTTCGGCGGTTTTGGTATAGCGCCATCTTTTGGACATAAATAACAAGTGATAGCAGGTTACGTGATTAACTTGTATTTGTTTTTTCATAAATGTACCTTTAGAGTTTTCTTGCAATGATATATATTGCAGAGACTTTGATTATATGGTGATTCTGAACTGAGATCAGACCCATATAAATATCTAGCTTGCTAGGCTGGGTTTGAAGACTTTTCCGGTCTGAAAAATTCACGCTTGCAATCTGATAGAAACGTTTTGCATAAACACTTGAGAGTCAGTGTTTTAGATCTAGTTTCTATACTCTATCTCCCACTGAGGATAGCAAACCAGCTTGAAATCAGCTGATCTGGGAGTGAGCAAATGAAAGAGGTAGTTAATTTCTGACTCTTTTTTCGTTTATGTAAAACAAATCTTACACTTGTTCGGCGGTTTTGGTATAACGCCATCTTTTGGACATATATATATATATTGTGCCATTACAATTTAGTCACTAGCTAAATTTATAGTAATGTGCATGTAAGAAAGTGTAAAACAAAAATCATCATCACATTTTTATATAACCATAAATGAAGCTGTAGGGCATCCAAGTTCAAACCCTACAAGGTCCAGTTCTAAAAGCTTTAAACAGAGAAAGAATGGGTCAACAATTACATGCTTTACTTGTTTGTGTGTTGATAGAAAGGTAATACACACATTTAAACTATTTAATATTTAAATTTTCTGTTAAAAAGCAAAGTTATAATGCATACATATAGGCAATGTATGTGTAAATTATTTATTTGTTTTATATTTCAAATATTCAACATTTTAACTTTCTTTAAAACTAAGCTATGCTTGATCAATTCTAACATTTTATTCTATACTTCTATTTTGCTTTTCTTTAATTATAAGTGGGATTTAAAAGTTACAGATTTAATTAAATAATTGGGTTATAATTACTAAGCTAGCAATTATATTATTTAAGGTTAGTTTATGAATGATTTGAAAGAATGAAGGATGTGTGTACATTACATACAAAATTTTACATTTCCTAAATATTGAAAGAAAAGGAAGTATTAAATCTGTTAAATTATTTTTTTTGTACAATTGTTTGTTAAAAGAGGAAATCTGTTTAATCAGATATCAATCTTTGTAGCAATTTTTTTTTTGTAAATAATTGTTTTTCACTTTGGAAGCTTATAATGGGTCAGAACTATGATTTTTGAAATTGTCTTATCAAGATCTAAAGAAGGAAGCTCAAAGATTTGAAGTGTTACCTGGATGTTAAAAGAAAAAAGAAAAAGAAAAGAAAGGAAATAAGGATTGAGTCTATTTTTTTTTAAACAAAAGTGTCTGGAAAAAGGATTAAACTTTTCAGTTGAAAAATCATTTAGTTGAAAATAAATTAGAGATCTAATTAAAACAAATTTGTCCAAAAATAGCAAGTGATGCTATCTCTGATTGGTTAAGTTAGCTAAAAATTGGATATAAAAAGCTGTCTTGAATTATTATGAAGATTATTGTGATTGATTCAGATTATTAAACTATCAAATTTGAATGTTGAAAATATAAGAAATGGCGGGCTAGAAAAATTATATGTATATCCCATTTGCCGGACCATCTGGGGAAGCTGCACATCACATAGGAAAGAAAAGATGTGTCTAAAATAATATTCTACACCTTTCAACTGACCAGATAAATAAGATGTTTTTAATAGAAGGAAGAAAGCATTCACCTGCATTCAAAGAAGATGAATTAATCTACTGATAAATATTAATCATCAAGTCCAATTAATTGTTCCAACAACTGATTTTAAACTCAAGAAAATTTATAAATGTGAAAACAACTGCTGTATTTCATCCACATGCTTGACAGGAAGAGAAGAAAAATTAATATAATGATTTCCAAATTGTCCACTAAAGCAAATAACCTCAATAGAGTCATCATCATTAAATAGTTATACACCTCAAGAAAGAGATTGTTCCCACATAGTAGCTGCAGAAATATAGACAAGTTTGAACCCTTGGAAATTCGCCACAAACAAAAGATCGGTAATATGACTTTTTATATCTATTTTCTTTATGATATCAGTCTTAAGAAACATTTTAGCGATAAAGTGGTATATTTTATTTAAAGAACTTTTAAAGACTATTCAGATCGATTAAAACAAGAATGTCTTACTAATAATAACTTTGAGCTTCATAAATGACCTTGAAAGTATGAAAATTATTTGTTTATTAATTTTACAATATTAATGTGTAAAACAATTTTTTTTTATGGTGTTATGATTTTAGTTTTAACTGATATATTATTATTATTTTGGTTTTTAATAATATTTTGTTATTATGGGATAAAACACGCACATACATAATGATATTTTTATATGTGTATAATTGTGAGTGAATGTGAAATAATGAGTAGTATTAGAATATTAGATTATTTTGTTTCAAGTTAAGTATAGCATTTCAGAGGTAGAAGAGAGGGGGGAGAAAATAATTTAAAACTTGTTTCTAAAACTTGCTCTTTCAATTCTACTAACATTTTTTTTTTACATTCTATTTACATGTTGGATTTTTAAAGTATGTGTGCTAATGAGCAGATAATATTTTTTTTTAAATACTTTTCTCATGGAGTGAAAATCATGGTCAATGTGACGTCCAACTTAATACAAAATACATTTGAAGGGAAAGGGGGAAGAACTTAAAATTAATCTGAGGATTGTAATATAATCAATTATTATTATTATTATTCATGTCAATTTTCATATTATCTAGAAATTTTTATGTATATGTTAGAACTGTAGTAATAAATATTAGTTTGTTTTATTAAACGAGGCGTATATATTTCATTAATTGTAGTCTTTGTTAAGTGTGATTATTCATCATCATCAATGGTTGAATATTAGTTATTTAAGATATAAGTAAATATGCTAAAATTAAGCAATAATTATGAATTTCTTTATAAAAATTAGTTTTATGTTTAGGCTTAGTCCTAGAGCTGTAGTTGAAACCCTTGTCATTATCGTTATTATTATCATCATCATCATCGTCATCAACGTTTTAATTAATGAGCTGTTTAACTGTTTAAAGGCCATAAATAAATATTGATTTTATAATATTTAGTGATCTCTTAGTATTATTATAACCACATCCCATCATCTATTTCATGCAAGGATGAGTGAATTGCCATCCTAAATTAGTTATATATAATCTGAGCTAGTGAACTTATAAAAATATTGAAACACATTTGTTATGTTAAGATCTGAGAAATGATTTATGTCTAGTATACTCCACTTTGGTTTATAGAGGTTTTACTTTTACCTAAATATTAGTGCATATAGTGATATGGCTCAAAAAGCAAAATCTTCCATTTTATTATAAATAAAGTACCAAGAAGGGATTCAAACCCGGTACATGTAAAAGGTTATCAGATATAACCGTGTCTAGATTCAGATAATCTAGTGGCGCCCTGCTAGACCATATTCACTTAGTATTTGTTTAAACATGCACTTAACATCAAACCAAGAAATGAAAGGGGATAAGATCTACTGCCTGTATACCTGAGTTATATTTTATTGAATTACTAGTGTACTCACTTCACGTGATTTCATATACCTGAGTTATAATACATTGCTATAATACTGGTTATTAATAATTTGCCTATAATTTTTGATATTTGGACTCCTTTACTCAGGTATGGTAATATCTTTCTTTTGAACTCTTTATTTAGGTTACAATATATATATATATATATATATATATATATTTTTATCATTGTTTGATATATATATATATATACATATATATATATATCAAACAATGATAAAAACATGTGTAAGAGATCAGTGGTGTGGACCAATTGATGAGTGGTGGTTCAGCATGAAATGTGCATCTTGTGAATCATAGATCATTTTCACATGATTTTGGACATATGTCTATAATTACATCCCTCCACAAGATGTTAAAAGTGGATAAAAACCAGTCCCTGCCTTGTGTGAGTGATGTAGTGAAAATTACACAACAGAAATACTATTCATTATAGTTATTCTATTTTATAAAATGTTATATTTTTTCACTTTTATAAATAGCCACTCATACTAATAAATAATATTTCTGTAGTGTAATTTTCATTACATCACTCTCACACAAGGTATAAGGGATTGTGATTTGGGCCAACTGATGAGTGTTGTTTTAGCACAAAATGTTTATCTTGGGAATCATACAACTTTTTCACATGTCTTTGATTCAAAAGTTTATGATCACATCCCTCTACAAAGTATTAAAAGCAGATAGAAACCAGCATGAAGTGATGTGGTGAATATTACACTACAGAAATATTAATCATTAAGTTGATAATCTCTAGTTTAATGAATGACTAATAAAAATTATTAACATTCGTATTAATTTTGACAGGAACTCTTGTCCAGTAGCAATTCAAGATGGTTTTTATTTCTACTCAACACTAAAAAGGATTTTACTATTGATATACTAGAAAAAGGTATAACTAAGATTAAGATGCACATACATATCCAGTTCTTGTTTCTGTAGTTATGAAATTATAAATGCTCATTAATTAATTTCTTAATCTCACAAAATTCAAAATATCCTACCTTTGTTTTAAATTTCCAAAAGCATTTTACAGAATATAATAGAGAAGTAAAACAAAAGCAAGAATGACTTGTAAAAAGTGTTTGATTTATTGTGAGAGAGCTGCCTTTTGATAGGTTATTAAGGGTAATGTAATTACTCTCATTACATTGCCACTGTTACTATTGCTTAACAAGGAATGTCATATCATTTCTTTGCCAAATAAAATAGATTAACCAAAATTTATGAAAATGGATTTCAAGTAACATTTGAACTCTAAACAGAATTTTATGCCAGTCCCTCTTTATCAACTCATTTCTAATTTGAGCTAATTAAGAGATCGAGATCAGTATCTATTTTCAAACAAATTGTTTTTTAACTATAGAGTGTAATAACATATTTTTTGATGGCTGAAGTGATTTGTTTATTTTATAATTTGCAGTAATTATAATAATTAGAGGGAATTTGAATCTAGACTTTCAAGCTCCCTTTATTCATCCACCCCATCTTATACAACTGATAAACATGACCACATACATGTGAAAAAGATAAATGAACTCCAGTATATGTATTTCATGCTAAAACAGCACTCATCAATTGGTACAGATCATCATCTCCCACACATATATAATCAGTGCTTGGTTTATATTAAGATAGCAAATCTTCAAACTTTAATGGACAGGTTTCAATCTTCTCCACTCAACAACTATTCAGCCATATGAATATTAAATCTTCAAACTTTAATGGTCAGCCATATGGATGGCTGAAGAGTTGGAGACTAGAGAAGATTGAAGCATGTCCATTAAAGTTTGAAGATTTGCCATCTTAATATAAACTGAGCATTGATTATATATATACATGGCAGATGATGATCTGTACCAATTTATGGGTCTTGGTTCAGCATGAAATAAATATATTGGAGGTCATTTATCTTTTTCGCATGCATGCGGTCATGTGTATCAGTTATATAATATGGAGTGGATGACTGAAGGAAACTTGGGCCTGCCATTTCCAGTCCTCAAACTTCTTATATACTCCTAAGCAATAAAACTGAACAATTATTTTACTGCACTTAATTAAATAATACTTGCAATTATGAACTGACAAAAGACGAATAGCAAAATGGTGGAAATTGACGAAGTTTCATAATTCTTAGTGTCAGTTGAAAACTCCATATATATTTTTTTTTTTGAGACTATTTTTATTTTGAAATCTCTATAATGTTATATGACAGTTTCTTAATATAGAGTTTTATTTATTTTTTTGATAAGATTGTCTAAAACAAATAATGGAGTAATATAATTGACAATTATTGTTTATTACCAGAGATAGACTGCATTTATTTAGATTATAAATAAAGAATATGACATTAAAAGAAGAAAAAAAAAATTCACTAAAAAATAATAATCATGAATCAAATTCTAAGATACCATTAGTTTTTTATTATTGAAAGTTCTCATAAATATATTAAAACAAAGTAAAATTCTAAGGCAGTATGTAACTTGCTTATACTGAGTATTCCATATATACATATATTCATATATAAAGTGCAGACAAATAGACTGAAAAATCCTGTGTTCAAACACCTCTAGTTACATATATAAAACAAATTGAATATAACTGTTATGGTAATTTATTATGGATTCCATTACCTCCTGAAGTTTCATCACATGTTCTAAAGACTAAGTCTTATGAACACACATTTACTTTTCAATTATATGTATAGAGGATTTGAACTCAGATTTTCAAGCACCCTTCAACTATCCACACTATCACATACAACTGATACACATGACCACACACATGTAGAAAAGATTAATAATCACCAATATACATATTTCGTGATAAATCAGCACTCATCAGTTGGTCCAGATTATCATCTCTCACACATATATATAATCAATGCTCAGTTTATATTAAGACAGCAAATCTTCATACTTTAATGGACAGGCTTCAATCCACTACAACCTCCAACTTTTCAGCCATCCATATAATTGAAAATCTGAGTTCAAATCCTCTATACTTACAATTAAGCTCCCAGGTTTGTGAAGAGTGACTGGTTTCAAATATTTTCAATTATATATATATATTCATTTATATAATTTTTATCAACATAATATACTGTAGATACTCTTTTTATAGATACGATCTTTGAATATGATTACAATTCCAATGAAATAATTTGTGTATCAGCAATATTATAAAAGAAAGAGTAAAACACCATTTATTTAAAATGGTTTCAATCAGACCTACCTCACCTGCCATATCCTTAACCTAAACCTCAAATCTGTTTTAAATCACACGTAGTATTTTTTTTTTAAATTCAATCAAGCTTAGGATTTTTCCTCCAGCACCTGATCTACAACCAACTTAGATAAATATTCAATTATTGGTCAGTAAAAGAATATCTAGATAATCTTAGCTAATGACTAAAGCAATACTGGAAAATACATTAAAATCATCAAATGATAATACGACAAATCTAGTAAATAATATCTTCTTCTTTATTGTTTTTCTTTGGAGAAATGTATGGTGGACAGGTTTTTGAACTGCAGTAGGCTTTTTAAAAATTTACTTTTCCACCTTACTTTATAAACATAGCAATTGTAGCTACAGAAAATTTATTTCAGAATTGTTTTTGGATTACTATTTTTATGATTTTAGAAATATTTTTAGAGAACAAAATCTATGATGGTACAGAGTTATTATTGTTTAAAATTCTACTTAGTTTTATAATCTACAGAATTAAATCTTTTTAATCAAGTGGAAAGTTTAATTGGATGTTTTAAAAAATCGAATGTTCCATGAACTTCAAAAGATAAATATTTTAAAAGCTCTATATCATAAAGATAAATAAAATTTTAACTAGGAATACAAACAATAATATTAAAAACATTTTTCTAAATGAGAATATATATATAGTTGTTTCAAAGCTATTAGCTTTATCTTTAGAAATAAATTACATAATTTAAATTTAAGATCTGTAGAGGTCCCTACTATCGCATTTTTATACGCATGTGCTTGAGGCTACAGCCTTAATAAATATTACTTACGTAATCAATGTGCGTTTAAATAAATTTATAATTATAATTTAAATTATTATCTGAAGTTCTTGCTTGCTTTTTTAAAAGTAATTACAGTATTAACACTGAAAATGCAATTTGTAAGCTTGAAAAAGATTGTTACAAATTTTTAGTCTTTTACTTATTTGTTCTTTTGCAGTCTATTTTATGAGTTTAACGTTGCATCCTAAAGCAATTAGTTTCTAAAGAGAATACATATTGAAACAGATAGTGCTATGATGTGTTTATTTTAACTGCATGATTTTAAGTTGTTGTAATATTAATAGCTTTATGTATAAATTTATTATTAAGAGGATTGTAATGAATGGAACATGATTACATATTAAATTCTCTGCCTGAATATAGTTTGAATAACTTGGACAGTAGAGTACTGCAATAAAGCTTTAACTCTTGATAACACTAATGGTAATTTCTTATTGAATTTTACCCTTTGACTCAGTTTATTCTAGTTTCTTCATATTTCAAGCTACTTCATAAAATTTCACAATCTTCTTACAACTTTGCATTGTAATGATGTAATTTGTGCTGACTGATCAATATCACAATTAAACGAGAAATGCTTTGTCATTATTATTTGAATTAGAAGAGTCTCACAGTCAATGATATCACAACCACTTGTCACGAAGTTGGCCTGAATGAATTTGAATACATGCCAAGTAAACTTCAGTTTTTTAACAAACTTGGAATTTTTCTTTCAAGTAGATGACCCATATCCAATGCAGCCAATTATCCAATATTGATCAGTAAATGGATATATAGATAGTTTTTACTAGAAGGATAATTAGAATTAATTACTTCAAACCCTTAATATTTAGCTATTGGAAAGCATGGTGATTACTACCTTTTGTTTCACTCTTTCTATATAAGGGGCTGTTGGAGAGGTATTCACCTTGCAGTAGGTTATTTAAAAGCTGTTTTATCTTTTATTTATTATTTAAATTAATATAAACATGATAAAATGTATATATTCTATCTTATAGATTCATATACTAATCTTTTACTGACACTACAAACCACTTACTTATCTGTATTTTTTCAATAAATTTTTTATTTTTTTAAAATTATATTTATTTCTAGTTTTATCTTTTTTGATGGTTTTTTTCTCCCCAAATGCAACACATTTATTATCTATCACTAAGATTCATTGATCTAATTTAATGACATAAGGAGTTTTAGATATATAAAAATGCTACAACATGAAAGTATGAAATATTAGATTGTATTATGAAAGAGTAAAGTCAATGGTTATTATGTGGTACTATATTGCTTAATATTGACTCTACAGATAGCTCAATCTAATGTGCTAAATTCTTTTTGCTTTTTTTATCATTTATTTTTTTAAAATTTTATATCATTATTGTAGTTAAAGAGGGGTTCAATGCCTGAAAAATTTTCTTTGTGAAACTCTACAAAACTTAAATTTATACTTTATGAAAATTATATACTGGTTTAGTGGATATAAATAAAACAAGAATGATTCTAATTTTCTAGCTCTATACACTTCGCATATAAAGTAAGAATTTTACATTATATATTTTATTGACTATTCAAACATCAGTACACTAGACTGTTGGTACAAAAAATTTTAAAACAAGAGATTGTATGCATCAGAATAACAAGGATTATATTTCTAGAAGTTTTAAACATGTCCATCGCCTAATTAAATTTTTGTTTACAGAATACCTTAAAAAAAATTTTTATTGATGGTAAATACTTTCATTCTTTTTTTCATTACTTATATTAAATAAATTTAAAATGCCACTTCTTTGCCTTTTTCACTTGCTTTTAATTCAATTTTGCAACATAAATGTGGCAAAACATCTATTATTACACATACAAAAAAATACTGGAAACTTAAATGAAAATGAAATTAAAGTTTTGGGCTTATTAAAAATACACAGAAAGAAAAATAAAAGCTTTATGCATAAAAAATACAGAACCCTAAAAATAATGATTCAGGTCTGAAATTATTAATTATTAATCACTTCAGAAAAGATATGATGTATCTGTAAAAGAAAAGAAGGAAATATATTAAAAGGCAGTCCACTAGAGGGAGCCAAGGATTCCAGTTAATTCTGTTTCTGGTTCCCTGTTTTAGTTCCTTTTTTCTTAGTTTAGGAAATTAATTTTCTCTAAAACTAATCCTATTTAAAAGAGGAGTTTCTTAGCTCTCTTTTCATATACAAGTTATGTCTACATGTTATCACAAGTAAGAATAATTTCAATCTTTATAAAAACGCTGTGCAAATTATATGGCAGCCATTGAAATTTCAAAAGAGTGATTTTGACTTTTAATGAAAATTCTTCATTTCACTCAGTTTTTCTGAATGGATGAGAAGGTCTGGTGGTTTGGAGGAGCCCTGGGAGTCTAAATCCCAGTTCTGCTGAATACAGGAGCTGGGATGAGGGTGATATGGGATCGTTTCCGACATTGATTTTCTCATTCATAAGAAAGGGGAAATAATGTTATTTTTTAGTGTTTTTTTTAGCGTTATTCTTATAAATGATTTAATCCATGTGTTATTGCAAAGTAAACTGCAGTTTGGCCTAATGGTTTTAATTACAATTGATTTGCCAAATTCACGTGGTTCTTCGTGATGAATTAGAATGTTTTTCAGTAGAGACATTTCAAAACTTAGTTTTTTTCCTTGTTCTCCATAAGTCTTCCAAAGTATACTGAATTGCTCTCTTCTAAGGATATTCAAGGCCATTCTGGAGAACTGAACAGTAGATTGACTTAACCCTTATTTTATATTAGCTCAATATAGTTTTACTTCTCAATATTATGTAACTAGCTTATTTGAATATTTTCATATATTTTACTATACATTTTAGGAAGGCTATGAATATGAGGTATGGATCCTCGAAAACGTTAAGCCAATAAACTTTAATATTAATTTATATCTTCTTCTTTATTAACAATTGTAAATAAGTGTTTTTTGTTATATTATCTCAAGTGGTTTTCCTATTCCTCAACTTATCTGCTACAAATTGGATTTTTCAATATTGTACTCCCAAAACACTATTCATATTTGAACTCTAGACTTTACAGATAATTCCTAATTGTAATCTAAGTTTTCTTTTAATAATTAATCATCTCATGGACTAATGCTTTGAGTTTTCACAGGTTGATCAATTTAAACTGTTTTTAAAAAATCCAATAGAGGAAGCAATAGAAAAGAATATAAATGTAGTAGAAGATTTTGAAAAACATTATATAAACAATGGTAAGTAAAGGAGAACTTACTAAGTTTAAATTATTGTTTTAAATGATTATATAAATTTTTTTATAAAAACTTATACATAATGATAATTAACAAATTGAGTTTTGTATTACAAATCAATGTCTGAAAATTTCAGATTTTCCACTCAATAGATAACTTTTAGCTAAGTGCTTAGCTTTGGGTTGGTATTTTTAGATCTAGTGTCTGAACCTACCCTGACACCTCTCTGAGGAGTGCCAAAGCACGAAACCATGGTCAGGGGTTTGGGGAGGGGTTCCTGACAGAGATATTTTAAGTGCTGGCTCTGGCTAAGCATTTATCATAAAGCTTGTAGAGGAATTGGCAATCCTCACTGTTTATAACTTACAAGCTTAAGAGATAGGGTCATGTGATCTATGAATTGATCTATGACTTTTATTTTGACTAATCAATAAAATGTTAATAAAATTATAATATACAGAATGTGTAGATATAGAAATCTCTCTCCATATATATATGCATGTGTTTGTATGTGTGAAAATATTTTAAATAAATTTGAAAATAACATATTTAAATATAATATTATTAAAATATTAAAATTTTATATAAATTATAGAAAGTGTATGTATATATGTGCTTATATGTAAAAATATCAAAATAAGTTTATTGTAGGTTTGTGTAAATAAGCAACAAATAATATAAAACGATTGTATTTTGTAGCTTGGAACAAGATTGCCACACAATCAAAATTGATGAGTGAGTAAAAAGCATTGTGAGAAATGCAAATAATGAATTTTTATTGAAACTAAATTTTTAATAATTATTCTTTAAGAGTGAGTAGCACAATAAGGAAGACAAAGTAATGTCCATCAATTGCATTTTTTTGTGGAGAATATTGTTTACAAAATATAATTTTTAAAACATTAGATCAAATGGCACATTACATCTTTATCCCAATTAGTGAGGACAGTCGGTACCCCAAAATGCATTGTAAATCAGAGACCTCATATAAAAAATAAACATTTTTTTTTCTCATATGTCATAGCATCGGCCGGGACGCGAATTCACAACCATCTGCAACCAACTACTTGCTTACAAGGCGGATACGATGACCTCTCGGCTAACAACGCCAGACAATTGTAATGAGTTCTTATAAAAATAAAAAAAAATTGTTACTTTAAATTCAAAAGATATAAAAATTCGATTAAAAAATTAAAACTTAAATTGAAAAAAAAAAACCCTGTTAGTTAATAAATAAACATTTTACTAAGCATACTATTTAAAAAACAATTACTAACCAAAAACATTTTAAAAACTGTAATTTAAAAAAAACAAAACAATTATACGTTTTTTATAGCAAAATAATATTTCCTGATTCATGATTGATTTAATTAAAGCATTAAAAAATAAATAAAACTAACCACAATGTATATTTTAAAATGTAAAAAAAACCCACAATATACATTTCAAAATTTATTTTTGATGCAAGTTTATATTTTATTATCAAAGTTTGATACTTATGTATTACACTTGCAACATATTAGACTTGTTATGCCTTTTCACATTCATATCAATCCGCTGATAACTTTCTATTCTTGTGATCTGATCAAATAACATGTACACTTGGATCTTGTACAAACTTAAAATTATAAATTCGTCAAAATGGACCATGTGTTCATGATATTTTTGCAAGATTTACAAAGTTATCGGCAGTTTGAATATGTATGTAATAAGGCATAGCAGTTGTAATATGTGACAATAATTGCACTAGACTAAATCTAACAATACTAAAAATATTAATTTTTAACAATATCAAAAATATGAATTTCATACAAAAATAAATCTGAAAAAGTACATTCTTAACAATATTAAAAAATATGACTTTTACACAAAAATAAATCTGAAAAAGTTTTATGCAATTCCCAAATGTTACTTTAAGTACAGACAAAACAGTCACAGTTACCATGTAATATATAACAGGAATTGTCATGATGAAACAATCAATTCTTCTATTATATACTTTATTCCAAGTGAATAAAATTTTGTTTCAAAATGGAGACTAAAAGTAAAAATTTTTATTTTTCCCAAAATGGAGACTTACTTAACATGTTGTGCAATATATTGCCTGCATGGAATCTTCACCAGAAATGTTAATAAATAGTAAATAAATTTTTTTCAAAACAAAAAAAAAATAAATTACTAAACTTTTATTATTTCTTCAGGGTGGTGGACTAAATTTTTTGAGGTCCAGAATGATTCACTTGGTCGGTAACTGGCAGCTTATAATTCAGCAATTTTATATGTTTTCCAACATTCTGAATAAATTGTTGATTCCTCTTCCACATTTTGTTTGATGTCTTCCATCAGAATTGCTGCTGTTCTACCATGAATGTAAAACACTCATCCATTTCCCTGCACAAGCCATCAAACATCCACTGTTCCAGAATAATTCGTCTGGTTTGTTTTTATCTTTTTGTGCAAAGGGCTCTTATCAGTTTCAATGATTTTGTTAGGACCTCCAATTTTGTTTTTTCTCTACTAAAGCAAGCCCCCCCCCATACTAAGGGATGTTAATTGTGAGACCAACAGTAAATAAATCGAATCACCATCAAAAATGGAATTCTGGAACTCTCCAACCACATTCTCTTACAAAGATCTATTTTATTATTAAATTCTCAAATGTTACAATGCCATTACTTGTCCAAAGTGTGGATGTACTCAACTGCATTGATCTCAATAGCAGGTAAAATCCAAATGTTCATCATTTTGTACTGATTTTTAAAAAAAATTAATATTAATCAGAAAATTGTAAAAAAATAAATCAGCACTAAAGTAACTTGTCTGAATAAAATCTGGACGATAAATGAAAGTGTAAATTTATCACATTATTGGATGAGATTGCAGGGTTTATTTGATGAGATGACAAGGTTAGATATTTATCATAAGTATGAAAAGGTGTACCATCTCTCCTAACATTGCAAGACTAATATGTAAGAACCCAAGTTTTTATTTCTGTAATATGTAACCAATAAAACAGAACCTTTTTTGCACTATTTTTTTTTTTTAATGAAAAATTCATAAAATTATTTATTTTACATAAATGTAGTGGAATTAAATAAAAATTTGATAAAGAAATCACAGTCAATTACTGAAGTTTTAATCATGTTAATGATTAAAACTTTTTTATTTCTGTTTTAAATGTGTATTTTTTATATTTATGATAAAATCCATCATTTTCTGAAAACAAATTATGAGATTATTCATAAAAATTTTAATCCATAAAACTGATTGAGTAAATATATTTTACCTAATATATTCCTTTTAAATTTTAATATTAATACTCTTTGCTGTTGCATATGATCAAAATAAGTTTTTGATTACTTACTTTACTGAATGAAATTGGCATTTTTAAGCTATTGTAGTCATTAAGGATGAAAATATTCTTTGCTTTGAATATATAATAAGAAAACACACTGATTATTTTGTAAGGACACTGGATGAAAATTAGATAAAATATATTAATTGTATTTTAATTCTATAATAAAAACAATTTGGATACTGTGTAACAAATAATCTCTGTATTGTACTTTACATTTTTAGTGTCAAAGTCACCATTTTATTTTTAGAATTCTTAACTTTAGTAAAGTCATTATTTTATGATGTTGTCAATCTTATAAAATGGCCATTGTTTTTTCAAAATAGTGATTGTTTTTAAAAACAGTTTCAAAATTTTTTTAAACATTGTAATAGCAAATAATTGTAAACAAAATAGAGAGTACAAATTGATGCTGGTTACTATAGCAAATTCTCAGATAAAAGTATGTTGTCCCAGGTTCACGGGTTCGCTTCCCGGACGATGCTTTGACACATGAAAAAAAAAGTATGTCACTAAACAGGGTAAAAATGTAAATTAAATTGTAACTGCAATCTTATCTCAATAAAAATAAAAATATATGTGCCTTCAACATATACTGAAAAAAATATTATTAGTAAATCTGATTGCATCTGGCTCTTCAAGATGTATTGTAAAATATATTGCAGTGCTCAAAGACAGAAAAATTGCTGCACAAGCATCTTAAAATGCTTTTTTGTTTAGTTTACATTTGTGTTTGCTTGATTACAATTTTTATTGGATAATGTATACTTGAAGTCGTAGCTTTCATCTTCACTGTATTAATCTACCTGTTTTCAATGCTACATTTTTCTCTGGTAATTAAAAAATGAATGAATTACTATTTTTTATTAATTGTGAATCTTGTTTGAAAGACTTTTATATCATTTGGTTGAGCTTCTTTTCAACTTTGTTTCTAAATAGAGTTTTGAACATCTGCTCTCTTCAACAAGAGAGGAAGTAATCATCTTGAATATTAAGCAAAGCAGAAAAAAAAAATGTGTGGGAAACTAAATCATTTTTTTACAAATAATTATTTCCTTGTTTGATTTTTAAATTATTCTTTAATTATATGGTACAATTTACTTTATCAATTTTTTTTTAAAATCTTTAAAGCAAATATTTTACTTTTTCAATAGATCTAATAATGCTAATCATAATATTAACATTTGAAAGTATTTATAGTCAGTTTGAAAAGCAAACAAGTGAATACTTTATCAGATTAAATACTTAGAAACTCTTATTTCTTGTTTCATAAGGTTTAATAATTTAAATTGGTTGTGCTTTGACTTGTAATGAAGAAGTGAGTGACTAATTCACTGTAATATAAGACGTATTTGGTGACTTGTAATGAAGAAGTGAGTGACTAATTCACTGTAATATAAGACGTATTTGGGAGAGAAACACTTGTAACTGAAACTCTTAAATTCCTCACACTGATATTAATCACCACAACTGGTCATTTAAGATTCCTTAAATGATTAGTTTCCTCTATAAATCTTAAGGCTTCATAAGCTATTTTTTAAATACCTCAAATAATTTTATGACTTTTATAAAATTAATATGGGTAGTTCTGCAGGATATAAACAAAAAATAAGATGACAAAAATCAAAAAACCATCAAGTGTGTTCTTTAATTTGCTAGATGTGTCTTTACAGTAGTAGATTCAATAATGAAGGTACTATTTTAAGCCATATTTTCATTGGGTCAGGCATATGAAGAAATGAATAATCACTAATTTACTAAAAAAAAAAGAAAAAGTATTTAATAATAAATATGAATTTTATGTGAGAATCAAATCCTATTTACATTTTAAGATTATATTAAAGAGATACACTATTAATTTCATTGGGAGAATATGAATGTGGATAGAATACAATTAAGAACTACTCATTAAGAAAGATGCTGAAGTTTTTAGAAGAAAAAAATTGCTGCTGAAGGAGTTAATTAAATGACAATTTCGCAAGATGTCAAACGAGCAGATTTTGGGATCAGTGTGTGATATGTGAATACTTTCAAAACTCTCTTTAACTTTTTGTCTTTTTTTTTTTCCTAGCGTTCATTTACGAGTGTTTGCTAATAATGATGGTGATGATTATATATATATAATCCTATATTTGCGTTAACTCAAGATAAACGCGTATAGTAATTAACATACGTTAATACTAATTAATGAAGTTATCTCAGAACTAGGACTGCTAAAAATAATAATTAATAATAAGGATTCGGTTATTATTAACAAAAAAAAAAAATTAATAGAGATTTAAACATTAATAAAAGTGTGAACATAAATTAAAAATCATTACTCAAAAGTATTTTCAGAATCTAAAGAAGTAAAACTTCCTAAATATTGGCAATCTTTCAATTACAATCGAATATTAATTTATTTATTTTTTTTAAAAAAATTATTATATATAAATAATTTCTCTCTCTCTTTTTTAAACCTCTCTCTCTCTCTCTCTCTCTCTCTCTCTCTCTCTTTTTTAAACATGTATAAAAATTATATATGTATTAAATAGTCTCCAGACCACCAGCATATTCTTTTGAAAATATATGCCTAAAGACACAATAAAAGATAAATTAATATATATGTGCTCTGCGCACAGATAATGAAGCTATTAATAAATTGTCATGAAATTATTAAAATTTTACCGCCAAGCGCTTTCGGGACAGTCTACAGCCCCATATTCATGGCGAGTTATTCTGTTAATAACTGTAAAATTATGCAAATTTTATGCAAACTTATTAATTTATTTAAGCGTTAATGAAGTAAAATCTTAACTATTTCAATAAAAGATAGATAAATAATTTATTTGTTTACTGATAAATGGATGCTGAATGTTATGATTTAACTATAAATGCATTAAAAAAAAGTTCATAAGTTGAGCAATGGAAACATTAGAGCTAGTTGGAAGCATGGTCCATGGGCTTTGGGTTGCAGAATCTGTCTCTCTACCATTGCACTAAACCACAAAAGACAATATAAATGCGTTAAATTAACCACAAGTATTGTTCTATCTTTTTTTCTCTCATAGCCCTTTCTATTAAAAAATATAATACTTATATAATCAATTCTGCAAATCACACCTAACTTACATGACTGTAAATAATTTCTTTACATAGTAAAAGTTTTTCTAAATCTATAAAACATTGCTTGAAAGAGATAAAAAGTCAATTGATAAAGTTAACTATAGATCCACCATAGTGATGAATAATCATTTACTGATTCATCAATAATAGAACTTATAAAATTACTCACTATACAATGTAATAGATAAACCCATAAGCACACACTAAAATAGAATATTTAATTAGAATAAAATTAATTTCCTTATACACTAAATGCCTTTTCAACATCTATAAAAACAATGTTTGATAGATATAAAAAGACATTTGATAAAGCGAATCACATGACCATCATATTGATGAATCATCAATCTTGGAATGCTGATTCATCAATAGTAATAATTGTAAAATAAGTAATTATGCAATATAATAGAAAAACCTATAGCACACACTAAAATAGAATATTTAATTCGAAGAAAGTAATAATAGATGAGATGGCATATACAGTATTTGAAAATACAATATCTGTGTGTATATTCAAGATAGTAGTTTACTTATATATTTTGTGAATAAATTATTTTTTTTAAAAAATTATTGAAGAGTTCTCTTTATTTGAGTGGATCATTGGAAAAGTCGTTGGTTAATCTGTTTTATACCTATATATCTTTTCTCGAAACACATTTGGTTGAAAAGTATTTTTCAAATAATTTTTTTATTATTATTAAGTGTCATGAATCAACTCTTGCCAATTTTTGATTAGTATTTTTCCAAACACATATTTATTATTATGGTGAGAATTTATACATTTCATTGTTGGTTACTCTCTTTTCTTTTAACAATAATGTTTCTGGGCATTATACATGTTTCTAATAAATTGAATCGCCTCATAATGCGACCAAAACATGTCATTTCACTTCTGATTCTTTGTGCTTCAAGCTAAAATTTTGGTTTAGTCCTATAGTATATCCACGTGTTTGTTTCCCCCTCTATTCATAATACTTTCAAAAGTCTTCATTAGCAGTACATTTCAAAAGCATTAAGACTTTTTCTCTCCTTTTTCGTTATCCAATTTTCACATCCATAGAGAATAATAAAAAAAATATCTTAGCTTGAACTATACTGTTGCACTTTCTCTAATCTGAGTTACAGACTCAAAATTTTAAGATTCCTGGATCTATTTCACAGCTCAACCTATCAACTTGGTTTTCAATCACCATATTATATCCCAGACAAATATCCAACCATATTTTTTATACACACATACGCATATACATTTTTCGGAAATTACTGCCAGATTGAATCAAATTACAAATGACTAATTAAATCATGACGGAAATTATATCTAGCATGTCAAACAATGATCATTTATGAACATTCTTGTTATCCCTATCCTTAACCCTTTATTGTTTATTGATGTAAAAAATTATTTCAAACTCCGTTTATATATTCATTGTTATGATCCGGGGTTAAATTCCACGTTTAATGATATATATTTCCATTTATAACTGTTTTTAATGATTTATTGACGGAGGTAATTAATTAAAATGACTTACGAGCCGTAAAATTTATTTTCATTTATGAATAAAATTATACTCTCTAAATAATAATTAAATGTCTTCCATATTGTAGTGATTTTTTTTTTCCATAGGTGTATTTGTTTTATCTTCTTGTGATTTCTTCTTTAATTTGATAATGTTACATTGTTAGTATTTCTCCGATGAACTGAAACAGTGGCCTAATAGTATTATATAATCATAGATACTTTTATTATTCAAACTGCGGAAGAGCACAAGGGAATATTAGATGACCAATAATAATTTCGAAAATATTTTTTAAATGAGCGTGCGTGTGTTTAGGGATAATAAGAAAATTCCCAATAATGTTGACTCATTTATTGATAATTGACGTGTCTTCCCTTATTCTTTGTTAATGTATAATTAATTTATTTTTTAATTTTTTTTTTTTTTTTTAAATTATATTTATTTACAACATATTTAATTAATATCATAAAAAAAAAAAAGACTCGAAATTTTTCTCAAGGTTTTATTAAAGTTCAAGTTGTATATTATTACTTGTGTGTATGTATATATTTAAAAAATATGATAAAACAGTACAAAGAAAATTAAATACAATAATAAAGATGATCTGTAAAAATACATACGTAATGTGGATGTTGTATATATTGAACAGATCATCATTATCATTATTTAGTTGTCCGCCTAAATGCACTTTAAACTAGACCACGTTTTCCAATCCCTTCTGTCGCTAGTTGTATTAGGTACTACTAATATTCAAATATTTATAAGTATTACTATTTTTAAGATAATCAATTTCTTTCTTTTATTTCTTTTACTCTCTACAATCCCAATTCACCTTTCATAATATTCTCGCCTTTTAGCACATCCATTACATTCGATCACTTCCTCAATAAATAATATATTTGTACACTTTTCATTATGTTTACATTTTTAATTTATCTTTTTCATTCACATTGAAATTCATATTTGAAGAACATTCAATTTTTTCTCTTATCTTTTTTTTTATTTTTTAATATTCCACATCTCTGCCTTCCAAATAACTACTCTTAAAAAAAAAAAACAACACTTTTCAATGGACCACAAAATATTTTTTAATATTTACTAAAAGTCTATTTAGCTATTCTAACCTTTTCTCTAATTTCATAATTATCAATAACCCGTCCATATAACTCCTGTTTCAATGTTTTTGTCTTAACATCCAATTATCATTGCTTTACTTTTTTTTTATTCTAACCTTTTTTACATTTTATTAAGCCCATCCTCATTTTCTGTATATTTCTTATTATTGTTAAAGTCATATCTACTGTTCAAAACATATTTACACATTCTCAAAACATTATGATTGAAGGATACTGAAAATCTTAAAATTTAATAAAATATTTTGCAGATAATGTGGATAAAATCTGAGTGATGGAGTTACAAATAGATTTTTAAATTCCACAAACTTGATTATGTGGATTTAATATTTCTGAACTATTTTAATAACTACTCCTGTTAAAATAATCGTATCTGGTGAACAAGAAACAAGACTACTAAGATATCATAAGTGTTTTGAAATCCAAAGTTGCTGGGGTTTAAGTGATTATCACTCGATTATTACTCTTTAGAAGTAATATTATAAGCATTAGGTAATGATAACAGTACATATATACCATTATTGTTGTTTTTTTTTTTTTGGTTAATTGGCCTTTTTAAGTAGGAAATATTTATTCATTACTTAACACATATTGTGTTAAATGTATAGAATCTAAGCTGTTGAAAATGATAGTTTAGAAAAGATTACAAAAAAAAAAATGGTTACAAATCTGGGTTTTGATTCAAGACTGCCTCTCTCTTTTTTATATTGTAATGAAGTGATTAGAAGATTAATCTATTATGCTAACGATTTGAGATTTAAATCTGGAGTGAGGCTAAGATATTTTTTCAAGAAACTGAACAATTTACAAGCTAGTCAAGCTTATTTTAAGTAACTAATTCAAATGAAGAATTAAATAAGTCCACAGACAATCTAGGTCAACCAGATAAAAGTCTGATAGATTGATTATTAAAAAAATATTGAGTGAATAAGATACAACCTTTACTACTGTAAAGATGATCATATATAAACACAGCAACCATGGTTGGATTTATTAAAAGAATGTGTTGAGCTAAAAAGGGAAATTAATAAAGAGGAAAGTAAAAAATGGTTTAAGCATATACATTATAATATCAATTTTATTCCACTGATTAAGTAAAGTTATATTAAATATGATTGTAAGAATAATGTTGACTAAACTTGCAAATAAGAAACTTTTTTAAACTATGCTAAAATAGGGTAATTACCCATTGATTATTAGTCACAAGGACTGCTGCCCCTGGAGTTAATATGAAAAAAACCCAACTGTTTGATGCAATTTTTGTTGAGGAAGCAGAGCAATGGGTCTAACATTTTGCTTACAGATATAATATCATTCAATCAGCCCTGTTAGGTTTCTAGCCATCTTAAATTAAGGATTTTGCCTTGTTTTTTTTAAAAAAAAATCTGGGTTTAAAATGTTCATTTCTTGCTGGAAACTTATGGGGAATCTATAACACTCCTAAAAGATATACCAACCTGCTCATAATCCTTGATGGCATATTAGCTAAACCAATGATAAATTATAATGAGATCCAATTTTATTAAAAAGATATTACATTTATCACCTGCCTATTCCCTCATTGTTCTTTAAAAATACTTTTATTTTAAACAAAAATAATATTCCCATTGTATTATGAAATTTGTAGATATATATATACAGATATTTTTTTTTGTTTAATGAAAGCTTTATTAATATAAATGTTTACATGATTTGGGGGGGGGGGGGTAAATTGTAAAGTTTACATTAATTGCATAACAGAGACAATTTTTTTAGATAACAGAGCTCAAGATCTGAGTGAATATTTAGAAGTTTATTATAGAAACATTATTGGATAATAGTCCAGTAATTTGGTTTAATATCTTTAATAAATAAGATTTTAATAATTATTTTTGGGAAATAAACAGACATACTGAAATCCTATCTTACTAAAGATTTTAAGCCATCTCATTATTATTTTAGCTTAATCAGCATAATTTAGTGCAGTTATAGAGTGGTGGAGTTTAAAACTTAAGACTTTGGCTCCCCCATCAATTCTGATGCTCAAATTACTTTTAAACTTTTGAGCAATAAACCACTTAAATTCTTATTATTTTGAATACCATACCAACAAAGAAATATGAGCAATTAGGTAGATCTCTAAATGATGTTATAGACTTCCTATTCTTAATTTTAAATGATATGAATCTCATATAAATATTAAAATTATAATTACATTAATTATTTAGTACTTGCCTTTAATATTTTTAATAATTGCCAGGTCTTACTTGAAATATAACTTTATATAAAAAGTATAAAAAAAATTATAATCCAAGAAGGTTAGAGGAACTAAGAGAGGTCCAGATTAAATATATTATACCTGTATAAGCAAAATATTGTAACATCTAAAAGTTATATCAGACATTCAGTAACTTTTTTTCATGTAAATAATATATTAAAATAGTAAAATATAATAAAATATTTGAAATATATATAAATATATGAAAGCAGTCAACATTTAAACAATAACAATATTGTTAACAATCAACAATCTCAATCTGTTGTCAAGGCAACCTCCTTTAATCAATAATAATGGAAATTCACCTTTATCTATGGTCTAATAAGTTTATATAACCATTCAAGATTGCAACTTGGCTACTGAGAGTGAAATTATTAATTTAAAGAAGTTTAAATAAATCTCATTAAACAAGTAAATATAAACTGTTTTTAAAGCCTAACAAATAGTCAATTATAACATTCAAATCACACTTTAACCATGTATTACTTAGGCAATAAATCTAATAATGCTCAATGCTAGATAGGTATTCAATGTAAATATATGAAAGCAATTAACACTTAAACAAATACTAATATGATTAGCAATCAACAATCTCAATTCACAATAAGTTAAGCAAAAAGCTCCTTAATAAATACAATGCAGGAATGACATTTTCTGGAATATAATTGTTAAATATATATAATCAGATAATGAAAAGGGAAATTGAAGTTATCCTTAGATTATATTCCTGAAAAACACTAGGGCCATAAACTTGTTACAAATAGTTTTTAAAATTATGAAAGTTAATCAGGAAAATAAAATAAGTTTACCAAAGTGATACTACTAGAAACAATAGATTAATAGCCTATAATATGTATAATTTATAATAACAGTTAGGTTGCATTTTTGAATTAACTATCCATGACTATAGTTTATGTTATGTGTTGACAAAGTTCATTTTTTATTAATCATATAATATCTAACATTTTAAATGCAAATATTTTATTTTTTACCATTAATAAACAACCTACTAGTAACAATAATTATTATTTAAAACGTGTTACATTTGAAATAATTATTAATTGTCATATATGTGCAAAGAGTTAAATGCAAACATGATTCTGAATGAAGTACTTAAAGTTGATATTGTCCAAGTCTGTTAAAAATCATCAAACTTAAATTCAGTATTTTAAAATTAAATAAGCATAGTACTTTATATATATAAGTTGTTTTAACAGTTTTTAAAAATATAATACTAATATCTATTTTTTTACTTCTATGCAATTTGTAATCTATAATTTTTAATAAATAATGTGTTTATCTAGACTTTTATTTTTAGTTTTATAAATGAGTTCCTCTATATGTGCTACTGATTTTATTCAAATGAATTTCATAACTTTGAAAATATTATTTCTAGTAAAATATGTACGAGGATATAATGTTATAAGAATGTGTTTCATAACTTTGAAAAGATTATTCTTAGTAAAATATGTAAGAGGATATAATGCCACACACTTATACATACATTTAAATATTAATATTTTCAAGGCAAGAAGGTATTTTGTCTATATGTTTTTATAAATGAATATCATTTGTGAGATAAAATAAGCAGAGTACCAATCATAAATGTGCATTACTATTTTAGTTTAAAAATTCATATGCTTTTAGCTACTATTCAAGTTTTTATAAGGTTCTAGAACAAAGATTTATATATATGATATATTTTGCAGGTTCATCCATGGATGATTTTGATTATAAATATATTGATATTTCGCTTGATCACACAAGCTATCAACTAAGTGATTATTAAGATGGTTGTAGAGTTACCGTAAACATTGATTTATGTATTCATTTATTCATGTATATACTTAGAATATTTTTTTATTTGGAAATAAAACTTTTTATTATTTTTATTTTAAATGTGACTTGTATTTTTTTAGTCAATATTTAATATATTATTATTACATAATAGATTATTAGCTTTATACATATTTGAACCCTGAGATATTATTTAAATACATATATTAAGTAGAAAGGAGTGATATATTTACATAATAAAGTATTGGATTTAGTCAAAGTGCTCAACTGGACTTTATTTACAATTATTTGAGAACACAGATATGATATTTCCATAAAGATTTAATAAACACATGAATAAATTCTTATAAGATTACATGCACATATAAGATACATATACAACATATTATAAGAGAACATATTTTATAGGAAACATTATTTTGACTAAATTTAAACTCAGCATTATTAATTAAGATTAAATGCTGTTTAGATATAATAAAATATACTCTTTACTCCACACAACATCAATGTTTGCATTGAACATACACACTATACCTGGATATTTTTTCTATAGAACTCTTAATGCTCACTTCACTATATTTAAAGTTACATATTTTAACTAATATACACTTTCCCTCATTTACTTCACTTTATATTTATTAATTATCAGCTGGTTATCGAGATTTGACTTATTCTGATCATACATTTCTTTCCAGAGGGTGAATTGACATGCCCACACATTTATAATATTTATAGCTCTGACCATCCCCTCCTATATGAAATTTTCCCATGTTCTGAGTCATCCTTATCTTTTTGTGAAGTTTTCCTAATGTTTGGTCATTCAAAGGGTGAGGAAAAAAGAGTTGGCTGCTGAATACAAACATGAATGTACATAAACCAATCCAATTTGGTCCCTCCCAAACTTAACTAACTCCCTCACTATGCAAATGTCTGTGTTTATGGGCTATGGCCCAAGCACCAATCTTGCTATTTAACAAGAAACAGAATTCATTAATAATCAATTAACTCAATAAATCATAAAGCTTTTGCCCAGTTTATACTAACTTATGCTCAGGGGTGGTGGCGTAACCCGCTGGATAAGAAATAGCAGGTGAATTAACTCTCTTTCCCTTTCTTTTTCTTTTTTATTAGATAGTACTCTTTCTGAGATATTTTCCCTTGATCTAACACATTTGTTTCTTAGAATTACTAAACATATGTCAAATGCATCCTTAGGAAAGTAATAATGGAAAACATATAATACATATTCCATATATATATATATTCCATATATATATATATATATATATATTATATATATATATATATATATATTGTGCCCTTTTCTATAGGTCAGAAATAGTCAACTACAGTAAATTACTAAAAATTTTAAATTTTAGAATATGTTCTTTTAATATGTTAATTATAGTTTGTCAATTATATTATAAAGTACAATTTGAAGCTAAAGAAAATACGTAGTATGTATAATTATAGCGAATCATTTAAAAATAGTTATGTAAAGCTTTAAATATGGTTGCATATGGTTGCAAAAGCTGGCCATATAAAATAACACAGCTATAAATATTAAAACTATGTCTAAAAGTTCGATCTTAATAGTCTGAAACTTATAATTTGATAAATTCTATATTTATATTTATAAATAATACTTACTAATCACAATAAAAATCCTATATTTTTAAAATTAAGCTTTATGATAGTGAAAATTGTATTTAGTTCTATATTTTCAAAATTATTTTTTCAAATTTTTATGTTGTATTATTTTATACAATATAATAAAGTGTAGCAATTTTATTAATTTAGACAGAGAAATAGATTGAAAATCATCTGTCAAAGTTATTGGTCATGTGATTTAGATAATGCATAGTTTCTCACACATGCTTGTTTGAATTAATAACAAAGTTTGAAATATTTTAAAAATTGTATTATAGAACTGGACAAAATTCTATCTATCATAGAAGTGAATATTAAATAGTTGTTATAAAATGTTTCTAAATGTTTTAAATAATGTAATGAAGACAAATACAGATATAATAAAAATTAAATATTTTGTTTAAATAAAACTAGATCAATTGAATATTAAGAGTGGTATAAATATTAAATTATATTTTAAAAGTTATTTTAAATGTTTAAATAATTTTGATAAAGTAATAATTGATTTAAAAGTTATATTTTAAATAATATTTTTAAGTTTCATTACGTCATAATTTTTATTTTTAAAATTTAATTCTGTAAAACTGAAAATATGTAAATTTGATCTCAAATGAAAAGTGAGAATCAACCAATCAAGGGACGTATTTTCTGAAATATAAATACCATTGCACGGGGGTGATAAAAGGGTCAGATTAAAATATATCAGAAGCTATAAAGGTGATATTAAATTTTAAATTTTATATTTAGTCAATTTTGTACTCTCGTACAATTTTATTTGCAAAGCTAATTGATAATTTAAAAAGTATTTGCAAAAGAGAGTTAAAATATAATATATTTAGTAACTTCATTAAAAATGTTTTGCTAAAGTTTTAAAGTTCCTTTGGCAGTGTTATTTTATCAAAGTCTAATTCAGAACCTAGCAATAAAAATGGATATACTACGAAATAAAATGTGTATAAATTATAATAATATAAAAATGCATAGAATGTTTATTGATACTATTTCATTAATGCTTAACCAGAGAACTGTTTTGGTACATAAAAAACCACAGAACGGATATTATACGGATGCAATGGAAAGCTATTTGCCATCTAAAAAAAAAAAAAAAAATTGGAGACACATTATTATTTATAAGCTTATCCAAGTGTTTTAAAAAAGAATAAGATACTATATCTTATGAATTGTTTATAGAATGTCATAATGAAAGGAATAAAATGTTTAGTCCTTTTTGAAGGAAACATTTTTTAAAAAATATTTTTTTGCAAGAATTAAAGAAAGAGCTTACAGAGAAGATTTTACTTAAGCGTTGTGATATAAAAAACTTCTTGTTTCAGAAGTATTTAAAAAAAAACCCGCATCTTAAGAAGTATTTGTTTTAAACACTTTATTAAGGAATAAAACCTATGTAAGAAAGAATGAACATATAGTAGACGAATAAAAGGTGGATCCATGAAAATAAAAATATAGTACATAAAAGTTTACTGGATAACTTAAGTTAAATTGGATGGAGTGATGCATCAGATGCTCCGGCAGAGAATATTGAATAAACTTTGTGGGAATAATTCTTTAGTATTACAGTTTAATAATTATCATTCGAACAGTAAAGACTCGGAATTATTTTCTATAAACTTTACTAAAATGGATTAATAATTATTTTTTATTTTTAAACTTTAATTCTAGAGAAAATAAAAAACATTTTTCGATCTTTATCATGAACTGTTTGTCAAGTAAAAGTTAATGGAAAAAATAAGTAATTATAGTTTTGATTTTTATTTTATTAACTTAGTTTAAATGTAAAATTTTGTTTATATAAGATTAGAAAAACATAAAATATTAATTTGTTAATAACATATAATTTTATAATATAATAATCTAATAATTTAAATAAGAATATTTTTAGATAAAGTGTATGGATGTATATTTTCTTTATGTATGAGATGTTCTATATCCAGTGGATGAAGGAAGCCTACTAAAATGATGGCCAGATAAAGGTTGTTTGGTAATGATAATGAATATTAATAATTTATAATGTATATTCTTCATTTTCTTTTAGATTATATATGAATAGTGAGAATGGAGTATAAATGTTTTAATTATAAATGTAAACGCATTTTTCATACATTTTAAAAACATTATGAGATAGGATTGATTTGAAAATATGCATACAATGATTTTTATATTAGTGATATAATCCAACATAGTAACAAATATTTATGTGATTCTTTTAAAACTTTTCATGTTATTGGATAATCAAATGTTATCTGATTAGATTGTATATGATTAAACATACAGAATAATGAAATAAGCAAACTTTTCTTGTGGAACAGTGAGATTGTTTTTTAACTATCAGTGAATTTTATTTATTGTTTTTGTAAATGCAGATAGTTATTTATCGATGTAAATGTGGAAAATCTTGAGAAATACTAATGAGATAGTGGCGTGGAAGTACTTGAGTAGACAGGAAACCAAGATGATGTTTTAAAAATAGGATAAGGAATATGAATAATACTTATAGTCTTTATGTAGATATCAGCAATAGCTAAAAAAGCCCTATGACTGATGCATATTTTATTTGGACAGTGTTTTATATTTCTTTAAATATTTGATGTTCTAATAAAGCTGAAGAAATAGCTTTAACTTCATTCATGTACTAGAGAATATTAGACAGGTAAAGTCATACCTCTATATCTAGTTAATGCACTGTGCCATGACTTTGAGATATGTTATGAGTGATACTAGCTTTCTTCCTTAAATCCTATGCATCTGTTTTCGCTATCTTTATTTCATGTAACTGCATTGTTTAGTAAGATATTTTAAAAAGAAATGGTAAATAATTTAAAGTTTAAGTTATGCTATCATTTTGTATGAGAGATTGGTTTATTTGCTTAGAAGGAACAGAATTTTATAACTTGAAATTGAAGATCCAATGAATCCTAAAAGAAAGGAAAGAATCATAGAATATATTTTTGAATTTATTTTGGAAATGAAATATAAATTTTTAGAATAGAGTATCTAAACAAAAATGTTTCTTTAAAATGTTAATAATTTTTGAATGATTTATTATTATTTTTTTAAAAAAAATAGGTATTGCATATTTTTAAAATACAATAATACAAAGTAAATGTTATAAAGAATAGACATAATATAATTTTATTTATTGAATAATGGGAATATATCGATAGTTACCTTATATCATGCCAAAGTAAGGCTAAATGGGAATATGTTATGTTTGGTAAACAAAGTGTGATAAGTGATATCTACTAAAATCTAGTAATGAATTTTGAATAAATATTTTATATAACATCTTTGACATTGCAAGATGAAAATTTGTTTAATTTTATTTTAAGAAATCCATACTCATTATAATGTTAATTTTGTTTTCGGTGGAATGTTTTTTCTACAAATGTGTTTAAAGAAAGATATAGTTTAATAATATTAAGGATGGAATATTTTGTTAATAAATAAATATATTTGTAATAAGTTAAGCATAAAGAGAAACTAAATGGTAACATTTTTATTTTGTCTTAAGTCTAAATAAAGATCTAACTAAGTATAAATTATTTTATAACCCAGTAGATAAAAATGTAAAGTATAAAATAAGGATATCCACTGTAAATAGTGTACATAAATTGTTTATTTTATTTTGTTGTTATTAATAAACTTTGTTAAAATTTGTTTTTCAAAAATTTTTGTGTCTGAATTGTTTATTTCTCTACTTCACTGGATGAAATCACGATATATTCATAATGATTGAAACAAACATATAATTTTGCACAGAAAAATAAATAGAGAATTATTTTAAGAATTTAAATATTTTATTGGTATTCCTTTAATTAAATAATCATAATTTTACATTGTTTTATTGGTCATAAATCAGTTATCACAATAGTATATTGAATTATATGCTATCAGTTGCCATACATACTTTTGTTTGTCAGATTATCAAATGCTACCACGTAGTTGTTATATTATTATATGAAGATAAAAGATTATATTATATTATTTGATTATTTTATTATGGTAATAAAAATATAACGAAAAGAAAAGATATACAGAATTAGTTATACAATGAAGAATATTATTATTATTATTATTATTATTATTATTATTATTATTATTATTATTATTATTATTATTATTATTATTATTATTATTATTATTATTATTATTATTATTATTATTATTATTATTATTATTATTATTATTATTATTATTATTATTATTATTATTTATTATTTATTATTATTAGTTTCAGTGTAGTAGATTATGACATAAAATTCCCTTCTCATATTTTACTACTATAATTTTAAATTAACTTAGAATAAATTTATGAACCTGAGATTTTATAAAGCTAAATTATTATAAATAGAAGATTAAGATGTAATTATTAACTTAATTTTAGTGAGTAGAAGTTATTAAAGTCATAAGAATACTATGAGTTTGTTATTTGAAATAGTAATAAGGGGGGATAGTGTTCTTATGCCATTGAGGTAGTATCCTGTATGATATTGGCTCAATGCAATCTATCTTGTCACCTGTATTTTCACTTCAAGTCTCATGAAAATATTAAATATTTATTTAATTTATTTTATAAACTGAACCTTATTCGTATTTTAAGTTTGAGCTAGTGAAATATTTAATTTTAATGCTAAATATTTTATTTATTAATTATTAACTGAGCTAGAACCCGTTTTATTTATATCATATACTATTCTGAAGTGAAGATGCACAAAGGCACAGTTAGAATATATATATATTTTAAATCTTCTCATTCGATAAATTCAATTTATAAAACAAAATAAGCGTATGTCATGCTTGAATGTGAAGCTATAATAAGATACAGTAATTAAATACGCTAAGCGCTTTCGAGGTCCTTTACCTCATATTCATAGCGAAGCTGTGAGCTGCGAAAATAAAAAATGGGGCGGGAGAAGTTGTATGCAAAGCATATGCAAATAGACTAAATAGTCCAGCGTTTAGAAATGTCGAAGCATGTGTCTCGTCTATTGATTGAGTTGTTATTGTTGTTGATGTAGAACGCTTCTCTGATCTTCCGCTTAATGTCGTTTTTCTCGATACAAACTATTTTAGGGTGGGAAGGTTCAAATAAATGTCCAGTTTTCTTGGAGTGTTCCAAAAACGTAGATGAGTTATCGTTGTTTTTAATAGCTCTATTATATGTGTATCTGTGTTGTGCTGTCCGGATGGTTGTGCCTGCCTTGGTTTCTCCAAAATAAATGGCGCGGCAACCGGGTTGTGGGCAAGTGATGCTGTAAACGACATGGGGGGTCTGAGAAGGTTCTAATTTGTCCTTGGAGTTATTGATGAGACGGTTAGTGCAAGGGGGTGTATGAAAGCTGATTTTAAATTTATTGCTCAAAATCTTGATTAGTTGGTGTGAGATTTTATGTATGTGGGGAAGACTGATATATGGAAGATTAATATTGTTTTTATTAATGGTGATTTTTGTATAAAACTGCTTGATTTTGTTGTTGATAGTGTGGAGTTTATAGCCTGCCTGTAGTAGGTCTTTAGTATAGAGGTGTATGTTGTTCTTTCGATCTGCTTCAAATTTGCACAGCTGCATGTTTCTGTGTAGGAATGCTTGTAGTCCTGCTAATTTGTGGGAGTTAGGAACGTTAGAATGTGGATGTATGAAGCCTCTGATTTCAAAAGGCTTTATAATCATTGAATAATTTATACATGGTTCCTCACGCGTTAACTTAAGATCCAGGTAATTTAGGCTTTGGGATGCATCCTCAGATGTGGAATTAATGGTTAGCTTAGTGCTGTGCGTTAGTTCTTGTATAATATTGTTTGTGGTGTGTTGATTGGCTAGAATAAGTATGTCATCTACGTACCGGATGTATAAAATGTGGGGGTTATCAGCTTGGTATTTAGGCACTATTAATTTTTCGTAGTAATTAAGAAAAATGCTAGTGATGATTCCGCTGAGAGGGAGGCCCATCGGCCATCCGCTTTTCATATTGTACCAAGTGTGCTCAAATGTTGTGTATATATGCTTATCCATCCAAGTTAAAAATGTAATGATGAAATTAATGCGTTCAGATGACATTGTATTGGTGAGTTCTTGTTGGATAATGTGAATAGATTGCTTTCTGTCCACAGATCCATACAACTCTTTGACGTCAAAGGAGGTCATATGGAAGTTGTTACAGATCGTGGCTTTATTGATTTTCTCTACAACCTGAAAGGATGAATTAACAGAAAAATTCCCAAAGCCCAGGCTGTCGATTAATAGTTGATTAACCATCGTTGCGGTTTGAAAATAATGGACTCCCCCAAAATCCATCATTAGACGCAGTGGTTCACCTGGCTTATGGAGTTTAATGTTGGCAAACACTCTAGGAGCTTTGGTGGAGGAAGGATAAACTCGGTAGTATTCAGCAGTAGAAATGCCTTTATTTTTATAAGGACGGAGAATGGATGCAATAAATTTATCTCGGTTAAGCTTATTGTTGAATTGTGTGACAGGGGTGAGTTGTAGATTAGTGATTTGTTCTTTTATTTTATGCTTATAGTCATGCGAGTTTAAGAGCACGAATCTATTACCCTTATCTTCTTTAAGGCAAATTAAATTATTATTATCAATGAACTGTTTCGTAATTTTAATGTCGTTACTCCAGCTATGATCTTTTATATGTAGCTGTTTTTGTGAGATAGATTTAACTATATTTGTTATGATACTATCTCTATGTGGATCATTAATCAAATTTGCTTCGACGTCAGCGATTAGTTCTAATCTAGGTTGTCTCCATTGGCCTCCTACAAATCTAGGTCCAAGGGAAAGGACTCTTGCTACTCTGTCAGGGGGAGTGAACCCAGTTCTATTGACAAATGAAGTTTGTAGTAAATCAATATTTATATTTTGTTTATTAGCTAAAAATTTAATTTTCAAAACGAAACGTTTGCGGTGGTTTATTTCTGTAAAGTTAAGTTTATCGATAATCCATTGAGGGAGGGTGTTGTTTGCTGTAACTGTGCTCCATCTTTTTCTTTCTTTACGTAATGCATTCTTACATCCATGGATAACAAAATTCAAGAGACGTAATTGAAGTGTGTCAATGATTTTGTCGCGATTATAAATGGAGTCGTTTATTTTTATTTTGCAGCAGTTTGGAACGATGTTAAATCTTTTGCATTCAGTCAAGAATGTTAGGCGCTGTTCCAATGTTTTGACTTATTCTAGCCAATCAACACACCACAAACAATATTATACAAGATCTAATGCACAGCACTAAGCTAACCATTAATTCCACATCTGAGGATGCATCCCAAAGCCTAAATTACCTGGATCTTAAGTTAATGCGTGAGGAACCATGTATAAATTATTCAATGATTATAAAGCCTTTTGAAATCAGAGGCTTCATACATCCACATTCTAACGTTCCTAACTCCCACAAATTAGCAGGACTACAAGCATTCCTACACAGAAACATGCAGCTGTGCAAATTTGAAGCAGATCGAAAGAACAACATACACCTCTATACTAAAGACCTACTACAGGCAGGCTATAAACTCCACACTATCAACAACAAAATCAAGCAGTTTTATACAAAAATCACCATTAATAAAAACAATATTAATCTTCCATATATCAGTCTTCCCCACATACATAAAATCTCACACCAACTAATCAAGATTTTGAGCAATAAATTTAAAATCAGCTTTCATACACCCCCTTGCACTAACCGTCTCATCAATAACTCCAAGGACAAATTAGAACCTTCTCAGACCCCCCACGTCGTTTACAGCATCACTTGCCCACAACCCGGTTGCCGCGCCATTTATTTTGGAGAAACCAAGGCAGGCACAACCATCCGGACAGCACAACACAGATACACATATAATAGAGCTATTAAAAACAACGATAACTCATCTACGTTTTTGGAACACTCCAAGAAAACTGGACATTTATTTGAACCTTCCCACCCTAAAATAGTTTGTATCGAGAAAAACGACATTAAGCGGAAGATCAGAGAAGCGTTCTACATCAACAACAATAACAACTCAATCAATAGACGAGACACATGCTTCGACATTTCTAAACGCTGGACTATTTAGTCTATTTGCATATGCTTTGCATACAACTTCTCCCGCCCCATTTTTTATTTTCGCAGCTCACAGCTTCGCTATGAATATGAGGTAAAGGACCTCGAAAGCGCTTAGCGTATTTAATTACTGTATCTTATTATAGCTTCACATTCAAGCGTGACATACGCTTATTTTGTTTTATAAATTGAATTTATCGAATGAGAAGATTTAAAATTATATAATTTACAATTATGAATTTGTATCAACAAAGACTTATATTACGTCTCGGCATTTCAGTCAAAACATTGGAACAGCGCCTAACATTCTTGACTGAATGCAAAAGATTTAACATCGTTCCAAACTGCTGCAAAATAAAAATAAACGACTCCATTTATAATCGCGACAAAATCATTGACACACTTCAATTACGTCTCTTGACTTTTGTTATCCATGGATGTAAGAATGCATTACGTAAAGAAAGAAAAAGATGGAGCACAGTTACAGCAAACAACACCCTCCCTCAATGGATTATCGATAAACTTAACTTTACAGAAATAAACCACCGCAAACGTTTCGTTTTGAAAATTAAATTTTTAGCTAATAAACAAAATATAAATATTGATTTACTACAAACTTCATTTGTCAATAGAACTGGCTTCACTCCCCCTGACAGAGTAGCAAGAGTCCTTTCCCTTGGACCTAGATTTGTAGGAGGCCAATGGAGACAACCTAGATTAGAACTAATCGCTGACGTCGAAGCAAATTTGATTAATGATCCACATAGAGATAGTATCATAACAAATATAGTTAAATCTATCTCACAAAAACAGCTACATATAAAAGATCATAGCTGGAGTAACGACATTAAAATTACGAAACAGTTCATTGATAATAATAATTTAATTTGCCTTAAAGAAGATAAGGGTAATAGATTCGTGCTCTTAAACTCGCATGACTATAAGCATAAAATAAAAGAACAAATCAATAATCTACAACTCACCCCTGTCACACAATTCAACAATAAGCTTAACCGAGATAAATTTATTGCATCCATTCTCCGTCCTTATAAAAATAAAGGCATTTCTACTGCTGAATACTACCGAGTCTATCCTTCCTCCACCAAAGCTCCTAGAGTGTTTGCCAACATTAAACTCCATAAGCCAGGTGAACCACTGCGTCTAATGATGGATTTTGGGGGAGTCCATTATTTTCAAACCGCAACGATGGTTAATCAACTATTAATCGACAGCCTGGGCTTTGGGAATTTTTCTGTTAATTCATCCTTTCAGGTTGTAGAGAAAATCAATAAAGCCTCGATCTGTAACAACTTCCGTATGACCTCCTTTGACGTCAAAGAGTTGTATGGATCTGTGGACAGAAAGCAATCTATTCACATTATCCAACAAGAACTCACCAATACAATGTCATCTGAACGCATTAATTTCATCATTACATTTTTAACTTGGATGGATAAGCATATATACACAACATTTGAGCACACTTGGTACAATATGAAAAGCGGATGGCCGATGGGCCTCCCTCTCAGCGGAATCATCACTAGCATTTTTCTTAATTACTACGAAAAATTAATAGTGCCTAAATACCAAGCTGATAACCCCCACATTTTATACATCCGGTACGTAGATGACATACTTATTCTAGCCAATCAACACACCACAAACAATATTATACAAGAACTAACGCACAGCACTAAGCTAACCATTAATTCCACATCTGAGGATGCATCCCAAAGCCTAAATTACCTGGATCTTAAGTTAACGCGTGAGGAACCATGTATAAATTATTCAATGATTATAAAGCCTTTTGAAATCAGAGGCTTCATACATCCACATTCTAACGTTCCTAACTCCCACAAATTAGCAGGACTACAAGCATTCCTACACAGAAACATGCAGCTGTGCAAATTTGAAGCAGATCGAAAGAACAACATACACCTCTATACTAAAGACCTACTACAGGCAGGCTATAAACTCCACACTATCAACAACAAAATCAAGCAGTTTTATACAAAAATCACCATTAATAAAAACAATATTAATCTTCCATATATCAGTCTTCCCCACATACATAAAATCTCACACCAACTAATCAAGATTTTGAGCAATAAATTTAAAATCAGCTTTCATACACCCCCTTGCACTAACCGTCTCATCAATAACTCCAAGGACAAATTAGAACCTTCTCAGACCCCCCACGTCGTTTACAGCATCACTTGCCCACAACCCGGTTGCCGCGCCATTTATTTTGGAGAAACCAAGGCAGGCACAACCATCCGGACAGCACAACACAGATACACATATAATAGAGCTATTAAAAACAACGATAACTCATCTACGTTTTTGGAACACTCCAAGAAAACTGGACATTTATTTGAACCTTCCCACCCTAAAATAGTTTGTATCGAGAAAAACGACATTAAGCGGAAGATCAGAGAAGCGTTCTACATCAACAACAATAACAACTCAATCAATAGACGAGACACATGCTTCGACATTTCTAAACGCTGGACTATTTAGTCTATTTGCATATGCTTTGCATACAACTTCTCCCGCCCCATTTTTTATTTTCGCAGCTCACAGCTTCGCTATGAATATGAGGTAAAGGACCTCGAAAGCGCTTAGCGTATTTAATTACTGTATCTTATTATAGCTTCACATTCAAGCGTGACATACGCTTATTTTGTTTTATAAATTGAATATATATATATATAATAAAATGTAAAAGAGACAAATAAACAAAAAAATAAAAATAAAGTTTGTTTTGTTAAATTTAAAATCTATTTATGTTTACTTGAAGAAATTATAAAGTGGCACACACATGTATATGACATAATATTCTGTTTACAGGATGTTATAGTTAAAGAATAAAATCTATGAAGCAAAATATGTATAACTGTTATTACACTATTTGATTTTTGTGTATTTAAAGATTGGAAATAATAGCAAATATATTTACCGCTGTTTGACGAGTCTTCCGAATTAAAGTAAATGTTTCTGAGTGCACTCTTTGTGGTCATTAATTCTTTTACCTTCACTCCAATTCGTTGGGTTAATGTGGATCAATTGCGAGTCCATTTAGTCTTCTAATTCAGTGTTTTAATTAACAAGTTCATCATTCCATGATAGATCTGTGGAATGGTGGATGTCAGGCATAGGTTTCATTCATTGTGTGTTTTCCTTCTTCTTACCTTTTTTATAATACTTAGGGTAATCTGCCTCTTAATATCTTGTATGGCCTCAAAGGTACAGAAGGAGCTGGAATCTAACATAGACCCCCAGCACGATGAGAACTTTACCCCATGTGTTTCATAGAGTTTTCTTTTATATCTCTAGTCTAAAATGATTTTTATGACTCTGTTCTTTTTGCCACATATTGCCTTCTGCCTTCTCTCTGCAATAATTCTTTTTTTTTCAGCAAAAACTGCCAACTAAAACAAAAAAATGTCCTCACTCCCGATCAAGTTTTTTTTCCTTTTCTTATCTCTTACAAAAGTCTTTTAACCCCAATACCCGAACAAAAGAAAAACCACATAGCACCTTGGTCTTAACTTTTGCTATTTTTGGAAACTCCCTCTAACTATGCTTTGTTGTTTATCTTGATAATGAGGCAATAGGCTCCTCAAGAATTTAATTTTTTAATGGACATTTGCCTGTTCTTTTCTTTTAGCTAAACACAAAAATCATTTCCACAAAGTTTCAAAACTTGATAATATATTAATCTTATTAATTTAAACAAAACATCCAACTATTAACTATATCTGTTTCAATAACAATACAGACCATTCAATTAATTGATTCGTGGAAGGTAAATGAAATTTCTTTTTTTTTCCTTCGTATTTTAAAATATTTGAAAATCTCTTGATTTTATTCATTTTTCTTACCCCCTTCAACACAATATTCATCGGTATACACATATGTCACAAAATAAGAATAAAATAAATGAGAGAAAAAAAGCAAAATGTGTACTACATTAATATTAGTAACCCATCATCGGTATTATTATTATTATTATTTATGTAATTATATATGTGTAGGCTGTGTGGTCCTTTCCAAATATGAAACAAAACACACACATACATACATACATAGCCTGATTTACTCTCTCCCTTGTAACAGGGTTTGAACTCTGTTCTTGTTACAATACACCCTTGTTCAAAAGACTTGAGATTCCTCACATTTTGAAGGCTAATTCTAACTAATAATCCTTATATGGGCTTTAGCGACTTGGCATTATACACACCCTTGATTCCTTGTCTGGTATCTAGCCAAAATGCATTCTGGCCTTGACTTCGCACAATGGTGAAAGGGCCTTCATATAGGTGGCAAATATGAACTTTCCAGGATCACACACTTGAGTTTTTCCTAGTATCCAATCACCTTCCTTGAAGTAATAACTAGGCTTCGGGATTGCTCGGATCATCTGTTGGTGGGCTGATGTGCAATTAGCCTCAGGGTTTATGGGTTGGTCTTTGGTTCCTGGCAGCGCTGCCCTCATCAATGACAGAACATGCTTCCCTAAATGTAATTGCACTGATGCAAACCTTATGGGTTCATTTATGGACCAATTGATGTAGTTCAATACTTGTGGAAGATACTTAACCCAACCACAGTGATTATCAGCTGTATATGTCCTAAATAAACACCCCAGCTTCTCACATGGGTTGGACTGGGGATTACGAATGGAAATTAATACATGCTTTATCTCATGTCTATGTATCCACCTCTCCCATTCACCCAAAGTGAATGGAATACCATGGTCCGACAGGATGAGTTTTGGCTTTCCTGCCAATGCAAAATGTTTATTTTTGAGGTTTTTAATTGGCTCTTTTACATTGAGCTATTGGGTATGCAGCCACAAATTTAGAAAACAGGTTATATACGACCACCCTATATCATTTTCAGTTAAACGGAGGAAGTGATCTGTAATAATCTATGGCTGTCACTTCTTGAGGTCTGTCTGGTATCATGGAGGTCATGGGTGTGGTGTGGCTTGGCCTTCTGGCACACCTCATATTTGTTCAGGATACCAATGATGTTACCATGCATGCCTGGACAATAAAACTATTTCCTAATCAGGTGCTCTGTTTTTGGTGTCCCATAATGCCAATATAGTTTGTGCAGGTGATTTGCCACTGCATACTTTAAGTGGCCTGGGAGAAATGGTCTCCATTCTTCAGGATCACTTCAAATCTTATATTGAAAGACTTTGTCGTGTATTCGATAATTCTTCATCTTCTTGCCTACCTAATTTATATTGACTGGATCCCTGCTTCTAATAGGGCTGTCAATGGCACCAGCTTCTTATCCCTTTTTTGTTGGTGGGCCGACTGTTCCAGGTCTTTCTTTATGCCTTTGTTCATGGCCAAGTTGATAACTGCTATGTATACATGATCACATTTTAAATGTTGAGGCTGGCATCCAGCAGGATTGTGGTTCAAAATATCAGCCACAATATTCTCTGATCCCTTATAGTAATGCACTGTGTAATTATACTCCTGGAGAAATAAACCCCACCATACTAGTTGGCTATTAGTCAAGTAGCTGTGATTGATGAACTCAAGATTCTTGTGATAGGTGATTACAATCACTTTCGATTCCAGCAAGAGCAATCTGAACTTCTGAAATGCCCATATAATAGCCAGTGCCTCTCTCTAAGTAGTGGTATAATTCATTTTCAGACCTTTGAGTAACCAATTTATGAAATATAATACTCCTATTTGGCCATCATCCTTGACTTGTGATAATGTAGCCCCGATCCCATACCCACTACTATCAGTCTGCACCAAAAAGGGCTTGTTGAAATCAGGCAATGAAAGCATTACTTGTTTTAAAAACGCTCTTTAATGTCTTCAAATGCCTGGGCCTGTTCCCCAGACCACTTCCAAGGGACATGGTTCATTAATAATTTCAACAATGGTTCTGATTTCTCTGCAAATCGTCCTGGAAATGATGATAGAAATTGCAGAGGCCTAATTAGGAATATATTTGTTTCCTACACTGAGGTGTTTGATAATCCCTAATGGCAATGACTTTATCATGATGGGGTTGAATCCTCTGGGACCCTACTATGTGACCCAAAAATGTGACTTCTTCCCTACACAGAATATTTTGATTTACTTTGATTCCTCTTTTTTGCATTCATCTAGGAAAAGCTTTATTTCTCTGAGATGACCCTTTATAGTGGATAAAGCTATCAGGACATCATTCACATACATGGTCACCAGAACACATGATCCATGCACCTTAATAACCTGGCCCCAATGTTTATGAGACCAAAAGGCACCTTATTGAATTGGTATGAGTAGCCCTTAAATCTGAAAGTAGTATACTTATAATATTCAGGGTGTTGCGATATCAGTCAGTAACTGGTCATCAGGTCAAATGTGGAGATTTTTTCTTTCCATGGAACTTTCCCAGCAATTCCTGCATTGGTGGAGGGATATTGCAATCAGGTGTAGTTATTTTATTTAATTGTCTGGCATCCAGGTATACCAAAATTTTCCATCTTTTTTTTACCACCACAAGAGAGTTGCAATAGGTTGATGAACATTTTGACACTATTCCCCATTCCATCATCTGATCAATTTGCTTCTTTACCTCTTCTTTGTACTGATGTGGTATAGGGTAAGACCTAGATTGGAAGGTTGGTCCTGGCTCAATCTAATTCTTCGTTCAAACCTATGGATCGTACCGGGAATATCCAAAAAACCTGACAATGCCTCATCAATATTTCTTCCCAACTTGGACTTCTTCACTATTTCAGCTTCATTGATCTTTTCTCTAATAGTGTTTCCTATAGGTCTTCCCCATTTTGAGTAATCTGATAGAGCCATACAGTACCCTCGTTCCAAATTCCAGCTCGTTTTCATATAACAACAGTCCTTTCTTGTAATTGAGACTACACTTATGCCTGTGCAGGAAATCAGACTCCAATAATGCCACATGTATCAGTTCTTTTATAACCAAAAAGGTATGTGAAATTACTTTCTCATTGATTTTCATCTCAGCCCATACCTGTCAGGGCTCTATCTTCAGCTTGTGATTATTTGCCATAGTGACATGCATTTCTTTCAGTGGAAGGACTTGGATCCCAGGCTGTTCCCTTAAGATTTGTTGGTATTATCTCTCTGACAGTACAGAAAGCTAGCTCCCTGAATCTATGAATGTTGCTACTTTAATATTCCCAAAAGTGATCATAATTTTTGAGCATATTCTGGAACCCTATCCTCCCATGAACATATGAGGTTCCCTATCTGTCCTCCCATTTCAGCATAGATTGAACTGGCTCCATTATGATATTGCATCTGGCTTCCACCTACATCTCTATTTTCCTTATCTTTGAGACCCCACTGACAACTGCTTACCTCAAGCATACCTAACACTTTATCTATCTCCTTAGCTGATTTATCACTCCTTCCCAATATGCACTTCATTGTTAAGCTGATATTTCAGCATACTATCCCTACTATTTGCTTCTCAAACATCTTGCATGCTTCTAAGCTTCTAAACAGAGTCACCTGCTGTCTAAAAAACTGTATGCAGTTTTCAGTGTCATGCTCTTGCTATTTTTGCCATATCACCTGCCATTTTATTATTTCTTGCTGGTCTTCTGACCAAAAGGTCTTCTCTAACATTGCTCTGTACTTTCTGAAAATCTCAGGATGACTAGCTAGTGAGTTACACCACATAGGGCATGTTCTTCTAGGTGGTTGCAAGATATGATCACCTTCCCCTTTTCTGGTATTTTATTTATCCTAAAATATCTTTGTAAGCTTCCCACATCTCTTATCGATGTTTCCCCCACTTTGCCCTTGAATATTTCTGATTTTTACCAGTTCTACTGCCATGGTTTTCATTTATTTTCCCCTTCACTATTCTTCTTTTTGTTATTTGTTTTCTACTCCTATTAACCATACATGGCAATCTGTCTCTTAATATCTTGTGTGGCCTCAAAAGTACAGAGGAGCTGGACTCTACCATAGACCCCCAGCACGATGAGAACTTTGCCCCATGTGTTTCATAGAGTTATATATCTAGTCTAAAATGATTTTTATGATTCTATTCCTTTTGCCATGTATTTATTGCCTTCTGCCTTCTCTCTGCAATGATCCCCTTTTGCCAGCAAAAACTGCCAACTAAAAACAAAAAAATGTCCTCGCTCTTGATCAAGTTTTTTCCTTCTCTCTTACAAAAATCTTTTAAACCCCAATACCTGAACAAAAGAAAAACAACTTAGCAACTTGGTCTTAACTTTTACAATTTTTGGAAACTCCCTCTAACTATGCTTTGTTGTTTACCTTGATAATTAGACAATAGGCTCCTCAAGAATTTAATTTTTTAATGGACATTCTCCTCAAGAATTTAATTTTTTAATGGACATTCCACCTGTTCTTTTCTTTTAGCTAAACACAAAAATCCACAAAGTTTCAAAACTTGATCATATATTAATCTTATTAATTTAAATAAAACATACAACTATTACTATATCCATTTCAATAACAATACAGACCGTTCGATTAATTGATTCATGAAAGGTAAATGAAATTCCCTTTTTTTACTTCGTATTTTAAAATATTTGAAAATCTCTTGATTTTATTCATTTTTCTTACCCCCTTCAACACAATATTCATCAGTATACACGTATGCCACAGAATAAGAATAAAATAAATGAGAGAAAGAAAGTAAAATGTGTACATTAATATTAGTAACCCATCATTGGTATTATTATTATTATTTACATGACTATATATGTGTAGGCTGCATGGTTCTTTCCAAACCCATACATACATAGCCTGATTTACTCTTTCCCTTGTAACAGGGTTTGAATACATTAATATTAGTAACCCATCACTGGTATTATTATTATTTACATGACTATATATGTGTAGGCTGCATGGTCCTTTCCAAACACATAAATACATAGCCTGATTAATCTCTCCCTTGTAACAGGGTTTGAACCCAGTTCCTGTTATAATATATATTGTAATATATAAATTGTGTTTACAATTATTATAATAGTTCTCATAAACAATGCAAAGGTTTTAATAAATAATATGTAAGTGAGCATAGAAATCTATAAAAGTTTAAAGGGTTATTCGTTAAAAGTTTAATACAAAGAAGTTTGAAGAGTTTTTTGTGTTTTAAAAAAATAGTTTGCTAAAAAGCAATTAATTCATAGTTTTATGGGGAAAATTAAAAGTAGTTGATTTTCAAATAATTAAAAATATTTCTTTTCATTTAAGTTAAAGAAAAAGAAAATCTTAAAAACTAAAACTTGATTTTAGAAACATATATGTGCATGAATGCCAAGGTGATTTTAAACCTAGCAAAATGAGTGCCAAGGTGATTTTAAACCTAGAAAAATGAGTGCTTGTTGATAAAATAAATATGTGCATGTTAAATATTAAAAAATGATATCAAAAGTTAAAATGTAAAAACAAAATGTGCAATGGCTACTAAGTTAAACAAAATCCAGAAAACAAATTTGCAATGGCTACCAAATGAAAACACATAATCAAAAGCTTATCTAAGGAATGTATTCAAAAACAGTCAAGGAACTTCAACAACAAATATAGCTGGCAGACATAAAAAACCAATTACTAAAATGACAACAGGTTATCATATAAATAATCCGGATTTTCATCAATCAGCAGTTGAGATCACAATCAGATAAAATCAGTTCTCAGTCATTCTTCTCATGTATTGTTAATAAAGAAAATGCAGTGTTAATCACCATTGAAATCATACAACCTTGCCCCAACCCTTAGTCTAATAAGATCAGCAATTTGCATGGTAAAAGTAATGCTTGCTTAACAACTTAAAAAATCCCCAGGAATGTTTAGCTGTCCAAGAATAGTACCATGGAATACCAAGTATTAAATCTCCACATGAAAAACCTCAAATTTAACCAGTTAGAAATATTTTCACTTGAAGTAATAACCAGCAAAAAGACAAAGTCCTATTAAAAATAAAGTTCACAGCAAACAGCAATAAGTATCCACATTCTAAAATCCTAGGTAACAACATTTTCTTATTTCCATTTATAATTAATGTAGCCATTGCAATAATTTGAAGTCTACAAGAGTCAATTAACAAATGAACTCTATAGCATGCATAAAGAACTATTGATGTGTGTGTTTTGAAATTTCGTATATGTGAATGCTTTAGTATATTTTATATTGATTTCATGTATTTAAGTGCCTTGTATTATTGAAAACTCTTTATTATATTATATTGTATATCTTATTATAATATGTGTGGTCATTATATGCAATTATCATTATCTAATTTAATTAAATTTCAACAATTATCACCATCTAATTTAATTAAATTTCTATAAAAGTAGTTAAAATTAAGATAATAAGTACAAATTTAGTTAAATAAATTATCTTTAAGCTTAATTTTGTTGGTCAATTCTTTACCACTAATTAAAGCAATAATTTGTTATTATATTACTTTTGATTGAGCTAGTCATGAAATATTTCGAGCATTGGATTATGGACCTACTGTCCAAACATGTTAGTTCTTGTAACTAGTTGGTGCCTGAGGTTTACCTCAAAACCAAAAAAGTGCTTGGATAGCATGGGTTTGAAACTAGCAGTCAAGGTGGGCCATGGTCTGGAAATGTGATCGTGTTATGTGTTGCATAGCTCGGTCTGACTTTGGGTATTGTGATAGCTCTGCTACAGACAGTATTCTCCCCTCTGCTCAAAGGGCCAGTCTGTTCACATAATATTTATAATGTAAAATTATAAAATTTATGATAAATAAGGTTTAAACCCAGTTAAACCTAGCAAATAGAGTAAGCTGGATCTTCTTATGAATGCACCCAGTAGAATATATATTACCAGAAAATATGCATTGTTTACTGAACAGCAAGTGTATAATACTTTTCAACATACAATACAAAAGCTCCCTTCATTATCTATGCTGTCTAATATACACAAATATATGGGCTATGAATCACTTAAAATCTGGAACTTTCTTCTATGTGAATACAAACTCTACCCTTATGAACTAGTAGCAGCAGCTAGACTTACATTGTCTTGCTTCCAGTTATATTTTTGTAGTAATAATCGTCATAATCTGTAAAACTCTTTCTTTAATATTTTTTCCAACCTTTTGTAGTCAGGGTAGAATTTAAAAAAACTCACAGTATTTAAAAGTATGTTTTCTTTATCTTCATTAAAAAAAAGTTAATCACTTTTCAACTTACCTTAATCCTTTCAAAAACAACTTTGTGTGATTTTTATTAAAATATATAATTCAAGCTTAAATTAAAAAAATTGCTAATCAAAATAGATAAAGGAATTTTATAATTACTAGTATATCTATTGTAACATAAAAACACACTTGTTTTAATTTCAAAATCAGAATTAATAAAACATTGGACATTTTTAAATGTTTGCTTTAAAACTACAATTTATAATAATTTTACATTCAAAAATTATTATTATCAGAATTAATAAAACATTGGACATTTTTAAATGTTTGCTTTAAAATTACAATTTATAATAATTTTACATTCAAAAATTATTATTTAATCATTAACTGTTTTTCCAGCGTAATATAAAAAAAATATCTACAATTTTTTTGTCTGTGTTTATTTCTATTTTTCCTGTCAACTTTATATATATATAGTATGCCATGAAACACATAACTATCTCAATATATAATAACATCTTAAAAAGGCATTTTAACTGAACACAAACTACAAGATACATTTACTGCATATTGCAAAATACTAAGAAATATCCTTTAAAGCAACATAATATTTATGAATATAACTATCACAAACATTTCAAAATGGCTCATGATACAGGCTCATTAACTGACAAAATATTAATAAATCTACACTAAATTATTATCTAAATTCATATAAATTTATATAATTTTCAATAAATATTCATTAAATTCAAATATAGGATAGCTAAATTTTAAGTAATCATATTTTTTTTTTATTAAGAAAAAATTTATAATGTCAGGTAGCTACATTTGATAATTATAATAGTTTCATATAGAAGTTCAAAGTTTTGCAACCAATCTGTGTGGTGTTGTCATAACATTTACTGCAATAGACTGAGATGTCATCTCATCGTCACAAATGATAATCTGTGCCCATGTGTCTACAAAGAGACACTCTGGCACAAGGAGTCCATCAAACATTAACAACTTTTGCATTTTACCTCTTAAATAATTTTATAAATATTCAACAATGGGCATACCTCAAAAGCACACCATATTAGTAATAAAACATAAATTATTCTTTTTTCTTAAACATTAATAAAAATTATTCTCATTATTTTGTTTTCCTTCTCTTTTTGAATATACTGCATTTAATTAAGAGAACAATAATAGTTTTCTTACATACATTTTAATCACTTCTAATATTTTCAAAAATTATTTCATCTGATTATTTCAGATTTAACTAGCAATATCAATCATTTCCAATACTACACAATTAATTATCAAAGTCTTTCATACATCGTATATGTATCTATACATATACTTATAAATTCATGAAATAATGTTGAATAGATAGATATTCACTTTAATTTAGCTGTTTATAATGTAAACATTTTATATTAACATTTACTTAATTTATTTATTATTCATTAGATTTTATATTAATAAAGCAAAAAAAATTTTCATTAATTAATTTTTTAAAAATTGTTTATACTTTTATTTTCTGTTTCTCTTTTAGATTGTATTAAAATAATGCCACAATAATTTTTTTTACCCGGAATTAAACATTAAAATATGTGAATCTAATAAATAATATTATTTCACTATTTCATGTATACTTGATACTTAAATACACTAAGTTCATATATTTCAAATCCTTACTATACTTTTTTTATATCAAAGCTAATTGTAAGTTTATTTAAGTAGCTAATTTTTAAAACAGACAGCATTTAATTAAGTCCTTTATACCAGTGAGCTGTGATTGTAGTATAATATTTGACATTTCCACAGTGTGATGGTGCTACTTTTCTACATTATTTTAAAGTGTTGGATATATTAAATTACAGCAGTGTGACAGGCTGTAATAATTCTTTCTATGAAGCTTTCATTTTTAACTATTAATTTCAAAAAAATTGCAAGAGATCTCAGTAATATATGAACATTTACAGAACTTTGTGGATAATTGACAGTACTTCTATTGTCCTGAGAAAGCAAAGGGAGGTGACAATTTGTGATTGGATGATGCTTTAGATTGATTTACCCATGACACAAAAAATATGATTTTCTGTAAATGTTAATGATTATGACACAATATTTTTGTAAAAGACTTATTATTAAACCAAAAACTACATCACTAGGAGGGATTGTCTTTGAAAACATTTTATTTTTAAAAAGATCGCTGTTAGAAAGTATAGAAAATATGTACAAGATCTGGAAATCACCATAGAAACAGTAATTATAGGCTAAAAGAAAATCATTTTTGTAAAAATTGTAAGTGAAATATTGTAATAACAATTAATAACTTATTAACTTTTAGATTTTTTTTTTATGATAACTAATTCTAAATATATAATTTTTTAATAACATAAAATTCTAATATCTAATATTTCATTCTTATAATTTTTTGATAGTTATCATAAAGCCAATAATGATGTGTTCCTTTGTTATTGATAAGATTTTCAGTTAAATATTTATTTTCACAATTTTAAAATATGAATTTTAAATATTTTTTCATGTTAATTATTAGAAGGCTTAAATATTTATGATCTAACATATAAATTAATTATATAAGATATGTAAAAAAGATTTAATTGGCCAAAAAAATCATACGTTAATGCATATTAAAAATAACAATTGCTAGTCTATTCAAAAATTTGTCAGCAGGGTTGATACTGATGTAGTTAAATTACAATTGCCTCTAGTTTCACTCATATCTGAAATATAATCTGATCAAGAATTATTATATCTTCAATAATAAATTAAAAAAGTGCTATAATATAGAATAAGATTAAAAACTACTTGAGATATAAAATTTTGAAAATATAATAATAATATAAAACGATTGAGTTATAATAAAGTTAATAAATTTGAATCAAAAATAAAACATTTAATTTTAAATATAAATATTGCAGCTTTTAATTTTGATGGAATTTGGGGGGGGGGGGAGATTTCTAAAATTACAATGCAAACATCATTTCTAAAACAGAATATTATATTTTATCAACAATATTTCCATTTGAATTCTTGTGTGCAGTAACTTTTAATTTTTATTTAAAAATATTTATTATTATTTTTTTTTTCATATGTCATAGCATCTGCCGGGATGCGAACCCACAACCGTCTGCAACCAACTACTTGCTTGCAAGGTGGCTGTGATGACCTCTGGGCTAACAACGCTTGACAAAAATATTTATTATTTTTCCAGTAAACTTTTAAGCAACTTTCAGTTCATTATTGCAAAAGTCTAGTTGGTAGTTTAAACAATATTGATAAGATATCTACACTTTTAAAGATGGGAAAAGATTTATTTGAAGATATATTTATAAATTCATAAAAAAATATTTACCAAACAATCTAAGAGATATGCAAGGCAATGATCATAGCCAAGTGCTTCTAGTCATCAAAGAAAGATCCAAGGATTTTTAAAAACTATTCAGACATGATTTATGTTTTAAGTAATCAATATTTTAATTGACATTTGGTTGCTTTGTTTTAATTCTTAACAAATATGTTTTCTTTTTCTCTTTCTGAGTTAATTCCAATGAACTATTAACTTTTAACTCACTTTTAATTAATTAAACAAAAAATTGTTTCTCTTTTATAGTTTTAATCAAACTTTACATTAATTATCCCAGTGAAACAACATAGATAGCATGATTAATTAATCAAAAGAATAATAATAGAACAGAAAACAACTTAGACATTTTAAAAATTATTTTTAAATTTTTAACCGAAATTAATAAAGTCTTTATTTTCTATTTTTATTTTGGAAAATCAAAACACTTGCATTATAATATTAGATTCTAGCTTAATCAAAAATGTTTATGACCTTTAAGTGACTAAAGTACTATTTTACAAAATATTTTCAGACACCATTTAATTAAAGCAACTTTGACAATAAAGAATGAGTAAGTAAGTTCATTTGGTTTTTTATTTTTAACTTTAATTAGATTATAAACACAATTAAAAAAAAAAAAATTATATATTTAAAAATTTTATAACTTAAAAATGAAAATTAAATTTACCTTTTAAAAAATTAAAGAATTGCATTAGATTCTATTTATTAAATGTTTCTAAAATTTAAAGTTTCATACACACATACATTCATAAATAGTTTACTGTGTTTGCGTATACACTCTGTATATAATGTTTTTGAGTCTATACATTTATAAAAAGTTTGAATTCAATAAAATAAATTATTTTCTTGATCGTTTGCCTTGTAAATGATTTTAATTATTTTACCTAATGCTTTATTTCTGGTCTACGCCTGCAAATCATTATGATAGTCCATGAAGTGCTACTTTAATATATATATATTCAAATCATTCTCCCAAATGTTATATTTCAGCAACGCCCTCTGTGGATAATATAAAGTCTGAACTTCAACCTGTCATCTAAAATAGATGACTCGACTATTAGAAGCTCAGACTTTATTTTTATTCACAGAGAGCATTGCTGAAATATAAAATTTGGACGATTTGAATATTTTCTATTTAATTTTCAGCTAGAAATATACTCTGGATTATTTTCACACACACACACACAGAGATATATATATATAAGCCTTTAAATAGCCTATTTCAGACCAAATATGTCTTCAAAGTCCTCTGCAAATGAAAAGTGAATAAAAAGATGTTACACAGTTCACCAACTAATGGCTGGTAAATGTTTTTAGCCTTTTCCAATCTTTATTCCTGCTCAATATTAAATGGATACTAAGCCGTCTGTGGTCTAACTACCTGTAAAAAAAACCCTAAGATTATTAGTAATATAAATAAATTCTCAAAGTTTATATACCCTGCTCCCAACACATGGGTGTGACATGATAGATGCATTACACAGTTAACTGAAAAATTGCATGGAATGGAAAAACTGTCTAGATTTTATGAAATTAGAAATAAAACTTGAAGAGACAATTGATTTAAAATGTGGATATATACTGTACTTTACTAAATATTGGAAATATAAATGATGAGAAAATTATTATAAATAAAAAGTGGCAGAACAGTGTTGTGGAAGGTTATGGGGTGACAGACAAAGTGAAAGTTTTGTTAATAAATTTAATGGTCTATATAAAAAATAGATAATTCTGGTTTATACTTCAACAAGTTCTTATTGTGATGAAACAATAGATCATTTTTATATAAATATGTAAAATGCTTTTGTTAACATCAAATGATATTTTTAAAATTGGCATAGGAGACTTTAACGTTAGAATTAATAAAATTAATAAACAATTGAAAGATGAAAATGCTGTGAATAAATTTTGTTATGGTAATAAAAATGAGAGAGAATACAGACTTATGAAGTTTACATAAAAATAAAAACTATAGATTATAAATTCTTTTTTTGAATAAAATACTAAATGATAATAGACATGAAAGTATCCAGATAATAAAATATTATAAAAGTAATGTTCTTATTACATTCAGTACAGGAAGGAATCATCAATTAATGAGATATAAGGATATGTGTTAATAAAAAAATGAGAGAGATGAAAATTATTAAGAAAATTAGTACTACTAATTGATATTTCTTATCTTCAGATATATACAAAATAATTTAAATTAGAACTTGCAAATCATTTAAATTTTCTTAGAGACTTTGAAGAAAGTTCAGATATGACTGAAATCAATAAGAAGATAATTGATACTCTATTAAGAACTGCAAGAATTATAGCTAGTATAAAAAACAATGATTTACAACTACATTTTCTGCTAAGATGAGAGAATATATGAAGAAAAGAAGGTATATATATATAAATTAATAGTTCATATATATATATATATATATATATATATGAACTATTAATTTAGAGTTTTGTAAAATGATATGAAAAAGAGTTAATCATAGTATAAGAAAATATAATTGTGAATTGAAAAGAAAAATTATGAAAAAAAAAAATATAAAAGTTTCAAAAATGTAAAACAACATCTTGGTATTGGAAGGAAAGTTTGCAATAAGAAAAAAAGATGGAATTATTACTAAAAAGAGAAGTGACTTGAAATATTTGGGAGAATTCTATGAAGAATTATATATCAATAAAGAACCAGAAAACAATTATTATATCTTTTCAATTGTGCAGAATTTTAAATGAAATAAGATATAACTATATGAAGTAGGAAAAAGCTCCAAGTAATGATTGAATTATAATTGATATCTTTAAAAAAAGCAGGTAAAAAAATAAAGAAAATGTTAGCAAAGTTATATACCAAATTACTAAATGATAAAGATGTATAAGATGATTGGAAGAATGCAGTGGTAATATTATTTTAAAAAGATGATAAAGAAGATATTAGAAATTACAGACCTATCAGTTCTATACAAAGTTTTTACTGGAATAATAACTCGACTACAGAAAACTTTGGATTTTAACCAGCCAAAAAAAAAAACAAGCTAGATTTAAAAGTGTTTTCATCATGATCCAATTACAGCCAAATATTGAGAGAAGTTATAAGATGGGACTTGAATATGAGTTGCCATTATGCTTTGGATTTGTAGATTAAGAAAAAGCATTTGATTCTATAAGCAATTCTATAGTGATTAAAATATTGTATCATCAAGATATTGACTTAGAATATTGTCATATTTTGAAGAATATTTATCAAAAGGCAGCACCAATGATTAGATTACATTGTGCTATCAAGAAAATTAACATTGAGAAAGGTATTTGATAGGGTGATTCTATATCTAAAACTTCTTGCAATTATAAGAATTATTTTGTGGCATAAAGTGAAAGCTGAAGGAGTAAAAGTAAATGGGAGTTATTTAAATCATCTAGATTTTGCAGATAATGTGATCGTTTTGCACCTAATGCTTTAGAGTTTCAGAAAGTGTTGCAAAGTGTTATTGCATGAAAGTAAGAAAATAGGAACAAAATTAAATGCTAAAAAAATTGAAGTAATGTACAATGGGTTTACTCAGAAGAAAAAAGTAAAGACAGAATTATTTAGAAGTTAACAAATACAAATACCTTGGTCAGAGTATTTTTACAGATGGAAACATAATATATGAAAGTAATCATAGATTTGAACTTTGATGGAGTTTTTTTGGTAAAATAACTTAATATTAAAAGGAAATATGCCTATGTGTTTGCAAAGGATGGTTTTTTAATAGATCTGTATTGTAAGTTTTTAATTATAAATCTGAGACTTCAGAATAGATATTTATATAGAAATTTCAAATAAATCAACAAAGTATATAAAATGTAACTAGAATACAAAATGCATGGATAAGAGACCAAAGAGATATCATTGAAAGAATTAAGGAACTAAGATGAATGTGGATTGAAAATATTTCTAGAAGAGATGATAACAGATGGACAGTCAAAGTTTTAAATGAGATCCCAAGAGATTGTAAAGGACCTAGGAAGAGACTCCACATGAGATAGATGAATAAAATAAGAAAGTTTGCTGGTGTGTTACGGAGAAGAGAAGCTAGAGATCAGAATAATTGGATTAAACTTGATGAGACCTCCACCCTATAATGGATTAAAAATGGTTTAAAAATCATGATGTATGTCCTCAAATAAAAAGAACTAGATATAGAAGTTTCTGAATGTGTAATATGTATAATTAAACAAAACATTGATGTACGTAATTTAATCTAAAATAAGACTCATATACGAAAATAACTAGAAAATTAATACAACTCTTAATAACAATTACTATATACGTCTGTCAACAATTTCATAAATCAATTACTATCATAATGAATTAACTATAGAGTAATTAAGCAAAACAATATTATGGTATAGAATTATTATTTTGAAAAAGAATATAATGTACAGAAGCTCACATTCTAATATGGCTATAGAACATTTAAATAAAAATAAAATTTTTGATGAGTTAACGGAATTACTGAGAAACCTTTCTTTAATAATCCCTACAATTGCTGCCTTTCTAATTTAAACCTGAATTTACAAACATTCCAATGAATTAGTTAGAATTTATATAATAGTTAAAATAAAAGATTAGCAATAAACTACATATAATGCCAAATATAAAAAAAATATTAAAAAAAAAAAGAGCATGAGCTGATATGTAAATTAAGCTTTGATCTATTATTTTAAAATGATGATTAAAAGTAAATAGGATAATCATTATATATTTATTAAATAGGATGGTTTAAAAAAAGAATCAGTAGAAAACAATAACACACAAACAATAACTTGACAGAAAAGAACTGGACGTAAGATGTATCTATATACTACATGTAGTGATTTTTAATTTTCAATATTACTACAGAGGTTTTGTATAATCTTTGATAAACAAATGTACATATGATTAAGAATGTACAGGTGAAAATAAATTAGAAAGATAGCTCTTATAAAAATGTAACTATATCATAGTTTGCATGTTAAACTATACTAAACTATCGAAACATCACATGACCACATTTTTATGCTAACACAAGCTGTTGAATCAGTAGCAAATTTCTTCACACAATTGTGCTATTTAGTACAAGCTAGAGTAACTAATAGATGTTAGAAGATTATGCATCTTAATCTTCATCTAGTGCCCTTTCATCTAAAATCCCCAAATTAGTTTCTACTTTATGGTTTTCATCAGTGATGAGCCTTGGATTTAGGAGCAGAGCACCTGGATCTTTGGATCAAATGCACCCTTCCAGCATTGACCTTTTATTTGTTTGATTAACTATAAAGCAATTAGCCCAAAATAAAAAGCAACACAATAATCCAAGCTAATTCACTTATATAGTCATACAGATCTGAATCCAGTTCAGCATCTATTTGGCTAATTAAAATATCATATGACCACCTTTTCTTAGGCATTTGTACACAAGCTGCAGTGCCACCTAATGCAAGCTTCGGTAATTCATAGATGTTAAATGGCACTACTTTGGGAAGAAATTTGTTTCTATTTTAACAACTTGTGTAAACTTAAGAAAAGGGAGGCATGTGATATTTTAATGGTTTAATCCCAATCCTACCCAAAGAATAATGGTGTCTATGGTCATTAAAAAACCAAACACACTAAAACTATATAGATACTGAACTGGATTCAGATTTGGATGACTATTTAAGCAAATTATCTTGAATAAAAAATATAATTGTATTTACATTTTGAGCTGATAGCTTTATAGTTAACCAAAATGACAGCAGATGAGTGATGGAGGGGTATAATTAATCTGAAGATCCAGATGCACTGCTCCCAGATCAAAGCTTTCCATCGATGAACACCATAAGCTAGAAACTAGCTAGAGATATTCATTGAGAAGGCATTGGATAGGAATTAAAATGGACAATCTTCTAAATCTATTGATTACTATAGCTTGTCTTAGGTGACATCATTGTGTAGAAATATTTGTTACTATATTACTGAATACTGCATCATTCGGAGAAAAAAAAATCATAAATATAATATGTAAAAGACATATAGGATATAAAGACAGATAATGGTACTTTTTTTAATAATCAGTTCCTGAAATAAATGAAATTGGTTGATCAAACAAATAAAATGACTTCATAAAAAATAGAGGATTAAAACTCTTAATAGCTATTTTAATTATAGTATGGTCATAATGAAATGACATGAACACAGCAAAAATATGTGAAGTTACATTAGTAGTATTGTCTTCTAATAGAAAATCCACAGAATTTTATAGTTATGTAGTCCTTTCTAATCTATTTTAAAATGTATTGAAATATTAAATAAGAATCTTGCTCTTGTAATTAAAAATTGTTGTAATAACTATTGATATGTAATACATATATATATATAATTTTACCAATGATCCATGATTATTCAGATGTTTACTTAACTTTTTTTTTTATGACTCAGGTATAAATAGCACAAATAAACACACTATTAGAACTTAGGAAATAAAACAAAAAAGAATAAAAAAATAAATATTTTAAGTAATATAGTTTAGTAGAAAAGAATAGGTTCAAATATTTTTTTGCCTTTTGATATTTATTGATTTTAAAAATTATTAAATTGTGATCGTTTATATATGTGTGAATCTATCATGAATTCTTATATACCATGGATAACCAAACTTCCTGTCTGTAAACTACATGTTAAAATTGAGATATATTCAAAAACCACGATTTAATTTTGAAGTATTCAATAGAAGCAAATATTTGACATAAGCTTTTTTTATTATTAATATGATTTAATAACAGTTTACAATCCTTTTTCATGATGGCCTAAGAAAAGATTAGTCTGTGTTGATTTTTTAACACAGGTTGAGCAGTGCTTTCAACTGATAAAGCCAGATTCATAGCACTTATAAACTACAAGATGCACTGTAGAATTTAATTGGAACACTAATTAAGTGAATTGTTGATTTAAATATTCCATTGTTTAGATAACTACACACTATTTTCCTTTTTGTTGATTGCATTGGGATTATTAGAATTACACCACACTTTCTTTATTTTTTGCTTTCTGTCATCACATTCAGTACAAACAGTTGGTGGCCAAAAGGTTAACACATATGCCTTACAAGCAGTTGTCATGGGTTTGCTTCCCAGCCAATGCTTTGACACATGAAAAAAAAAAAAACAATGCTGACTTTTATTGGGTCAAAAATGTGGCTAGATATCTGCTCATGCTCTAGAACAACCGATTTAAACTCAGAATCATTAATTGTAAATAAAATTAAGAGAACAAAATTAGTAAATGGTAACAATATCAATAAAAAAATATTTATTATTTACATGTGATTGTAGCTGATTAGAAAGAACATTAAAATTTGGCTTGTACCTTGCATTTTTGCTAGTTGAAGTCACAATGAACAAGAATTTAAATAAAAATGTTCCCCAATTTTTAAATCTAAAATCAAATAAAGTAAATTATACTTGTTATTTGTATATAAGTTCAATGACAATATTTTTTTATTTTTTTCTGAATATAAATTAAAAACAATTATGTATTGCTAGATTAAAGTAGTGAAAGTTGATGTTTGAAAGTAAGACATTTTTAAAACTATTCAAAGAATAACATCACATGACAAAATGCAAATGAAAACTGAACTAAGAACTTTGAACAATGCATTTCTAGGGAACTGTAATAATAAAACCATCAAAGTGAATGACATAAACAATCAAGACACCATCAAAAAATAAACTATTTATGGTTTCAGAATAAAATGTAAATATATTATGCTAATATAAACTATATCATGATTTTATTTATAGGTTTCATGAGAGCCACATTGCTCTAAAAAAGAGAGCAGCATATAGCTCACGAGCTGCAGTTTGGCCAGGGTGGTTACACATAGTTTACATTTTATACTCTGTCTGTTTTTTCTGAAAAAATATTTCAAAAACATATCAAAAGCATTGTTTTTAGTATCCGAGGTATACATATAAATTAATTATAACTTCACAAAAATGCAGTTAAATTTTATTTAATTAAAAAAAATAGATATTTTATGATTCCATTACATGGAAAAACTTGCTTTATCTAGAAAATATTAACTGCTTTCAGATAAGTAGAATAGGGAAATGCAATTTAGTGTCCTAAGTCTAAGAGTAATTTTAACCATGTCAATTATGCTGTTGCACACATGCACTAATTATCAAAAGCTTAGCATATTATTATGTACATTATATAAAAATAAAATTATAAACTCAATTGCCTATAATCTTATAAAAATTCAACCAGCAAGAATGAAGTTGCATTGCATTACAATCTTTTTGCTTTGTGGTTAATACATCTAAATATATCTTATCAATCCAGGTTGTCTTAGAATCGATACCCTAAATCTAAAAATAGCTTTATGAAACCATTTACTTATCAATATTAGATGACTAACTAAATTAGCTAAGAACCAATAGATAACTGGGGAGAAAAAACAAATTTTCTCGGAAAATCCTCAACTATCTGAAAAATTTCCAATCAAATTTGTAATACAAGTCATGGTAATGCAGATAAACCCACTGAACATACTTTCTCTCTCTCCCCCCTCGTTCTCTCTTTCTTTAGTATATATATTAACATTTCTACTCATTGAGAAAGAGGAATAATGAGATAAATTTTAACTACTAACATTTTTTTCATATGTTTGTTCTACTGACATTTATTAGGTAGTTTTTTTTTTTTTTTATATACTGAACATAAATTGTGAGCAAACAGAAACAATATCAACATTAAAGATTGTATGTCAAAGGCAGGTTCTGTGTGTCAATTTTTTTATTCTTAAAAGCTTGCCACTACCTTTTACCTTAATGTCATCAAATTTTTTTTCCACCCTTCTTACCAACACATCCTTTATAATTCTACTATTTCAATCCAGTTCATTTTCTTTTTATTAATTCCTTCAGTAAATTATCTTTTTTTTACTTAGGCCTTTCAATATTTATTCATTTTTAACAATGTTTTGCCAATTTATATTTTCCATTTCTTTTCAACTCTGCATCTCTTAAACATGAGTCTTTTTGCAATTGATCACATTCACTCTCATAAAATTATATCCCAACAAAACACTTGCCAAAACTATTTTTTAGTTCCAACTTTCAATTGCAACAGAAGAAGAAAAAATTTCAAGCTTTAATATTTAAGTCTATTGATCAATACGATTATCCAAGACATCAGAATCTATGAATAAATATCAAATCTGAAATTTTATTATGTTTTAATATCTATGTGTCTTACAGAAAAGTAAGATTTGATGATAATAGCAATATTTAGCTCAGCACACTTTTGGTACTGTGTATCAGACTCATGATGAACACAGACTGATCAACAATTCAAAAGATAAGGAAGAACAAAATGATAAGTATGAAATTGTATTTTCGATTATTTACCAGGGACTTCGCCGTAATGCCACTTATTATGGTGAGATGAAAGTTAGGGTGTCAATGCATTTATGACAACACATAAAAAGTATAAAGTGGATTCTCAAGTTAATTCTGTTTTCTCCAAACAGGAGAAAAATGCTGGATATGAATTTTATTTCAAATAATTAATGCTGTCTGCAATGAGCCTAGTGATAGGAAAAGAAAGATAAAAGAGGCCTGGTTTATTGCCAAATCTAATAATGTTGTTAACCAAAGAAACACTGGTGTCTGACTGAACATGTATTGGAATATTAACCAATTGGTTTAGTTAGTTTGCCTTGAATCTAATATACTTTACTGAAAGTGCGCTCTGTTAAATATTCCTATTATTATCGATTTTTTTCCTTCTGGACTTATAGATATACATATGCGACGACTTTTTATTTAGGTACTTACAACTGCAGATCACTTTCAAGTGAAGGAAGATTGCAAGAATTAGAAAAAGAACTGTCTTATATTAAATGGGACATTATTGGACTTTGTGAAGTTAGAAGAAAAGGAGAAGAAACAATTGATTTAAAAAGTGGACATATACTCTATTATAAAGGCACAAATATTGGAAATACAAGTGGAGTAGGATTCATTATAAATAAAAAGTGGAAGAACAATATTGTGGAGATTGATGGTGTATCGGACAGAGTGGCAAGATTAGTTATACAACTTAATAGCAGATACCAAATGCAGATAATTCAGGTTTATGCCCCAACAAGTTCTCATAGTGATGAAGTAGTAGAAGATTTTTATATGGATGTACAAAAGGCTTTTGATCAGAGTAAACAACATTTTAAAATTGTTATGGGAGACTTTAATGCTAGAATTGGTAGACAAATGAAAGATGAAATTGCTGTAGGTAATTTTGGTTATGGTAATAGAAATGAGAGAGGACATAGACTTGTGGAGTTTGCAGAAAAAGAAAAACTTTATATTATGAATTCATTTTTTGAGAAAAATGTTAAAAGGAAATGGACATGGAAGCATCCAAATGAAGGTACAGCAGAATTGGATTATATTTTGACTAACAGAAAATACATATTTCAAGATTGTAATGTTCTTAATAAATTTAACACAGGAAGTGATCATCGATTAGTAAGGTGTAAGTTACGTGTTAATGTAAAACTAGAGAGACAAAAATTATTAAGAAAAACAATATTTACAGTTGATATTCCTAATCTTCAGAAACATTCTAATGAATTTAAATTAGAACTTACAAATAGGTTTCAAGTATTAGGAGATTTTGAACATGATTCAGATTTGAATGAAATTAATATGAAAATAACTGATACACTTTAAAAAACTGCAACAAACATAGATGGTAGAAAAAAGCAGCAATTGACTAATAAAATTTCTACTGAGACTAGATAATTTATGAAGAAAAGAAGGAATATGAAGATATACAAAAATGATGTATTAAAAAGAATTGAATATCTCGAATTTTGTAAAATGGTACGGAAAAGAGTTGAAAATGATATAAGAAAGTATAACTGTGAAATAGCAAGGAAAGCTGTAGAAGAAAATAAAAGTCTCAAAAATGTTAAACAACATTTTGGTATTGGTAGGAAATTTATATCTGCAATAAGAAAAAAAGATGGAATTATTACTAAAAAGAGAGATGACATCATGAAATTGGTAGAAGATTTTTATCAAGAATTATATAGTAATAAAGAACAAGTACCTCCTATATCTATTACATCTTCCGAATTGCCCAGAATTTTAAATGAAGAAGTGAGACATGCAATTAAGTGTATGAAGAAAGGAAAGGCTCCAGGAAATGATGGAATTATAATTGATATATTAAAAGAAGCAGGTGAAGAAATAGAAACAATTTTAGCAAAGTTATATACCAAATGTCTAAATGATAAAGATGTACCGGAAGATTGGAAGAATGCAGTAATAATATTAATATTTAAAAAAGGTGATAAAGAAGATATTAGAAATTACAGACCTATCAGCCTTTTATCAGTTTTATATAAAATTTTTACCAAGATAATTACAACTCATCTACAGAGAACTTTGGATTTCCACCAACCAAGAGAACAAGCTGGATTTAAAAGTGGTTTTAGTACAATAGATCATATCCAGGTATTGAGAGAAGTCATAGAAAGGACAAACAAATATGAGTTGTCATTATGTTTTGGATTTGTAGATTATGAAAAGGCATTCGATTCTATACACATTTCTTCAGTGATTAAAGCATTGGATCATCAAGGTATAGATCCAGGATATTGTCATATTTTAAAGAATATTTATAAAAATGCAACAGCAACAATTAGATTACATAATGATACTGGAAAAATCAACATTGAGAAAGGTGTAAGACAAGGTGACTCCATATCTCCAAAACTCTTTACAGCAGTGCTGCAAGAAGTATTTTGTGGGTTAAAATGGGAAACTAAAGGAGTGAAAGTAAATGGAGAGTATTTAAGTCATTTAGATTTCACAGATGATGTAGTTGTTTTTGCAAATAATGCTTCAGAGCTGCAGGAAATGTTGCAGGAGTTAGCAGATGAAAGTAGAAAAGTAGGACTAAAGATAAATGTTAAAAAGACTAAAGTAATGTTTAATCGATTTGCTCAAAATATGAAAATAAAGATTGATTATGAAGAATTAGAAGAAGTTAACAGTTACAAATACCTTGGTCAGATTATTAATACAGATGGAAACATAATGGAGGAAATTAATCATAGAATTAAACTTGGTTGGAGTGCTTTTGGTAGAAATAACTTGATACTAAAAGGAAATATGCCTATGTGTTTGAAAAGGAAGGTTTTTAACAAATGTGTTTTACCAGTTCTTACTTATGGATCTGAGACTTGGACACTTAATAGAAGAGCAATACAGAGACTTCAGACCACTCAAAGGAGTATGGAGAGATGTATGTTGGGAGTAACAAGAAGAGATCGAAAACGCAATGTATGGGTAAGACAACAAACAGGTGTTACTGACCTTATTGAAAAAATTAAAAGATTGAAATGGAGTTGGGCTGGACATATTGCTAGAAGAGATGATAATAGATGGACAATTGAAATTTTAAACTGGATTCCAAGAGATTGTAAAAGACCCAGAAAGAGACCACATGTGAGATGGATGGATGAAATAAGAAAATGTGCAGGGATGTTGTGGAGAAGAGAAGCTAAAGATCGGAGAAGATGGATTAAACTTGGAGAGACCTTCATCCTGCAGTGGATTGATAATGGTTGATGATGATGATTATTTACATTATAGAATAGAGTTAGTGATGGATTTATTTTATAACATATATATTAAATTTAAGATTTTTTTGTTTAAATATTGAATACAATTGAACATCGCGATTTATTAATTTAGCAAAATATACCATCCTCAAAAGAAGTGTTCATCATTTTCTTATAAATGGTCTGAACTTCACCTTTTTCTTACTTTTGTGATGCTCTTTGGACTTACTGTAAGACTTATTGCTAGTCTCTTAAAATACTTTTGCTCATCACAGAATAAACCCTTGCCGTTTATTAATAAGTTTTTCCAATATCTGGTAATTGTGGTTAATAATTTTTAAAATTACAAATATTTTTAATTAAATTGAAAAAGTTATTATTTGACAAGCTTACTAATTAAAGTTAAAATAACTGTAAAAAGTTATTCCAGTTGCATGTTCAGATTTATTAAAAATAATTTAATGTTAATAAAATTATCAATACTTTATAATTACAAATTATAATAGCAATAATTAAATTATTTAATTAAAAAAGTTGTTTTTATAATTTGCATATAAATAAGAAATTCCAATATACAAATATATATTGTGATCTCTCCGTGCATCTCTTTTCTGAATTTGATGCTGAAAGAATTGTAAAAATGCTGGAAAATGGGATTAGAATAATTTCGTTTCTAAAAATTGAAAACATTTTTGTTTCCAAATCATTCCTTTATAGAGTATTTTAAACATTCTTTAAATATGTTTTATTAATAAAAAGTAATCAAACATTTAGAAGCTCCGAAGATCATGTGACATATGAGCTTCGAATTAGGAACGTTTAGTTTTTAAGTCTTCCACCTAAAACTGTGTTAGATTAGACAGGATTATTTGTATTTATTTACTTAAATAAGAAGTAGCTTGTTTGTTCTATAATTTTGTCCAGGGGAGCAGAAAACTGTTACAGTGATGTATGAGTGCTGTATGTGAATTAACTTAACTTGGAATTTGATCGCTAACTTTAAATAAAGAAAAAATAAACAAACAATAAAACATTAACACAGTAATTAAAACAAGTTTCTAGTTTACTTAAGGTCTGCCAACTATTGCTTCAAAATAAACAATTTTAAATATAATATTTGATTTAAAAACGGCAATATTGGATTGATCAAAAATATTTTAAGCAAAACTATCAAAAAGGACTTTATTCACAATATAGTATATAAAAGTATGTAGATAAAAGTATGAATAATAGAGATCATAAAAAGATTTGAAACACAAATTAAAAAGTCAAAATTAAGGAAATGAGAATTGAAAGAAACTGAAAAGCTACAGAGATATGAAGAAAAATTCTGTTTATAGCAATTAATCTTTAAGAGTCGTAATTCTAAAATAAAATAAAAAACAGTAGTAAATAAAATAGACTTGCCATATTTTTTTCAATTGCTACCACTCCGTATTATATAATAAGGAAACACACATGCAAATAAAATATTGCATTCTTTTGCTGCACAAACATGCACAAAAGCAATAATTTCAGTAAATAATTAATAATGATTCCGACACAATTGAAATAAAACAACTATATAAAAATGAATATTTTTTTTGTTATTGAACCGATTTTCGCCCTATATTAGGGGTATAGAGCGAAAATCGGTTCAATAAAAAAAAAATATATTCATTTTTATATAGTTGGTTTATTTCAATTGTGTTGGAATCATTATTAATTATTTGAAAACAATATTATGGACAAATTTTTTGTTTGACCATTGTTAAGGATTATTTCAGTAAATAAATATATACTGTATACTTATTAACTTTTTAGTAATAGTCCCCCCCCCCCCCAACAGATAGATGTGGTAGTTATAATTCAAACTAAAGCATGCCATATGTATATATAAAGAGTTATTGAGATTTGCTTTAGAGTGATAGAAAGCAAATCACCAATATTTTAAATTTTGAATAAAAAAAGTAAAACTCAAATCCAATTTGAGTCTGGGTAACTATTTAATACAGGTGTATCTAGTAAAGATAGTCAAAAAATAACAATCAACTTATTCCAATATATTTGAAGTAATTAATCTTTTAAAAAAAATAATTATTATTAAATGACTTTAATTTTCCAATGGCTCGATTGTTCTTTATTGAAGAAATGTCTAGATAAAATATGGCCACTTAAAGCAAGTTCAAATTATAGTCTTTATATTATACGTCACTATGATAAAATTTTTACTTCAAAGAATCCCAGCTGTGTGTCTGCTATTGTTCTAAACATTAGGTTCAGAGGCCAGCTATTCGCATGTCCACCTCCCTCCAAAAAAAAATCAACTTTGATATTTAAGAACAGACATTTTGTATAAAAAAATTAAGAAGCATATAACTTAAAACAGCCAATTTTATTTTAAATTGCAAAAAAAAGGATTACTTAGTCACTGCTTATCTTTCATAAAAACAATTAATTTCAATAAAACTGTGTCCCTCATTGAATACTGTGCTCTAGGTGGTGGTCTAATTAGTCCCATGATAATCTGCTAAACACAATATTTTATATTTCATGCACCGTTTTTGCATCTATGTTTTCTGCTCAGAGGAATATAAAGTCACTAGGCAATGATGTACTGTGCTAAACTGTAGGATCTTTTCTAAAAAAAATAATAATAAAATGTGGCTCACATTCAAAAAGAAGCATTTTACTGCACACATATATTAAAGCTTAAAAAGAATCACCCAAAAAACAATTTATAATATTTATTTACAATTTCTTTTATAAGCATTTTATGCAGTAAAGACTGAGTTACATGATCACAAAATGCCCTTAATATAGTCTGATTCTCATAAGTTTTGATTTAAAATAAATTGCAATGAAAGTCCTCTTCCAACAATGCTTTCCATTAATATTCTCAAATGGGTATTCTTTTCAAACTCTTATAATAATGATGATGATGATAATAATAATAATAATAATAATAATAATAATATATTTATTTTATATAGCGCAATGTTTTAATAATAATAATAATAGAGGCAAAACTCACTATATGTATTGCCACACACAGCAATCTAGAGTAATCAATGGATGCATAAAATCCCCATCTAGTGCCTATTCATCCAATGTCCCCAGACTACTATTTGGCTTATGGCCTTCATCAGTGAGAAGCCTTGGATCTGAGAACACAGCACATAGATCTTAGAATCTAATGCAACCCTCCAGCAGCCACCTTTTATCTCCACTTAACTACAAAACTATGAGTCTTAAACTGACAACACCTTAATGTTTTCAATCCAAGCCCATTAGCCTATATAGTCATATGGGTCTGAACTCAGTTCAGTACCCATACATTTTGGTGTCTTTGGTTTTTTAATAACCATAGCCACCACTATCCTATTAGGCAGGATTGGTTTTAAGCCAATAAACATCACAAGACCACACTTCTTATGCTTGTGTATAACTGTTAAAACAGACATTGCCACACACAGCAGGCCACAAGCCAGAAACTAGTCTGGGGATATTGGATGAGTAAGCATTAGATGGGGATTTTATGCACAAGCCTTCTGGCATCCATTGATTACTCTAGCTTGCTGTGTGTGGCACTACGTATAATGAGTTTTGCCTGTTTTAAGTTATACACAAGCATAAGAAGTGGTGGTCATGTGATGTTTATTGGCTTAATAATAATAATACTCTACTACTAGTGGTAGTAATAGAGTAGTAGTAGTAGTACTGACAAATATGGATTCCAGCTAGAAAAGAGAAATCAAAATAAAAATGCAATTCAATTAACAGTAGAATTCATACTTAATCTTATCTTTGGTAGAATAAAATAAAGTAATTATTGAATAAAACCAAGCCAAACATTCTACAAAGAGAAAAAATATTAAATGCTTAAAAATTTTAAAGCCAAAAGAAGAAAATGACCAATGCTATGATGAATTGATTTCATTATTGTAATAATAAATATGCAGCTAAGCAAGCGGAAAAAAATCTAACAGATAATGAGGCATCTTGGAAAATTATTATTATTTTTTGGTTACCAAGAATTCATATCAAACTGACAATTTTGAACAAAAATTAGTTCTTTTCATATTGTAATTATAAATTTTATTAAATGCACATTATTATATTAAGTAATATTTACTAAGCCTATAACCTTAGGAATAAGCGTCTGAAAAATTCAAAGGTAGGGACCTCTACAGGTCTTAGCAACAAGCTTACGCTTGGAAGAAAAGAGGGTAACCCAGAGGGTAACCCTTCTTTACTTCAATCTACTTTAATATATGAATAGGTGAAGCTGAAGTGGTTAGATCTAAGAGTGTGAAGCTATTCAATACTTCACTAATTAAGTCCACAATTCTTATTATACATTAATACTCGCGAAATCTTAAGATTTACAACGAGTCAACGGAAAGATCTTAATAATTTAAAGTTGTGATTATAAATTTTATTAAACGCACATTATCAGCAAGACGAATAAACTGCTAACATATTTTGATTCAGAATAATTGATATTAAAACTGAATATAAAAATCTTACAAATACACTACTACCTACATAAAAGATCGTAATCTTTCCCAAAACTTTTGCAGCATATATGAAATAATCACCCATAAACATAAGTCTAAATATAAATTGACTTTACAGCTGGAGCAATTACATTCATGAATGGCATGATATATTTATTTAAGTCTTGTTTTGACATAATTTATCCATGTTGAAACTCGTTATATTATCTTACATGGCATTCAATATTGACAAAAAGATTAAAAAAATTATTCGTGAAATTGTCATTAATCAATCACCATTTTATAGTAAATAGTTTATTTTAAAATCTCAATCCTGAAAACAAAGGGGAAGTTTTCTTAGTGGTATTATTCAAGAGACGTTGATTATTATCTCCAATGTTAAATGATTTGCAAAGCTCAAATGCTGTACTAAAAATGTCAGTTAAAATACTGCTTAAAATTCAATGGTTGCTAACAGATCATTTTTTAGTAAACAAATTTAGAGCTTCTGCTGCCAAACAATCAATTCTTTCATAATCATTCATTTTTATGAATAATTGAAATGAAATATAAACAACTCTCACTTCTATTCTTTCTGTTTGATAATTGGTACAAATTGAGTATCTCATCACTGGTCATAACGAAAGAAATCACTACATCACAGATTCTGAATAATCAATGGACAGATCAGTTGCCATAGAAGCAATCCACATTGAGATATTTACAAAGTTGTTACTCCTGATAATCAGAGAAACCATTCTATCTTTATGCACTTTAGTAAAAAATATTACAATCAAAACAAGTAAATCTTGCTTTTAAAAATGTTAATAGATTCACTTCGCATAGTATTAGAATAGCTATTTCTATATATCTACAAATACTTGGCATAATGCTATCTTAAAATAGCTTCACATCTATATTCAACATTAATCTCATATCACACAAAAAAGGTGAAGTCTAAAATACTCTTTAGCCTTATATTAATTAATTATCAAAGAATGGTCTACAGATGAAGCAAAGTATACAATCTGCAGTTAAAATACAGAGTAGTGATAATTCCTTTTTAAACAAAGTTGTGTATTAAGCCCATAAACATCACATGACCACCACTTCTTACTTGTGTATTACCCTGTCAACCAAGTTTGGCAAACTTTTTTTTTTATTATATAGTTTCAGGGCCCTACAAGTATTTGTTAATGTTTTTTTTTTTTTCTATTTTATTTTACTAAATTGTTAAGTGTAAAAAAATTAATAAATTGATTACAAATTCAATTCAAATGGTTTATTTCACTTTTTTTTTAAATTTATATTTTAATTTATAAATGCCAAACATTGATGTAGTTTGTTTACATTCAGCATCGATATTTTTGTCACTGCCATTTTAACAAAATGATGAAAGTTTGGGATCTTCCTTTGACAGAAACGGATGCAGTGGAGTATTTCCAAAGGTATAGGATCCTGCACTCATAAAAAGTCTGCAATAATGGGCATGATATGACACTTTGTTTCTTTTTTAATTTTTATATTAGTAAATTGAAATCTGTATTAATGTGCACAATATGATACTTCACATTACTTAATTTAATACAAAAAATAATAAAGTAGAAATATTATAATTAATTTTTGTAGAAGTTTTTCTTTTTTTAAAATGAGACTAAAAAAACAACAACTAAATATTTAATATGAACTTTTCTTTTTAGCTCTTTTAAATATTTATTGTATGTCCCTGAAACTGTATAATTAAAAAAATGATTGCCAAGCTTGGTTGACAGGATAATATGCAAGTATTATTTCTAATAAAATGTTACAGTAAGCTATATGTTTTCTGAAATATATATCATTACAAAAAAATTAAGTTTTGACATATAATTCTTACTAATTATAATCTAGATAAATATTGTGTTGATCACGATGTTAATTATTTTTTATTTATTGTTGTTGGAATAAATCTTTCTAAATGTTTAACCATTCCTAGTCAGCTGGAAAGATTTACTTCAGACCACATATTTTGCAGTCCTAAATAGGGAGTACATTTTAATATATTATTTCTTAGCATAAGAATGTTTACCAAAGTTAAATAATAAATATTTAAATACTTATTTCACAGAATAACTTTTTATTATAAAAAACATTTGTGAATTTTTAACATAGTTTTGATTTCCTTGTGATAAATTATTTTTTATGTTAATTTTAGTATTGTGTGAGATGATTTTTATTTATCCATTTATTTCTAAATCAATCTCTTTTTTTAAAAAAATTCTACTTGAGCTGCTTTCCTATTATTGGCACATCTCCTACCTGAGTTTGTGTACAGTTCATGAAATCAACATTTAGTATTATTTTAAAAAAATTATTGCTTAGGTTTTTTTTAATATATAAAACAGATAAAGCAAAACTCTCCATATAGTAGTGCCATCTTGTGCTAACAAGAGCAATAAATGGATGCCAGAAGGCTTGGGCATAAAATCTCTATCTAGTGCCTACTCATCTAGTGCCTTCTGGCATCCATTGATTGCTCTTGTTAGCACAAAATGGCACTACTATATGGAGAGTTTTGCTTTGTTTTGAATTGTTTAATAACAATTATGTGCTAGTATGAGATAGTGATCATGTGCTGTTTAGTGGTATAAAACAGATATTTATTATAACTACCTGCAGCAGAAGAAATCAAAGAAATGAATTGCAAGTCTTAAAATTATATTACTATCCATGATTTTAGTATTGTCACAATACTGAGGTGTTTAATTTTCTTAAGAAGTGTTTTTGGTTACAAGTGAATCTATTCATGGATTCACTAAAAAGAAGAACCATGACTAGTTTTTTTTAAAACAATGATCTTATTATTAGTGATTTTATTAAAAGGAAATATGCAATATTTTAATTGCATATGGGGCTTCATAATAAATATAAAGATTAAAAGCCAGAAGTTTAAATGATTGACAAAAAGTCTCATAAATGATTAATGGTATAAAATTGCAAAGGAGTTAAATATTTAGATTGTTTTTGTTAGCATTGAAAATAACTTATGGAATTTAAAATGATATCATAATCCTGTTAAATCCACTAATTATACTCTCTTATATGATGATAATAATATTTCAAACATATGCAAAAAATATTTTGATTATCTTTTGAATAATGAATAAGAAAGAATTAATTTGATGACTCTTAATGATACATCCATATTATCTACTCATTTGACTAAGTATATTTAGCTTATAATTTTATTTTTCATATTGCATTGCCAAATTCATACAATATTAATATCATTTATGTTCTTTATTACTTTTTACAATGTTTTTTACAACCCACTATTGACGGTTTCGATTGTCCCAGCAATCTTCTTCAGAACTTCTACTTGCATTTTCAAATCTTAACTGCTATTTAAAAATGTAAGTAGAAGTTTTAAAGAAGATTGCTGGGGCAATTAAAACTATCAATAGTGGATTGCAAAAGCTTTGTAAAAAGTAATAAAAACATAAATGATATTAATATTATATATCAAGCTTATTGAAATTAAAACAGTTCTTTGTATTCTAAAAAAATAGAATTGCTATACCTGAGGAAATTTTGAATATGATCGTGATATGTTAGTTTAAATTAATATTGAAATATTTTAAGTAATATATGAACTATTGCTGCAATTTGTAAAAATAAAGAGAATAGACAAGATAGTAATAATTACAGATATCATTATTATCTATTATACCAAAGTTACATTTAAAGATTTTATTGGGTAGATTGCTTTCAGACATAGTTGAATAGTTACCAGAGACTCAGTGTGGGTTTACAAAATCAAAGTACTATAAATATATGATTTTTGTTGCCAGGCAATGCAAAGAAAATATTAGGAACAAAAAAGTGATTTATATGTTGCTTTTATGAATTTGATCAAGAAATTTAACTCATTAAATCAAACCTGTCCATGTTACTATTTCAAACTAATTGGTAGCCCACTAAAGTTTAACCATATTATACAGTAACTACATGATAAATGAGAAGAAAGATTATTATTGTAGATGGGAAATCCAAGGCATCTGAAATGCTGGTGTTAAACAAAAATATGTACTAGCACCAACTTTGGTTTTTTTCATATAAGCTAGAAATTCATCTGGGGATATTTGGATAGGATAATAATGAATAAAGATTTAATAAGCATTATCACCTAGCATCCATTGATTAGTAAAGTTTACACCAGATGGCAAAATGGTAGAGATAATAAAATAATGAGTCAAGGATCAAGATGCAATACAAGTTTGATAGCAAAATTTTTAGCTTAAATTGATTAAAAGCAAACTTAAGCACTTGGGTTCTCATTTACAATAAACTGATGATTGTGTTATTTTTGCCAATTCAAAAGCTAATCTATAAAATGCACATTTAAATGTAACATATAAAGACTTTGATTTAATAATTAAAAAAAAACTCCTTTATCAACCAGTGATAGAAGAAAAATCTTCAGAAATTTTTAGCTTGGCAGGATATTAACTTGAGAATATAATCCAATTTAAATAACTTAGTAGTTTGTAAGTAGACTTAAATGTTGAGCAGAACAAACTCCAATGTGTTGCTACTTCTTTTACACAAGATAAGTTATTCACCATAGTGAAATAACTATTGTGATTAAATTAGCTGTATTTAGAGCTAATATTCTATCTGATTTTGGACATCCTATAGAATTAATATAAAAGCATTAGAAATTTTTTGTTTAAGTATGAATATGCTTCACAAAATTCTTAAAATATACTATTATAAGACCAATCAATATGTTTTTCAACTTATTGGATGTAGTATATAAAGTTAACAAATATAAAATCACATCTTGGATTGACATGTGGCATGAATGAACAGTACAATATTTTCTAAAAAAAATATTTTATTGTAAACATGAACATAGTTTTTGTGAAAGAGACAAACTCTGCTTGGGTTACAAAGGTTACCATAAATTTAGTCTAAAGAAGTGCAATATTGATTGTTTTTATTGAAAGAATATGATTGAGGATGAAATACATTGAGATGTACAATTTGATATCATGTTGAAGTTTTTGCTACCAAAAAAAGTTATAATTCACAAATCATCAAAAAATTCATCTCTAGTGCATTATTTTGTCTTTTCATCTTTTTTTTCTCTTAGAATTGGAATGACCATTATCATTGCAAGCGACTGTTGATGAATATGATCATGTAAATCTTGGATAAATTTTGAAATTTGTTTGTATTGAAGCAAGTACAATTGACACATGTGTATGTACATGTATGCTTTCTGAGTAAAGATAAATAACTAATTATGATTAAATAATTAATATTTATTAACGATATGATAATTTCTTGTACTCATATTCAAACTCATAATGAATGTCAGGGTAGCATATGTATAAATGTTATACATATATAATGAAAATATTATATGACATTTGCAAATTTTTTTAAAGGATCGATTAATTAATACTGATCATGTGACCATTAGGATTTTTATGACAGTAAATAACCTTTTGTGAGAATAAACATTTGCTGCATAATATATTTTGTTTGATTATGTATTTAATTAAAATCATAGCAATTATTTTGCTCATAATTAATATCAGAAGATGAGAATGATGTCTTCTATAATTAAATCTATTTGAATAATGGAAATGAAAGATATTTCATTAAGTCAAGCCATGAGAGATTAATTGCTCTGAAGACGTTATGATTAATAATTGTCTTCAAATATTAACTTTTGCAATGCAAACAAAATAATGTTTTTCAAGTGTAAAAACTTAAACATATAACAGCTAGGGGAAACAAAATCAACTGACATTGCAGCCTGATATTTTAGTAGGAAGGCTGTCATTCGAAAAAACTGAAAGAATATCTCAATATGCAAAGAACATGAAGCACTATCACAAATCTTGAAAAAGTATACTCTTTCTATATATATAAATTATTGAAAGACGATTTTATTTTTATAAAAGATGACATTTTAAAAATATTAATGTTATGTAATGGATGGACAAAATAACGGGAACACGCCGCATTAATTTTATACTTTTAATATCAAATACCATAGAAGTGGAAATATACGCTAATGCATCCCCCCCCCCCTTTTTATATATATATATAAACTATAAAGAAGTGCTAAAAAGTATCGATAAAAAGTGATGTTAATTTTCTAAGACAAAATAAATGTCAAATCTGCTTGATTTTAAAAAGAAACAAATTGTTGATGGCTGATTAGAGGAATACCAGATGCCAAAACTAACATGTGCAGTAACATGAAATGCAACTTGAGGGGCATTTGTCGTTTATTTATGTCTTTATTCGTGTGTTTCAAGTGTATATAATGGACTGAATGTTATTACGTATATCTATAATAGATATTGCACATAGAAAAGAAGAAATGAAATTGAATTACTCTATGTATGTATGTTAATGTTAGGATTTGAAAAACAGATATAATAATCTTTAACTGTGATTTAATGTCTATATATGGGCTAGAGATAATCTTTAGTTTAATAAATGATTAATGATATTCATTCATGTATTTATCTAGAGTGGATCACATCAAAGTTGTGGATGTAGCAAATATGATACTTGTAAATCAAAATGTAGCAATTTACAAAATTATAGCAGACAACTTATTTTAGATGCAAAAGTTCAATCTGAATATTCCAATATCTACAAAACATTTTGTCATCATTTTCACTTGCAGGATAATTTTGCCATTTCAAAGCTATTAGTTTTTGCTCTAAATGCTATGGGTAAAAGCAATGATGTCACAATTAGAACTGGATAGTGTATGATTAAAGACATATAACATGGATGACTAATTTATACACTTTCCTAAACATTAAAAAGGTTTATGTCTCTTGATCACCAAAAATAAGTCTTTCAGACAGACAACCATTTCCCAATTGGTAAAACTCTGTCATGATAAAACACATTTTCATGCTCTTATTTTGTTATAAGTATTGCAGTTTACAATTTTTGAACATATAAGATAATTCTGTTTATCCTATAGCAGAAATAATGTTAATAAACAAATTATCATCTTCTACGATTCATAAATTTTGATGATGTTACACATTTTTCATAGCCTCTTCAATCACCTGTCTTTATTTATTCTTTCATGGTTATAAGTAAGACATCAATATCTTCCCTTCAATATTTCTTAGAGAATTCAAGAAATTTTCTTTCTGAAAAATAGCTTAATAATTTTTATATCTTGTTCAAATGGTATATACTCTTGTAATTTTATTGCATAGGAAAAAAAAATCTGATACAAACTCTATTTAGTTTTAATAAAAATATCATAGGCATTACTGCTATTTTGTCAATTCTTATATATTTATAATTTTCAACAACTATTAAACTACTGCTGAATTAAGATTTCTCTGAATTCAATACAGTTTCTTCAATTTATATATTTTTTACTTAAAAATATTTCATCAACATACTTATTTTTTCCATCAATATCTCATTTGATCTCTTTCCAGATCTTTTACAAGCATTTTGGGTTTAGAAAAATATCTATCATAATGCTTTTGCTTTTAATCTCTCTTTGTTAATTTCAACACATCTGCTTCTTCTTATCTTGCTGTGTCAATTTGCAGTCTTTGAAATTAATACTTAGTATGATTGTCCAAATTTCAAATTCATAAGTAGTCTATGATTAATTTTATTTGTTTTGGTGTTGCCCATATTAATGTTTTGTATTAATATTTATGCGTATCAATTTTTCTTCATTTTTTAAAAAAAGCAATTGAACATAGGATAAGACTTTTTAGTGTTTGTCTTTTGTCCTATATTCCAGTTTCATCTAATAGCTTTCATAACATTTCCTGAAAACTCTGAAACATTATTTGGGAAAACAATCACATCATTTGCCAAATCTAGATGTTTCAATTAATCTGTCTTTATTTTTAATTTTTTATATTTCCATTTGAATTTAAAGTACTTTTCATAAAACTGCTGAAAAAGTTTTAGAGAGATAGAATCATTCTGCTGTGCGATTGCCCCTGTGGTTGTTTGCAGAGAATGCCACAACTTAAAAAGAAAAGTCAAAGAGGCTTACTTTATTGCTAGGCATAATCACACCATCAACAGGAAAGACACATGCTACAATATATCCAAGAAATGGAATACATAAACTCATTTGCATAAATTTGCATTACTAGTTTTGTTAGTTACAGTATGGTTATGACTATGAGAGCTGGGTCCTTGAAAGCACTCAGCCACACTTGCATTATTGTTTTAATATATAAAGAATTTTAAAAAAGTCAGCTTTGTGTGTTTATGCATCTTTAGCACAAATCATGCTTATATCATATTACTGTAATAGGTTAATTACTATTGTTACATGTGGATAAATATTCTACAGAAATTTACAATATCTTTGGTTTACATTTGAGGCATCCAAAGCTTTAATCATTGTAGATATGTGTATGGAATCTAATGCCTTTTTATAATTAGAATATTTAAGTACTAATTTTCATTTTGAAATGATTAACTGTGCCAACACTTTTAATCTAATTTGATCTTTTCACTCATTTGGTTAAATGTTTCAGTTCACAATTCAAAATGTTTTTAATATGAATCTTATATAGAACTGTAACTTCTAAATATTTTCTTATCCATATCCATACTTTCTTTAATATTAATTTCATCACTCAATTCTTCCAAAAATCTGGTACATCTTTATTATTTAGATGTTTGCTATATTTCTCTATTTCTTTTAAATTATCTGTAATAATCTCCTTATTTCCTGGAGCTTTTCTATTCTTTATAAATTTAACTACTTGTTTCATTTTCTTTAAATACTTGGCATTTCAAAAGTGATACGTTTTTTATCTGTAGGAATTATTTTTATTATTATTTACTATTACAGAATATAGTTTTTTGTTCAACACTTCCACATACTTCAAGATATTTTTTCATCTTTTTTTCTATTGATGAAATAATTTTCTTCTAAGACAAATATTTCTATATATTTTTTTAGACTTTTATTATCTATTATAGATTTCCTTGATATTTCATAATTATATCTTCTTACATCACAATCAATTCTTTTTTATATCATTTTTTAAAAATTTTAGATATTCAATTTTTCAATATGGGCCATTTTAAAATGCTTGGGTAGTCTTTCTTTTCCTCATACCTTGCTTTGCCTCTCACAAAAATTTACTGATAAATTCTTTTTATTCATTCCATCTCTGTAGTTGTTTTTAAGATATCTCATTCAGGTCTGAAATATATTCAAAGTTAATATTTTAAACTGATTTGAATATTCAACCTAAATGTATTGGAGTATTTTTGATGGTTAGTTGTTATCAACTCTTGATCTTGTCTTTCTAAATAACATTGGTATTTCCTGTTTTGTAATAAAATATTTTATTTTTCATTAAGTGATGATCACTTTTTGTGTTGAACCTATTAAATCCATTACATTCTTGAAAAATAAATATTCTATCAGTCAAAATGTACTCCAATTATGTTATGCCTTAATTTAGATACTTTCATGATAATCCATGTTTTGGATTTTTTTTTCTCAACAAAAGAATTCACAACATATGCATTTATTTTTCTGCAAATTTTACAAGTTTATCAGTTATTTCTCCATAGCTCTTCCAAGTTTTGGTTTTCCAATTTTAGCAGGAAAATCTTTTATATTAATCTTAAAATATTATTTGATCTGATCCTACACCTGCATCAAAAAAAGATTGTCAAGGCCTTAACTTGAATTATCTGCATTTGATATGTGTTTATTGAGTTGAATTACCAATCTTCCAATTCTTTCTTAAGTATTATCAACCTCTACAATCTTATTTTCAATTTTTATTTGCAATCAATCCCATTTCACTTATATATACTTCAAATATTTTGCTTTTATAGAAAAAATACATGTTCATTTTTCAAATCTATTGTGTCTATTATCACCCTTTTCCCCCTAATACTTCAAAGTTCGACAATGTCCTATTTAATATTACTCAGTTCTTCTCCCAATTTATTTAATCTTAAAACTGATCTATTGTTGTAAATATCTAAGTAGAAGATCATCATTGAATAGCATCTGTATTCACAACTCAATCACTTCTAACACCCTGTTTTCAATCATTATTTGTTGCCTTGCTGATAACGTATAGTTTCTGAATTAGAATAGTGATAACTATTTTTATCTATTATATATTAAATAGAAAAAGTTTACAATCACTTACACATACACACATATATATTCACTTTCAAAAAAACTAAACTGATGTCTCATTCAAAAGGTATCAGGTAATTGAGAAGAAAGATGTATATATATTGGTCTTAATTTTAGAGACTTACTAGGTGTAAATATATATTTGGTCAAGCAAACTCCAATGTTACTGAAATTTTCATAGAACTATTAAAGAGTATTTGTATCAGAGATCGCTTACTAACCCCTGACTGGCTACACAATGAATCGTGGTCCAGAGTTGATTTTGCATGTATGTAATCGGCACCTCAACTATAGTCGCACTCCTGTTAATTTCGCATCCCGGTTGAAAATCAAAACTTTAATAATTTCAAACTTCTGTAGATTTTTTTTTCAAATGTCTCAATAAATCTTCTTTATTTTAGAAAACAAAAAAAGAAACAAATTTACTATGCTGATTGGTACATGCTGATAAGAAGTTCATTTATTTTGTTTATCATAATAACAATTGCAATGACAAGAATATATTGAATACATATTAAGAATTTGCCCTGCTCAATTTCTTTAAGCACTCACAGAAAAATCAAAAGCTCTCCTTTTAGTTGATAATAAATTATTCATAAAAACAAATAATCAAACCCTGTTCTTTAAATATATAATATAATCATGTAGTTTGGACTTGCGTATTTGTTTTTAATATATAAACTGTATATATGTGTTGTAATGATTCAGAGTGTTTACCATATTTTGATAGCAAATATAGCAGTTCATAAGGGAGATAGATATAAATGAGCTTCATTTGGGCTGCTAAATTTAACAGTTTGCATTAATGACTTAATAGAGAAATACATTAGTACATAAATAAATTCTTCTATAACAAAAAGAAATATTGAAATTATAATCCAAAACAAATCCATCATCCAATTATATCTTTCAGTAAAGCTAAATTATTATAGCATTCCTGTACTTGTTTCTCCAGGAATATTGCAAAGACAATAATTGTATTTACATTTGATAATACTAGATACCATCTATAACCTAAATTATAGAGCCATGATTATCACATAACCCACTTATGTAATTCAGACCACTATTACCTATAATTCTAGCTTTATATAGGATAGTAACTAATTACCATGTACCCACCTCAATAAAAAAAATCATATCTGATTGTCATATGTGTAGTTGAACAACCTTGTATGAATCAAATTGTGTAGAGAATTGAAAATAAAGAAATTCAAAAGCTTTAAACATTAACAAAATAAATAATTAAATAAAAAAAAAAAATAGTTTGAACAAGATATAAAAAGAGCATTTGCATTTTATAAATCAAACAATACTCTACTTCTTATTAATTTTAAAATAAGTTTAAGATTCACATATAGGTATTGAATTCCTTATTTTTGTTATAATAGATATCAGCCTAAAATCTATATAAAACTTTTTTACTATATTGATATATGGTTTTTAATATTTATAAACAAGCAAGGGCAATTCAATTTTTTTTCTTTCATAGTCCCGTTAATTACAAATAAATATTATGTAGAATAAAGAAACACAATATTGCACTTTAAATAATAAATATTAAATAATAATAATAATAATAATAATAATAATAATAATAATAATAATAATAATAATAATAATAATAATAATAATAATAATAATAATAATAATAATAATAATAATAATAATAATAATAATAATAATAATAATAATAATAATAATAATAATAATAATAATAATAATAATAGTAATAATAATAATAATAAAAAATTAATCTTTTTATTATTATTCGATACAAGATAATACATATCAATAACAATAGCAGCAACAATAAAAAGTTTTAACATCATAAAACACATTACATGATTATAACTGAAACACACAGGCTTATTATATACCTGCGTCCATACATGCAATATATAGGGGATATGAACACAGACCTTCACACGACCCACCACTTTCCATACCATCTCTTAACACTGATACATTTATGCAGTATTTATAATAAATTTTTATATTTAAATAAATTCAGTATATTTAAATAAAACATAATATGCTTATTTAGCTTTTAGATAGAATGTACAATAAACAAAAAAATCAAAAATAATATTAATATACCAGAACACCAAATAGTTTATCTTTTTCTATTTACAGAAAGGATACACACACAGACAGATATTTACATTTCCATTCTCATCATCACCCAACTCAGATAGTTTCTGTAGCCAAAACTCTTTTAAATAGAGCAATTAACCTTTCAGATGACACACATCTGAAAGAAGAAATAAATCATATTAATAGTGTTTTATTAGCAAATAGTTATAATTACAAATTTATAAAAAAAGCCTTATTTCAAGCCCAAAATAGACAAAATAGGAAACAAAAAGATGATAAGTCAGCTATTAGGATTTGTGTTCCATATGTAAAAGGAACTACAGACAGTATCGGACGTATATTAAAACGCTATAATATAGATACAGCATTTTCTGCTCATCAAAAGATCAGCAATATAATAACCAAGCCTAAGGATTCAATCCCTCTTGAATCTCATGGTGTCTATCAAATCTCATGTAAAAATAAGCTTCTTACATAGGTATGAGTAATCGCGCATCAGTGTTAGGAGAGAGAGCATGCTAATGCAGTTAAACAACACTCATCATCATCAGCACTCCCACTCCATACTATAGATTCAGGTCATAAAATAGATTTTTCTAGTACCAGGATCATATCCAGATGTGATAATCTCTACCAATGCAAAATCAGAGAAGCCATTGAGATACTTAAAAGGCCAGATTGTATCAATAAGCGAGATGATACGTGCAAACTTCCTCCTATTTGGAAAGATTTCTTTAAAAAACATTCTTAAATTTAACATTTTTGCTATTGGTGGGATTTTTAATGTTTTATTCAAACCAGTGATTGTAGCGCCTCTACAACCGTCTTTCTACCTTTTTATAACTCTGTGGATGGCTTGTGTGACCAAGTCGAAACGTCAGTAAATTGATATTAAAAGTTTTTAACATGGATGAACCCGCAAAATATGTATTTTATATATATATAGGGTGGCCCAAAAGTAGGTTTACAGTTATTAAACAACCTTTTATATAGTTGAAGTTACTTACTTAGTAATACCAATATAAAACATTCCTTAGAGTATAAATCTAACTTACATAAACAGCTTTTTCCTTGCTGATTGTAATTTATTTTATTATGTAATGCTAACTTTTTACTTGATGAGATTTTTTTATTTCAGGATTAATGGCGAACAATTTAAATCAAGAGCAAAGGAAATGGATATTAAAGCAGTATTGGAAATCCGAAAATGCCGAGATGATACTACAGCATGGCAAGAAACTTTTAACACTTCTCCACCTTCATGACAAACAATTTATCATCTAAGGAATAAATTTGATGAAACAGGTTCAGTGAGTAATGCACCAAAATCTGGACATCCTAAAACTTCTGACACCAAAGAAAATGAAATGTTAGTGGCTATGATATTTGTGAACAGTCCAAGGAAATCCACATGATGTGCTTCTGCAGAACTATCCATACCAAGAACATCATTGCAATGCTTAATTGTAAAATGAAATTAAAACCTGTTCTATAGTCTACATGATAACTGTAAACCTACTTTTGGGCCACCCTATATATATGATATCCATAATTTAAAGCAGTTTAATTTTAATATTTTATGTTAATGAATTTTTAATTGTCTTATTTAGTTTTAAATGACATAAGAAGTATAATACATAAATAAATATAATACAAGAGCAAAATAAAAGCATGTAAGAAAAGAAGAAAAGACAAATTATAAATTATCATGCACTTCAGCATCAAAAGAAAGGGGGAAAAAGTTATTGCATAATAATATAATTTTTCAGTATTGTTTTAAGTTCTCTAAAAATCCCTACAATTTTCAAATATTGTACATTATATTATTTCTTAGATTGAAAATATTACTAGTTTTCTTTTTATATTTCTTACCAAAATAATTATTAAAAACAACTACATATTTTAATAATTTGTCAAAATACACTATATGCTTTTTTTTAATTTGATGAGTAAATTATTATACTTTTTGTTTTTTAGTATTGTTGAAACACCACTTCTGAATGTACTAGAAAATTTTGTGATTATATATCTTTTATCTAAATAATATTTTGAAATATCTATCTCTATTAAAAGTGAATGATTTGTAACATCCAATGCCATGTTGAAATCTAAAAATATTAAACTAACATGTTTCTTATTATTTAATGCAATGCTAATTTTCTCAGTAAAATCTTTCAATAGCATTGTAGTATTTTTATTCTCTAAAAATCCATATTGTTTATATCTTAAAAAATCTTTCTTATTTAAGAAATTCATTATCACCAAGCATATAAATATTTAAGTAACTTGGTCATTGATGATAAAATCCAGTAGTTATTAAAGTCATCTCTATTTCCTGATTTAAAAATAGGACATATAATAGTATCTTGAACAAAACTTTAAATTTGGTTTTGAATATTATCTTATTAAATAAAAATAAAATTAAGAATATCAATATTGTTACTTATGGCAATCATTCTAATTCCATCAATACTAGAAACTGACATTTGTTTTACATGATTTTATAATTTCATATAATGTAGTATTGTCAAGCATATGGACATAAATAGTTAACTTGTTTACAGATATTATGAATTTTAAAGTTTATAGCATTTATGTTTAGATACTCTTTCAATTCTATCAATAAAAATCTTATTAAATTCATGTGCCAATGAAAAAAGAATTTTCAGTAGGAAAGTACAAATTTAAATTTTTATCTATGGTTGTAGAATTTATCCAAGATTTTGTTCATACTATTCCAGTTTTTTTTATATTTCTTTTATTCTTTTCAAGTATTTTTGTACAAAAAACATTTTTTTCAGATCTTATAAGAGAATTCACTTCATTTCTTAAATGTTTACATTCTTGTGATTATTTTTATTTCCTTTTATATATTTTCCATAAGTTTTTTTTTTTTGCTGTATTTTTTTAAAATCAATCTATAAGCAATCCATGAGACATTTTTTCCCTTTTTGTTCCATTGCCTCTCAAACATAGCTAATGAGTTATTATAAACAGTATTAAAAATTTCTACAAATTTTTCATATACAGTATTTTATTTACATTTTCTACTTTTTTAATTTATGACTAATCAATTAATTTGAAATTATTTCTTGCTTTATTTCTAGCCAGAATTTTGTATGTATTATTTCTCGTTTCATTTTTAATCTTTGAATGATTACATTTGTTAAGCCTTTTTATAGTATAATGATCTATATTTTTTCTTCAATTACTGTTGAAATGTAATTTTTTAAGAATGTTAGTGTTTGTATGATCAATACAAAAAATCACAATACTATCATTTACAGTCTCTTCTCCTGCTGCAGTTGTTTCAGATGGAAAATTTAAATAATCTTTTAACAATTTTAAGTTTATTTTTAAATAAGGCAATGTTTAAATCACCTGAAATTACGATATCATTAGACAATTTATTATTATTTAATCAATTTGTTAATTCATCCAGGAATATTGGACATTGTTACTAAGTGATTTTTAGAACAAGATTAAATTTGAATTATTCAATTTAAATTCTATATATTCTCAATTAGAAAAGTTGCATTCAATATAATTAAATTGTCATGGATAAAAAATATAACACTATCTCCTTTCTGTTTTTTTAAGTGACATATAATTTTTTTAAACCCAAAAACAATACATAGTGTTGATTCTTCAACACCAATCTTAATTTCAGATATAGAAACATGTCAACAAAAGCAATGACTTCATCATTAGAGAGAAAATATCCCAGTATGTTTGTACGCTTCTTATATTTATATGCAAGAAAGATAGAATGACAACAACTTAAATAATTTTTGATCAATCAGATAAATAATTATATGTTTTAAATCTCTAAAACTGTTTCCATATAAAAAATACAATCCTTCATACGTCATTAAAAAAGTTGATTACAAGACAAAACAACAACACTAATAGTAGTAGTAGTAGTAGTAGTAGTAGTAGTGGTAGTAGTAGTAGTAGTAGTAGTAGTAGTAGTAGTAGTAGTAGTAGTAGTAGTGTAGTAGAGAAAAAAAAAAAAATAAATAATAGAGTAGTAGTAGTAGTAGTAGTATAATAATAATAATAATAATAATAATAATAATAATAATAATAATAATAATAATAATAATAATAATAATAATAATAATAATAATAATAATAATAATAATAATAATAATAATAATAATAATAATAATAATAATAATAATAATAATAATAATAATAATAATAATAATAATAATAATAATAATAATAATAATAATAATAATAATAATTCAATTCTTTATTTATTTAATGTACATATCAACAGCATTTAGCCAATTATAGATTGCACAGTAATGTCATTATTATATACAAATCTAAATAAGCATTAAAAATAAATAAATAATAATACCAATAAAATAGAAAAACAATAAAATGCACAAATAAATAAAAAGGCAATATATCAAATGAAATTAAGGATAATATTTTTTTATGAGGACTTTAGTGAATTGTTTAAAATCCAAATTAAAAATATCATCATTACCAAAATCTTTGTTATAAGTTCTAGGTAAACGAAATAAAGGGGAAAATCTTAATACATCAGATTTACAAATTTTCAGTTCAAAAATATTGTGAATACGAGTATTATAATTCTGTTTCTTAATACCTAAATTAGAAAGCAAATTAGATACAGAAATATTCTGGGAAATAAATTTATGAAGAAGCTTGAGATCTCTTGTTTTTCATCTCAGCAGTAAATCAATATAGTGTTCATTACCTAAACTATTCAATTTTGTCAAAAACAGACTGAATTCTTATGATATCTGTCCAGTTATGAGGACTCCATATAATTGAACCATACTCCAAGATGAGAAAAACTAAGGATATAAAAAGTTTAATCTTTGTAAATTTATTAAATGCTTTTCCATATCTGTAAATAGCTCCTACAAGAGATTTATTCACCATAAAATTACCATGATTATGAAAAGATCCATTATTGGAAAATATTATTCCTCTTTGATGATCATTTGTTATAATTTTAGAATCACCAATATAGTAGGAAAACCTTAAGATTTCAGATTTTCTAGAGTAAGAGACAATGGAGCACTTATCCATATTTATATCTATATAATTATATTCACACCAATTCAAGAAATTATCTATATCACTTTGAAGTAAAAAACAGTCATTAATAGAATAAATATGCCTAAAAATTTTGCAATCATCTGCATAACATAGAAGATGTGAAAATTTAATGCATGTTTTTAGGTCATCAATGTATACATTAAATAATAAAGGTGCAAGAACACTGCCTTGAGGTACCCCAGTGAATCAATAATATGGTAATGACAATTTATTATTAAACCTCACACAAGACATTCTATCCTTAAGAAAAGAGTCAAACGAATTAATTAATAATTTGGAAAAACCTAACCTACAAAGCTTCTGAAGAAGAATTTTATGATTAACTCTATCAAAAGCCTTGGACATATCAAAATAAACAACATCTAACCTAGATTGATTCTCAGTTGAGTTTGAAATGTGATCAAAAATAGTTAGCAAATTTGTTTCAATGGACCTATTAGGCAAAAATCCATGCTACTCTGATGTCAAAACCGTAGAGCCATCCAAGATAATTTTATTATATAAACATCTTTCCATGTAGCTTCACAAGATGATGATGAAATAGAAATATACTTATGTATAAAATTACATTTAAAAGCAATGAGTGTGCCTCCACCTTTGGAAGCAACATCAGAAGATCTATCTGTTTGAACTACTTTATATCTATTGTCCATAAAAATATCACCTGAAATGTGTTGAGTAAGCCAAGATTCTGAAATAAAAACAATATCAAAATTTTCAAAAATGAAAAATTGCTTAATTTTTGCAGTCTTAGTTCTCATCCCACAAATGTTTATGTAAAAACAATAAAGTCCAAACATAATATCAAAAAATATATAAAAACAAACAATAATCAAGAGAAAAAAAAAGTTAATAAAGGACGATATTGGCAAAAGAAATTAATCAGAAAGTAGTAGTAATAATAATAATAATAATAATAATAATAATAATAATAATAATAATAATAATAATAATAATAATAATAATAATAATAATAATAATAATAATAATAATAATAATAATAATAATAATAATAATAATAATAATAATAATAATAATAATAATAATAATAATAATAATAATAATAATAATAATAATAATAATAATAATAATAATAATAATAATAATAATAATAATAATAATAATAATAATAATAATAATAATAATAATAATAATAATAATAATAATAATAATAATAATAATAATAATAATAATAATAATAATAATAATAATAATAATAATAATAATAACAACAACAACAACAACAACAACAACAACAACAACAACAACACACTTGATTTAAAATTCCATGACAACCATAGAGTGCAGAAAAATTACAGGCTATTGGGAGCAATTTCAATAACACCATTCCGAGCCAACTTTTTAATTTATTCAAAGATTCCCATTCTATCATAATATCAGCCAAGTCATAAACTTAACATTATATAAATTTCCTAGATCATTACTTTACAAAGCTTTAGCACTGCATAAACTGTGGGATACAGTATTGTGAATTGCTGACCACGCTAATTCAAGGTACCTGACAATTGGATTCTTTGACATATATCAAAAAGACAGATTTCAAACTCAAGTTAGAACATTGGGCAACTATGCACTGGTTGTAATAGATTAGAAGTCACAGGCTGCATCACTGGGCTACTAGAAACACATACCTTGGTTGCACTGTTCCAGACTTTAAGAGAATAATGGATTGGGAATGTTATAGCCTTTCAATCCAACATACCTAAGAAACACACTGTGCCAGTCTACAGTAATAATTTTGAGTTTAAACTGAAGCTTAACCTTGACATCAATGTTGAGAGCATTTCTACATAGATTATAGATCAGGAGGCCACACTTTGCCTTTGCATCAGGGTGCTAAAGTCACAATGCTATTTCTGTAGCCAACATGGCCATTTTGCTCTACTCAGGATTGTAAACCAAATGCTGCAATTGCAGTCAATGGACATCCAAGTTATGCAACACCAATAAGTTCAGACTATGCATATACACTACACAAGCTACAATCCAAATAAAAAACAAAGCCAGCCTTCATTCACAATTCAAAAATGCTGAAAACACCATCACAGACTATGACACGTATACATTTGACTTCTGAATAGAGAAGAAGAAAGATGAGACTGCAAATGTGATCAGATCTGCCCCAAGTAGTTCCTGATTTCTCACACAAACCAACCAACATGACTTACCCCACAACCAATATTAAGAACAATGCATCATAATCATATGTCTGACAGTGAAGATATTGCAAACCAGCACACCAAATCTGAACACTCACAAGTAATAATCAACAAAACTGCACCACACAGTAAAGATGCAATCTCTCAATGCTTCCTGTCTAAACAAACAACAACAAATCAAAAGAAGTCCAGGTTTCCCAAAGAAAAACTGACAGTTAAAGAGGGCAAAATTGGATGAAATAGACCCTAAGGATGACCACAGCCAGATGCATATTAGATGTGATTATATCATGATGCTCTTGACACAAATCATGCTGTTAAACATGAATTGCATCAAATGCCATAGTAGATACACAAAAAATTAACTACAATACTTATAAGCAGCCTCAACATCAAGACAATAGTTTACTGATGCATTTCATGGTACTTCAATTCTCACAGTTTGTGCAACTGCATTCACTCTTTATGGACTCTAGTACACCCACTGCACTTTCACTGTAACCAAATATAATAAGAAGACAATCCACTATCTTCTATAATAAGTTATCACTAGTAAAAATCTGGATTAGCAAATTAGCTTAGCTGGATATCTTTACAGTCACTTAGTCACTAATAAAACAACATGTAATCTTATAATCAGCAGAACCACCAATCATCATAACAAATAAATCACAATGAAGCTAAAGAGAATCTTCCAGGCATTCAGCCTGTCACCTCTGTTGGACCCTGAAAATAGAAATACTACACATCAGATACAATTACAAAAAATATCCACTCAATCATCATAACACTATCAACTATCCAGATCATGAATCATCACACAGCATAAACTTCTTTCATAATCTGTGTCATTGTAATCAAGAACTCTAATTTTATATATATAAAATAAGCACAAATATATGTATCACATACATATGTACTCAATAGTCATTAATCTTTGTATACGTATATGCTTGATTCAAACACACATTGCATGCATGCAATATAGCATAAGACTTATAGCACCATTATATTTTGCCTCTTTCAAAGTTCGTACCCCTCCCCCCATAAACAGAAAATGATCTCTGAATATACAATTGCTTCACACTTAATTTTGTATGCTACATCAAAGCAGAAGACTTAATAATTTATTTTATTCCACCGCATTATATCAACATAATCATCTTCCCTTTATAAGAGCAATCCCCCCTCTTGTGACTTATGTACACACATACTTTGACATGCTCCTATAATCTATTTAATCACAAATGTAAACATATGTATGAGAAGTGATATCTATGTAAACTCTTCTTTGGTCCAATAGTGTTCCCTTTTGAAATATCATCATCATCATCATCCTACTACTACTACTACTACTACTACTACTACTACTACTACTACTACTACTACTACTACTACTACTACTACTACTACTACTACTACTACTAATAATAATAATAATAATAATAATAATAATAATAATAATAATAATAATAATAATAATAATAATAATAATAATAATAATAATAATAATAATAATAATAATAATAATAATAATAATAATAATAATAATAATAATAATAATAATAATAATAATAATAATAATAATAATAATAATAATAATAATAATAATAATTAAAGTCATAAAAACAGTTCAACATAAAACTCAACTTCTTAGATAGATAGATGTCAGCTAAAGTTGTAAAACCTGACATCATACTGGAAGTTATTTAAGTCACTAAATTAATCTTGATTATTGTGCTTTTATTAATTTTGGAGTACAATAGGAATTTAACTTATAATTCATGTGATATGAAATCAAATTGTGGGTGCTGTATGAAGAACAAAGTCAATTCAGAGTAGACCTACATATGGTGAGCAGCCAATAGATTGTGATAGATGGGAAGTAAAATTTTAGTCTAGTGGTAGATGGTGTTGAAGGTAGTTAGTTAATGTGAGCTATATTGAGAGTAATGGATGGTACCATTGAATGCTATTCAGTGTGATTATTATTGCACTATGACATTTTTATAGATTAGTTGTTTTTCAGTAGTGACAGGTGACAGCAAAAATATCTAGAGGTGCAGTATTGTTGTCCAGGACCTTGATTTGTTGGAGCTTATTGATGAAGGTAGCTAGGTGTTTCCTGGTATTGTTGTCAATGGTGAAGATGCAGCAAGTGTACCAAAAGGCATACAGGATGAAAGTTGTTGCACATGCTATTGGGGTGGTAGTGGGTAACTTCTGATAGGATTGAATTAGCTGTTGTATTGATGTGACTGACTGCTTGTCTATATGTATTTAGCATGATAGTCCTGATTTGGCTAAGGGCTTGAGGCTGCTGAAAGAGGTGTTGCTGGTTTCCTTTGACACATGACATTTATATTTTTGTATAGATTGTGATACCACTAAAAATAAGATGTCAGCAATGCATGTAGCTTAAGACAAACTAGAAAATCCAAAAAAATTTAGTCTCCAAGGTTCATCTTTTGTAGGAGCAGAGTAGCTCATGGTTATTGATACCAAGTGTGGGAGAAGAAAATCTTTGTTGGTTTCTAGATATAATATGGTATACATTTTTTAGTTTGTGCATTTATTAAAGATTGATCAGTTGAATGTCAGTTGGATGCTGATAAAATCAATTGGTAAAGTGTGGTGAGAAATAAAGCTGAGAGAGAAGGAGGTCTATCATCAGGGATTACTTATAGCAATATGATTAGAGGGCTGGGAACTTTTGAGCAATTGATGCAATTGAATTTTTGGATATAGAACACTTGGATACTGTGGAAGCCAGACTAATATTAATAGGTGAGAAACTAAGACACAGTGGAGATTGAACCCATCTTCCTACTCCATAGTACCTTGTTGCAGAGAAAGGAGATGGCAAAATTAAAAGATTTTGAAAATTTAACAATAGGTAAATAATATGTAATCTTAGTCATTATGAGTATATTAAATAAATGAAATTTTAGAACAAAATAAAAGATAAGCTTTGGAGAGAGAGAGTTAGTAATCTGTGTGGCATTTTCTTTAAGCTTGTTTTGTAAGGTGTTTTTCATCACAAGTCAGCCCATGTAAAATGGAAAACCCCAGAAAGGAATTGCCTTTCCCTGAAATATTTGAGTGTAAAGTTTGTTGGTGTATTTAAACCATGCTGCTGTTTTACTCATGTAAAATCTAAGTTTATATGTAACAGTATATTGATTGAGGATGCTTTGCAATATGGGGAGAATTCAGATGGCAGGAAGGTAGTGACATCATCCATGTATGCTATGCATGGGATGTATTCATGAGTATTTATAATTTGGATGCCTGAAAATGTCTGTAGTATATGCTTTAATAGGGATTTATGTACAAAATGAAGAGCAGTGCACTGAGAGGTGGGCCTTGGGAATAAACTTGGTATCCATCTTTGTATCCAAAACTAGTAGCAGCATTTTCAAAAAATATACTTTGCAACTTGATTAATGTAATCCTAAAAATTAATCCATATAAAAACCTGGACAACATGATTGCACCGGTAACCTTTACAGTCAAAGTTATGAAATGCTATATAACTCAAAGGATTAATAAAGATTATTGTTGAAACATAACAACAATAACAACAATAATGATGATATTGATCTGATGATGATAATAATTATAATTATAATAATAATAGTAATAATAATAATAATAAACCTTTCAAATATAAGTAAACTTAGCAATAAAAAATTATAAACTGATTTAAATGAATAGATATTTTACTTCACAGATTTATGTATGTCTTTGTTTATCTTCAAAATTAGTTTGAATTTTGGAAAATCAAGGTGGCCTTATAGACATCAATTTTTCCCCAATATATATCCTTTTTTCTGATGAGCTATCATTACAATGACAAATTTCTTCTTCTTTTTTTAAGATTTTTTTCTTTGTGCAATAGTTATGAATTTTATTATATCTTAATAGATGGGAAGGGTTACATAAAATTGAGGAGTTGGGCAATGAAGAGAATGGAATGGTAAAATGGATAAATTGGTGTGTGTGATTGCTCTCTGGTTTCATCCATGTGACAGACTACTATTGATGATGATTGAGATTTGGCAGTTAAGTCTTTTATATTTAGTCAATCATAAAAGAGGCAAATAGATTAAAAAACCGGAGTTAATACTTTAGAAAGTCAGGCAAATTTCATCTTGACAAGATCACTGAGCACTACAGCTGGGACAATTAGGAAATCTAGATACTCATTTCAGCAACTACAGCAATATATAAAAGCTTTTCCATGCAGCAATTTGTGGAATATAAATTCACTTCTTTATGGATTAACAGAATTTATGTTTAATGACCAATAACATTTAAATTTCTGGATAAAACTTTTTTGGATGCTAATAATTGAAATCTTACTTAAATAATTTCTCATTTTACATTGTTACTAAGATCAAATATTAAAGTCACTGTCCAATTAATTGCAAATTCACTAATCAATTTAATGCATGTTTTCCAGTTTATCAGTAAACACACTTTATTGTCTACTTAATATTTCTAGGATAAATTATTTACCATATTTCAAAACAACCTATTCCAATTTCAATGAATTTTGAAAAAAGAATGTATGTGTGACATTAAAAATTATTTTCTTTATTTTTTTTCTTTTAATATTATATTTTCAATTTTATGAACTTTTGAATGATAATATTTATGCTCTTATAGAATAAAATTCTACTGAATACTAGAGCATATTCTATATCTCTAATATTAATTTTCCAACTTCACATTTATAATTCTTTGCTGAGTAACAATTATTAATTCTAGACAATATTTTATCTTTATATTCTACCAAATTTTTTTTTTATTTTTTTTAATAGCACATATCTGAGATTAATGAAACAATTGCATAGGTATTTGCTCTTAAATATTACTATTTAATTGCAGATTGCAACGTTCATATATCTACTTTGATAAATTTGAAATAAAGAATGCTTATTTATATCATAATAACTTAAAATTCAATTATTGACATATATGGGAATGTTTAATAGATAGTGTCCATTGTAATTGTATCACAATGTGTGTGTATATATATAATCTTGTAATTGAATTTTTATAGACAGACAGGCAGCAAACGTTAAGATCATGGAATTGTGGAAAGGTTAGCCTTTCCAAAATGTTAGTTGACAAAGACTACAAGGATAGACAAAAGCTCCTAATTAGATAAAAATTTTAAAGTTATACTTTACATATATCTAATTACTATATTTATAAATATTCAATTATAAGATTACATATATTGATTTAAAGAAATACAGACACTGAATTATAATATTATTACATATATATAAATGATATATTTTGCAGGTTCATCCGTGAATGATTTTGATTATTAATATATCGACATTTCAGCTTGATCCCAGAAGCCATTATCTGGTTGATGAATAGAATATTTGTAAAGCCTCTTATATAGGTATGAGCAATCATTGTGTAAGTACTAGAAGAGATAAACATGCTAATGCAGTTAATGAACACTCATCATTATCAGTATTTTTACTCCGTGCTATGCATTCAAGTCACAATATTGATTTCTATAATACCAGAATCCTATCCAGATGTGATGCTCTTTACTAATGTAAGATTAGAAGTATTGAAATAGTAAAAAGATCAATTGTATCAATAAACATGATGACATATGCGAACTTCCTCCTATTTGGAAGAATTTTTTAAGAAACATTTTACTCTGATTGTTTTGTTCACTTTTATATATCTGTTCTTTCTATTGATGAAACTTGTTGTTATAGACTAGTGTTTACAATGCCTCTACAATCATTTATATAATATTCTATTCATCACTCAATCGATGGTTTGTGTGATCAAGCCGAAATATCAGTATATTAATAATCAAAATCATACATGGATGAACCTGCGAAATATCATTTATATTTGTAATCTGCGAAAATCATTGTATTAATATATTTACAGTAAATAATAGTTTATAGTGCTAAATATATATATGAAATGTTTTGGCATTAATTTATTGCAACTGTTTTAGATATAATTGAATAGCCCTTCAGCTTCAGCAAATGACAATAGGTTTTAAAGTTTAAAGAATAAATACCCTTTAATTTTTTCTCCATATATCAGGAGGATTGTCTGTAATGCTTTTACTAGAAGAGATGAAATTTTTAAAATCAATCAGAATTTATTATTAAATACTTTAAAACCAGATCTGCCAAGTATACAATTTATTTAATCAGTCGCAAGAAGTTATATATATATTGAGACAGTATGATCTCATTTATGATAACAATAGTAGTCATTTGATGAATATTCAATTAAATGGTTTAAATATATTTGATAATAGAATAATATATATATAGGAGATGGAACTACACTAAAATTTTTAAATATTAATTCTTATTAAGCGCATTGTCAGCACGTAATACTTATATAAAGCTAAAGCACTCAAGGCGCATGTACTAAAGCTTTAGCTTTATGTAAGTATTAGTAAAATTTAATTTGGGTGTTTATATATATATTTAAAGCAATCCAATTAATTTATTTGTATTTTTTTTTATTTATTTTAAAAATGAAATTATTAGAATCCTAAGATTAAGTGCAAATATATCGCCTTTACTTGTTTCACTTACAAATTTATATCTTTGTAAATTTGTCTTTGTATACAGGATCTGTTTATGCCCTAAATTAAATATCAGATTGTCCTTATCTCCATGTTTGTGAAATTATTAAATTAGTTAAGCTATATAGTTTATGTAAATCAATGTTAGCAAAACACTTGTAAACAGAAACATTTGACCGTTTTTTTTCATAATCAAATCTAACTACATAAATAGTTTTAGGTCAGTTCTAATTAAAATCTGTTTGAGAATTGGAATTTTTTTTCTTCTCATGTGTCATAGCATTGGCCTCTTGAGAATTGGGTTTTAAATCGAAATAAAGTTGAAAGTTGTTCATCAGCCTTGAGCTTTCAGTTTGTTGTTAGCAGATTATGCAATTAATACCAGCTGCTATCTGTATTATCTGAATTTTGAAATAATCTGTTAGAAGAACTTTTAGAATCAGTTGTTTTTGCTTTTCATCCTTCAAATGATCATCATTTCAATAGTGAAGTGAAAGCTACATAAAATTATCATTTAGTTTAAAATCGAAATCAAGTTTTGGAGAGAATTATCTTATTTTGAGTTTAAAGCTTTAGAGAATTCTATAAAAGTTATCAACCAAGCTGAGGAAAACTTTTTCAAAAAAAGTAATTGATAGATAGAATTCCTGTGAAATACATATAGTACCACAGTTAAATCAAGTGAATGGAAATATCTCTATATCAAATCAAAATAATAATAAAAAAACTTATAGAAATGGATATTAACTATGGTGCATTGTTTATTATTTAACAATAATATATGAAGTTATTTTAATTAAAATTTCATTTTTTTAATTCCTATTTTTTATCTAATAATTTAATTTTATAATCACACTTGTTTTAAATCCTTCTCTCTGTAAATCATAAAGAAAAGGTAATTCTGTGATGTTTTTAATGGTTTAAGTCATAAGACTGATATTTATATCATTCATTTGAATAATTATTTTTATCAAACAATATTTACCTATAATCTTTTACTCTTTGGCATAATATATTTGATATATTTGAATTAGAGCACCCATTACAGATTTATTTAATTTCAGTAATTTCAAATATTTTGATGATGTAAAAAACTTTGTTCTACGTACATGAATTCCCTCTCTCCTAAAAAAAAAATCTAAAATAAAAATAATAAAAAGGTTAAGCAGTGGTTACTTGTTTCTGATATAGGATTTGAGAAACTCCTAATTTGATTTTTTTTATATAGAATATGGCATAAAAGACATTGCAAAATTCAAGTATTGACATAAATATAAAAATTTAAATAATGTTTGACTTTAAGATATATATATATATAAACTTTCCCTGGCAGATCAGTACATTATTTATTTTAAAAATGTTTAAACTATCATTTATGAAATTTGTTTAAATATTAATATAAAACTAATCACATGAAGGATTTCAGGCATATCACATGGCTTGAAGTTTCTTCATTCTATTAATAGATGGTTTTGTAATTCAACTCTTAAATGCCATAAAAAATATATAGTGGGCAGAGATTTAATTACAAATTACATAAATGTCTATAAACAATCACTGACACTGTAAATATATGAAACAAATTGAAGTGATATCAAGCTATATCTTGACTCATGGCAGTTGAATAAGGATTGTTGATCTTGCATTATATGCCTTGCAGATATTAGGTATATTTTTACCAATCTGTAGCAATGAAAAAATATTACAAAAAATATTCTAGGTGGAGCATTGAAGATTTGATCTATCCATATTATAAATTTAACCAAACAATAGAAATCATTGTCATTATACCATAAATATATAACTTATGTTATTCTTTACATTCATAATATGTGCTGTTATTATAACTTGCTTGCTTCAAATTTTGGTATAGAATATACTGTATTTTATTGATGATAGTTTTATAATATATAATTTTTTAAATTAATATTACAATGAGAGTAAATCTAACAAGTATATTATAAATATGAAAATGACATTAACCGAGAGAAGGGTTAGAAAAGAGAAGAATATGGAAGAGCTTTCTGTTAATTTCATTGCAAATGTTTTGCAGGTGACCAATTATTTTTAAAAGTTGATTATTTGTTTCTTGTAATATATACTATGTGGCTACTATATTATATGAATCCTTTTCATTAGATTCTATCAAAAAATATCTCCATACTAATAATAATTTACAAAATACTTAACATAAAAATAAATAGTAAGATTATTTGTGTCACCACACTAAATCTATCCTATTCCTATAAATGAAAACCTGTATATTATTAGTTATCCTTAGATAAAAACCAGATAAACTTGATTTCCATACTTTTAAAATTATTTTAATTATCCAAAAAAATTAGATGAAAGAAAACTAAAAGAGCACAATTTAATGACAGAAGAATTTTAACAAATCCTCTAAGAATGTTATCAAAAATAACAGATAATACATTGCATTGTAGATGTAAAAATAAATACTTTTTTTATAAACATAAATTCGCAATATTATGAGAATATCAATTCAGTAAGTGATGTTATTTTTCTCACCCACTTTCTAAACAAAATTAATTATGATTGACATTATCCATCATCATATAAGATTTCAAAAATAGATATTTTATTTCAGTATGTAATAATATTTTTAGTTTACAAGATTGGAAATCCATTGTAACATCTAAAATGGAGACAATCTCAAATTTACTTCCTATAAAATATAAAATCTATATTGATTAACCAAAGCCATTATGATACATGTCTAAAATGAAGTATTTTGGCAAGGATAAATATATGTACCTGATAGGATGATTGAAAATAAAGAAAAGAGATGTGTGTTTTATATCTCACATGTGAAAAATTAATTAATGCTATGTAAAATTAAAAATGTTGCAGCAATCCCAAGCTATTGGATATGAAGATCCCAATTTACTCTTCATGCAGCACAAACTGACACTTGCACACTTCTCATTCAGTGACATTTTTAAAATGTCAATTCAATATTTTCAGTGAGAAGATAAATCCTATAGATTTTTAAGTTATGTCAATATCATATAATGTTTAAGAAGAACTCTTTCTTTTATCTGCATTTGTAAATATGTTTGATGCAAAATAATTCATTTAAAACAAATCTGGTTTAGTATAAAATCAAAGTGGATTCTAACAACAAAGAGGGATGCTAGTTAAAAGATGGAAATGTCATAGGGACGAAAATCATGATAAATACCAATATCTAAGGCATAGGTAAGAAACTATTTGCTAAGTCAATCCTTGAAATGAAGTACACATACACTAGAAAAAAAAACATTATTTAAAAAAATATATATAAAAGTTTTTAATAAAGAAATATAAATAGTATTTTCAAAATTTTTGTGATTATTATTTAAAAGTCACGATATGGTCACGCAGAGCACACAACATAATATTTCTATTTAATTGTATGGAATAAGACCTCTCTTTCACTCTCCATTGTGAATTTATTCAAAAACCTTTAATTCTTTAGTCAACCACTTATCAGGATATTTGATGTAATAAGATCCAAAAAAAAAAAGAAATAGAAGAAAATAATGCTTTAATAAAGAAAAAATATATAATAAAGCAGTTTATTCTTAGCTAAGAAAATCCACTATATATATATGCACACACACAACAAAACAATGTGCAACATAATCAAGATATTGTTATATGTAGAGAACACCAGCTGATTGTAGAAAAGACTAGTTCTAATGTTAAAAAAAACTAGTGCCTAATGTTAGTAAAAACTGAAGAGACAAACATAAAAAAACATAACATAGAGGCTTTAATATTATAAAATAAACACATATTCAATCTTCAAACAAGGGGGGAGGGGGTCAAGTGTTATCTTTATTATTAAAATTTTAAAAAAAAAATTGAGTAATTTTATTTTAATTACTATCATTTGTCTAAATTATTAAGTTTTAAAAGACATGCTAATTAATTTTTTTATAAAGAGGGTATCACAACAATTATTTCATAAACATATACAATATTTTAAAACCAATTATATTTATATGCAGGACTATACAATATCTAACTGAATATAATTTGTGTATTATTATTAATAGTTCAATGTGTTTTTAGAAAAGTATAAAGTTATAAATTTCACGATTCAATTAAATTATGAAAATAGACTAATATATAACTACAGATAAAATACTATCATCATAAACATTTAAACAATCATATATATATATATATGTAAAGCTAATAATGTTCAAGGCTAAATAGATTTGTAAATGTAAATACATGAAAATAGCCAACACTTAAACAATACCAATATCAATAACAATCAACAATCTCAATCTGTTGTCAAGACAACTTCTTTCTAGCAATAAAAATTGAAATCCACCTTTATCTATGGTCTAATAAGTTTATATAGACACTAATGATTGCAACCTGGTCATAGAATGTGAAATTATTAATTCACAGAAATTTAAATAAATCTCATTAAGCAGGTAAATATAACCTTTCTTGAAAGCAAACTAACAAATAGTCAATTATAATTTTCAAATTGCAATTATAGTTTTTAAACTTCAACTATGTATTTCTTACACAATAAAGTTAATAAATATTCAAGGCTAGATAGTTTTATAAATGTAAATACATGAAAGCAGTCACTTAAACAATACTAACAATCTCAATCTGTCATTAAGGCAATGTCCTTTTAACAATAAAGGTGGAAATCCATCTTTATCTATGGTCAAATAAGTTTATATAGACAATAATTGCAACTTGACCTCAGAATGTAAAATTATTAATTCAAAGAACATTCTGTGATCAATTTGAAATCTTTAGTGACTATATAAACTTATTAGACCATAAATAAAGGTGTATTTTTATCTTTATTGTTAAAACAAGATTGCCTTAACAATAGATTGAGTTTGTTGATTGTTATTGATGTTGGTATTGTTCAAATATTGATTGCTTTCATGTATTTACATTTACAAACCTATCTAGCCTTGAACATTATTAGCTTTCTTATCTAAATGATACAAAAGTTTAAGTGCAGTTTGAAAGTTATAATTGCAATTTGAAGGTTATAATTGATTATTTGTTAGTCGGTTTTCAGAATAGGTAATATTTATCAGTTTAATGAGATTTGTTTAAAGTTTTTTGAACTCATGACTTCACTCTCTGTGGTCAAATTGCAATCTTTGGTGACTATATAACTTATTAGACTATAGATAAATATTGATTTCCACCTATATTACTAAAAGGTTGCCTTGACAACAGATTAAAATTGTTGACTGTTATTGTTATTGGTATTGTTTAAGTGTTGACTGCTTTTATATATTTATACTCACACACACACACACACACACACATATATATATATATGCATATTTGATGAGTGAAATTTTAAGTGCTAACAAAACAGTTCTATAGAATGGAATTTATGGAACGGAATTTTTAATAACAGACTTAATATAAAAAAATTAAAGATTTTAAAATGATGAGAAGGCTTAATAAGTATTTACAAATTCTAAAAAACTATAAATATTAAAAGATCAGATCTCTCAAATAAAAATAAATTATTAGGTTAATAAAAGACATAAACAATAGCTATAGTTATATGGTACGTCTCATTGGAGATTAATATTGCATTATGCTACCTATGCCTTTTCATTTTTAGTCAGTGTCTCTAATCAACTCAGATTTTTGATGGACCTAAAGATATTAAGTCAGTATGGGCTAGATTCTAAAACAGAGACATTTGAATAATTAGGAACAAAGAAATTAAGTTTAATAATATAAACAATCAAAATTAGAAATATTTCATATAAAAAGAGACAATAACTAATAGCTCATAACATATAGTGAAATGTATAAACTTGAATGATATTTATTACTTCTTGTCCAAGTAAAATTAAAAATTAAGATGTTATATGGTATTGAATTTGGAAAACTACTTATAATAACAGAATAATAAAATACTAAATCTCTTCAATGAATTCCATATCTTACAAGCCATCTGAAGTCAATGTATCATCATCAACAACCATTATTCATCCACTGCAGGATGAAGGTCTCTCCAAGTTCAATCCATCTTCTCCAATCTTTAGCTTCTCTTCACCACATCACCCCTGCACACTTTCTTATTTCATCCATCCATCTCACATGTGGTCTCTTTCTAAAGCAAATAAAATAGAAAAAAACTAGCTCCTGTTTTTGTTTTAAGACTAATAAATCTGAAATCCTTGCTAGAAACAATTGTATTAGCTTAGAAGAAAATTGTTTTCTAACAACTTGTAAATATTTTCTGATACAATCTATGAAATTTCTGATGTCTTAATATTAACTTTGTAAGTACAGTTCATTATCTCTACACACATAGTAAATCGTTTTTTCCCACATGTAATGAGTACTCTGTAGAATATTTTAAAAATATATACATATTTTTAAGTAAACAGTTGGTTTTTTGATTTGATTGCAACTTTAAATAAAATATTCAGAGAATAAATTATAAAAGTATTTACTCAGCTTATTGCCGTAATATTACTTCCTGGTGGACATTTAACATTTATTAGGAAAATGTTTTAGTAATCATAATAATTGGATGATATTTAGTAAGTAATTCTGCTATATGATTTATTTCATAATTGTTTAAAGTGGAAAGATTTTCCTTTAAATACTAACTTTGAACTTACTAACATAAAATAAATATTAAATATAAATAATATTAGTGTATAATAAAATTATCTTATTATTTATTCCAGAAGTAATATTTTTTAAAATTAATATTTATGACAGTATGCAAATAAAAAAAAATATTTTAAAGATTTAATACTTGAAATTTCATAAATGAACATGGTCAATTGTCAACATTTCAGTTTTTTTTATCTGACACTTAATTGAAAAAATTTGAAATGTTTATATATTTATAAGTAGAATATTTACTTATTCAGTTATGAATATGAACAAATAAATAATTTTGCTGTGTATACTCCTTTATTTAGAATTGTTGACTATTTCCAAATTTTTCTATTTTGGAATAAATAAATAATTTATTTATTCATAAATTAATATACAGTTAATTTATTAACTTATTTTTAAATAAGTAAAAATGGAAATTGACAGTCATCTTATATTTTTACTTCTGCAAACAATTATTTTTTCCAGATTATAAAATAATCATAACTTGTAGTTTTTATTAACAAATGCACAATTTATTACTAGAATAAATAAAACATTTATTTATTTTTAATTGTTACTTATTCATTTAGTAAATTATTATAATTTTGCTTAATGAAAGTTTACAAATTATCTATGATTTGCTTTCTGTGACTATTTTGGCCCCCAAACATCTTACTACAAAATTATTTATAGAAATTTTTTAAAATGTAAAAATAAGCTTTTATTAAAATAAATACTTATTACAAATAAAATAATTATTTTGGATAAACCAACCAATGGGAAGATTTTATTGAAATATGTTTTGGGAATCAACATGATAATTAATTAAATCATCAAAAAATAACAATTTATTAAATTTGGTGGACAATTATTTAAAATAATTGAAAGTTTTATTACAAGACTTTAATTGATATAAACTTAGTTGATTTAATTCAAAATATAGCAGTCTAGAAATACCTTCATTGAGTTTGCTTCCCAAACATTGCTTATGAAAAAATAATTAAAATAACTTATGGTTAGGCACAAACCAGTTAGATTTAAAAAAACAAAAAGGGCTAAAAAGTAAAACAAACATTCAATAAAATTAAATTTTATACAAGTATATATATATATTAGAAACAATATGCAATTGTAAGTTGTCTGAGTAACTCACATGTTTATTCAGAATCTTTATTAAATCCGTAACTTGGATAAGAACTAAGGGGGTGTTGCTATTAAAACTCTTAATGGCTGCATAAAAAAAGGCAAAGATAAATATCTACATACTATCACAATGTGTTCATAAATTTTGGCAGCAATAGAAATTTAACATTTTAATTATGGAGAGGGTTGTAGTCTTTGAGAGTAATAATAGGATAATATATAATGTAATGTTAGTTTTTATAATTATTATTATTAGATGCTATCAAGACGCTGTCAATTTCTGGCTCATACAAATATCACTTCTCTAGAAATATCTATCATCTGTTTTCAGAAATTTTAAATGCAAATTTATTATCTGCCCAATTATTTACTTCCAATTTTTCATAACATTAAACTCTTTTTAAATAATTAGATTCTCTTGCAATATGACCAAAATAAGACAATGCCAAAGTACCTGCGATAGATTGACTCAGTTAGTTGATGAGTTACTTTAAAATTTGATGTTCAAGAATCTAAAGTTCTAAGTTCAATTCCTATGCTAGTATTGTCACTGGTCAGGCCAGCAACATCTGAAAAAGAATGGAGAATAATATCACTTGAAACATTGTGTAATCTACTAACCTGTGTTGCCTTTGTGTATTATTAGTAACAGTTGTTTGTATTTTGAAAAGTTTAAATAAGATTTAAAATGATCATTTACCCTTCAATTGAAAGTTTGTTACTTTAAATTAATACATTTTTTTCTCTTTCTGCATTTGATATTTTCAAATTTTTTCTCCAGAAAGGCATCAATATCCTTCATATCCATCTTCATTATATAATTTTAGTAACATAAAAATTCATAAATTGAAAAACTCTGATTTTCATTTTTAAAGATTTAAATGTTTCTATTGCTATTTGCTATTCTGCCCATTATTAATCAACAATAAATGTCTTCGTTTCTGAATCCATCGCTATAGTTAATGGATTCAAAGGATCAAAAATTATTATTGTTTTATAAGATTTCACTATCAGTTATAATAACTTCTTTTATCAAAATGTTTGTTTTATTTCATCTTTTATTTCTTTAAGTTTAGTTATAATTTCAACATTTCACTCAGTATTTTACTTTTACTAATAAGTATTGCAAAATCTTTTCTACTTTCAATTATGATTGTGGGTTTATCTGTATATTTAAGGTTTTTGATCTTTCTTCCAATTATCTAATATCCAAATTAGTCTTTATTTAGCTTATTTGAAAATGTAGGTGATAATATGAGAGCGTCTAAAAAATTTGGGCCAGTGTGAAAAAATTTTCACGTTTCAATGAAATTTCTAGTCTTTGCTTTAGATTTGAATAGAGATTCTTCTCAAGAGTAATGGGATATTCTGAAATTCTCATTTTGCTAAGAACAGTCCTCAATTGATTCATAGTCTATTTAGTCAAAAATCTTTTGTTAACTTTTTGATATTGTCTGGCCTTATGATACCATCTTGTTAAAACAATTTAAATTAAGTTTTTTAATTTATTGGTGATAAGATATTGTTTAGTACATAATCATTATGTTAAAAGTAAGAAATCAAGACCTGATAGGATCAATCTGTCTTCCATAAAATAGCTATTTTAAGGAATTTTTGTTATAAAAGCCAGAGATTAAATAGATCTAAAATGATTGCTTTCTTACAAAACATCAATTTTATAAGACTGGAGTCTTGGCTATTTTGGTAAATTCATTAAGAATAATTTATATAATAGGAAGTATAGTACTGATAATAATAATTTTTAAAATGTGAAAGTTAAAGAAAAATATAATTTTATTTCATTGCCTTTGTCTTTTTAGAAAGTTTAAAAAACTATGTTAATTTGTTTGGGAATAAGAAAATAGCATGGAGGAAGGATGTTACTTTAAACAATTTATTAAATAATTCATAAGAGGTTTTTGATAAGAAGAATGCTAATATTGGAATAGTTTATAATAGTCCTTGGTTTTGTAAAAAAAATTACATAGATCAAAATAATTTGACCTTAAATGAAAGAATAACAGTGAGTGAAAAATAAATATCTTAGTTGTGCATTATATATCCATAAAAGAGATAACAAGTCATAAGATTATGTTTGAGCAGGCTAAGGTTGTTTTCTTTAAAAGGAATGCAATAAAAAGAATTAAAAAATATTTATTATTAAAAGCTTATTATATTGAAATGATTAACTTATTTAAAAGTTCTTTTAATATTAAAGATATTTGGGATGTAACTGAGAATTATGGAAAATATATTTATTGTTGTATTTATATTCCTTTGCACTTTTGACTAGTTTTATTAATTTGAATTTGGTATAACTGATTCATTTTTATTGACTAGTTTAATATTTGCTTTTGATATAAAACCATCTTGTATATTTGACCATCTGTAGGACTTTAATCTGTTCTGAATGGATTTTCAGTCTAATTTTCTTGCATGTAGGAAACAAAATAAATTTAAAAATAGAATTCACACAGACGTGTCTAATATCATTGTATATTCAATGACAATTTAATTAATAGGCAATTTGTACTAAATCGTAAGTACTCACAGCTTGGTATCGATTATAAAAAAAAGTGTACAGTATTTAGAAATAAATTGATTTAAAAAATATATGTAAATGAAGGCAATGAAAAAATAATTGAATGTCGTTATTGTCCTGGAAGTTCATAAAAAGTTTCAAAACCGAAATCGTCATGTAGTGCAAGGATTTCAATCAATCAAATGAGAAGAAAAAATATTATATGGGTAAAGGTATACATCCTCCTTCCCTTCACTTTAATACCACTATTCAACAAAAAGACAAATCTTTATTATATAACTTAAATATTCAATTTTATTTACTAACACAGAAATCATATGTAATTTAAACAGTAGGGATTTACACCCTACTTTACAGCAAATACGCTTAGGGTGTAAATTCCTTCTGTTTAAATATATTATGTCTGCACTAAAAAATAAAATTAAATATTTCTTAGTTTCTAATAGTTTGTAATGTTAACATGTAGTAAATTGAGAAATTTTGTGAACATTAATATATAGAAAGAAATTAATAAATGTAAAGTGAATAAAGAAACATCTTCACACTTTCAAACTAAGATGCTTTAGATTGGCCTATATTATTAAATTTAGGTACAAAAAATAAGAGGACCACTCCTATCTTTTCAAAAGACTCTATCTTGTGCTTTGGTTTGAGAGTATCCTCAGTGCTCAACAAGACATAATAACATTATAGCGCATGTGCTTAGGATGTAAATCTCATCTGTTTAAATTACATATGATCTCTGCACAAGTAAATGAAATTGAATATTACATAGTTTCTAATAGTTCATAATATCAACACATACGACATTGAAAAATTTTGAGAATGTTAATATATAGAAAGAAATTAATGGATGTAAAGTGAATAAAGAAGCATCTTCATGCTCTCAAACTAGCTTTAGATTGGCTTGTATAACTAAATTTAGATACAAAAGAAATGTCTTTGTGCTTTGGTTTGGGAGTATCTTCAGTACTCAATAAACATCATTGAGCTATTATAACATTACAGCACATGTGCTTAGAGTGTTAATCCCTTCTGTTTGGAATTATATAACTTAAAATAATTGCAAAGGTTTACTTAACTCTCCCAATAGAACATTAATAATTAAATTTATATAAAAAGACAAGATGTACATACTGTACTTTATTTTAAAAAACTTTAAAAGTAAATTTAATATATTAAAAAAAAAAAAACTGAATAAAAAAAGTACATAAATCGTTTAAAATGAAAATACAAATTGATAATCAATTCACAAATTCTAATTCAATTATTCTTTAAACAAATATGCCAATTTTTATTCTAAAATATTTTGTAAGTAATTATTATTTCAATATTTATTTTCAAATGAACTTAATATATATATATATTTATTTTCAAATGAACTCTCTTATTTCAATATTTATTTTCAAATGAACTTAATATATATATATATATATAGTGTTAGATTCTCTGATCACAAGGATTCCCCCTCCATACATCAGGAAATAGTTAATATAGGATTGATAAACCTTCACTTGTACTGAAGAGACATTTTTGACATAGGAAGATCTTCCTTGACAGACCCCATTTTTTCAGTATTATAAAAAATAATCTTTTAGATTTTGTGAGCCTTGTATATACTTCCGATAACCCCACAAGTTGATGATTCAAAATTTTCATCAGGTTTCATATCATCATTATTTCTTGTGAAACCAAATTAAATAAATTTGATACACATAGTTCTCTTCAAATTGCTTGATTGCTTCTGAATATTTCTATGCTTATCATAGAATAGGAAGTAGATTCTATTTTTAAGCCAACAAACATAACATGATCACTATTTTTTAGATTCTATCTTTCCATTGCAACTAGCATCTGATGCAATTTGGTTTATGAATCAGTGTATTAAGATACTTGGGTATTATTTGTGCTATGACATATTACTCTAAATTTGCAACATGTTTAAAATAATACCTCCAATGAATGTGCAGATAAACTTAATCGAAAAAATTTGTCCACAGATCCCATAGAGAGGTTATTTTAAACATATTGCAAACTTAGAATAATATGTCACTGCAGTAATACATTATAGCATGTGTAATATGAAAGTTCAAATCTAAAAAAAATAATAAAGACATATATTCCTTATGGAAAAAGGAAAAAATAAAATGTGCCTCTTTGATACAATACTATGCAGCATCAAAGCTATACTCTTCCTCCCACATACCACGGTGCTTTGCATCATTATACTCCACATGTAATAGTAAACTTCAAATCTAAAAAAAATATATATGTATTTTTCAATGATAGCAAGATATATTCATTATGAAAAAAGGGAGAAATATGAAAAAGAATGGCGAGTTGTAACAAAGCTTTATATTTCTGTTATTTTTTTAACCTAAAAAACAAAAACAAAATGGTGAACTATAAGTTTAACCTTATATTTTAATTATTTTTTTTTAAAAAACCCCACAAATATAATAACTTTTAAATGTAAATGTATACAAAGTATAACAAAAAAGCAAAACAAACACAAATATAACAACTTTTACTGTTGTATTTTTATATAAATAATAATAAAAAAATACTGACAAATAATGTGATACATTTGCTGCAAGTTTAATGTTATATTTTAAAAATTAAAAAAAAAACAACTTATAAAGTTTTAGAAAAAAAAACAAAACTCTCACACACAAATATATAAATTGTAATACATTAAAGATCAGCCTTTTCAAGCTATTGTGCATGCACTTTTTAATAATGTTAATAATAAATGAATACTTTCACTCCCAACACAAGATATGTATTTAGGAAAGAATAAAATGAATCCACCTATTCTTTCCAACAAATGCTTATATATGGGCAAATCTTAAGTACTGGAAGTGAAAGCGTGAGGATAGACCACTCACTTTAAATTACTGTTTACGATGTCTGAATGAATGACGTCGACAAAATTATCTAGAATTTACTAAATGTCACTCTCAAATGAAACTTAAACATATGTAAATAAGCATTTATTTTTATAGCGCTATGTTTTATAAATTGTAATACATTAAAGATCAGCGCTATAAAAATAAATGCTTATTTACAAATATATAAAGTAAATGTAATGTTGAGAATTTTGGTACGCAGTATCTTGAGGAAATGTAATATGAAAAATAACTATAAGCAAAAACATGTATGAGATACACTTAATATCTGAATAAAGTTTACAATTTTTGCCTAGTGCAGTTTCAACTAAGTTATATTAGTCATGGCAATATTGCCAGCTTTATTATAGAAGTTTCTCTAATAAAGCCGGCAATCTTCTCCCCTCTGTCAGATGCCATAATTATGACTAATATAACTTAGTTGAAAGTGCGCTAGACAAAAATTGCGATTTTTATTCAGATTTTAAGCGTCTCTTGTATACATTTTTGCATATAGTTATTTTCCATATAAATTAAATGTATTTTTAAATATAAAACTGTATTACTTACAAATGATGTGAGAGATGTATTATATTATGGGGGGAGGGATGAGTCACTAGGATGGAATGAATTATTTAATATCTTCTAAAATGGAAAGAAAAGGGTCAGTTTATTTAACATGTTTAATCATGTCATGATTCTTGGTTATCATGACAGTATAAATATTATTGGATAGAAACCTAAACAGAGTAATACATCATAGCAGGAATAATACCAAAGTATCTTTATTAATGAATACATCTCTGAATAATACATTTTTATCATATCTAAAAGATCAATGTGACAAGATTCCTTAACAAAACAAGTTCAATGAAAAACAACCTAGTATTGGATTATAATAAGGCATTTCCTCTATGGCTAATATTAAAAATAATTCTTTACACAAAAGAAATAGTCCGGCTGTAAAATTTTAGTCTTCATTACTTATGATTATTTATGATTGCTAAATATTTAATAGTATGTTTTATATAATTAATTAAGTAAATTTAATTTTCAAAGATTTAAAAAATCCACTTTTAACAAAGTTGTAAATAACAACTCCACTTTCTATATTAATGTCAGGGATTCGAACTCAGACTTTCACATGACCCTCAACTCTCTATGTCATCTCATATTGCTGCCCCACCTGATCACGTGCATATTGATATTGAAAAGATAAATAATCACCAATATACGTATTTCATGCTAAACCAGCAATCATCAGTTGGTCCAGATTACTATCTCCAGACATATATAGAATCAATGCTCAGCTTTATATTAAGATAGCTAATCTTCATACTTTAATGGACAGGCTTCAAACTACTCCAACCCACAACTCTTTAGCCATCCATTTAATTGAAAATTGGATGAAGGAATGTTCAAAACCCACAATAGTGCCAAGGTTGTTATCCTACTAACATAGATTGTGGGTTGGAGTAGTTTGAAGCCTGTTCATTAAAGTATAAAGATTGGCTATCTTAATATGAAGCTGAGCACTGATTGTATATGTCTGAAGATAGTAATCTGGACCAACTGATGAGTTTAGCATGAAATATGTATATTGGTGATTATTTATCTTTTCAACACGTGTGTGATCAGGTGGGTCAGCAATATGAGATGGTATGGAGAGTTGAGGGTCATGTAAAAGACTGAGTTCGAATCCCTTATACATTTACATTATATATGTGCAGATGTGTATACGCATGTACAGTGTATAAAATTATATATTAATGTCAATTTATTTATGTGTCAAAAGATGGCAAACGTTAAAGCATAAGTAGATCAGTGATAGTTAGAAGTTAATAAAGAAAGTGTAATAGATATAAAAATACTCTAGAGATCTTCAACAACTTACCTTTCAAAGTTAAATTTACTTAATTACATATCATCAAATATTTAGCAATCATAGATAATTATAATGATATTAATGAAGACTAAAATTTCTCTGGAACTAATACATATCAAGCATTATAAGAAGAAAACAGGATTCTGTAATAATAATAATAATCAAATGCTTTTGTTGCACAAGAGTTTATAAGAAGTTTAAGCGTCGGCAATGACAAATCATGCCGCACTGTGCCAAGCCATGTATGGCCTTTTTTAAATATACTATAATACAGATTGTTAGCGCAGTAGTAGAACAGTAGATTTGAGAGCTAAAAGTCATGGATTGCAGCTTGGTTCTATCATTACTGGTGGCCAAATGTTATATGACTTACTGAGAAATAAACCATTCGATTGCTTTCATATTAAAACTTTACAAACGCATTAGAAGATAAATGAAAAAAAATAATGCACAATATTTAATTTGATTTACCATTTGTTTAACAAAAAAATAAATATATATTAATTCTATTTATGAAACATTAGTATTAATAAATTAGATTTAGAACAGTTTATCCTTTTGTTTATTTTCCAAATTTTAATTTAAGATGCCATTAATTTTATACGATTCAAACTTAACTGTAATAAATCATTCAAAATACATAAAAAGATAAACAGTATCAGTAACAACATTACAAGTAAAACTTTTTAGCAAACCTGTAATTTACAAATTATTTCACCACCCTCTTAAAAATGCAAAGCAATGTACAGAAAGAAATAATGCTTAAATTATTTTTGCAGACTATTGTTTACCAGAATTTTAAATAACTGTGTATTATTCACTACTTCTTGCCATTAGACTGCTGTTTCTATTTATATTGCTTGATGTTTTCTTTTCTCCCTCAGGTGATGGGAATCATTTTTAAATAGACTGTGTAACTATTTTGATGAATTTCAAGATTTTTATTTTGCAGAATTATCCATATGTTTTTGTCAGCTTTTTAATGATTCTAAAATTTCACTAAATATTCAATATCTTAGAATCATATTTGAATTGTATTTTGTATGTTTTCTTTTTTTCTGTCATTACATTCCTAGATTATATTACGTAGTAGCAGTAATATTAAGGACTAATTCATATTTCCTTGATAAATAGAGAGAATCTTTTTTGTGAATTGAAGACATGTAGACATCAAACTAGTGACAAACTCTGCATACACAATGACACCCAATGCAAGCCATAGTAATCAATATATCAAGAAGACATAAAATCCCTAACTAGTCCCTATATCTCTCCTCCCCTGACTAGTTTCTATATTGTGTCTCTCTTTGACTATGGGAGCACTGCAACTAGATTTTTAGAATCTAATGCAACTCTCCAGCAACCACTTTTACCTTTTAGTTGAATACAAAGCTACGAGTCCAAAATGAAAGCATGATGTTTTCAATCCAAGCTTATTCGCTTGTATTATCATACGGATCTAAACACAGATCAGTATCTATACATTTTGGTGTCTTGAGTTTTTTTAATAACCACAATTACCATCATACCATGGTCAGGAATGGTATTTAACCACTAAACATTACATAATCACCATTTCCTATGCTTACACGAGCTGTTAAAATAGTAACAAACTTTCCATACAACAATGCCACCCAGTGCAAACCATAGTAATCAATAGATGCAAGAAGATTTGTGCATAAAATCCCTAGTAGTGCCTATTCACCCAATATCTAACATCTAGCTTGTGGCTTTCATCAGCAAGTAGTCTTAGATCTGAGAGCACTGCAACTAGATTTTAGAATCTATATGACTATACGAGTGAATGAGCCTGGATTAAAAACATTATTGTGTTTACATTTTAAATTCATAACTTTATAGCTAACTAAAAATGTAAAAGGTGGTTGCTGGAGGGTAGCATTAGATCCCTAAGATCTAGGTCTAATGCTCTTAGATCCAAGGCTTCTCACTGATGAAAGCCACAAACTAGAAACTAGTCTGGGGATATTGCATGAGTAGGCACTAGAAAGGAATTTTATGCACAAGCCTTTTTGTATCCATTGATTAATTTTGTTCACATTGGGTTGCACTTCTGTATGGAGAATTTATCACTGTTTTAATAGTTTGTGTAAGCATGGGACATGATAAATCATGTGATGTTTAGTGATTTAAGATCTCCATCTGTCTGATTACATATTGCCAGTGTTTCTATTTAGATGTTTAAGCATACATATTATTCAGTATAATAGCTTGCAACATATATTTTGGATCAAAGATATTGCAAGCTTATAGAATTTATTAAGATTTAATAAGATTCTTCTATCAGAATATATCTTCATATATTAGTAATAAATTATTTTTTTGACTGAAGGATTTACTAAGGCGCAAGAGTCTTGATTTATGATAAAGAATTGACTGTAATATTACAAGATGAAGTATGACTATTTTCCCTTTTTAACTAGGTAATGAACTTACTACATTGACATACACTCTTTAAAATGTCTAGAAACAACAAACGCTGCCTTTCTATCACTTTTGTTTTTACTCATTTCTTTCCTTCATTATCACACACTTCTACATACATAATCTTTCAATCATGTTTATGGTGTTTTATTTTTTATAATAAAAGTGACCATTTTCCATGGAAAATTGATCTTTCATTATCTGCTTTTAAATAACGTTTTAGTAGCCACTGAAAATTAAATTTCTATTCTGCAAATAAATAATTTTTCTTATATCTACTAATTCTTTATATGCATATTCTCTTCTAAACTGTTTTAAAAATTCTATATTAATTAAAGTATATTTTTTCTTCAATTCATTACTTTTTCTTAGTCTCATTTAATCGTCTTTGTTAGAATCCTACTGGCTTCTGAACACTATCATCCATCTATTCTAATTTTTCATAGGGCAAAATAATTTAATAAGCTCAACAATATCTTTGGATATTTATTTCTCATAGCATTTATAGAATGATCCAAAATATTAATATCATTGCAAAATAGATTAAATTTGGAGTGTTTAATAGGCAGAAAACATATTACAAACTTTTTAAATATTTTTTTCAATTCACTGTAAAAGGCATCACTATTCTGATCACTGATGTCTTAATCTCTTATTACTTTTATCATATAATTTCTCTTTTGTAAATATAATTACAATGTAATGTATGTTCTTGTCAGTTGTATCTAATGTTTTTTAAAGTTTTTTTTTGTCATTAGACAAATTTCTTTACCAATATTTATTTTCATCTATAAATTTTTCATAGTTCTGAAACTAAGTATTAAATTGTATTTTACTTTTCCTCCAATCTTACCTATGAACACTTCCATTTTTTTCTTCATACTATTAATTAATATTTGTAATGTTTTTCTTTCTAAAATGCTCATTTTTCATGTTACAAAAACAGCCTGGTCTTCCAAGCAGACACCAATTTACGCAGTAACTGTTATTCCTCATACTGATGAACATTTTTGGCTTTGGTGTAAATACCTAAATATATGATAGTTTTATCTTGGTCTTGCAATCTTATTATCACCTTACATTTACTTTATGTTTTACATTCTTATTGCATTCATGGTTATTATAACTGAGAATATATTTTCTTTTTATCCTTACTTTTATGGCAATTTTGGAATCTTTTTTTCCCATCCCTGCTCCTCTATTTTTAGGAGATTCTGATGTCTACTTGCAGTTATAGTATTTATCACATTATAAAAATAATAACCGAATCACTTAAATTCGCATGAAGTTAGAACAATGAAACAATTTTGAGCTATGATCCATAGACCCTGGAGTTAAGAATCTGCTACATATCATTACTCTAAACTATGCAATATGACATTCATACACAAGTTTTTTTTTTAATTCTACACTTTTTTTAATTAACTAAGCTTAATTTCTATATCTCTTTGCCCATTTTTCCAACTTTCCTTAATATAATTTTATCATTGATTAATTTATTTTTACTATTTCTGTGATAATCATTTGTTTTCTCTTCTAATTAATATTTTACTTATTTCACAGATTTTTACAATCTTTAAAGTTTCTTCTATTTAATTGCACAAATCTTTTTTTTCTTCTTATTTTTCTTTTTATTTGCTAACCCAGAGCCTACTTTCTGTGAAGAAATTTTGAAAATAATATATATTGTAATAAAAATGTTTATTTACTATGTACTAAGAAGCCAAAATTTTTTTTTTTTTCAAGGGCAATTAGATTTTTTTTAAAATCTTTAACTTGAAATAAAAATCCCAATTGTGATAGAATAAAACTATCATTTTTTGACTTTTTAAAGCACGGTAAAGTGTTTACTATAAAATATTTTTTATATTATTTTTAACTTTTTTAGTATCTGCACAGTAAATAAAAGTGTTTACTATAAACAAATTTTATATATATTGTTATTAACTTTTTAGTATTGGAATCTTTTCTTAATTCTTCCAATGTTAATTAAAATAAAGAGAAAAAAACAATGTAGCAGTCTATGTAATATATGAAAGAAAATTACACATTAAAAATTGATTCAATTTTAATTTGTTTATGAAAGAAAAATAAACTCTTGCAGTCAAGAGAAATTAAGATTTGCTTTTATTTTTATTTGAATTTACTATAAATACTTTTTTGATTAATTTTTTTTCTTCTAAATATACTATCTTCTCATTTGCATCTATAAAAACTTACCACATTGATATCAATGTTTGAAATTTGGTCTGTCAATACTATTACAGCAAGGGGACCAACCTGAAATATTTGTTATATCGCATTGCCATAAATTTCCAATGTATGTGTAAACTTGAAGGAAATATACTTGATAGGTTGGTTTAGGATTATCCTAAACAAATAAACAAACAGTTTTTAAGTTGAATACAAGCATTTAAAAAATAAAGAGCAATAAACCATGGGGGAAAAGACTTTTTAGGATGTGTTTTTATATACTTTGTCCGCAATTGTGAAGTTTTCCAAAAAGCCTCATCCTTAAACTCTCTTTGTCCTGAATTGTTTTTCAACAGTGTTACCATATCTTCACAATTGTTTTTTCTTCTGTCATTCAATGTCAGTGCCTTATTAGTTCATTGTGTGTGTCTATAGTTATCATATACCCTTATGCCTCCATGTATGTGGAAATTATTTCAATTCTTTAACTGTGCTATCTCCATGATTTCTTAATTTTGATGACTTTTCTATTAAAAAAAATTCTGTCTAGATTCCCATTGCAAATATTTAATTTATGCTTATTGATATCCAGAAACTATGACTTGAGAAACTATCAATTTTTTTTTTTGCTTTTATTTTATTATCATGTGGAAACATTGATCTCTGCTGGCACATCTTAAAATAAATGCAGAAATTTATTTTTTTCTTTATTATAAAGACAGCTTAGAAGCATATAATTATTAAAAAAATATTTTATATAAATTTATTATATTTAAAAAACAGTAGAAATAAAACAAAATAGATTAATCAATTAAATATTGAGAATGCAAATTAATAATCAATTCACAAATTATAGATCAATGATTACATAATCTAATAAAATATTTATATAAATGTCAATATATAAATATTAATTAAACATTATTGAAACATTTGCTTCCAAATACAACTGAAAATAATTTTTTTTAGATATAATATTTTCAATTAATATACTGATCAACAAAGATTTTTTATTAACTCATATGAAAGAAATACTTAATCTGTGAGACTTTCATGCATATTTCTCTATATTTGAACATTTTATTTTTACAATAGAATTTTTTCTTTCTATATATTGGCAACCTTAACATTATTTATTACAAATGTAAGCTTTCAAACAACAGACATTCTAAAAGGTAATACTTGAAAATACATTTCTAAATGGAGTTCTTATCTACAACAATGGCACTTGGCATTAATTGGACATAGAACAGAATATTAGATATTTGTATTCTATATTATTAAAATGATGATAAATTTAGAGTTAGTTATTATCAAAGAAAGAAAAAAGTGTTAAAAGTAAATATTTAATTTATGGTTAATAAAATTTTAAAAAATAATTTATTAACCATACTAACAAACGGCTATTTTTGTTTACCCAGTGGAAACTGCTTTTGCTTTGCTGTAACAAACTTTTTAAGAGTTATCTTTTTAAAAAGAAAATCTCCTTAAAGTGATGTAAGTTTTTGGTTTGAAATAAATATTTTACAAAAATATTGCATAAATAACCTTTAATTTGTAAACAAATTACTAAAAATTACAATTTTTCTTTAGGAATGTAGTTTTTTCTATAGCTTTGAGCTCAAACACTCCAACAATCAGAAATTGTCATTTCTATTGACATCTAGTGGCATAGCTCTCGAAGCATTGTCATGCAAATTGCCTATTGTCATTGGCTAAAAGGACTATATAATACTGACATCTTCAGATTTTTTTCAACTAATAACTTTAAAATTGTAACAGAGGTAAAATAAAACTGCAGACAGTATTGTAAGGTTATAGATAGGCTTAAAACCGCAGAGATATAACAATTGCAGCACCATTATAAAGGCCAAAACAGTAAAAACTATGTTAGCCTGTCACTACTGAGTCAAATCAGGTTAATTGAGGAATTTCAGCTATGCAAAACTGTCATTTGTTTAACTGGAAGATATTAAAACAGAACCCTACATTGATGTATTACAAGAAATATGACAAGAATTTCATTTTCAATACTTTAACAAAATAATGACTGGAAAAATTTATTGGTTTCTATATCAATACTATTTTTTAATGAAATAATTTAATTTATAACCCTGAATGGTTTAGTGCAATGATTAGAGTATTGGACTTTAAAGCATAATGTCTTCATATTGATTCAACTTCTTGCTTAAAGTTTTTTTTAATTCCTGAGCAATAATGCCATTTTATTATTTTGTATCTAATTTACAAAGTTCTAATCATTTGCTTGATTATATTGTTATTTATTTTTTCATAGTTAAAAAATATCTCTAAATCATCTTGAAACATGAGGATTGCTATAAATGTAAATTGATAATTAAGTTTTTATTTACTTTTTAATTATTTAAAAATAAATATTGGATATAAGTTAATATTTCATTTTAATATTTATTTACATCCTAAAATGGTGCAAATGCTTTTATTAGATTATTAAAAGTGAGGATCTGTATATGATCAGTATAATATTTAATACTATATAGTGATGACACAAATTATGTTATATCAATGTATATGATTTTAATTATACACTATCTAAAAAAAATATGTAAACATACAAACAATATAAATAAACAAAAAAAAAATTAAAATTCATAAATTTAATATATTTCATGACACTCGAGCAACCATTTTTCCATCTCAAAGTTCTATATATGATCATGTTTATTGCTATAGTTTTTTTAAGTTTATGCTGAAAGCACATAAAGTTTATTCTTTATTATTCTTTCCAAATTTGATATACAGTATTTTATGTAATAAAATATTATCTAAGCTTAAGGTTAAAAATTTTAATATCATTTAGGATATTCTTAAAGTTGATACTGACTTAAAAATATCAAAGTAATTAGAGAAATCATGGTTTCTTAATAATAAGATTACTATTGTTTCTATAAGAAAAAAAAAGTTACACATGATCACCATTTCTTATGCTAGCACATCTGTTATTAACAAAGGCAACCATTCATTACTCTGGTTGGCACTACTGTATGGAAAGTTTTGCCTTTGTTAAAAAAAAAGTTATTGAAAATAAAAAGAATATTGTCCAGCATATGTTAATTGTGATGAAATTCAGTCATTTGATTTTATTTAAAAAATAAAACTACAATACAATAAGTTTTTTTATTCTTATTTTTTTATAGAATGTATTTCCTCAAATTATTATTAATAACTATTATTATTTTAAATTTTTTTTGTTTATAATATAGATTTATAAATATATACTATACATATAAAAACAGCTGTGTTATTAATATCTATATGTTATTAAAACAGGCAAAACTCTCGATATAGTATTGCCACTCAGTGCAAGCCAGAGTAATCAATGGACGCTTGGATTGAAAATATTATTGTGTTTTCAATTTAAGATTCATAACTTAGTAGTTAAGTAGAGATAAAAGGTGACTGATAGAGGATTGCATTAGATCGCAAGATCTAGGTGCAGTGCTCTCAGATCCAAGGCTCCTCACTGACAAAAACTACAATCCAGAAACTAGTCTGGGGATATTGGATGAGTAAGCACTAGATGGGGATTTTATGCACAAGCCTTCTGGCATCCATTGATTACTTTGGCTTGCACTGAGTGGCCATACAGTATGGAGAGTTTTGCCTGTTTTAATAACAGTTATAAGCAAGCATAAAAAATGGTGATCATGTAATATCTATATGAGTGTTGAAGACTATTGTTCACTTGCAGTTCAATAAATAATACGTATTTTATTCTAATCAAAGTTTATCAATAAAACAAACTAGTATAGGTTACGTTCGATGTGCACAAGAGGTGTTAGGAACAAAATATAGCATATATTGTGCTTCACTATATACATATATTCTAAGGCATTTTGATAATAATATGAAAGTGTGGAAAGCTTTAAATTAATTAATTGATATTAAAATGATAAACTATACTCTTTAATGCATATTAGCTAAAGGAAGTCTTTACCTTTGCTAGATACATCTTCATGATTGTCAAAATTACTCATACACTCACAAATGTATATAATATTAAAATTCTCTATATAACAGATTAGACAATAAGGGAAAGGATATTAATTATGCCATCAGTTTGGTGAGACTATATAACAAATATTAATAAATGGAAAGAATTGATAGAATTATATTGTGTTATAGGATAAGCTTATGAAAGGTATTTGGGCTGTATGGCTGAAGTTTAAGAAAATAGAAAGTCTTAAGGTTTATAAAAATAAATACAAAATGATAATCATTCTTGAAAAGATTTGATCCTAGGTGAGGATCTGGTCAAAAGTGAAAATGTAAAGAATAGTTAAGTTATTCAATGTGTTCAAAAGTTTTATGACAGCAGAAATATCTAATAGCAATGGTAGTAATAAAGATTTGGAATGGCCGAAGCAATAGATAAATGGTTAAAAGAATTGAGATCTGAAAAGAAATGAAAAACAAAGTTTTTCCACAAAAGGGGGGGGGGGTTGAATTCGGTAGTATGTTAATAATATTAATGAATAAAGTATTGTGTAAAAAATTCATAAATAATGTTGAATACTGTGGTTACAGAAAAATTTTAAAGAGAGTAAAATAGGATTGCAGCATCTTCAAATGGAGTATCATGGAAGAAGGTATAATATTTCCTTCCAATTAACCAGTATGAAACAAAATACAAGAGTGATTGAAAGCCAACATGTATTTATAATAATAATTTTGATATGAAAAAGAATTTAATTTTCTAGACAAAAAAAAACTGAACAAGTTCACCCTGAGAAATATAAAAATGAAAGTGTGAATATGGTTATATTCAATGAAGACAGTTCTGTTGCATAGATATATGATGAGAATTCTGTGTGTTAAAGTATAATGGCAAAGTGATAGACTCTAGAATTGAAAATCAATGGATTGCTATCCAGTTCTATCACTTCTAGTATTTAATTTTTTTTTTTATAAATTCTCAAGCAGTTAACCATCATTAATTTATTATTAGTAGTATAATGATATAATTAAAAATGCTGATTGACATTAAAAAATCAACAACATTCAAAACAATGCTTGATTAAAAGTAGAAGTAAATGATTTTACTCATTGATGTTACCAAAATAAGGCAGAGACATAAAAAATGTTAAGTAGAAACAAACAAAATGAAATCATAGTAGATGACGTAGAAGATAGATATCATTTAGTAATTGGATAAGAAAATTGCTTCTAGTGATAAACTATATATATAAATATAAATATTGATGGGTGAAATGTTATAAAAAGTTTATTATATTGATGGGTGAAATGTTATAAAAAGTTTATTATGTATTTTACAATATTGATTTTCATATTGGTTCTTGTGACACAGAATAATAAAGGCCAATGTAAATGCACAATTAAGTAATAAATAAAATGAAAATGTAATATATTTTTTCAAATGAGAATGAAATTTTCTGTAATTATCTGAGAAAAAAATATTACAGTAGAATTCATGTGCAAAATTGTACCTATCGAAGAGGCCAGGGAAGATAAAATAAATATGGTAAATATAGTTCAAAGGCATTTTAAAAGAAAATCCTAAAGGCTATTAAAAGCTAGAGTATGTGATTGTATAATGCAAATTGGTTTATTACTGAAATGCCAGTATTTATTAACTAATATCCTCTATCATTTATTAGAAAAAACAGTTGAAAAAGAAATGGTTGTAAGGATTATTGAGCTTAGAAAATTATTCTATAACATCCAGTGTTCGAATTTCATAGAAGTATGGGATACAGTTTTAAAATTCTCTAAAATAAATATGAATAAATATGACTTGAGATGATAATGCTGTGGAATAAAATGTTTTTGAAAATAGATTTGAATTCTTAATATTATCAGATTCCTCAATTCTCTTTAGACAAGATGCAGTCAACAGAGTTCATTTTAATTTCAAAGATTTTAAAAAGGAGTATTCAGAGTCAATCTTAGGGAAGAATATGAGTTGTTACATAAATTAATTCTGTACATAGTAATTTTGAATAAACATTTTAAAAAACAACAAACAAACAGAAAGATATAAACTAAAATTAGAGGATAATTTATATTACAAAATCTTTAAAACTGAAATTATTTTAGATAGAACAATTTCTTGACTATGTATTAAAAACAACAATTTTGAGTTGATAATGAATATTTTATTCTAATAAGACTCATTATTGTAGATTTATTTCTAAACAGAGTGCAATAAACAAGCCTAATACAATGATTAAAAAGAAAAAAATATTCTAGAAGATATACATGTAGAAGGTTTAACAAAATTAAAATCTTTTAATAATTGTGTCTATTTTGAATACTTAAGATCATTTTAAGGCTTCTTGAATGTCGTGATGCATCTAAGCAAGCCATAGATTGGATGTTGAAGCAATTGAATGATAAATGTTTAAGACTTACAGAAATAAAGTTTAGTGGAAAAACTAAATCTTACAGGTGTCTGCTACTATAATGTTGAACATACTTTAGATCAATTAGAAGGAAGATCAAAGCTAAATCAGGTCATTAATCCATATATATGGAGTCTCAAAGATGAGAATCTTTAGACCATGAGATATTCTTGCAACATTATAATACATAAATATAACACTGATAAAGAAAAATTCTGTAATGAACATTTTTAAAAAAAAAAGTAAAAATATTTTAATGTGGAAGAAAAATCTAGTACAGAAATTATATAGATGTGAAACGTATCAATTTAAAAAGTGAGGTATGTAGAGGGCAAATATTCACAAATTTATGTAGATATGATTAATAAGTGTGGTTGAGAGGTCAGCATAGCTGCCTTACAAGCAGATGTCCTGGGTTAGCGGGTTCGCTTCTCGGCCGATGCTATGACACATGAAAAAAAAGTAAAAAAAATATTCACAAATCTAGGTAGATATAATTACTAAGTTACTACAAATTAAAACAAATTGGTAAATGCTTTTGAATTGTGGTAAGAAAACTTAGATTTTAAAAAAAAACAAACAAACTAGTGAATAGATTGTCATAGAAATTAAGATTCAAGGTTATTAGAGATCAAAATATTAGCAAAAGTTGTTACATTATAACATTTTAAAAACTAATGGTCAATTAGAAAAAAATGGACAAATTGTAAAAGTAAAGACAAAAAAAAAAAAAAAAAATGCAAAAAAATTCATTTGGGAAATGAATGAGCAGTTAGAGATTACAGGAAGCATCTTTTCTATAATTCATGATGTGGTAAGTAAAATTTGGTATAAACTTGGAGTATGTTAATAGTATGACTACCTCAGAAACAATATATTTGAAATATTCATCAATGAATAGTATTCATTTATAATTAGAAAAATAAATAAATAAACTGGGGTACCATTTCATATGTAAAGATATGGTTAATGATGTTTAGGCATATTTTTTTAATCCATTTTGTCACAAATCATTTTAAATAAACTTCTTTGCCCAGGTAATATTAATTTAAATAATCTGATTTAAAAATTAAAGCTTGGTTTGTAATATTTGTTAGGGAATATGCTCGGCACATTTATTTAGGTAAGAATATATCTGCGTCCTTCCTTAGTCTATGTGAAAGGTCCAACAATATTGCTAAAACATAATAATACTATAATATGGTTTTAATTTCTCCTTATATGTAAAAACAAAAATACTTAATTATAATTATTAATTAGAGAAAATATAACTTACTATTAAAAATTTATCGGCTGAACGTTTTCGAGGAACCATGCCTCATACTCATAGCCTTCATGAAAAGTGTAATAAATATATGCAAATGTAAATATTCAAATAAGCTACTGTTACGTAGCCCATTTTTTCGAGATCTCGAAGCACGTGTCCTTTCGGTTAATGGCATGGATGTCTCTATTAATATAGAATGCCTCCTTTATTTTTCTCCTGTAATCATTTGGCTCTGAACATAAAATAATGGGGTTGGCAGGTTGAAGTTGTGCCCAGATTGTTTACTATGTTCGAAAAATACGGAGGATGTGTTGCTGTTCTTTGAGCTCTGTTGAATGTGTAACGATGTTGAGCCAATCTGGTATTAATTGTGGCTTTGTTTCCCCATAATATGTAGCGTGGCATCCGGCTGAGGGCAGGAAATAGAGTACACCACATGTGGGGTGAGCGATCGATCAATGTGGTCTTTAGAGTTATTGATCAACCTATTGGAATTGGGTGGAGTTCTGAATATTATGTTGAATTTATTGTTTAAAGTTTTCGTTAGTTTGCTGGATATTTTAGGGATGTAGGGGATTGTTATTCTAGGTAGATTAGTGCGAGGTAATTTATTGTTTATTGTACTATTAAATTTCATGATTTTCTTTTTAATGGTTTTATATTTGAATCCTGCTGCTAATAGATCTTTAGTATAATTATTTATATTTTCCTTCCTATGTGCTTCATATTTACACAGATGAAAGTTTCTAAACAAAAATGCATTAAGACCTGCAAATTTGTGCGATGCGGGTGAGTTAGAGTTAGGGTGGATACAGCTGTGAATTTCAAATGGTTTAACAATCATTTTGTAATCTATTGAATGGCGATTTCTCGATAAAGAGAGGTCAAGATATTTGAGTTCTTTATTATTTTCATATATGATAGTGAATGATAGTTTGGTTGAGTTTTGTAATTCACGTTGTATATTTAAAATATTATTTTTAGAGATTATGATGAAAATATCGTCTACATATTGTATATATATGAAGTCTAGGTTAGTGTTGAAGTATTTTGGAATGATGGATTGCTTGTATTTATTTAAATATATACTAGATAAAACACCACTAATAGGAAGGCCCATGGGCCAACCATCTTGCATTGTGTACCATTTGTTTTCGAAGAGTGTAAATATATGGGAATCAAGCCATGTCAAGAAGGCCATAATAAATTTAATTCTTTCATTAGGACAAGATACTCGTAACAGCTCTTCGTGTATAATTTGGATGGATGCTTTTCTATTAATTGATCCGTATAATTCCTTCACATCCATCGTAGCCATAACAGAACTATGAGAGATTTGAGTATTTTTAATTCTGGAGATGAATTGAAAAGATGAATTTATCATGTAAGAGCCGTGTAAGAGCGTTACGAGTAATCTTGTCCTAATGAAAGAATTAAATTTATTTGGCCTTCTTGATGGCGACCATATATTTACACTCTTCGAAACAAAGGTACACAATGCAAGAGGTGGCCCAGGTTTCCTATTAGTGGTGTTTTATCTAGTATATATTTAAATAAATACGAGCAATCCATCATTCCAAAAATTTCAACACTAACTAGACTTCATATATATACGATATGTAGACAATATTTTCATCATAACCTCTAAAAATAATATTTTAAATATACAACGTGAATTACAAAACTCAACCAAACTATCATTCACTATCACATATGAAAATAATAAAGAACTCAAATATCTCGACCTCTCTTTATCGAGAAATCGCCACTCAATAGATTACAAAATGATTGTTAAACCATTTGAAATTCGCAGCTGTATCCACCCTAACTCTAACTCACCCGCATCGCACAAATTTGCAGGTCTTAATGCATTTTTGTTTAGAAACTTTCATCTGTGTAAATACGAAGCACATAGGAAGGAAAATATAAACAATTATACTAAGGATCTATTGGCAGCAGGATTCAAATATAAAACCATTAAAAGAAAATCATGAAATTTAATAGTACAATAAACAATAAATTACCTCGCACTAATCTACCTAGAATAACAATCCCCTACATCCCTAAAATATCCAGCAAACTAACGAAAACTTTAAACAATAAATTCAACATAATATTCAGAACTCCACCCAACTCCAATAGGTTGATCAATAACTCTAAAGACCACATTGATCGATCGCTCACCCCACACGTGGTGTACTCTATTTCCTGCCCTCAAGCCGGATGCCACGCTACATATTATGGGGAAACGAAAGCCACAATTAATACCAGATTGGCTCAACATCGTTACACATTCAACAGAGCTCAAACGAACAGCAACACATCCTCCATATTTTTCGAACATAGTAAACAATCTGGGCACAACTTCACACCTGCCAACCCCATTATTTTATGTTCAGAGCCAAATGATTACAGGAGAAAAATAAAGGAGGCATTCTATATTAATAGAGACATCCATGCCATTAACCGAAAGGACACATGCTTCGAGATCTTGAAAAAATGGGCTACGTAACAGTAGCTTATTTGAATATTTACATTTGCATATATTTATTACACTTTTCATGAAGGCTATGAGTATGAGGCATGGTTCTTCGAAAACGTTCAGCCGATAAATTTTTAATAGTAAGTTATATTTTCTCTAATTAATAATTACAATTAAGTATTTTTGTTTTTATAATAATACTATACAAATGGCATACTCATCAATCATTTGATTAGAAAAGAACTATAAATAAAATGGGGCATTATTTTTACATTTTAAAAAAGATAGTTGATTATGTTACACATAATATTGTAGTTCTATTTCCAATGAAAAATGATAGTTAACAATGTTCAGTTATATATTTTTATTCTTATTTTATCATAAGTCATTTAAAATAATTTTTTAATCCACAAAAAAAGGGAATAGATATATTTTTACCAAGATGAATACATTAAGAATATCAATACTATCATTTTCTATTCCAAATTAGAACACCAACACTAAAGGCAAGCTTTAATTTTTAATAAATAGTATCTGGGTGAAGAAGTTTATTTAATATTAGGGATCAAAAATCTGCATGAGCATCATTAAATATTTTTTCTTTATGCAAAATGGTGATCTATTTTATTTACAATTCTTTTCCAATCAAAAATTATCCATTATTGATTATGATAACCATATAGTTTCAGAAATAAATATAGTCATGTTCCATCAAGACTATGCCAAGTTCTAGTGAAATTATTTATAAAGATTTTTCATTCTTTCCTATATTTTATACTTTGAAGATTTTTTATAGATGTATTCCAGTGTTCTCCAACACTCAATCCATTTTCATAAATGGATTTTATCAAATATTACATTTTTATCTAATGAATCACCAACTTCTGTGTGTGCATAAAATATAACAATTTATCCAGTATTTTTGTTTTCAATAAGCTATGATAATTGCCAAATAATAAAGAAGGAATAAAATAATAGAAATGGTAGAGAAGTGTTTAAAGCAAACATTCTTATCTAAATTAACACACTAAGTAAATTCTCTATTGCTATCCTCATTTTGTATAAAATGAATTCTATATTATTATTACTTCTTTGAAAAAAAAATTAAAATGATTTGTGATAAATTAAACATACAATATATTTATTTTTAGTTATCATTTCCAATCAAATGGTATAGTAGAACATATGAAACGAATGTTCACAGTTATTAGAAAAATATGTTGTTTGCAAAAATTAAATTTTAAGAAGTATTACATTATGCTTTATAATTAAAATCTCTTTTGTGAAAGAATACTGGTAAAATTCAAAATTAATTATCAAAAGATTATGAATTCAAAGCTAAAAATTTATATAGTCTAATAAATAATGATCTATCAATATCCAGATTATTTTTGACACAAAATTTATGCAGAATTAAAAAAAATGATAATTATAAAAGAACAACAAATTGGATTAAAATAAATAAAACAAACATGAATTATAAGTCATGAGAATTTTGTGTAGAGTTGATAGATAAAAACAATGAAACTAAGGCCAAAAGTTTATTAATAATTTTTATTAGCCATTTATTAGACTAGAGGTTAGCTATTTAATGAATAATATTTTGTAATGTAATTTTCACTATGTGTCAAAATTGTGAGGGCAGTAAGTTTGACATTTATCAATTAAAGTGCAGTAATTGGCTGACTACATATACTAAACAATGATAAAGATATGGTGTAAGAGATTGTATTCTGAGCCAACTGATGAGTGAAATGTGCATCTTGGTCATTATACACCTTTTTCACATCTTTGGTCTTTATGATTACACCCCTCTACAAGGTATTAAAAGCACAAACCAACCACTACCTTGTGTGAGAATGGTGTAGTGAAAATTACACTAAAGAAATATTATTCATTAAGGCCAAAAGTTATTGCTCTATATTATAAAATGTAGATCTAATATTTAGAATTTAAAAATATGACAGGTCTAAAAATCAGGAATCAATTACACTGAACTTTTAAAAAATATTTCTCAGCTAAAGATAAAAAAGTTCCCATACACAGTGATCATGTGATGGTTAATGAGAAAGAAGTCTGGGGCAAATTAGACTGGCCGCTAAAAGAATGATGTATTAAAACAACATATGTTCATAGAATCATAATGAACACTACTAAAGGAATAAAAATAATGATGTATAACATCACTATTTTACTGAGTAGTAGGAACTAGGAATTAATATAAATTAAATAATTAAGTGGTGATTAATTAGAAAAGATGAGGGGATAGGGATGGAATTTGTCATGTTTTATTTTTAGTAATGATTCACTGTATATGTAAGTAGATCACTCAGAATTGAAACATTTGTCTTTAGATTTGTCACTTATTAATTGTTGTTTTGTGAAACTTGGTTAATTATTTTGTCGAGTCATTTTGTATGTTTATGTCCAAACATAGTCAATAGACATTGAAACAATATATATTGGGGGAGGGAGGCACAAGTGGAAAAAAAATTATTTGAATAAAATAGAATGTCATTCGAATTTCATTTTTGTGCATGTTAACATGTAATTTTATTATGTTTGCAAATGCTTTCATTTTCCAAGAGAATTGTGGAGAAAAAGTAGTTTTTCTTAGCTTTTTTTAAAATTATCGAGATAGAGAATTTGAGTCCAAATTCTGTTCAAACTTTTTTACAACACAAATATCAAAACGTTGAACATTTGACATCTTAGAAGATGATATAAATATATGTCTTTTTAAATATATCAAAATATGTTCGATAAAAATTTTTTTTTGTAAATTGGTTTAACACAAAAGTATCTAGAGATGTAAGTTGACATAATTTTATCAAAAAAAAAAAAAGGATATATAATGATAACTGATATGGCAATTGGGCATGCATTCTTTCCTTTCCTTAACTGACAATTAAAATAATACTTCAAATTTCTTGGAAATAGTGTGATCTTCTCTTCATAATATAATTGATAGCAAAAAAAAATTAGAATAACAAATATTCTAAAATTCTAATTGTTATGAATATTTTCAATGAAATGACTTGGTGTGGGTGCTACTTTTATTTATTTACTACAGTAGATTTCAACTCTGAAAAACACATGTAAAAATTATTAAAGCTATTTCTAGAAGAATCTTTTTATTATTAATTACTTTTAAGACTTCCTCATTTTTAATAATTTTTTATACTAAGACAAATATTAATCTTACAAAATATTTTATAAACATTAGTTGTTGAATAATTAAACTGTCAAACACACATTAATTTCATTTTTATTTTTGAGATTTCAAACTATATATTATAGATGTTGCAAATTTAATTAAAATATTTACTGCATAAATTTTAAAAATCTGTGTTTGTATTTCTTAGAATAGATAGATATGAAAATATTTATCCCTGTTTGCTCTTTAAATAACTAAAATCAGTGATTTAACTCTCAATTTTCTATGATTTACTTATATATAACTTGCCTGTAAAAATACAGTAAAACTGTTATATGATATATTACAAGCCCCCCCCCCCCCAATGCACATTGTATGCAATAGCTTTCGCTGATAAATTATGATTATAACAGAATACACATTATTTACTGAATTGCATATGTACAGTACTTTTCAACACACACACATATGTAACACAGACACATTTCAATATAACAATCAACCCTTAAAGCAATCAACAATCTCAATCTGCAGTCAAGGCAACCTCCTTTAATATGTATATAACATTTCAATATAATAGTATTTATATATAAATTAAGATTATAATATAAACAAAATTAATAAAAATGTAATAATTTTATCACTTAACAAAGATACTTGAAGAAATTTATTAAACTTCATAAAACTTTAAGCTTTAAACTTAGAAAACATTTTATTTTGAAATATTGAGACATCAAATTCAGAAAGGATAATAAATTGAAAAATAAAGTGTATGTACTTTCAATGTAAGCCCCCCAAAAAAGCATTATTAATAAACAAAATGTTTTTATTTACTTTTTTTTTTTTGGATAGCATGTAACTGAAGTAATGAATATTGATACAATATATATCATAGCTTCACTATATAAATGTGCATAACTGGTATAATCATACATACAAATAAAATAACAAAATTATTGATTGCACTATTAGTAGAACTTTTATTAGTATTACAAATGATATCCATGTTACTATGACCATTTAACAATAATGGAAAACTTCTATATCTGAAAAGAAAAATTATTTGTGAATTCATCAAAGTTGATTGAATCATTTTTATGATTCTGATGATTAATTTTAATTTAAACACACTACGAGTTAAAACATTGATGTAGATAGCTAATAAATTATTTTTGTATAGTAATTTAAAAATTGCTATTTCCAAAAATAATCATAATGGTGCTGATTACAATTTATTGCAGATGCATAAAAAAAATTACAAGGAATATAGTATTTTAACAGAAGTATAGTCATGGTTTTACTTGATGTTATTATTTTAAATTTCTGCATTAAAATAGTAGGTACATTTGAAATAAGAAATGTGTAGTATTTTGTAACCCAGATTTTGCTGGGATTTTATTAGAAACCCCCCTACCCCAATAGATTAGGAAAATTCTGAAATGAAAAAAAAAAGTGATAATGTTTTGTGAGAGAAAAATAAAAAGGTTTGCTGGTTGCTGTGGAAAGCTTGGATAAGAAGTAGTGAAATTCTTGATCTTGTTGCAGCAAGGTAAAAAGTATCAATCTATTGCAGATTTTTATGATCCCTTCCACAATAACATTTAATATTTATACCATTAAAAGATTTCTGATATCGAATAGAGTTCCAGAATGTATTATGAAGCTGACTTTTAATACATTTGATAGTTGATGAGATTGGAAATCTTTGAGAATGAAATTCTTTCTTTTAAAGAAATCACATCAACAATTTATAACATAAAGCCTGTTAATAGTTTATTTATATTCAGTTTGCTAAACTGAAATTAAAAAAAATAAAATGAGGCCAGAAAAAGGTTTGAGATTACTATGCTAATTTCTTGGAAAATGCAAAAACACTTTGATTCAAAACAGAAGAATTTTTACTTATCAAAATTATCTTCCTAAGTATTGATGGCTATTTCTATATTTTCTGGGATGTTGTTCATCCTTGATAACCTCTTGTGGTTTGTTTGAAGAATAGAAATAAGGAAGCAATATTCCTTTGCTTTTTAACTACTTTTAGAAATAAAGGCGAATGGAAGCATTCGCTTTTTCAGGGAAAATGTTTTTTTTTTTAAAAAAAAAAAAGACTAAGTAAATCAATATTCACGTTTGTGACATGAATTCATCAACGAAATTACTGCAGTGAAGTGAACAACTATTGTAGCCGGTTAAAAAATTAAATGCAATTTTTCAATTATATTTTTACACATACTAGAATAAATGAATTGCAAATTTTGATTACTTAATTAATCCAATTAATAAATAATAACCTATAAATAAATATTTGGGTTGTGTCAAGTTAAAATGTTTCTGTGTCTAATTAAATACTCTACACACACATATATATATATTCACAAGTTACATTTATTTAGTTTAGTTTTAAAAAAATATCTCAACGACCCCGAAACTGAACTTTTATAAATTCAGAGTTTGGACTTTGTTAAAAGATTAAAAATTCATACAATGTAAGCGAAGAAAAAATTCTTTTGAAGATCTCGGTCACTACAGGCGGTTAGTTAGTAATCCACAGTCACGTGAGAAAATAGGTTTCAGGAATAGTAAACCGTAATCTTTTGAAGTTTACGCCGCCATCTTGTAAACAATCTCGTTCATAATTAAAGCAAAGTAGATGATTTAGACGAGCTAATAGATCTTAAAGAATTCTTATAGCAGTAGTTATTTGGTCCATGATTTCTTTTCTAGCATCCAGCGACCAACTAAAGGTTTCGTGTTTTTCTTCTAGTTGAGATTTATATTCTGAATCATGGGAAAATTTCGACGATTCTATTTCCACGATTGTAGGGGAAATAGGTTAATTTTAATAATAACAATGTAAATTAGTCAGTTATCTATTAAAATTTAAAAAATGTATCTTCGTGATGATATTTTTTGCTGAAGATTTTTATTAGGGAATATGATTTACTAATGAAGAGTTTTATGGAATCTGTTTTAATCATCTCGGCTAGAAACGGTAATTTTATAAACAGAGCAGGTCTGTTTCATTTCGTGTCAAGATGGCAGCTTTCGGGACGAAACTATGTGTGTACATGATGTGGTATTTCTCGAACCTTTTCGGTTTTTATTCATGATATCGGTTCGTTACAAAATGAGTACTATTTTTAAAGTTCTAATCTTTATTGCTTTGAGTCTAACGCTTTGTGGAATCGTATATTTTGGTTATTTTTGTCCAGAAAAGGTTTGTGCATTTAGCACTGGCAATCCTACCCCAGGCTACCGTACTAGTATCAACTTAATTTTAAATAAAGCTGGAAAACCTTTAACTTTTTGGTCCAAGCCTGTAGGCTTAAAATCTAAAAGAAGTGGCGATAAAGAGTCTGAAACGAAAACTTTATCTTATGCATCCTATTCGGAGACCAAAAAGAGTGAATTTGATATCAATGGACGAGATGTTATTGTATTTTTACATATTCAAAAGACTGGCGGTACAACTTTTGGTCGGCACTTAGTTCATAATCTAGAGCTTGAACGGCCTTGCGAATGCTTGCCCGGTGTCAAACGGTGTAAATGCTATCGCCCCAATACTAATGATAAATACTGGTTATTTAGCCGCTATTCTACAGGATGGCGATGCGGTTTACACGCCGATTGGACCGAACTAACCAATTGTGTGGATAATGTCTTGGATAAGAAGGAAGGGGAGCAAATTAAAAGAAGGTATATTAAATTTTAATTATCTACTTTTTTTATGTCTTTTTTGTTTATTATATCAAATAGGTTTTGATTGTTTTTATAAAGAACCTTCGAATCTGACTATGAGGACTAGAATTAGAATTGTTCTTTGTTTATCCCAGATCATATAACTTGCGTCAAGTTGATAAATATTGAAACCTAATTAATGTATCATTTAATTATGTTAAAGTTGCATTTATTAGGCCAAATACTAGAACGCTTACCTCGCAGTTAGACTAGTTGCTTTTAAATTGGAATCCTATTATTATAATAGTATGCCCAATTAGAGACAGATTATTTCTATATGAATTATTCATAAGTTTGTTTTGTTAATAAATTATGTTTAATAGATGATTTTATTTATTAACGAAGTTTATTATAAATCTTTTAGTCTTTCTACTGCGGTTTATATTCTCTTTAATCTCTAATAAGAATCTGCCTGCATCTATTATTTACCCTAGCCTATGTATTATTTATCATTATTATTTTTCTTTTGTCCAATAATAGACGAATGTGCACGCACATATAAAAGTTTTAATTCGTGTTTACATTAACGATTTTAAGTAACGTTGTGTGTCAAAAAAAATGTTAAAAGTTTTTTAATTTAATTTAGGAGGAAGTTGATAATGTTGAATTAATCTGTTGATTACGGTCATATATTAGTTTTCATTCTTTGTTTTATCTATTAGTATTTATAATGATCATAAAGTTAAATTATTATAAATCTCACTCATTGAATATAAATTTGTACTATATTCGCGAAAATTATTAAATATTGAAAAATTAAACGGAAGATTTATGTCTTACAGGTATCGAGGAATAGTTCGGTTTGTGTACAAATGTATATACATAGGACTTAAGGTTCTGTAACTATGGTTAAGCTTAAGATATCTTAGTTTGAAAATGGTGCATGTTTGCGTTAATCAAAGTCATCTCCCAGTTTTACATTGAGTGCAGATTTTTTTTTAAAAAAATTAGATCTTAAGATCAACGATGATCTTTGAATGCTTATACAGAAGCTTCATTTTCTGTATAGATAAATATGAATGGGAGTTTGATTTGGATATAGCCACTATTTAAAGCTATTTTTTGATTGGCGTATGATGATGCATACTAATGAATATAACACAAGTACTACATTTAGCATATCCGAATTATCAAAGTGTTTATTTTTACAATATTTATGTTCTTGTTAAAGCCATATACTACGGTTTTATGCATGTTTTCTGAGTGAAAATTGAGTTGAGATTATTAGGATACTAATACATTCTGACAAAGTGATAAAATAACTCTTGGTTATTATTATTATTGGTAATTTGCCATCATTTACATCTATATATATTACCATAATTAATTATAATATTACAATTTTATATAGCACACATTTTGTCCATTCATGAGACCTAACTATTAGGTTGATATGTGAATTTTGATAATGAGGAAAAAATAAATTAATAAATCAGAATTTTTGATTGAAATAACATTGTGTGGGAATAGTTTATTTTTGAAGAAATTATATTCGATTGTGAAAAAAATAAATATCTTTATATATAAGATATATTCTAGAATTTGCTAACTATTAATGTAGAGTATTAATTCTATCACAAGTATCATTTTATAGTGGTTCCTTTATTATTCCCAGATTTTTCAACTTTTCATAATCACTGACCTACTTTTTTTTTTTTTGAATAAGCATTTTGTTGATTTTTTCATTTACAAAAATAGTTAATTTTTTATGATCAGTAAATAAGATTATGTTATATTAAAAGATTTTCTTTTGAAATGTTGCACTGATGAATGAAGGGGGTGGGTATCAATGTATGTTTGCCACTAAAAGTTCAAAGACTCACTAATTTCCGTTGCATATGATTTCTAATAAAAAAAAAGATTGCTGGAAATGTACATTATAAGATCTTCTTGGCATAGTGTTAATCCACACACAAACCATGTCCATGATCTGGAATTTAAATCATAGCTGATTGAACCTTTGAATTTTTTTCGGATCACAAATATTCTTAGGGATTTGTTTTTGTTTTCAAATAGTCAGTTTATAACCTAATAAAATAGTCGTCCATTAAGTGAATATCTAGCATTTAATATAATTCTCAGTTCAATCTGTGTTGGTCATAGAATGTCAAAGTCTATATTATAAGATAGTTGGATGATAATAGATTGAAAATGACTGAAATTACATCTTTGATTAGTCATTTTCACAGAGACTACTTCTAATTAGTCAGATTAAAACTCAGTTCCACAACTAAGTGGACAAATGAGTAAAAATAAGCTTAGGTTGAAGGGGTACTATTTTTTACTTAAGTATATCTATGTAAATAAGTAGTTTAGTGATGTATAATCTTGCAGAAGGAAATTAATCTTCTTACATGCATTATTAGATTAAATTTATGTGCACTCACCTATCAGTATGTGTTTTAAAAGCATAAATATAACACTTATGGTCAGAGCTTATTCTTATATAAACCAGCCCTTATTGACCATGATTAAATCAGGACTTGATCTTATTATAAGCCTGATATTTCAAATTAATATAATTCAAAATCACAGATTTTTAAAAATGAGAAACTTTCTCTTTGCTGTGGTATGTAAACTAAATTTGTACAAATAATTAGTTAATTCAAATACCAAGTTCATAAGTTCAAGTCCTGATTTAACACAAGCTCTAAACCTGTGTTACACTCATTGTTTTAAAACACTTATTGAAACGTTAATCTAATAACACGTGTGAAGATTAATTTCCTTCCAAGATTAAGTATATGTATATATAAATTTTAGTTTTTATACTTGTTAAGAATTCATTTTTTTTAAACAATTGCCATGTATCAGAAATGTATTTATTTATTTAGCATATTGATTTTTTTTTTTTTAAATCAACTATTAACAAAATATTATAAAGAAACTTGTTCTAACCAGAAAATAGATTCACTAGTATCTTTATTTTCCTTCAGTTCTGCCGCTGATGCCATGGAGATAGATTTACTAGTATCTTTATTAAATCCTTCAGTTCTGCCGCGGTTGCCATGGATTTAACAATTATTAACTGTTTTTCAAGATTTGTGTTTGTTCACATCTATATAAGTCAGTGGCTGCTAAACTCCATTTATGAAGTATATAAGTGCAATAACCATGATTTTTCCTGAATATGTTGGTGTTGCGTTTAAGAAGATCAGATCCAGCTATTTTATTATTGGATCCAGAAAAGATAATTTTTGGAATCTCATAAGACTTTTATTTTTACATCATATTCTTTAATTGTAGATTTTTGATTGAACATTTAATAATATTTATTATATATTATGATCATTTTTATGAATTGAAAAAAAATAGTTTTTTTAATTTCATTGAAGTTTTGTGATCTATGATGTAGTGATAAATTGTTAAAGCAAGCAAGAAGAAATTGCTAATTACTTATGTGAGACTCTTAAGTTATCAAATTTAGATCCAATCAGAACTGCATGAAAATCCAAATTTAATTGATGGAAATAGAGACTACTTTTCATTGTAAAAATAGAAAGCAAAATATCAATTGCTTAATTTCAATTTTTTTTCTAAATTATATTTCTAATGCAGTATTAAAAGAAAATGAAGTTGGTGTGAAATTTCAATTAAATAGCTGGTAAATTAATTGGATTTTTATGTTAAATTTAATGATTGAACTAAAGAAAAGGTCTGTAAATGATAAACTATTCATAGTGAGAGGTATTAAGATACAATGGTACAAGAATTTAAAATAAGAAATGAGTTAGTTGTCTTGTAGAATAAAATATACAATTATAAGATTGTATCTAGTATCTGAAGTATATGTATTATATAGTATGAATAATAAGATTTTACTGATAAATATATAGGCAGTGTACAGTAGATGTTGGATTAATCTATAAAGGAAGTAGGGATTGAATTGTATTGATGAACTTTATTTTTTATTTTTTAATTGCAAAACTTGCTTTGAGAGAACAAAACTTAATTAAGAAAGCAATCCTTAGACAGACTAACATTTAGGTTTATATAAATAAATATAATCATATTCTAACATGCAAAAAATATTTTATAAGGTTTATCAGATTTTCACTTCTATATTATAAATACTGCTATAGTAAATTTAAGAAAGTATAGTGTTTTTATTTTATTTTAATCTTTTTAACATTAAAAATGATGGCTTTAGTTGATATATAGTGCAATAAGGACACTTGTTTCTTGTAAGCTTCTGTTATATGGCTAACAAATAAGTGTCCAATGATTTTTCTGATCTTAAGATTGAGAAAAGAATGTCTGAAAGTATGTAGTCAATTGAATTGAAACAAAAAGAAAACTATTACTAAAGATGTGTGGCTCATTATGACTTCCACCTTTTTATCTATTGGCTGTATATCAACAGCAGCAATGTCTAGTATATTGTGGGTTTGAATGAACTCTGCTCTTCTTTGGGATATTGCCTTTTAATTATCACACTGAATATTGAACATCAGATGAAGAGAGAAGTGAAAATTCATTGGTAGCCATTTCATAGCAATTGACTCATACTGTCTTAGTTTAATTGATTGAATTCATCACATTTCAGGCAATTATCACTGAGGATTAGGTCCCTGCTATGATGAATGATTATAATTTGAATCTATTATAAGCTGATTCTATATGTAATTTTATCAGCAATACAATCCTTTTTCATCGTTAGCATAATTTTTCAGGAATTGGTGAGAATTGTTGGATATAATTTTTCTCTCTATTTTAAATTATTTTATAAGTTCAATGATTTTCTGTTGGATAAAATATTTGTCAAAAGAAAACAATTTATGAAATAGCCTCTTATAAACTAATGGATTGAGTTTTTTGTTGATATTATAATTGTAGGGAAAAAAATAGTGTTCTTTAGAGTAATACTCTGGAAGTCTGCAAGAGTAATGCTAAATTTGACTGTAATTTGAATGATCTTGTTTTATTTAGACATCTCTTCAATTCTGGTTTGGAAAAAGTTTGCCTGAAAATTGAGATAGTTAGTGACATACTTTGACTGATAATCTTTTTCTATAATTCATTTAATTCTTTTAAAAGTTTTTGTGACTGGATTTGTTCCTTTAAGTATTTATAAATGCAATGTTATTAAGATGGTTGATTTTGAAGAATTATTGTAAGATTTTGAATGTTTTTTAAAAATTTTTATTGCTAACTTTTAACTTTGATAACATTTGATAATTTACTATTTTGCTTGTTTTTTGGTCATTCTGTATGATGTGATTCATTTTTTGATTGCTTGCTTATTTGGACATTTTATATTTAAATAATATTTTGTATTCTCTACAAATTTCAAATTTACAACTTTATATTTAGTACAGTAGTAGAAGAAGGACTAACTTGAGTGTTAAAGGTTTTTAAATCAAACCATTTCTCAAGCCATAAATCATTATTATTATTTGGTTGTTTTAAATTGGTTACTTAGGAAATTCTCAAGAATTTAATTTTTTTAGAGGGGGAGGGGCAAGTAAAAAAAACGAAAAAGAGAAAGCAAAAACCTTTTGATCTTTTAATGATTTACCTACCTGCATATCATTTCTTGAATTAAAGTACCCAAAATTTTTTTAAAAAATAATTTTCTGAAAATAAATTTCTCAAAAAAATGTTTGAAAAGTTTGTCATCTTCATTATTTTGGAACAGTTTTGATCAGAAAGGAGTTTGCTGTAAACTGAAAGAAGGCCCTTTGATTCTTCTTGGAGACCTTAAAGGAACCGAGCAGGGCAAATCCCTAATGTCCATTCCATATGTTTTTATCATTGCAGCTGTTATTATTAGGTGATTATTCATATAGTATACGAACATCGGTGGGTTGCTCACCAACATGCATTAGCCAACATGGTGAGTTTATTGGCTTTTTATGTCTGATTTTAAGATCAAGAAACACCATGGTCTTTCTTCTCAGTTGCCTGATAAGGCAGAATGAATGTATGTATAAATGATAATATTTTCCAATAAATATACACAATCTTGACAGACAAAAATAAATCATGGCCCTTATTCCTAGGAGACTGTAAAGTCACCAACCAAGGCAGCAGTTGGTGGCCGAAGGTGGAGGGTGCTAAGAATCCCCTGATTGTGGACCCAGGCTGCCATTTGATGATGACTTTTTATTTAGGTACTTACAACTGCAGATCACTTTCAAGTGAAGGAAGATTGCAAGAATTAGAAGAACTGTCTTATATTAAATGGGACATTATTGGACTTTGTGAAGTTAGAAGAAAAGGTGAAGAGACAATTGATTTAAAAAGTGGACATGTACTCTATTATAAAGGCACAAATATTGGAAATACAAGTGGAGTAGGATTCATTATAAATAAAAAGTGGAAGAACAACATTGTGGAGATTGATGGTGTATCGGACAGAGTGGCAAGATTAGTTATACAACTTAATAGCAGATACCAAATGCAGATAATTCAGGTTTATGCCCCAACAAGTTCTCATAGTGATGAAGTAGTAGAAGATTTTTATATGGATGTACAAAAGGCTTTTGATCAGAGTAAACAACATTTTAAAATTGTTATGGGAGACTTTAATGCTAGAATTGGTAAACAAATGAAAGATGAAAATGCTGTAGGTAATTTTGGTTATGGTAATAGAAATGAGAGAGGACATAGACTTGTGGAGTTTGCAGAAAAAGAAAAACTTTATATTATGAATTCTTTTTTTGAGAAAAATGTTAAAAGGAAATGGACATGGAAGCATCCAAATGAAGATACAGCAGAATTGGATTATATTTTGACTAACAGAAAATACATATTTCAAGATTGTAATGTTCTTAATAAATTTAACACAGGAAGTGATCATCAATTAGTAAGATGTAAGATATGTGTTAATGCAAAACTAGAGAGACAAAAATTATTAAGAAAAACAATATTTACAGTTGATATTCCTAATCTTCAGAAACATTCTAATGAATTTAAATTAGAACTTACAAATCGGTTTCAAGTATTAGTAGATTTTGAACATGATTCAGATTTGAATGAAATTAATAAGAAAATAACTGATACACTTTTAAAAACTGCAACAAAGATAGCTGGTAGAAAAAAGCAGCAATTGACCAATAAAATTTCTACTGAGACTAGAGAATTTATGAAGAAAAGAAGGAATATGAAGATATACAAAAATGATGCATTAAAAAGGATTGAATATCTCAAATTTTGTAAAATGGTGCGGAAAAGAGTTGAAAATGATATAAGAAAGTATAACTGTGAACTAGCAAGGAAAGCTGTAGAAGAGAATAAAAGTCTCAAGAGTGTAAAACAACATTTTGGTATTGGTAGGAAATTTATATCTGCAATAAGAAAAAAAGATGGAATTATTACTAAAAAGAGAGATGACATCATGAAATGGGTAGAAGACTTCTATCAAGAATTATATAGTAATAAAGAACAAGTACCTCCTATATCTATTATATCTTCCAAATTGCCCAGAATTTTAAATGAAGAAGTGAGACATGCAATTAAATTTATGAAGAAAGGAAAGGCTCCAGGTAATGATGGAATTATAATTGATATATTAAAAGAAGCAGGTGAAGAAATAGATTTTTTTTTAGCAAAGTTATATACCAAATGTCTAAATGATAAAGATGTACCAGATGATTGGAAGAATGCAGTATTAATATTAATATTTAAAAAAGGTGATAAAGAAGATATTAGAAATTACAGACCTATCAGCCTTTTATCAGTTTTATACAAAATTTTTACCAAGATAATTACAACTCATCTACAGAGAACATTGGATTTCCACCAACCAAGAGAACAAGCTGGATTTAAAAGTGGTTTTAGTACAGTAGATCATATCCAGGTATTGAGAGAAGTTATAGAAAGGACAAATGAATATGAGTTGCCATTATGCTTTGAATTTGTAGATTATGAAAAGGCATTTGATTCTATAAACATTTCTTCAGTGATTAAAGTATTAAAGCATTGGATCATCAAGGTATAGATCCAGGATATTGTCATATTTTAAAGAATATTTATAAAAATGCAACAGCAACAATTAGATTACATAATGATACTGGGAAAGTCAACATTGAGAAGGGTGTAAGACAGGGTGACTCCATATCTCCAAAACTTTTTACAGCAGTGCTGCAAGAAGTATTTTGTGGATTAAAATGGGAAGCTAAAGGAGTGAAAGTAAATGGAGATTATTTAAGTCATTTAGATTTTGCAGATGATGTAGTTGTTTTTGCAAATAATGCTTTAGAGCTGCAGGAAATGTTGCAGGGGTTATCAGATGAAAGTAAGAAAGTAGGACTAAAGATAAATGTTAAAAAGACTAAAGTAATGTTTAATGGATTTTCTCAAAATATGAAAATAAAGATTGATTATGATGAGTTAGAAGAAGTTAACAGTTACAAATACCTTGGTCAGATTATTAATACAGATGGAAACATAATGGATGAAATTAATCATAGAATTAAACTTGGTTGGAGTGCTTTTGGTAGAAATAACTTGATACTAAAAGGAAATATGCCTATGTGTTTGAAAAGGAAGGTTTTTAATAAATGTGTTTTACCAGTTCTTACTTATGGATCTGAGACTTGGACACTTAATAGAAGAGCAATACAGAGACTTCAGACCACTCAAAGAAGTATGGAGAGATGCATGTTGGGAGTAACAAGAAGAGATTGAAAATGCAATATATGGGTAAGAGAACAATCAGGTGTTACTGACCTCATTGAAAAAATTAAAAGACTGAAGTGGAGTTGGGCTGGACATATTGCTAGAAGTGATGATAATAGATGGACAATCGAAATCTTAAACTGGATTCCAAGGGATTGTAAAACACCCAGAAAGAGACTACATGTGAGATGGATGGATGAAATAAGAAAGTATGCAGGGGTGATGTGGAGAAGAGAAGCTAAAGATTGGAGAAGATGGATTGAACTTGGAGAGACCTTCATCCTGCAGTGGATTGATAATGGTTTATAATGATGATATCACAGAACAACACAAATTAATTTGTGGCAAGTTTTTACAGAGAGTATTTATTGGGAAGCATTTTGGAATTGTACAATATTTTTGCTAAGTATAGTTTATAATGAGCCATATTTGATCAATTTTAGTTAAGTCCAAATCTTTTATTTTTGTTCCATTAATCATTAATTTGACATTAGTGAATTGTTCAGATGTAAATAGAATTTGTACATCTAATACTTTTCTTTGGATGTAATTCAGCATCCTGAAATGATTTTAAAAATCAAACTATAAAGAGAATTTACTTTCAATTCTGTTTTTTTTAAATTAATTAACATCAGTCTCTTCCATGTGAAGATACACATGCTATCTTATTTTTTTTTTTTCAAACCTAAAAAATACCTTTCTCCAGGCATGATTCTATATTGTTATTGCTGATATAAAATTATTTTATTTTTTTTCATAATTAGTTTATCAGTTGTCATGAAGTAGTTTTGGATTTGATTTTGACAATAAGGCTTTTTTTTTTTTTTTACCAGAGCTATTTGAAACTTTTTTCATCTTTATTAACAACCAATTCTTAGGAAGAATAGTTAAAATTTAAAACTTTTCAGTCTGCATCTATATTATTATATTGTTTAATGTCTTATCCCTTAGAGGCCTGAACGGCCATTTTGAATTCCCAGAAAAAATTACAGGACATACAATTTTAAATGAAATGTCTAATTTATTACAATAAATAAAAAAATATATATACATTTTTATAAAGTGCAAATATGAAAGAATGTAATAAAGCTGATAAAGTAGTCATTACCACAAAAAAATAATAAAAAAAAAGGATATTTTTCACATTTTAAAATTTTTTATTTTTATATTGGTTCACAAACTCTCAATTTTGAAATGTATAACCTAAAATTACAATTTCATAGACAGCTTCATCACATTCGTCATAAAATGCAGAAAAAAATATATATAACATGACCTACCTGAGTTACAGTTTGTTGGAGTAATGTGGCAAAAGGTGACAATTTCAGTTTCGCTTTTTTACTAACCAGCCTATATGTTCAATTTTTGCAAGCAGTTGTTTTTCTAGGCCCTCTATGCGGGATATCTATTAGAAATGCAAGGTTTTAGTGTGGATCAAAAAAAAAATAACAGTAATAACTTTAGTAAAGTGTAAGTTATGGGGGTAAAAAATATTATATTATTGGAATATCATGGGAGAAAGGGTGAGCTAAATTATGCATTATTTCATAGGAGACCATAATAGCAAAGTATGCTTCAAAGTAATTAAAAACTTATCTACAATGAAATGAATAAAAACATAGTAAATTCTAAGTTATGAGTGTAAAAAATACTTACTATATTATTGGAATATCATGGGAGAAAGGGCGAGCTAAATTATGCATTATTTCATAGGAGACCATAATAGCAAAGTATGCTTCAAAGTAATTAAAAACTTATCTACAATGAAATGAATAAAAACATAGTATGTGATGAAATAAATTAAAAATTTGTTTCTAAAATAAAATGAATAAAAACATAGTAAATTCTAAGTTATGGGTGTAAAAAATAATTACTATATTATTGAAATATCATGAGGGTGAGCTAAATTATGCATTATTTCACAGGAGACCATAATAGCAAAGTATGTTTCAAAGTAATTAAAAACTTATCTACAATGAAATGAATAAAAACAGTAAATAAAATAAAATAAATAACCCAAAGGAATTACAAGCAATTATTATATATCAGTGGGAGATGATGATGATGACTGTTGATTCAGCATTGGGAGGCATTGTAAATTATTTAGAATACCAAAAAATCGATCTCGGGTCATAACTCTAGCAAGTTAGCAAGTACCGGTTGATGCAAATATTCATTTTTAGACCAAATAAATTTTAGTTTTGGTATGCGTGATATAGTACAAACATGAATAATCATACCAAAAAATGCATTCAACTCAGCGGGTGACAGACCAACCCACTTTGGTAATGCCTTCCACTCTAAAACATACCTATTGCTTTCAGTGCAAATATATAATTTTGTATAAAAAATAAATGAAATAGATCAGCTGCAAATATATAATTTTTTATAAAAAATAAATAAAATAGATCAGGAATTGAATACTCACGGCTAATGGTGAAATATGACGAAACCTCAGAATCAAACACAAACAAAAAAGTCTTCGTCAGAATCAATCAAAATTACATTCAGCGGCGAAAGAAGCCATTTGTGTGGTTATTTTGTTTATACATTGATAAAATCTAGAAAGATAAAAAAATTTATAAAATTTTAATAATGTACTTTACAAAAATTGCTATAAAAAAATCTAATTTTCATCGCACAGAAAAAATTTTTAGACGTACAAAAAGATAGAAAAATGGCGGAGAGAAAGAAAAAAACCCGTAACTGTGACGTATACGGTTTGCATGCTATTGCGGTCGAAATTGCAAACTTTTTTTTTATGCAGAAAAAAGCGGTTTTCGGTTCTAAAGGGTTATGATATTTTATCTGTTTTTTTAATAAGAGATTTCTGCATTCATACTATTTTTATTTTATGATATCCTTTACCTTGCACGATCTTTTTCGCAATTAGTGATTTACTCATACAAGAAATAGATTTATTTTGCTTATATGCTTTATTTCTTTGAGCAGTCTGAATATTAATTTTCATTGTCAACTATTTCTTGAAGTTAATTGTATATTTTCATTCCAAGTTTATATCAACACATCTAATTTTGCACTTCCTAAAATTTTTACTGTTTATGATCTCATTATGCAAAGGTCGCAACAATGTACAGGGAAATCCACTTTTTTTAAAACTTTCTGTTATGACTTAATAAGTTTTGTACTTTATATTTTGAAATTTGAACCAAAAATGACAGAGCATTGAACTACTCTTGCATTTTTCAAATTTCAATGCATTAGACTATTGAATTGAAAAATATATAATCAATCTACTGAGATTCATGGACTAATCCATTTACAGTCTTCTGGTGATATATATGATTTCAATATATTACTCTTTACATATAAAGTGTGATAAACAGAGTAGTTAAAAAAAACCCATTAATCACAAAAAACTATTTGCCAAGCGCAGGGTAACACTAGTGTTTCACTGAACATTCACTGGAATATTAACTGTTCAGTTTCAATATGTCGCCATGATTCTGGTACAAAATAGTTTTTTGTGATTAATGTTTTTTTGAATTTTTGCTACTCTGTTATCACACTTTATATGTGAAGAATAATTTTCATTATCTGACAGAGTTTTCGTATTATTTATTAATCACAATATATGTATATTTTTGTGTTTGTCTAAAAATCTTATCTTCATTTATTTATGTAAGGTTTCTTTGGTTTATTACCAGTGAGAGAATGATTACATTAACTAGAATGACAAGAATTTATTTAAGAAACTTTTAGAAAACTATTTTTAAACTATCTACTATGCAGATAAAATATCATTAATTTAATACTCTTAATTCCTGGGTTTCATTGGGTTAATGATTTTTCGGAATTAATTGACTATGTAATAATTCTAATAATATATATATGTCTTATTCCTTCATTATAAATATTTTGTTTTTAAACATCGAATTCTAGTGAAAATTTAAATAAACTTCAATGATAATTTCTACAGTTTTAATATATTTATGTATATACAAATACTTCATATATATTAAATTATTTGTATTAACAATAACAAATTGTTCTATGTTTATTTTTATATTGGTACAAAATCTTAACATTTCCATCAGTTTTACGAAATATATTTAAGTAATAACAGTGCTGCCTCATATTAATTTTAATAATTATTACTGTACTGATTCGTTTTCCTCCTTTTCATTTTTCTGTTTAAACTGCAGATTAACTTATTCTATATCTTGTTTTCACTCTTTTACAGAGCAATTAAATTTAATCTTTTTTTTTGTTGTTGTTGTTGTTGTTGAAAACTAACTATAGCAAATCTTTTTGAAAAACTTATGGTTTAAATTATTCTTTATTGTAATCATCTTATTCAGTCATTTGTTTCACGCCTCTTCACTCAGCAATTAGTTTTAATCTGTTGTTGATTAAAGTCGAAATAAATTATTACACTCATACATTACTGAACTGTATTTTTCTAAGTTTATTTTTTAATATGCATATATATATATAATTTGTAGGGTTTATTATTTTTTAATGTGTGTATTTAAATATAAATATTACTTAAGTAAACAGTAATTTATATTAAGATAATAATAGTCTTTTGGTTATAAAAGGATGATGTTTATCTGTATAGTAGATGTTTCTGGATCATAAAAGAGGCTGATTTAACAACAGTTTACAAAAACAAAACAAAACAAAAAGTAAATAGAAAAATTGTTTTTCGTTGACATCCTAAGCTGAAATTTTTTTATATATATTGTCAAAATGATAAAGAATGCCTTTTTTATTTTTCTTCAAAATTTTAAATCTTATATTTTTTGATAAATTGATTTTCAAAGTTTTGAATGTCTCAAAATTTAATTTTTTTAAAAATCTAGTTATGTTATTTATATATTTAAAAAAATCTTATTGAATACTGGACAAAACAATTTGTATTTTTTTTCCAGCTTTCTTCTTATTTGAGAAAATTATTTTTGTAGAAGACCTGTACATCAAAAAGGAGACAAGAATAAGCTAATTGATCAGTTTTATATTTTTTATTAAAAAAATGCAAAAACATGAATATAATTCATGTTTGGAAACGTAAATAATATAAATTTATTTAATGTATGATTTTTTTCTACTGTACAGGTTTTTTTATACCTGCACTCCAATATGTAATATATAGGGGGTTTGAATGCAGACATTTACATGACCCTCAACTATCCACGCTAGCAGATAGCGTGGATAGTTGAAGGTCATGTGAAAGTCTGAGTTCAAACCCCCTATATAATTTTATTTACAAAACAAATAATATATATATATAATGAATAAACATTGATCGAAAAATAAATATTTTCAATAAATGGAATCAATACAAACATTCAGTGAAAAAAAATATTGATTAACTTATTCTTGTGTTTTTTTTTTTGTATGTGAATTCTGGTTTTATTAGTAAGTGGAGCATTTACACATCTAGCACTATGTATTAATGATGCACAGTTCTTAAAAAAAAAAAAAAAAATTGGTAAGATAATTTACATTGAATCATTTAACATGGATTTACTTTTTGGAGTTGGAGGAAGAAAAACTGTCAGCAAGAGTATAAATTGAAAGCTTACTGTTTTTAATATTTGGTTCAAGATTATTCATTTTTAAAGAGATAAAGTTTCAAACTATTTCTTTATGCTTAATGGCTTTGTCTTCAATTTTTTAGCCTCACATATATGTACTGGGAGGCTATAAAAAGTGAGTCCACTGTCAGAATATTTGTTTTTGCTTTTCTAATAGGTTAAATAATAAGTAAATAACTTAGATTATATGTAAACAGCAAGTAACTGAAGTTTCCAATGAGTTATATTACATTTGCAATTGTATCACAACCATCCATGAGGCCAGAAATCAGACCAATCTCTCATACCATACATACATACATTAGAAATATACATTTTGTCAAGCAATACACATTATTTCTAGAGAAACCCCAAACTTAATTTTTTTTTTTTTTTGTTAAATATAATTCCATCACATAAACATATATATTTGGGCTAGGGATAATGTCTAGTTTGATAAATGATTAGTAACAGTTATTAATATATTTCCATAAAGTGGTTTGTGTCAATGTTGTACTGCAGAAAATTTGAAACCTGTCAATTAAACTATAGTAATTTGTTATCTATATATACCCTGAACAAATGATGAAAATATGTGAAAGAGATTGTGATCTGGGTTAACTGATGAGTGCTGGTTCAGCATGAAATGCACATTTTGGGGATCATTTATCTTTTTCACATGTCTTTGATCATATATTTCAGTAATATGTGATGGAATTGTATATATTTTTAAAAAAAAGTTTGAGGTTTCTCTGGAAATAATGTGCATTGTTTGATAAAATGTATGTTTCTAATGTATCTTTTATGTGAGAGGTTGGTCTGACTTCTGGATTGATGAATGGTTATGATAGGATTGCAAATGTAATATAACTAGTTGGAAGCTTCAGTTACTTCCTGTTGAGTTAAATAGGTTATTTGTAGATGAATTATATAACATTTAGTAGTTATATTTATTTATTTTATTTTGGATGGTTCTTATTAGTATTAAATTTGAAGTTACCCATATCAGAGAATATAGAAGTTAATTTTTATTGCTTTCTTTTGAAAGAGCTCCAATGTCCAAGATTGAAGTTTCACTGTTGATTTTAATTTTATTAAGAATAATTTTTTGCTTTTCATAATTTTCACATTACTTTGAAGCACAGATTAATAATTAAACACACATTTACTTACGTTTTTTTTTTTTGTTTATATTGGTTTACAACATGAAATGAAGCATCTCTAAAAAATTAAAGGAGCAAAGTAAAACTGGTGACACTGTATTTCCTTTTTGTTTTTAATATGATTAAAGATATATATATATAGTCATGAATAACTTTTCTAATTGGCCAAGATATTGAATGGAGTGGTTAGATAAATTTCAAGCTTACAAATCTTAATTCAAGATTAGACGAATACCGAATACCGATGTATTATTATTATTCTTATTTATGAAAGATATTTAAGGATTAATTTTGAGATTGTTCTTTTAATAGTGCAGACTTTTATACATAAAAAGTTACTGAATTCCATCAGAGTTCTTTATTATAGCTATTCTGGCATCCAGTTTCCTAATGCTTGTAATGGTTTCTAATGGTAAAATTTTATTGATTTTGCTGCTAGCAAATTTCTAAGAAAAAAACCCAATAATTATGATGATGATGATGATACCTTTAATTTAATTTTTCCCTCTAAATATTCTAAATTTAAATAAGATTTTAATTCATATTTATTTTTAGAAAGTATTCTTTTTTTTGGCTGATTTCCTTCATCAATTTTGGAAAATGTATCTAGGTTTGTTCAGTAGTGAAAGAAGTCTCTTTTTATACCTATAAAATATTTATTTTTGCTTTCTTCCCCTAAAGAATAGATTTTGACCAGTTTAAAATGTTTAAAGAAATTGTTTAATTAAGTGAAAGTCATTTCTTCTCTAAAATAGTCCTTTGTTCATTTTATAAAGACTTTTTTTGCGTCATAAACTAGTTACATTTTTTATTTTTTTAAGTTTTTTTGTTCTTCCTTTTATTAGTATAGAAACAAGTAAAGTTTCGATTATAAAATGCTGTAACAAAGAAAGTCTATTACTCTTGAAACGACATCTTACTCAGTTAAATTTCAACAATTTGTCTTGAGGAATGAAATTTATTTTATTTTTTTTATATATAGTTTTTTTGAAATATAAATGTGGAATACAAAAATAATTTTTTTTATCCACATTTGGATGATTAATAGAAAAATTTGACATTTGATAATATATATATAAGAACAGCACAATTCAATTTACTTATGGCCATGTCTATATATATACCCACACTCTCACACATGTAATATGTTTTCTATTCACAATATTGTTTTAATCAATTACATGCAAGAGTAATTTTTTTCATTTTTTATTTATTTTATAAAATAAAGTAGAATATATCATATCTACCTGCATTTGTATAATATATACTTTATGTGTACATGTTTTTTTGGATTACCAAATGAATCTTTGGTTGTAAAAAAATATATTGAGAGTAGCAAAAGTTTAAATAGATGAATAGTTCAATCATCAGCTTAAGGCAATAATTCTGAATATCAAAAACAAGAAACATTTTAAATGTTATTTGTTAAGAAACAAAAACATTTAAGTATATTCTGGAAGCCAAGACAGAAAATTAAATAATAGCATATTATTGACTATCTTAGCTGATAATTTGCCATTGCTTTTCAGAATATATAAAATAATGAAGCCCTTTCATCATTATGATGACACTTAATAAATTCTTTTCTTATTTAAATACAAATATATTATCTATGCCAGGGATGGGCAAATGGTCAATCAATCTTCAATCACAGATGTGTCTGCCATCAGATTACTGTTGTCTGAATTCCGAACCTTTTTACTTTTATATTTATAAATTCTATAATTGAATTGACTGATGGTTAGACACCACTCTTTCAGTACACATGCACACTTCTTGCCAAAAGAAAAATATCCATTGTTGAGGTCGGCAGCATTGAGGATTTTTGCATTTTTTGGATCTACTTATTTATGTGAATCAGCATTCTCTCAAATAAAATTAATTAAATCTCAATTTAAAAATTCTCTTATGGATGATCACTTGATGGTTTCCATTTGGTTGTGCATCAGTAATTATAAACCAAACTATATGAATCTTTGTGAAGAATTGGAATGCCCTGCTTCTTCTTCAAAAAATAATTATATTATGTTGAATTATAATAAAATAACCAATAATAATTAATAAATAATTTAATGAGGACATTTTTCTATTGTTTCATTCATTAATTGATTGTTACCTCAGCTAAGATTCTGGATTCTACATCCTATAGATAAAAATGATATATTTAATCAAAGATAGTTTTTTAAGTTTTTTAGTTTATAACAATTCACACTCTGTAAGAATTCTTCCAACCAATCTTTAAAAAGCTTATTTCTGTCAACATAGCAAAAATATATAATAAATAATTAATAATAATCAATAAACAAAATTTAAATTTTATAACATATTATTTATTCCTTTATTACCCAAAAAGTCGATCGCCTATAGATGATAAATATAAAAGTCAATTATGCTACTTTTAAGTTTGCCCATCCCTGATCTATACTGAACTTAATGTAATTAGATGGGATTTGAACTCAGACATTCAAACTCCCTACAATTATCCATTCCATCTTATACAACTGATGCATATGATAGCATACAAGTGAAAAAGATAAATGATTTACAATTTCCGTATTTTATGCTCAACCAGCACTCACCAATCAATCCAGATCATCATCTCCCACATATATATATAACCAGTGCTCAGTTTATATTAAGATAGCAAATCTTCAAATAAATTAAATTAATAACAAACCAAACAGTCTTCTATTTTAAAAATAGTTCATTAATTTTAATATATAAAACAAATCACATGCAACTTCTTTATAAATCTTAATTTATTATTTGAACTATTATAAATTACAACAATACTCCAACATTTTGACTGTATTCTTATATAATCTTTCTCAAGGAACAACTAAAAAATACATAAATAAAACAATAAATGTAAATACAAATATTCCACAATAATCCAATACATATAACAAATACAAATTACTTTTATCTTAAATCCTTTCTCATAAATAATTGTGGGAAGGGATTTAAAATAAAACTAATTTATATTTGTTATATGTATTGGGTTATTGTGGAATATCAAAATGTTGGCGTATTATTGTAATTTATAATAGTTCAGATAATCTATGAAGCACATATGATATGCAAGTTGCAGAAGCTATACACATGAAAAATATTAATCACTCAGTTAAGGCTGAGCACTTTCGGGTTCTGTGCCTCATAATCATAGCCATATTGCACATGACTTATTTTATATATTCAAATCTTAAAACTTGGAAGGACAGGTTTCAATCTTCTCCACCCTCCAACTCTTCAGCCTGTATTCTGCCCATCCCTCTTCTGTGTATTTAAATGGATATATTAAGTTCTCTTCATGAGGGATCAGAATGACAAAATCAACATGAATATGACAATAATATTGGCAGCAACAAGAGCTTTGAGCATTCTATCATCAGATTTTCAATGATATGGATGGCTGAAGAATTGGTGGGCGGAGAAGATTGAAACCTGTTCTCTAAAGTTTGAAGATTTGCTATCTCAATATAAACTGAGCACTGATTATACATATTGTAACCTTTAAAAGAGAGAGGATAACAGCTGTAATAATAATGATGGTGTAAAGTACAAGTATAAGCTAAAAATGATAAAAGCTATGCTTAGCAGCTCTATAACATAAGCCGCAATAAAAAGATATATAGGGGAAGCATTATAATAAAATATAATAAAAATATAAAGTAATACTATTAATAAATAAAGAGAAGGAAGCATCTCAACTCATTCTAGCAAAAATAAAAGAATCTTAGTATTGGGAATATATATCATTAAGGTTATATTTAAATTTTTTCTACAAAGATCTAATACAACTACCTTTTTTTTTTTATTCCTCTTCTAAAGATCTTCTAAGCATCTCATTACTTTGATCAGATAAAACATTATTTAATTCTTATTAAATTTTGAAATGTTCTTTTAAAATCTATGCCATTTTATAAAATTCAAATATCAAAATAAATTTAAGTGTGGTTCGTGATATTATATTAGAGTATCTCAAAGTAATATGATTTTATAAATTCTTTTGACAGTTTAGTTTTATTCAGTGTTGAATGAAATTCTACTTAATAAAATAGATAAGGCATACACTTTCTCTAAGCTAATGTCTTATCATAATTATAACAATAACAAGATTATTACTATTTAAATAAAATACAACATGATCTCTTAATTTTAAAATAAAATAAAGAATAATCTAGGATTACATTGGATATTAAAAATGGGTATGGGTTTTGTAGCCATCCTAAACATTGTAGAATAAATCTACTTACCTTCTAAATATGAACTAGGTTCTTGTGAAATTAAATTTTATCGTAAAATAATAAATATGATGTTCCAATATGAAAATAACTTTAGAATAAAATATGCACAATGATTGGAAATAAGCAAATTAAATTAATGAAAGTGATCCAAAATGACAAATCCAATTATAATAATTTATTAAGAAAGTTACATCTTTCTTAGATGTTCTATTAATACTTAAATGATTCAGTAAAGTGACTCATTAATTTAAATGTCATGTACTTTTTAGCAAATACATTTAAAATAATTATAAAATATTTTATAAGCATTTAATTTCTAATTAATATGTGGAATGATTTCTGTTTGATAAGTATAATGATGTGAAGAAACAACTATGAGAAATTTCTTAAATAATAACAAATATTTATTTACAGAAAAAAAAAAATTAATCTAATATTGGAGTCCTCATAGCCACAGTTTTCACAATTTTACTTCTTCAAAATTTAACAGAAGAATCGAAATAAAATTTACATAATATTTTATTAAAAATAAATTCCATTGGATTAAGCAAAATAATTCAGCATATTAAAATAATTTTCTATTGTTCAACTAATCAAAAGCTCTTATTTATTAATTAATTCATACAATGATAATAATCTTCATATAAGAAGTGTCCCTTTTATGAATATTTACCATACTTAATAACAATAATGTTAGCTTACCAATCCAGCAATGAAGGAATTATAAGACAGATGTATATTGTCTATTTATGCCTAAAATAAACTTTTAAAATTTTAAAATCAATTATTTATTATACTTAGTCCTGATAATTAGCAAAGCTCAAATATAGAGCTTACACATTTACAATGTATTATTCACATTTAAATGCAACCAAGAATGCTATAGAAGTAAGGTAGAATTCCTCAATACCTTGATAAAACTACTAAAAATGCCAGATAAAGCCATGGTAAAATCTTACACATGCTTTATTAAACATACTACAAACTACAAACAAAATCCATCTTCAAATAATAAAGTAAAGCAAAGTGAAAGTATGATGACATCACTTATAAGATGGACCTATTTTTGAGGGCTAATAAAAGAATCTAGGACTTTGTCACTAGTTGAGAAAAAATAATGAGAATGCACATCAAAGACAAAATATTAAATAGGAATTGCCTTTAAAATAGAGAGAGCCTAAGCTTCAATCCCTAAAATATATGCTATGAGTGTATAAATGCTAGCAAGACAACAAATAATAAGAGAGATAAAATGCTACCATCTCTTCTTCAAAAATAAGCTAGCAAAATGATTATGGAGACTAACATAACAGTACTTCTAAAATAGAGAGGGAATAACTAACATCTCTAACAAAATATAACAGCTAACAAATGTGAAATATGATAAATAGTAATAATTAATGCCAAATATGGATCTATTAACATTAGGCAAGAAATAATTATAAAATAAATTATAGAAATATACATCTCATTTAGCTTACAGCATAACAATATATCTTCATAAATAAATTATTAATATTTAAAAAGGGAGACACTATTTTTAAAATATGTAAATATGATAAAATACTATTTATAGGACTTTAACCTCTAATATTTCAAAATATAGCATATAACATGAAAATAATATGCACATAAATAAAACGTAGTATGAAAAATATTAATACAAATAAATTTAAAACTATGTCCTTCTGCTTCCTTCTTAAATTATCTCCATTAAACTTGAATATGAAGAAGAATGTTGACCATATCTTGTGGACAGCAAATATATTCATTATATAAGACAATATAACTAAGATATTACCATCTACAGTATAAATTATGCAATGTTGAACACGTTTCTTTTGGATATCCTTAGTAAGTTTCAAATAATTCAGCCAGTAAGTATATGATAAATTTATGACCATTCACTCAGTACTTTCATGGATTTTAAAATTGAATAAATGTTCATGATATTACAGCAAATATATCTTAAATATTTGAATTCAAGTTTTTAAATTAATCCATTATACAAATTATTCTAAATTTGTATTAGCAATATGAATATTGTATAATAGAGTACTTCTGATAAATAATATTTCTCAAACATTATTAAATATTTGCAGGAGAAAATATTTAATTCAACTATCATTTTCATGAGCCCAGTGGTCTCCATTGCAATGTTCGGAGGGAAGAAATAACTTGCAGGTTTTAAACATTTTGCAAGCATTATCAAATAATTAAAATGTAGAAAAGTTATTTAAGTTCATTAAATAAAATGTCATTTTTACAAATAGATTTTATATTTCCAATTTTTATCAATTGAAACATTTTTAAATTTCACATAATATTTATTAATAATTCATTGTAAGTTGATTTTCATTATTACCTTGTCAGAAGAAAATGATTTCTTTCTTTTACATGAGGAGAAAACGGAAATAGTCATAATGAGCAAGTTTTTTTATTTGTGCTTTAATAAGTTAACAAGAAAATGTCTTATTTAAATGAGCACAGATATGTTTATTGAAATATAAATTATTATTAATTTAATTCATTTCTTTTATAGACATCTGAGGTATACATTTGCTATACCAAAATAGTTTTTATATTGAATTTTATAGGCTTTTTACTTTAAGTAAATAAATTCTAGTTAATTTGATGTAAACGAATATTTTCAAAAAAATATCAAGAAATTATTAATATTTTCTGTAATGTTCTTGCCAATAAGAAATTTAAATATTCCATGGCAACTTTAATTATAACACAGACGTTCAATTGGACTTTGAAATTGACAATTGTTCTTAAGTCATGATAATGTCAATAACAATAACTTTTGAAGTTTTCCAATGCAGTAAATTTAAAAGATAATATTCTAAACATTGTAACAATGAAATATATTACCATTAAAGCTGGCAGGTATAGAGATTTCAGTTCCTTTGGTGTTTCAGTTCAGATAGTTGTGTCAAAATAGTTTTAAATTAGCCTAACATACTCAGCTTAAAAATAAATTTAAAAAAAATTACACTTTTTAAAATTTTAAATATGACTGCTACAAATTAAACAATTGAAGTGAAGTGAGAAAAGTGTGTGATGATGCCTGTCTCACCTTATTTATATGGTCATGTGACCATTTTATCAGATTTTATTAACCTTTTAACCTACAACCTCTTCGATGATTAATTTGAACCTTTGATCTATTTATCATTAGGGAAGGTTGTTATCAAAAATTATCTAATTAATATTCAATTTTACAATAAATCAAGTTTTTTTTTTTTTTAAAGCTAGACAATCAAAACAAAATTAATTAAAACATTTCCTGGTACAGTAAAATAATTAATTAAAATTACTAAATACCAGGATAAAACAAAATATTACATAATTAAAATTTACATTGCATTTTTAATAAAGCAAATATTACAAACAATATTTAATATACTTATTTATCCCTGTTTTAAATCTAGACCAGTATCTCAGAATATTTTAAATTGTCTTTAAGAATATAAAAATAAATAATTATTCATTCGTTCAATATTTAATTATTCATTACTTTAAAATTCTAACTTTAATTACTAGCTTTATTAAATTCTTTTTTTAATTAAATTAGTCTAAAATATTTAACTAGAGTATTATATATTAACACTAAAATAAATTGAAATATTATAGTTTTAGTTTTAGGTACCAGCATACAAAAAATAGGGGTTGAACTTGGTTTTGGAACTTTAAAATTGATACAATCTTTTTGAAACATTATTAAACTAAATTAGCATTAACTTAAAATTGCATTGTTTATCATTGACAGTACCAGTTATTTAAATATTTAAAGACTTTAACAGGATAAATACTTATTTAAGTTAAAACTCTTATTATTTAAGCTATGTAAAATTATTTTATAGGTATATAATCTATAAAATACAGATATACTAGCTTTTATGTGTAAAAATTATGACATTATAAAGTACTAGAAACAATTTATTCATAACAAAATTAAATTGTATATATTTTTTTAAGATGATTGGCACAAAATTTGCTTAATATTTAGCTTCTGCCAAAGCTAATGATTATAATATGTTTGGGAGATGATGATCTGGACTAACTGATGAGTGCTGCTTCAGCACAATATATATATATATTGGAGATCATTTATCTTTTTCACATGTATGTGGTTAAGATGGAATGGGTAAATGTAGAGAGCTAAATCCCTTTTAATTAAATTCTATTCTCGTATGCTTAGTTTTTGTCATATTGCTTCTTATTTGTTTGTGATTAATTAATAATGTATATCCCATTTATTTTAGTTCATGATTAAAGCAAGATTTTAAATAAATTTTTCTCTTTGGTTTTTAAAGTAATTGGGTAATCAAATTTACTGCTATTAATGATTTATTTCTGATGATTCTCCTTTCCTAATTTTGAAGAGTGTTTACAGGTCAAATGTGTGTCATTGTATTCTGTGTTATCTACAAATTTAGTATATATTTCATTAAATAATTGCTGTTATAATGCTTGGGAAGATACTGATGCAATTGTTTAAATAGTCAGATGGGTCTATCCCTGCCTTTGCATCTTTATTCATGCAGTAACTTGCTGTTATTGATTTCAAAAGCGATAGATAATACTTGTACAACCATTTAATATTATTTAAAATAATTGCATGTTTAATTTTATTAGCACTCTTGACAAACTCTTTTCTTGTATTTGAAAGGGATGAGTTTGTGTTTTATCTTTTACCTATGATTTTTTTAATTTTTTTTTGAAAATTAATGTGAATTATGAATTCATGTGATTTGATGATTTCTTGGATTTTGTTGGAGAATTTATGATTATAGAACTATCTTTCATGTATTAAAGAGCTAGAATACAATGTTAAAATCCTTTTATAATTTAATGGTTTACAGGTAAATGTTGAAAATTTGATCATATTCAATTGATTAAGCCTTTTAATCTTAATTTATAATTTATTATAAATTTTTTTCATATGTGATTTGATGCAATTCAGGGAATTTTACTATATTTAAACTTTTACCAGATTAAACAGGAAAAACTCTCCATACAGTTGTGTGCTAGCAGAAGAGATGGGGATCATGTGATGTTTAGTGTTTTATCAGATTGTTGTTTATACATTGTAAATTTTGAATGAGAAAAACAATAGTTTTGGAGTTTAGGACATTTTAATTTGTAATTGCTTTATTCTATCTATAATTAAAGGATATTGATTATAGAACTTGCTTAGATATATTTATATAAATAGTCGATCCTTTAAAAAAAAGTTATGTACTATTTTAATAATCCATCCTTTTTGATTCCCAGTTATTTCTCTTCATCTCTCTTAAATTTTCTATCAATGTCACATATGGTATCTTTTTAGATTTCTTACAATTGTTTCAGATTAAGTTTAAAATTTCAGTTGCCCACATTTTACCATTTTTGTCTAGCAATATGTCCAGTTCAGCTCAATATTAGTCACTTAATTCTTATAATAAATTTTTATATCTGTTTGTTCTAACATCCATAGATTTTGTTTTTGATTTCTCTTTATTAATTCCAGTCTCAGACACATAAATAAGTATTGGTAAAACATTTATTAAAAACCTTTTCAGGCATAAAGCTATATATATATTTAATAATGTATTAACTTATTTTTGTCAAAACCAGTCCACTTAAGTTTAATTTGATGACTAACTTAATTGATTGGTATCTCTAACATCTTTTTCATTACTATATTTATTTTTGAAAATTTCTAGCAAACAATGAAAATTGTTTCTTTAGTAATACTCAAATCTGTTATATGAAATGTCTGTGCAAATAGTACTCTTTATTCTCATTAATATTTGCATTTATTTCTACTTATTTGTCTTTCAGTGTTAGCTTTTAGAGCATTTTGTATACCTACAAAGTACCATTTACAAAAAAACAAAACAACTTTGCACCAAGTACAAAATCCATATGACTTAAGCAATTGTAATTTTGTTCTTTTTGCTTTTCAGATTGTTTTATTTAAATAACAGTTCAAATGTTAATATTTTGATGCTATCATGTAGTTTCATTTTCACCGTTGCATTTTTGGCAAATGTTCTTCAGAATTTGAACTGGATGAAAAACATGACATTCCAAAGCTTTAATTACAATGTAAACACTTTTGAATCAAATGCTCTTTTATAATCTTCAAATCTATGACATTGATCTTTTATAAACATTTTAAAATCCAATGTGCTTTTTTTTTTTTGCTTGACTTTTATCTATAGTAAATAATTTGTATGGAATTGATAAAGGACAAATAGATGGTAATACCTAATAGCTTATTTTTTATTTGTTTTAAATATCAATATATTAGTGCATTCTTCCAGTTGTTTTTATTATTCAGGCATTGTCTTGTGCAGTTTGGTCAGTTATAAAGTGGTGGATGTGAGAGTTAAAAATTCTAGATCGAAGCTCAGCCTGTCAGTTCTCGTCCTTAAATTCCACATATCCATAGCAATTTATCAATAGAATATTTTTATTTAGATGATTGACACATAACTTTTATTGTAACTTTAGACAAATTAAAAGTTTAGGAAAAATAAGATTAAATTTAGATTTGTCTTATTAGGATTTAATACACCAATGCAACTATGACTGCGTATATAAAGCTTTTAGAATTAAAGAGTTAAATGTAACTATTTGGAATCTTAAGATTATAAACTAGCCAGAGAAGTTGTTAAATTTATTGTATCCAAATAAAAAAGAAAAGACTAGATACTGTAGAATTCTGTGAGAGGTTGTGTTAAAAAGAATAGTGAAACAGTAACATTAGACAAAATGTATATTATTAGAAGATTGGAACATGGGTTGTGGATGATAAAGTAGGAGTAAGAATTGATAGTCTTGAAAAAATAGCATGGTAATAAATACAATCTTAAAAAATTGTAAGAGGTTTTAAACATGGAAGAATATATAAAAAAATGATGATAGAATTGAAATTTTTTTTTAAAAAAGAAAGAATTGAGACAAATAAGAAATATTTTGTTGCTGTATTCAAATTAAATGTTAGGGAAAAAAAATTCAATTTTGTTGAATAAGAAAATAAGTATAAATATTATATTAATTAATAAGTAAATGCTAATAAAGATAAGAATTATTGATGATTTAAAAGAAGCTGCAGCAAAAACTATAGATTATGAAAAAGCAAAACAAGCCCAGAATTAAGTCATATAATAAATAAAATGATAAAGATAAAATAATGGAAAATGTATGAATATTTTAAAAAATAGAATTATCAATAGAAGACTTAATGATTAATAAAATATGAAATTAGTAAAGCTGAGAGAGAATAGTTGCAAAGAAAAGATAGAACTATTAATATCTTAATAGAAAGAAACAGTTTGGTTGGAAAATCAAAAACATAGAAATGATTATGCTAATACAAAACCATTATCCCTTTTGCTGTTATAAGATAAATGATGATATGATTATAAATCTATTCATTGGTTATATGGCAATCACTTAAAAGCTGATTTGTCTTAATTTCATATTTAGTTTAATAAAGGGCTTTTTATCATATACTGTATTTAATAATATTCATGAGATTTAATGCCCTCCCCCCCTGAAGATAGATCTAGCAAGTTGTTTGTTTTCTGTCTTGTTTAAACATGAGCTAATGTATATTTAGATTTGTTAATGAATTTGGATACAATAGCTTATATAGTATTTTTGCTTTTCTTTTTCATTTAGAATTTTTTATTTTATTTATTACAATATTTTCCTCATGACCTCAAATTGAGAAATTGGAAAAGAAATGTTATGATAGTCTTTATGTTGATTCTATTATCGCATTGATAACAGTAGCAATGGAAAAACTTTTGATTTATATTTCTTTACAAAATCAGTTTTTACCATGATAAATCTGAATTATTAAAAACAGTAGAAATTTCCTCCTTCATAGCCATAAAGTAAGCAATAAATAAAATTCTATAGTTGAAAGACAGGCATCATTATTATATAATTGTGTAAGCAGAAAAAGATATCTTTAAAATTTCTATTGGAATATTACATATAAATTAATGATTTAAGGTTTTGCATTCAGTAAAAACTATTGAGTTTCCATATATGTATACACAAGAATAAAGCAATAACTGTAGGAATATTCAGCTCTTTTTGATATGGAATTTAAGTCACAAATTGATCAAATACGATTTAAGTACAATGTTTAATAGATCTCACAGTTTACAAAAACAATAACCTTGAATTTTTTTCCTTGAATTTTTTTTCTCATTAGTATGCAAAAATGTAGTTAGATATCTATAACAATGTAACTTTTCTTTCTTAGAGAAAGCTAAGTCTGAGGAGTCTGTTATCTGATATAGGTTAATGATATTAGATTCATATCTTATTCAATTGATATATATATGATAATTGAGCTTATTGTAAAAGTCTATGAGTTGGAATGAGGATAATAATAAAAACCATAAAATATGTATTTGCATAAAAAATACTACTTAATGTATATATTTTTATAATCTTTCTTAGCAAATTCTTTCTATCAATTATAATGAGATGCTGAATATTCAAAGAGGGATAAAGAATATATTTTATTTATGAAAGTAAAAAAAGTTTATTGTTTATAGCATAGTTATTTGTCTTGTTTTTAAAAAACATGACACACACATTGTAGACATGTAGAGAATCAATGTAGACAGCCATAGTAATAAGTTCTGCATAAAATAACATTCTTCCAGATGTCACTGGTGGTTAAATAAGTCTGTAAAAGCTGTCTGCTGTCTCACTATGGATATAAAGTGTTGCTAAAATATTTACACTAAGTGGAAGTAGATAGTCTAATATTGCAGAATCCTTTAATATTGTTATATATATGTAGAAACTAGTTGTCAAGACAATATCAAAAAATTAATTCTTTATGGTAAATAGTCATATGAATAGATATAATTCCGAATATAAACATTTAGACAATTTGTATAAGAAAAATTTTAACATATTTGTCATATTGCTATGTCCTCCTATGTAACTGGATATGGATTAAGTGAACAAATTATGAAATTCATTATCAAATAATGCAAATAGATTAATATTTGCATAAAGATTTGATTAACAAATTTGAAAATATGCAACTTAGTATAATTCCATTTAAATCATACATCTATAGTTCAAGGATTACAGAAGGTAAAATGAAGACACATTATCAGTAATGTTCATATGATTAAGATATTAGGTATCTGTTTTGTGATATTTTGGGTAGAAACTTTTAATTTTTTTTAAATACTCCCCAGCCAGGTAAGGATTGAACATCTTTTTTGATTTTCTGCACCCCCCCCCCCCACTCTGTTCTTTTTATTAACACGTAGTTTTCTCATTAAAATATCAATTACTTTCTTAATTAGCAAAAAATTCTGTTCTTGTTTTTATTTCTGCTGGCAAAGATGCAATTGCATTTGTGGATGAAACATTAGCACTTCAATATAGATTGATTTTTATTTTTATTTTTACATGTAAGTATTGCCATATCATCATCAAATCTGATATATTTTGCTTTAAAGTGTAAGAAGAGTGAAATGTTGTTATTATATGTTATAATTAAGTCTTCTATCCCCAATGCTAATTTCATTCATATTAAAGCAACAAAATGTTTATGCTTTACACATCTTCCTCTACTATAAGAAGATCATTTAACCTTATTTTATGTATACATATTTTTTAATAATTATTTTTCTGTCTTTTTTTTTTTTTTCCAATATATCCAGTAGAAAACTCATCTTGCTCTACCACATATCACAAACATTAATATTGCCCCTCTCTATACATTTTTTTACAATAGTTTTCACTATTCTTTTGCATCTCATCTCTATTTGACTAAATTCAAACTGTACTTCAGATAGGAACATGTAACATCTATTTGAATTCTATCTATTTAAATACTCATTTAACAGAATCTTATTGAGAATTTTAATAAACAAAGTGCATTTAATGAGAATTAGTGGTGAAACTGAAACGTCTTTATTCAATCTTTTTAATTGTGATATTTTTTATTTTAATTTTTTCTCTCAAAGATTGCTCCAAGTCTAGGAAATAAGATATTACTAACTAAACATTTTGACAATGCCAGATTATTTTTTATTAGAAGTTTATCACTCTCTTAATGTAATTTATTTTAGGATCTTTTGTTTTTTAACTTTACCTAACTTTTTTTTTTTATATTTAAAACTCTTTAATTAGAACATTATTTAAAGAAGTTTTATATAATACTTAGATATTTATTTTAGACAAAATCTATTAATAAACCGATTGAATAAAATGTTCATAATTAGTATATGGTTTTAGAAGCAATATAAAAATGTTTTCTAATAAACCCTTATCTTTTCCCCTTCCTCTAAATGATGTTTGCTGTAAAACAATATTTTATATTGATAAATGAAATATCTGAATAGTATTTATATACATAGTGTACTGTAATATATGCTATTGTTATTTCTATAGCAAAATCATATTTGATTTGAAAACAAAGAGGAAACTAAGGACTGCTTTTTATTTAAATCTTTAATATATTTGGTAATATATTTACAAAAATATGAAACATCACTTCATTTTATCTTTGCTTCATTGGCATGCAAATGGTGGCTCTCTATGAATAGAACAAAGAATCTACTGATACTTCTGTGTTTTTTCTCATAGCAAGCCACCATTTATATACCAATAAAGCAAAGAAAAAGCTAATTGATGTTTCATATTTTTGCTAAAAAAAATAAAAAATCAGAACAGTAATAATCACAATAACAAAAGTGAAAATAATTTAATGTTTTTAGCTGTGAAGCCTATGCACAATGATTGTAAAACTCGTTCAATAAGTGGTGATCAATACAAGGATGCTCATAGTAAATTACAAAACCAATATGGATTGAATGTAAGTAAGGATTTAACAACACACCAATATAAAAAGCGAGTGAAAATTTATTCTTTATCCAGACTTCTTTTTATAATTTTTTGTATTTTGATTTTTTTTTGTTATTAAGTATCTGCAAATATTGACTTTTGTACTATATATGCCATGTTTTCTGTGAGAAGTAAGATCGAATTGAAAGTAATTTTTAATTAAAGAAGTTCAAGTTCAGTCAGTACTGATATTTTGATATGCAGTCAATTTCTAGTCAAAGAAAACGCATTATAGCTTTTGCAAATAAATTACAACTAGTCACACAAAAGATGTAGTATATCAAGAAGAAAGTTGGTTGAAAATGATCAAATATTATAAGAAATTTATTGGGTTATAGAAGTTTGGAGGTTTTACAGTAGTTTATAAGAATACTTGCAAGAATCATGTGATAGGGTTAAAAATAAAAATTAATAATTTTCTAAGTATATGTTTTAACAGGCGACCCCAATATCCATTTTGTTGTTTGTATAAATATTAAAAAAAAATTGAATTTGTTGACCATGTAAGGTAGCAAATGCAAAACTATGGCTGTCTAGTCGCCATACCACCTACAGATAAAATTTAAATACTATCTACCGTATTGGGTTTGAATACAAATCCACTTTCTTAATGAAATCTTAAGAAATAAAATTTACAACTCCTATATAAGGATATAAGTTAACAAAAAAAAAAAATCTACCTAATGGCCATTATCTCATTAAGAAGACGAACAACAATTTCTTCGGAAAAAGCATATTTATGAGCGTCAGTTAATAGCTGACCTCAAGCACCAATCTCACTAACACCGTAAGAATTATACTTTTCCTATCTAAATAATCTTAGAACTATCGCTAATTAAGTGTCCGACCCTCTAGTTAGCTCAGATCCCAGGGCTGGGAGGTAACAATACCTATCAGGCTGAACGAAGGTAAATAGATAAATTTGCATATTTGGAACAATCTTTCCCTGAGTTCTATGCTTCCCAAATTAGATCGCGTGCCATTTAAAATTAGTTACTTGAACTCCCTACTTCTAAACATTTATTATCTCAATACGCAATCTATTTTCTTATCAAATTTATGGTTTGGAGTTTAAAAGCATATTAATATAATTGCTTATTCGGAAAAGCATACTCAACTCATTTTGAGATATATATTGTCATGAAGGGAATTAGACCAATATAAGTAATAAATATGTTCATTAATGATAGACAAATAATTTGTTTTAAAGTAAGTATATAATTTTATTACTATTCTGTCTAATTGAATATTGAGAAAAGAGAAAAATATATACAATTTACATATCAAATGATAACATAAAAGAAAAAAAAACCCAAAATTTATTAAATATAAAAGATCATATAATTGAACAGCATGTGTAAGAATGCATTTATACATTACAGATTAAATTATATAGTTTTAAACAATGATTAAACCTTTAGAGAGTAACAATAGGCAATTTTCAGTTCACTTAAGACAATAAAAATTAGTCATATTTACCTTGGAGTACCCGGGATTTTATTCTTATTAGGGACAAGTTTATTTCCATGTAAACTTGTTCCAATGATCCAAACAAAATCTATAGATCCTTCATTGTTGACGAATGTGTAGTGTTTTGTAAAATGGCAGACATGTTTTTGCACTCCAGAAAAAACTAGAATTTATTCGTAAGGCTGTTTTTATATCGCGCTCTGATAGCTGAGGAATTTAATTAGTGCATTGACGTAATGGCGATCGACAATTCCTAGAAATATTTGCTAATTACAAATTTTTCTAGATAAAAGACGTTACCTTATTGGTCAGTGCATTGATTGATCATTGCAGTTGTCATAGAGCAATAAGAAGACTGGGTAACATCTAGCAGTGTAATATGGAGAGCAGTAGAGAGCAGTCAAAGAGTATTGAGTAAGCAGTATTTAAGTAGAGATATCTCGTGTCAGTGCTGGCGGTTAATGATCAGCGCCCAGTGGAAATGTAGTTCACGGGTGTAGTTGAAAGAGATCACAGCGGAGATATTGAGAGCATTCGTTGGAGAGCTTCATTGCAGACCAATTTGTTGGAGAGCTTCATTGCAGACCAATTCGTTGGAGAGCTTCGTTGCAGACCAATTCGTTGGAGAGCATTTGTTGCAAACCAAATTCAGCGGAGAGATTGCAGACCAATTTGTTGGAGAGCTTCATTGCAGACCAATTCGTTGGAGAGCATTCATTGCAGACCAATTCATTGGAGAGCTTTGTTGCAGACTGATTCATTGGAGAGCACTAGTTGGAAACGAACAGCGTGGGAATTTTATAACGTTATTGGCTGACCGCACAGTATGACTTGCAGATATAACATTGGCACAATTGTAAGTGCGGATATAACATTGGCGCAGTTGCATTTGGAACCTGGGAGTAGTGAATACGTTGAACTACAAGTTTAGCCGTAGACGGAGAAACCGGGTGAAAATGTCAATCCCAATTAGTAACGTTAACAATGGAAGTGAAAAGTTTGGAAATAAAATGCTTGTGCAGTCACCATTGAAGGTTACTGGTGAAAAAGTTTCGGCAGCAGAGTTAAATCGTACATTTCTTAGTGAAATTACAGGAAAGTAGAAATAGCAACAAGGATTTTTCTGGAGTGGAGGCAGGTGTGTAGTGTTTTGTAAAATGGCAGACATGTTTGTGCACTCCAGAAAAAACTAGAATTTATTCGTAAGGCTGTTTTTAGATCATGCTCTGATAGCTGAGGAATTTAATTAGTGCATTGACGTAATGGCGATCGACAATTCCTAGAAATATTTGCTAATTACAAATGTTTCTAGATAAGAGATGTTACCTTATTGGTCAGTGCATTGATTGATCATTGCAGTTGTCAGAGAGCGATAAGAAGACTGGGTAACATCTAGCAGTGTAATATAGAGAGCAGTAGAGAGTAGTCAAAGAGTATTGAGTAAGCAGTATTTAAGTAGAGATATCTCACGTCAGTGCTGGCGGTTAATGATCAGCGCCCAGTGGAAATGTAGTTCACGGGTGTAGCTGAAAGAGACCACAGCGGAGATATTGAGAGTATTTGTCAGAGAGCTTCATTGCAGACCAATTCATTGGAGAGCTTCATTGCAGACCAATTCGTTTGGAGAGCTTCGTGGCAGACCAATTCATTGGAGAGCATTCATTGCAGACCAAATACAGCGGAGAGATTGCAGACCAATTCGTTGGAGAGCTTCGTTGCAGACCAATTCATTGGAGAGCATTCATTGCAGACCAATTCATTGGAGAGCTTCGTTGCAGACCGATTCGTTGGAGAGCACTCGTTGGAAACGAACAGCATGGGAATTTTATAACGTTATTGGCTGACCGCACAGTATGGCTTGCAGATATAACATTGGCACAGCTGTAAGTGCAGATTTAACAGAATGAAAACAATTTCTGTTAACGACAAAAGTCCTGCATGACCATCCATTTTGTAGTATTGCTTGGATATAGAAAATAATGATGGCTTATTGGAAGCTTTCTTATTGTATACAGTTCAAGATTAATTCCTTCCTGTATTATTTTAGTGGCATATCGGTAGGATCCTTAGGGTTCTTGGATGGGCAGGCATTGAACAGGAACAGCTATATATATTTGGAGCTTAGGGTGATTGCCTTACACATATTTGTTCTACCCAGCATTACGATTACAGCGATTATATAAGTTGATATATATTGTTAAATCCATTTTCTTCTCGAGAGAGTTGATTGAAGAACTTCTTAATATTTCATTTTTATAATGTGAGTATAGCCACACCATTAAACTTAACAAAAAAGAAAAGAAAAATATTAATACAACATTTTTGTCAGGAAAAATTTCTTACTCTCTTGCTCCACTTCTTCATTTTCTTTCAATTAATCCAATTCTTTTATTTCCCCAAATAGTTTATCAGCATTGAGATCTCTATTTCTCAGGCATGCTTTTAACGTCTTTCCTTTAGCTGTATTTTTATATTGGACTATTTCCATCATCTAATATGTGTGTTGAATGTCTTTAGAAAAGTTTAATTTTAGTTAAATATTCCAAATGCATTCAGCTGTTAGTAATATCATGGCAAACAGGTTAGTATATGCACCAACTGTTAGTAATATCACAGCAAACAAATGTTAGTAATATCACAGCAAACAGGTTAAGATATGCACAATGTTTCGAGAGGCATTTTTCTCCCCTCTTCTTCAGGTGTTGCTGGCCTGACCAGTGACAGTACTAGCATGGGATTCGAACCTGGGTCCTTAGATTCTTGATTATTGAAATTTAAGGTAACTCTCTAACCAACTGGCAGGATGGCTCAGTTGGTTAGAGCGTTACCTTAAATTTTAATAATCAAGAATCTAAGGACCCAGGTTTGAATCCCATGCTAGTACTGTCACTGGTCAGGCCAGCAACACCTGAAGAAGAGGGGAGAAAAATACCTCTCAAAACATTGTGCATATACTAACCTATTTGCTGTGATATTACTAACAGTTAGTGCATATACTAACATGTTTGCTGTGATATTACTAACATTTGTTTGCTGTGATATTACTAACAGTTGGTGCATATACTAACCTGTTTGCTGTGATATTACTAACATTTGTTTGCTGTGATATTACTAACAGTTGGTGCATATACTAACCTGTTTGCCGTGATATTACTAACAGTTGAATGCATTTGGAATATTTAACTAAAATTAAACTTTTCTATCGACATTCAACACACATATTAGATGATGGAAATAGTCCAATATAAAAATACAGCTAGAACACCATCATCACAAACCTTCAGAAAACATCTTTCCTTTAGGTTTCTTTTTTCTTTTTTTGCTGTATACTTATTTAAGATTTCCTGGAATTTAGAGTGGTTAAATAATGGGACCAAAAACACAAAATTGCCTCAAGGTAGATTTATCAAAGTTCTTTCATTACTCTCATTAAAATACTATGTACATAAAACCAAAGAAAAATATACATTTAAAATAAGTAATAATACAAATTTTGTTTTTTATATATTTGCATATAACTGCACTCCCACAATTTATTAACACATATTTTTCTGAATGTATTCTAAAACAAACCACTATAACTATATACATCTTCCTCTCTCTCTCTCTCTTTTAAATAAAAAAAAACTTTCAAACTTTATCTCTCTCTTCAACATATATATATATAAGATTCTTTATATACATACTCGCACATTGAGACCAATTTATGGGCCTCCTGCTTCTCTAGGCATTATGTGAGTCCCTTGTAATAGGGTTTGAACCCAGCTACTGTTACAATATAGATTTATAGCTTTTATAATTTTTACTAATTTCCCTTAGTTGGTAATCCAAAATTTTCAAATAATTATAAATTATTAATTGTTTATTGTAAATTTTATATTATTATTTGATGCTCTAAAAATGTTTTCATTTGCAAGACTTTTTAGGTATATATTGTGATAGCCATTGTTTGTCAGATCAGAGTTGTTCTTATCTCAATAATTTAATTATTATTAAATCTATATTACATGATTTATTATTATTTATTTGTTTGTTGTCAATAATAGTAATAGTAATAATTATTAGTTTTTATCTTATACAAAGTGATTACACTTAACTACAATTTTGTTTCCACAATATTAATTGCAATAATGCTATCCTTTTAGCTTTTTGAATAGTTAAGAAATTGGAAAATTTCTTCTGCTCATTATTATCTACAAAATTCTGAAAATTTTCACGCAAGGTTGGGACTAGTTTCTATCCACTTTTAACACATGATGGTGGGATGTAATCATAAACATATGACCAGAGGCAAGTGAAAAAGAGTGGTGTAGTGAAAATTATACTGCAGAAATATTATTCATTAAGTGGATAATCTCTAGTCTAATGAATGACTAATAAAAAAATTTCAAATCTGTTTTATATTTTAAAAAGTATTTTTGTTCAATAGTAAGAATGGAAAAATAAATTGAATGGATTTATTCCATTTTAGCCTGTACTCAAACATCACATAACCTCTCAAGCTACTAACCATCTAATTATTATTATTATTATTATTAATGATATATATATATATTCATTGTGTTTTCCTAAAGGTTTGCGATGATGATGTTTTAGGTATATTTATTGTTTGGACTATTTCCATAATCTAATATGAGTATTGAATTACTTTAGAAAAATTTAACTTTATTTAAATATTCCAAATACATTCAACTGTTAGTAATAGCACATCAAGCGGGTTAGTATATGCACAACATTTTGAGAGTTATTATTCTTCCCTCTTATTCAGGTATTGCTGATCTGACCATGAACAGTACTAGCATGGGAATCAAACCTGGACCCTTAGATTCTTGAATATTGACTTTTAAGGTAATGCTCTAACCAATGCTCAGTTGGTTAGAGCATTATCTTAAAATTCAATATTCAAGAATCTAAAGGTCAGGTCAAGCCATCGACACTTGAAGATAAGGAAGAATAATACCTCTCGAACCATGCGTATACTAACCTGTTTGAATGTAATTGGAATATTTAAATAAAGTTAAATTTTTCTAAAGACATTCAATACTCATATTAGATGATGGAAATAGTCCAAACAATAAATGCAAAGATATATTCACTTCTTATTGTATAGTAAAACTCTAAATAATATAAAGTTCTTTGTTCATCATTATTGATTGATTCCAGAAAAATATGATCAAAAGTAAATTTGTTATAGGAATAAAGTGGGGTTTGTAACACAATAAAATGGCTGGAATTGAGTTTTATATATTGATTACAATATGTTTAAGCAATATATGACTAACACTGTAATGTAATGCATATATATATAATTATTCAATTTATATATTAAAAATATAAAATTTAATAATTTCATATTTAATAAATGTTTTAGCTTCATATTTAATAAATGTTTTAGCTTATAAATTATATTAATTTTTAAGTATTTAAGATTCTTATTCATTTGAAAAAATGATACTTTTTATTTGTAAAGGTAATTATTTGAAAGAAATAAAGATGTGGATTAAAAATATTATTATGAATTCAAAAAACATGAAGTTAACATTTGTTTTTATTGTCTGCATTCAATTTATATATATATAATATTAAAATGTAGGTTTCTTTTTTTTCTAATTTTGCTATTAATAATTCTCTCTTAAATTTGAAAATACCTAAGGTAGATTATTGTTTTTAACATAATGAGAATATCTTAAACTTTTATTACATTTTCAAGTAACTATTAATGAAAATTTGGCAATATTTTTAGGATTTTCACTTACATAAACTAAAAATAGTTTCTATTTTATGCAGTCAAGCACAGTTATGACATCTTTTAACATTTTAAAACAATAAAAGTTTTTTTATCTCATGCCATCAGAATTAAAATGTATATATTAACAATTTTTATTAATTATTCATTAGATTAGAGATTATCCATTTAATGAAAATATTTCTGTAGTGTAATATTCATTACTTCATTCTCATGCAAAGTAGGGACTGATTTCTATCTGCTTTTAATATCTTGTCGAGAGCTGTAATCATAAACATGATTATTGTAAAAAAATAAATATATATTTTTTTCACATCTTTGATTATAGTCTATTATTACATCTTTCCACAAGTTGTTAAAAGCAGATAGAAACAAGTCCCTACTTTGCATGAGAGTAGTGGTGAAAATTACACTATACAAATATTATATATACAATATTTTGAATTAATTAAGCATTTATTTCATCTAGATAAACTTTATTTACTTTTTATTGTCATTGAATATTTACAATTTTAAGTATAATCTTTACTTTAAATTGGTTATTAGCTATTTCTTAACAGTCTAATATTAACTCCAGATATTGGTTTTGCAAGGGACTATCTATATTTTGTTCACATTTGTTAGCTTTTAATTCACATTTAACTGTAAATATAGCATTTTCTTTTTATTTTAGAAGGTATTGATGTTGCTATATAATATCCGTAATGTAAAAAATATGTAATATGGAAATAGTGAAAATGGTTCATGATATATTTATGACTTTTTTGTTTCATAAAGCTGTGATTTCTTTTGACATTATTAAAATATGATTTTACCAAATTATGTTAAAACTTTTTATATTTTCTTAAAAAGTTAAGTTTTTCTCTTATATAAGATGAAAATGTGTCTATTTAATTATATATTTTTAGGAAAGTATACTTGAAGTATGTCTGCTGTATTGTTTATAACCATTATCAGTTTATGTTTTGAAGATACAATGAACACATAATTTCATTATAAATAATATAATTTATTAATTTACTTACTTACATTCAAATATCAGCCTTTCAAGCCAATTGTGCATGCGCTTTGCAAGTGTTAATAATAAATGAATACTTTCCTTTCCAATACAAGATATAGTATTTATGCAGGAATAAAATGAATCCACCTATTTCTACAACTCAAATGCTTATATATGAGCAAATCTGAAGTACTGGCAAGGAAAGCGTGAGGATAGACTATTCACTTTAAATTACTATTTACGATGTCTGAATGAATGACGTCGGCGAAATTGTCTAGAATTTATTAAACGTCACTCTAACTGAAACTTAATCATAATGTTTTTAGGTAAATTTTTTTAATTATCATTTTCAACTTATCTTTAAAATTTTGACTTGCAAAATTTTTTAAAATTTAAAAATTTGCTTGGAGTAAGCTTATTCCAGGACATCATTGGTAATAGTGGGTATATTGAATGAATCTTATCAGTTATAGTAGTGGGTCCAAAGCATTTTCTGTATTTATTAATTTCTTTTCCTAAACACTTTTAAAAATTTCTTTAGCTTTCTTTTTACTGTTTTTTGAAATGAATTTAAATTTTTGAAAAGGAATTTATAAAACAGTTCTTTTATTTTAAATGTCATTGATTTTTTTAAAACAGCAGGCTTTCTTTTCTGCTACTAGTTAATACTTTTAAAAGAAAACAATGCGGGGGGGGGGGCACAAAAAAAACACAGGTCATGTGACCTGGACAGATTTGTAAAACATTCTTCTTTAATATCATTATTTCTATAAGTTAAAGTTTATTCAAATTTGTTTCAGCATTGAATGTGTACAATAGCATTTAGTAATATTGTATGATCATCATCATCTTTAATTATCTTCCAAAAGACAGGTGCCACTCAGTAAATCAGACAACCTCAGCTACACCTTTATTAAGATCATTAACCAACTTTTTTTTTTTTTTACCACTTTTACTTATATTGTCTAAAATTTAGGATAATTTTCTTAATTTCTCCTACTAAATATATACCGAACTTATTATCTCTTTTTTTTCATCATTTACTCAGCAAGTCTTTTTTTTATTACTTATTATTTTAATACTTTTACATTACTACTACTTTTATCTTTCTATTTTTCTTTAAAACCATATATCTAAAGTCTCCAAACTTTTCTCTCTTTCCTAATTATCCACATACTCCAGACAAAAAAATATTCTACAAGCCTTTTTTAATGGACAATAAAATTTCTTACTCATATTTAAAAAAACTATTTAGACATTATAGATTATCTCTACTTTTTTTTTTTTTTTATCACTGCTTCCATTATCAACTTTCAAATACTTAAAAGCATAATGATCTATAACTTTTTATCAAAGGCATATTCTTATATCTTTTATTCTCACTTTATATATTTTAATCCCAAGTTTTCTGTATATTCTATTAATTCTACATAATATTTTGTTAATTCATCCTTATCTTCAAATTCTCCATATCATTTGTAAATCTGAACTCTCTTATCTCAATGCTGATTCCTTCTTCATCTAAATATATATTCTAATGTTTTATATGCGGGATTCGAACTCAGACTTTCACACAACCCACTCCTCTCAGTGCCATCTCATATTGCTGACCCACCTGATCACACATGTTGAAAAGATAAATAATCACCAATAAACGTATTTCATGCTAAACCAGCAATCATCAGTTGGTCTAGATTACTATCCTCACATATATATATAATCAGTACTCAGCTTTATATTAAGATAGCCAATCTTCATACTTTAATGGACATGCTTCAAACTCTTCCAACTCACAACTCTTCAGCTTTTCATTTCATTGAAAATCTGATGGTGGAACGTTCAAAGCCCTTGTTAGTGCCAAGGTTGTCATCCTACCCATGTTGACATATTAGTCATTCTGACCTCTCATGTACAGGAGAATAATCCATTTATACGTACATATGCGACGGATGGGCAAACCTTTTACCCACTATTTATATAAATTAATACATTGAACAGGCTTAAACCTGCATTTATATATGTAATATATGTGGGATTCGAACTCAGACTTTCACATGACCAACTACTCTCAGTGTCATCTCATATTACTGACCCACCTGATCACACACATGTTGAAAAGATAAATAATCACCAATATACATATTTCATGCTAAATCAGCAATCATCAGTTGGTCTAGATTACTATCCTCACACATATATATATAATCAGTGCTCAGCTTTATATTAAGATAACCAATCTTCATACTTTAATGTATTAATTTATATAAATAGTGTGTAAAAGGTCTGTCCATCCCTCGCATATGTACGTATAAATGAATTATTCTCCTGTACATGAGGGGTGAGAATGACTAATATGTCAACATGGGTAGGATGACAACCTTGGCCCTAACAAGGGCTTTGAACATTCCACCATCAGATTTTCAATGAAATGGAAGGCTGAAGAGTTGTGAGTTGGAATAGTTTGAAGCATGTATGGAGATTGGCTATCTTAATATAAAGCTGAGCACTGATTATATATATATGTGTGAGGATAGTAATCTAGACCAACTGAAGATTGCTGGTTTAGCATGAAATATGTATATTGGTGATTATTTATCTTTTCAACATGTGGGTAATCAGGTGGGTCAGCAATATGAGATGGCACTGAGAGTAGTGGGTCGTGTGAAAGTCTGAGTTCGAATTCCACATATATTACATATATAAATGCAGGTTTAAGCCTGTACAATGTATTTATTCTAATGTTTTGTAATATTAACAGGCAGTAAATTTAAAGTTTTGATTGTTAATAGACAGAATAAAAGTGGATGGATTTAAAGTCATTAATGGAAGTCCTTCATGTTTTCATAGATTGGCCTATATATAAATAAATTTGGTACAAAAATAAGATAGCCAGCTGTTACCTTTTTAAAGTCTCTATCTTGTGACTGGTTTGAGACTATCTTTCATTTGTACCCAACAAAACATCGTTCAATTATTAAAACAATACAGCACATGTGTATGTGGTGTAATTCTTTTCTGATGAAAATTATATGTAAATATTGCACTTGAAAATTAAATACCACTTTAAATAAAATTGTAAATCATTTGGTAATCATTCTAGGATAAAACATAGTAATCTATCTATGATTGTCATATGATCTTAAGTTGAATTTTCTTAAATTGTATAGTTTAATCAATCCATTGAGTTTAGTTTGTTTTATCAATTTATAATTTATATATATAAAATTTAAATAGAAATAAGTACATTTCCAGAAGTAATGTATAAACAATACAAATCCATTAATAAATGGGGGAAAAAAATAGAATGACTCAGTTATTCCTTAAGCATATGATAGTTTTAAGCATTCATTTATTGACATTGTTGAAATAGAGAATGAAATCTGATTATTAGCCTGATTTTAAATACAACATACATCATTTTAAAATTGCAATAGAATATTTAGAGAATAAAGATGTCTCATTTTTAAAAATCTCATAATAAATCTCATAATATTAATGGAAAGTATTAATCTATATATATGTATGATGTTTTTTTTTCTGAGATATGCTAATTGTTTTCTTATTTTGATGGGAATAATCATTTGTGAATACCATATAGTAGTGCCAAACAGATATGCAGAGTTTTTTTTTTTTTATTTGCCTTCATCAGTAAGGAATATTATTTTGAAAGATGATAAGCATTCTGCAGCCATGCATATTTTTCTTATGGTTTGAACATTTCAAGTACTTAAATGTTTTGAATTTAAACACTCTAAACTATATAATTATATGTAAGTAAGCCCAACAGTAAATCAGTAATCATATGATTTAGTTATCTAGTTTATAAGCTAATGGCAGATGCCTCTCACCTTTGTAGTAAAAAAAAGGAGATAATCTAAACCATGTAGCACATGACTTTTCCAGTTTAGATTTAATCTGTATTTGACAGCAGCAACACTCATATTTCTTTTCTACAGTGTCATCTGTTGTATAAGCATGAGTAATTAATGAATAAACAGATCCACAGATTAATTTCTAGAGAATAACAATTATTGTTACCAAATATAGATTAAATGTAAGATTGGCTAAATCCAGTATTTCTTTAATATTTTTCTTAGACATTATATCTTTTTTTACATATCATTATATATTTTACTTACTCTAATAGAGCCTTTAAGCTGTTGTGACAAGATAAAATATTTGACTTCAAAATAGTATTATTTGATTTTGAAGTGGTTTTGTGACAGTGAAATGGTTTATTTATTTGCTTGAGATTTTGTGTGATTACAGTGACTAGTAAAGTATAGTAGCTCAATATTCTGGACACTTCTCTCTCTCTTTTTTTTATATATATAAAAAAAAGCTGTTTAATTGCTATTGTTATATGGATCAAGTTAGCATTAGAGATAGGAAAAAAAATGGAAGTATTAATTTTAATGATAAATCAGTGTTTGCTGATAATGAGAATGACTGTAACAAGATATTAATATTGATAGAATTTTTAGATAAAATTAAAGCATTAATTATAAGAGATGATATAGTATGGTATTGCATTTATGTAATTGAGAAGTTGAGATAAACTAAAATCAGATTTCTATTCCAGTATTATCTATTGTAATCTTTAATAACTACTGATTAACAGATAGTAGTGCATTAAGATTTTTTTGAATTTTAAGTCTTTAGTTTGATGATAAAAATGGAGTTAAAGATGGTTGCCAAATATATAACTACTTTGTGACCAGTGTCAATCCCAAGTTGACATTGATAGAATCAAAATGCCAAAAACTAGTTTTGGAATGGCAATTAAATACACTACCACTTGGAAATCACTGATTCTTCTAGCTTACAATAGATGGCAGTAGAATAAAAATTTGCTCTGTTTATATAATACTGTAGTAAGCTACAGAATCATAATGATATTAAGTTGATTAACTGACATTGCATTGGAATAATAATATGTAATTAACAAATTAAAGATTCTTTATCAGATTTCACTAAACAATGCAGATTTTTTTTTTTTTGAAGAAGTTGTGAAAAATAAATAAAAAGTTGTTTCTTCATTGCATGTTTTGGTCTTTATCAAAAAAAAAAAAAAAGGCAGGTGTATAGTCTAGGGCAGTGTTGGTGAATCTATGACACACCTGGCATGTTCAAATTTTTTATTAGCACACAAACTATTTACATATATTAATTTTCTATGCTTTAAATTATTCAATAATTTTTTTGTTGCTAAAGTCTATCTGTACTAATAAAAAATTACTGTAAACTAAAAATAAAATAAATAAATATAATATTATATTAGATTTCAATTTACAATTGAACTCTCATTAGAAGCAACAAATTACAAAATTTGAAATATATTTATACATATGTAGATGTGAATGATATTTTAAGTCAAATAAAGTGATAGCGATATACTGTGGTATCATATTCTATAAACCTGTCAAATGATTCCAATAAAACTAGAAAACTCAATAAAATATTTTACAATTCTTTGAAGTAAATTTTTTCAAATCTAAAGTAAAAGTAATAAAATGGTTTTCTATCCTAATCTTTTTTGATCTAAACATGTTGACACCATTTATTTTTTTAACAGAATCAAAATCTTGAACAAGGGAATGAAATGCGTAATCAATGTCACAACGTTTTTTTTTTGCTTGAAGTTTTGCTATAAAAATGAAATGTAAGGATAATAATATATTTTAACATATAATAAATCTTTTATTTATAAAATTATTAATGCTCATTTAAATTTACTATTAAGTAAATATTACCATTATATTAATACGACTAGGGAAAATAAAAAACAAAAATTGTCAAGCAGTAGAGAATTTCAAAAAATGATTAACAAAGGTACCAATGCAGTATGTGTTTTATGTTCTGGAACAGTTGTATTGAGAATATCAACGGTAAAACGGCATTATGAGACCAATCACAAATTGCTCTGTGAAAAAAGTAAAGATGGACAAAAAGAATATATTGCCCAAGCATTTAAAAATATAAATATTCAATCAACATCTTTAATGAAATTTATCAAAAATCATTCAAATATAACTGCTGCTAGTTTTTTATTTCAAATGTAACTTCCAAACATGGGAAACCTTTTAATGGTGGAGAATATATGAAAAAGTTTGGGTGAAATTTGCACCAGTTCTTTTTGAAGATTTTGAAAACAAAACAAAAATTATTCAGAGAATAAAAGATTTATCATTGGCTAGAAATACAGTTAAAGAAAGAATCCTGCAAATGGCTAACAACATAACTTACCAACAAAAAAGAGATATAAAAAAATCTATTAGTTCAATTTCTCTTTGCCTTGATGAAAGTACAGACATAAATGGATGAGCTCATTTGGCTATTTTTATTCATTATTGTGTTGGGAATAATATCAAAGAAAAATTGATCAGTTTAACTTCATTAGTAACAACAACAAAAAGAATAGATATTTGCAATGAAGTTTCAAATGAACTTACTGAAAAAGGAATAGTTGTTGCCAAAATTGTATCAGTAACTGCTGATGGTGCTTGAAGTATGACTAGAAAAGAAAATGATTTTCTCAATTTATTTATCAACCATATTGGACATTCAATTTTGAGTTTCATTAAATTATATATCAGTAGGTTTTATGCATGAAAACCAGCTTTTGGCCACTGGATGAGGTTATGATTGTTGTGACTAAGTTAGTCAATTTTATATCTGCACTAGCTCTAAATAAATGAAAATTTTTAAAGTTATTGAGTGAGGTGAATTCACTTATGTACAACAATGTTCTATGATTAAGTTGAGGAAAAGTTCTTCAAAGATGCTTTGAGTGTTTAGATGAAATTAGACTGTTTTTACATAATGATAAAATCATTGAAAAATATAATGAATTAATGGATGTTGAATTGCTTTTGAAATTAATGTTTTTTACTGACATGTGTTCACATCTAAATGAATGAAATGTGAAACTGCTAGGGTATAATATATAAGACAATTGTTGCCATGTTTGATTTGATCAATCTCACGAGAAGCCAGATCAAGTAAAATTGATGCAAGAGTTTTGTGCTGTTATTTAATTGATAATTGATGAAATTTTCTTTAAGATTTACACAGTTCAGACAATTTTCAGAAACATAAAAAATTATTTTACACCCAGACATAGTTAGAAATTTTTGAGTGGTTTAATTTGAAAGATATGGAAATGCAATCAGTTGATTTTTAATCCAGTTCTGTATGGAAATAGAAATTTATTAATTGAGGAATGAGTTAGAAACAATCAAAAATGATCTATTATTGGGCATATGTAAAAAGAATGTTGAAGAGAAACTATTGACTGCCCGGGATGCTATTCCTGAAACATTTAATTGTTTAAAAAAATTAGCAACCACTGTATTATCAATTTTCTTCTCTACATATGCATGTGAATCATTGTTTTTAGAAATGAATTTAGTTAAAAAAAGTTTGAAAAATAGAATAACAGATGAATTTAGTTCAGCATGTACATTATTAAAAATGACAAAATATGAACCAGATATAAAACATTTGGCATCCATTGTACAACAGCAAAAATCTCATTAAATAATATCTATTTATGTTGATTTTATATGATTATTTCCAAAATTTTGTTTTAATTACTCTTAATTTTTTACTACTACATTTTATTCAACTTGTGCTCTTCTAAATAAATATCGCTTATTTAAACATTTTATTTAATAATAATAATAATAATAATTATTATTATTATTATTATTATTATTATTATTATTATTATTATTATTATTATTATTATTATTATTATTATTATTATTATTATTATTATTATTATTATTATTATTATTATTATTGTTGTTGTTGTTGTTGTTGGAGGATTGATTCTAAAATCACATTTCCTGGCAATTTGTCTAGTGCTAAATGTACAATTGATCATATCTCTAGGGAAGATGTTATTGTAGCTATTAGGAGGCTTAAGACTCACTCTAGTTTAGGATATGATAATATTCCTTCTTTTATTTATAAGGGGTTAGCCGAATTTATTGCAGTACCTCTTGCTTTTATTTTTAATCTGTCTCTTAATTCTTGTACTTTTCCTAGTGTTTTGAAATGTGCTAAAATGGTTCCAATCTTCAAAAATGGTGATCGAGATTGTGTTTCTAATTATAGACCGATTTCTGTTCTGCATACCATTGCACGAATTTTTGAGAGATGTATTTATAATAAAATTATTTCAGATGTGGGTAAGATAATTTCTTCTTCTCAACATGGTTTTATTCCTAATAGATCAATTGATAGTAATCTTCTGACAATTTATGATCATATAGCTCATGCTATTGAAGATCGTCAAAGACTAGATGTTATTTATTTCAATTTATCAAAAGCCTTTGATAAAGTTGATCACAGTGTCTTACTTCATAAATTACATAAAATAGGTTTCTCTAATAAACTTGTATATTGGTTTCAATCATTTCTGTGTAGTCGTACAGCATATATTAAATTCAATAATAAAGTTTCATTTAAATTTGAATGCAATTTAGGTGTTCTGCAGGGTAGTATTTTAGCACCCATGCTGTTTAATGTTTATGTTAATGATCTTAAGGATTGCTTGAGATATTCTTTTCTGTTAAGCTATGCTGATGACTGTAAGATTTTTAGAAGAATTATGTCAGTTAATGATTGTGTTCTCCTTCAGAAGGATATTGATAACTTTAGTGCTTGGTGTGAGTCAAATAATATGACAGTTAATTTTGATAAATGCTCCTTTGTTTCTTATTCCAAAAAATCTGAAGTTTTACAATTTTGTTATTATATCAACTCTCATAAAATTATTCCAGTTAAATGCCAAAAAGATCTTGGAATTATGTTTTCTTGTAATGGATCTTTTATTCCTCATCTTGAAATGATTGTTGGTAAGGCTTTTAAGGTTATGGGTGCCATTCTTAGACATGATTATCAGTTCAGTAATGATACTAAACGGAAATTGTTTTTTCATTGGTTCTTCCTATTATTGAATATGGTTCAATAATTTGGAACCCTAGTTCTTTGCAAGGATGTAACTTGTTGCAGTCTATTTCAAAGAAGTTTTTCAAATATGTTTTTTGGGAGGGTAAAATGATTAATCTTTCATCAAGATGAAAGTATAGGGATTTGAAATATTTTTATAAAATTATTAATAAACAAGTTATTTTATCAGATATAGTTTCAACTATCTCAATTAGGTCTTTGAGTTATGATACTAGGTCTACTTGTGTATATCAGATTCAAACATGTCGTTCTAATATTCTTAAATTTTCTCCTTTATTTAGGTTACCCTCTTTATATAATCAGATTGGGAGTAACCTTAATCTGTGTGACATTGATTATAAGACATTTTGTAATCTTATTAAACTGAAATGTTATGTTTGATTATGTCTTTTAAATTTTACTTTATTATGTATACATTTATATTTTCATTTTATGCTACATGTTTTATTTTCACTTTTATTGTATGTGCAAACTGTAATTGGCTTTATGCTGTTGTTTAGCACTTAAATAAATGAATTGAATTGAATTATTATTATTATTATTATTATTATTATTATTATTATTATTGTTGTTGTTGTTGTAGTTGTTGTTATTATTATTATTATTTAAAAAACAGCAATAATTAAGTTGTTTATATTTTGATTTAATAATTGTATGACACATCAATCATTCAATAAATATTTTTTGGAAAATTTTGGCACGCATACACATGTAAAAAGGTTCACCACTACTGGTCTACAATAAGATTGAATAATTGTGATTAACAGTTGATAGTGCATTTAAATTCCCATCTCCAGACTAGTTTCTGTCCTTTGGTTTTATCACTGATATTGGTAATTTAATATTGGAAGAATTTCATTTGTGCATCTAGCAATCACCTTTAAGTTCATTCTATTGTACAAGCTAAAAGTATGAAAAATGCTATAAAGTTTTGAACCCAAATCAACCTGTTTGAATAATTTTATAAATCTAATTCTTTTCAGTAACTATATATTTTGGTAGCTTCAGTTCTTTGTTAATTAATATATAGGGTATATGAGCAATGATTTTTCACATAACCTGCCACTCTCCACACTATCTCATAACACTCATACACTTGAACACATATATGTTGAAAAGATAAATAATCACCAATATATGTATTTCATGCTAAACCAGCAATCATAAGTTGGTCCAGATTACCATTTCTACACATATATGCTATAAGTGCTCAGATATATATTAAGATAGCCAATCCTCATATTTTAATGGACAGGCTTCAATCTATTCCACACTCCAACTCTTCAACTGTCCATCCAATTGAAAATCTGATGATGGAATGCTCATAGGCCACCCTGAGGCCAAGATTCTTGTCACATCCATGTTGACCTAAGATCAGTCTGACCCCTCATGTACAGGACATAATCCATTTAATACATATACAAGGGATGGGCAGACATTCTCTGGCTAGGAATGTTAATACTAACAATGAGTCATTTAATAAAATAAGAATAGCTTTCTGCTCTCTTATTATTTATAAACCTTCAAGCAGGTTGACTTGGATTCAAAATTTTAGAGTGCTTTGAATTTCAGGTTTTTATCTTAGAATAGTAAAATGGAGTTCAAGGTGTTTGCTGTATGCTTAACTGCATTACTTCCAGTTTTTAGTCTAAAATAACCAGTCTGGTTATAATGATTTAGTCACCAGATGGTAATCACTGATTTCGCTATCTTATCATAGGGCAATAGAGTAGAGAACTACTTTTAACTTTCGTTAACATGTGACTGCTAAGTGGTAGTTCATCATGCACTGGATACTGATATTCTTTTAATATTTATTTATTAATAATTATAATTGAATTAATATTAATTTCACTTGATATAATGAGATAATTAAAATAAAAATCCTGCATGGTTTGGCATGGTAGAAAGAGCATCCAAACTTGGGATCAGAACATTCCAGGATTGATTCTGGCATTCACAGGTCTGGCACTCAAACTTCTTATGAACCTTGAGGAATAAAGCCATATGCCTTATTTTAAAATTAAAATAAAAAAGTGATTGCGACTTACTTTAGCATGGAAAAAAATACATGGTGTAATCATATTAGTATTTGAATAATATTTTGCAAATTATAGTAATCATATCAAGTTTGTTTTTTTTCCTATGTCTGTTGCAGATTCTTTTGAATGTACAATTTCATGTTCTATTCAAATGCTTGACAGTGGGTGATGATTGAGCATTGATCATTGTGTACATTAAATGAGTTTTTAAATAATGTATGCTATGAAACACTTTTCATTGCTGGTTAATGGTAATAAACGGTAATGCTGTTGCTATATTAGGATAGCATATTCCTATTAAAATCCATCAACATTCAATAATAATTAAAAACCCATAAATTTAGTTTAGTTTGAATTTTGGAGAATTAACTGACTTGTTTATATTATCAAGAAATGAGATAAAGTGGTTCATTACATTTATTTAGTTTGATTAAATCGTTACTATTTTGGAAATTGCAAATTAAAGACATTTGTTAAACATATTTGAGTGAAGATTATCCGTCTAGTCTAAACACTGCTTTTAACTCTAATGTAAGAAGACTCTTCGTTATATATTTATAGTTGTGTTTGTTAATGTTCGTCACTTATTTTTTAACTTTCGTTTTATTGAATTGATTGTTATATAATTTATTACTGATTTATAAAAATTTGCGATTTTAAAATGAATTAAAGCTATAATATTGTTTTTTTTTTATATTGTTTTTTTTTTTTTTTACTTTAAATAAAAAAAAAATTAAATATAAATTTGCATTTTTTTATTATTTGTCAGTTTTTCATTGAAAGTAATTTGCCCTCTTTTTTGTGCTTATTTGTAAATTAGTCTGGCATGATTTAGTGCTGTAATATTTCTGGTATTCATATTTGAATTTCTGAATAACAATAAATTATTCGATTATTTAACCTCGCGTGATTTAGCGAGTAGTGAGTTAACGAGTAGTAGAGCGGCGGATTCCGGAGCTCAAATCATGGATCATTTGTAGCTCTGTGGAAACTTTTGGTCTTGAACTTGTTTAAATTCCTGAGCCGTATATTGCCATTATCAATTATTTTTATTTTTAATAGTTTTGTTTTTGTTATATAGAACATAATGTGATAGATAATTAATTGTTTTGTAATGAAAGTATAAAATTAATGCTGTTTTTTAAATCCTGAATTTTAATATTTTGACCATACTTTTTTTTTAAAAAAAAAATTTATATATAAATTATGTCGAGCCTGTCATTGTTTAAGCAAATGAATAGCAATAAAGTAAAAAAAGAGATAAAAAGAATAATTAAGCAGCCAAAATTATTGAGGACCAACCTCAAGAAGAAATAGAACTGAGTAAAATCCAGATAATATAAAATAAAGAAAACAATAGTTTTATTGAAATTGAGGGGTGGGGGGTGGGGATATAGAAGAACGCAAAAAAATTAAAGGCGAATACAAACAAGTTAAGTTGAACATTCTTCTCTTTTAATGTTTTTGAAGAAGAAAGCAGAGAAATGAACTCTTATTAACATTGACATTGAAATCAAATGGAAGATGTTACTACATGGCAAACAGAAAAATATGGAGAGGCATGCTCAGCCTCTTCCTGAATGAATGTAATCTCAATTTGGTCACTTGAATGGAATGCTTGACTTGCCATTTTAATATGCTTGAATACCACATGGTCTGGGCATCTGATTGTAATTATAAATATAATGGTCATCATTACATCTACATATATATATTCAACTTTATTTAAATATTATGAATTGGAATTTAAATCTTTTTATTATTATCATATGTGTCATGTTCTTAAAAAAATAAACTGTTCTTTGTGAGTCTTGTATTATCATTTTGTAATTCAAGAAAAATCTAGTTTTTTACTTCCACAAGATATGATAGGTGGCACTTAAATAGTTTACCTTAAAAGGTGGAATGATTGTATTAGGAGGATTTTGAGTGTTATAGTGGTAAGGAATGGGATAGAAGAATAGATGCATTAATAAAGAATAGGGAGTTGGAGAGATAGAGAACTAGTATGGAGAGTAACAAGAGTTTAAATATATATAGAAGTAAACTGAATATTGAGTGCAAGTTAATTTATGATAATAGCAAGGAGAAGTAGTTTACTGTTTAAGACTCAACGGGATCTTTAGCAACAGGGAATTATACACATAAATGGAAAAACATGGGTGATTTAGTCTGCAAGTTGTGTAAGAAAGTCATAGAAAATATTATAAATGCGTGAAAGTAGAAAGAATACAAATAAAGTTGTGGAAGAATAAATAAAAGGAATGTGATTATACAGAAAGTGGGTTATTGATTTTATGCTGGGTTTGGGAAAAGATAAGGGGGATTTAGATATAAAAACCTTGGAGTTGACAAAGATTATGCTGTGGAAATGGAATAGAGCAGGATATGGGAAAACTTAGAGTGGGGAGTAGAAAGGGAAGGTAAAGTGGCTAACAGGTTTCTCTGGGCATAGGTGCTGAAAGATTCCTGACTCCACATAAGGAGAAGTCACTGTGCATCACATCACATGACGTCAACATAAAGTTTGCAAGTTATGTAAGGAAGGTATAGAAAATATTAATTTAATGTAAATTCCTAGAAGCAGAAATGGTACAAAAATGAAGTTGTGGGAGAAAAAATATAAACAGGGATTATACAGAAGGTGGGTTCTTGGTTTTTATGCTGAGTTTGTGGAAGGATAAGGGGGATTTAGATATAAAGGCCATAGAGTTGATAAAGATTATATTGTGGAAATGGGGTGGAGCAGGATAGTAAAGAATATGGTGAAAATTTAGGATGGGAAATGGAAGGGGAAGGTAAAGTGGCTAACAGGTTTCTTTGGACCTTGTGGCTGAGAGATTCCTGACTCCGATAAAGGAGAAGCCACAGCGCTTCACAACATTATGAATTACATCTCTTTAGTGAATTAATTACACTTAGTTTTAGAATGATTGTAGCAATTTTATATTCCCCAATGAAGATACTTTCATTAGTTTGTTTAGCTACTACCTAGCTTGATTTTTTTTAAAAAAAAAAACAACAAAAAAACATGTAAAATTGTTTCATTACCCGATTCATTCCATTCATTATGAATTAATAAAAGAAAAAAAAATAGTTATAAAAATTGTTTTGTTTAAATAATATTCCTGATATATCATCAGAAATAACTAGCAACAGTTTACAATGATTATGTAGGAGATTTTGCTATTGAAATTGGTATGTAAATTTGAATATTAATGACAATTTAAGAAAAGAATGATGCAAAAACAATTATTTTTAAAATACAGGCCTGAATTAGTTATTTAGAAGACATGTTAAATAATTATTTAGATTGTGAAGGAGCAAATGTTGTAAGTAGAATAGTAAAATATACAAAGATTTGGAGATAATATGGTTCTTATAGCTGAGAATGAAAAATGTCTTCAGAATATGCTGAATAAATTGGAGGAAGAATGTATAGAACATGGAATGAAGATTAATGTTGAGAAGACCAAGTGTATTTATGGATAGGGAGGAATGCAAAAAGACTGCAAATTAAAATCATTGATAATGTAGTTCAACAGGTAAAGGGATTTAGATATTTGACTAGATAGTTGAATGAGGATGGAAGAAATGAAGTTAAAAGAATAGAATTGGCAAAGGAAGCATTTATTAAGAGAAAGAAAATATTTTGTGGATCTTTGAAGAGAGAATTAAGGAAAACATTAATTAATTGCTGTGTGGAGTGTTCTGTTGTGTGGTTGTAAAACATGGACAATGAATAATAAAATTAGGATCAGATTAGAAGCTTTTGAGGTGTGAACATGGAGAGGAATGAAAAAATTAGTTGGATGAATAAAATATCAAAATTTTAAAAAGAGTAAATGAAAAAAGAAGATAGATTGAGGAAATTAGAAATAAAAAGAGAAACTGGTTTGGACATACATTAAGAAGAAATTATAATTTAATGAAATATATTTTGGAGGAAATAGTAAGTGGAAGCAAGAAGAAATGATAGAAAGAAAATGGCATTATTAGATTATATAAGAGATGGGAAGAGTTACATGGAGTTGAAAAGCTGATGGTGACTACTCTTTGGATCTCTCCATAGGATAGAATACTATTGATAAGACCTGAATTTGTTTTAATTGTACAAGATATGATAATTGGATCAATATGGATGGAGTATGTCAAGAAGTACAGGCAAATAATATTACCTGAAAAATCAAGAATTTTTAGGTATCATGTTAATTGCAAGGAAATCAAGTCATATATGTTGTGACTTAATTTAATAAGCTTGTACTATAAATATTATATAATGAACATGCTAATAGCTCTTAACAAGCTTTTCTGAATATCCTAATCCTCAGACCAGTTTTTAGCTCTGGCTGTCATCAGTGAGGCACTAGGATTCAGGTGTTAGATTTTAAAATACCAAATCAAGCCTGAGCATTTACATAATAGATATCTAGTAAGTAGAAAATCTGAAATTTTGAGACATCCATATGTCTTCAAATCCAGCTATCTAACTTAAATAGTCATATGGGACTGAACTAAGTTTAGTTACACCATATATTGCAGTCCCATATGGCTTTTAAGTTAGATAGCTGGATTTGAAGACAGATGGATGTCTAAAAATTTCAGATTTTCTTCTTAATAGGTATGTATTAGATAAATGCTGAGGCTTGATCTGGTATTTTTAAATCTAATACCTAAATGTCCTAACTCCTCACTGATGACAGCCAGAGCTACAAACTGGTCTGAGGATTGGGATATTCAGAAAAGCTTATTAAGAACTATTAGCATGCTCATTATGTAACATTAATAGTATCATGTTAAATATAATATCTGCAGATATCGAAAAATATTTTATGGCATTTACATCTTATGATATTTTAAAGAAACATGTAATACTTTGCATCTAAATCAAATTTATATAGTATTGGTGAAATGTGTGATCATCTAATTGAAGGGACTTTGGTTAAGGCAAAATGCATATTAGGAACCATTCTCTTTTTTTTTTTTTAAGGATTTTTACTATGTTAGAAATATAATAATACTATTGATGATTTTAAAAAAATATCAGATTTTGCACACTAATAGAAAAAAGAGGTAAATAGTTCAAAAATAAATCTTCCATTTTAATTTATAAAAATTAGATCTTTAATAAAAAGTTTATATCTAAGATAAAAAAGAAACAATTTCTAACATATAAAGAGAGATTAATGATCATTTACATATTTATGGAAGAATTGTTGTGGTCAATAAACCAGATAAAATTGTGGTGCACATAAATTAAGTTTATGTTCACAGTTTCCAATTTTATGATGCTTTAAATGAAATTGCAAGTAATACAATGTAAAATACTATGGAAAAAAAGTGACATTATTTTTTGGAATGAAAATAAATGAATTAGAATATGTCTTTTAGTAATTTGATTTAATGTGTTATCTAAAGTAAAAGCTTTCAAAAGAAAAGTCAGTATATAAGATTATCCACAAATCATTTACAATAAGGTATTTATTTATATAGTGCTATGTTAATTGTAATTTAGCGATCAAGTTAATGCACATGCTAGTATTGTTCAAGCCTATAGATATTCCTGATTGTTTATTATCAATAGCTAAAGGGAGAAAAATTGCATATGAATTTAATATGATGCATGAATTTAAATCATATTATAGAGGGGAAAAAATATCTATATATATTTGAACATGAAGGAAATGATAATCAATTCTAAGCATCAAGAAAATGTTGTGGATATTTTTTTTTTCTTTAGAGTAGGTAAAGTGCAATGAACCTAAAAAAGATTTCTTTTTTTTTGTATGTAATAAAATAGTTTTTTTGAGAAGATAAATCCATTGTGTCAGAAAAATGCTCTAACTTAGTGGAAGAATGGTAATACCAAAAGCTAATGCGTTCTTAGGTAATTTCCCAGTTTAGTTAAAACAAAAAACAAAAACATAAAGTGAATGGAATTGTTGTCCTCAATTGCCCCTTAGATGCACAAATGTTATCTTTCAAGTAACTGATATATGATTATTATTAGTTGAAAGTGAAACAATGAAAACTTTTGATTGTAGTGTAATGTTAATATTAATAAATTTGGTTTTTGAATCCATCTTTCCTAAAAGTTTAATCTTTTATGTAGTATATAAATAGTAATAAATGCTGGTCCTATGTATACAAAATTTTATTCAAATATTTGAAGAAATTCTTGTACTCTCCAGTATGGAGCTTACAGTATTTTTGATTATTCTTTAATCTTTTATATAGTATATAAATAATAATAAAAGTTGTTCCTATGTGTACAAAGTTTTATTCAAATACTTGAAGAGATTCTTGGACTCTCCAGTGAATAGCTTACAATCTTTTTGATTATTTCTTAATTTAATTTTAGTCCTTTGTTTGATTTTCAAATAAAAGGGTCTTGCTTTTATATTTTGTATTTGGTCTTGCAAAAAATTAGTTTGCTTTTATTTTGAAGTATTTAAAATCACATTCCTTTGATTTCCTCCTACTTTGCAACAAAGGGAGATGGCCCCCACTAATTATATTAAATTATGTTCTTTGTATACAAATTATTACTTAATTCTTAATGTATTTTTGAAGATATATTTGTTACTTTTTTGATCAAAGGAAGTATTTTTAAATTTATATATATAGAAATTATTTACTAAAAAGTAAAAATGAAAAAATATTTCTGCTTGATTTGATATTTCAGATAGGCTTTTGGCTAAATAATATCATAACATTTTATTATTTGTCAATATTTTATCTCATCTTTTTTTAATGCTCATATGCTAAGAATGTGTAGTGAATTAAATTCTTGTATTTTACTTGTAGTCAGTTTAAAAGCTCTATTCATTTGATTTTTTTATGAATTGATTTTTACGTTTCTGAAGTTATTAGTGGGAATAATATTGATTATGATAGAAAAAGTTTTTTAAGCAAATTTACTGATATATTTATATTATGGAAATTCAAGAAATATAAAGCAGTAATGAATAGTAGTTAGAATCATTTTTAGATGAGTGTATGATTCTAGATTAAATTATAATGAAAATGGGGGGGGGGGGCAATCCTGAATTTTATGTAAATTCAAATAATATGCATTATTACTTATAAAGTACCTCTGGTATTTAGAAGATGACTACAATTGATAATATACTGAATGGATGAAATGATTTGGGTGATTGTTCTATGATGCAAAAACCAAGGGGACATAACTGCATAGATCAATACAGTGAAAAAATACTAAATGAGAGGCACTAATTAATCTGGTTTATTTATTTATGTTGGATTTATGTGAATAATTTAATCTGGGGATATGAATTATTTATTTAATTAGATTTAATAAAAAATATATTATAAAATGTAAGTATACTCTAACAAAACTATTGCAATAGTTAGAGCAACATTTCAGGATGGTTTCTTGACATTATCTTGTGGCATCTTTACTGCTCAAATGATTTCTATAGTTTGATAGATTTATGTTATGAAATGGTTTTATTTTAATAAGATTTATGCTAAAATTGAACTCACCAGTGAAATTGAGAAGGATTTGTATGATTCATTGTGAATGATACTGCACTCACTACAAATTATATATAATTCAATTTCAATGTTACTAATTTTAAATAGATAAAAGTATTGTATATTTTGCTTTCATAAATCATGTTTACATAAATAAACATATACGTTTTAACAATTGGGGTAGAAGGAGACTTAACGTAATCTGCACCACAGGGCGCCACTAGGCATTTGAACCTAGAAAATTTATATAGTAGGCAGGTACGTTAAGTTTAAAAAAATTTTTTTTATTATTTTATTTTATATATTTGGATTCCAATTGTTTGCCCAAGGTCACTAGCTCATAGAGTAGCAGAGATTTTAAACATTTATAAGTTTCAATAGATTTCTATTCTCAAAGTATATATTAAATATTTTGAACAATAAAATAAAAGAAGCCACTGCCAGTAATTAACACACAAATAGATTTTTATTAACGCACATTTAAAATTGAGGAATAAATTTATTTTTAGATTTTAACATTAATATTTTTTTTAAAATTTAAATTACTATTTTAAATAGATCGCACAGATGGATATTTAAATTATATTTTACTTTAGCATGTCGAGCATAGATAGTCTACATAGATTTTTTTTCACTTAAAACTTATCAAAACATTCATTCAATCTCAGACTAAAAGTTCGTAGTCAACCCAATGCCTGCTTCCAGATATATAGTCACAATCAATGCAATATGAAGATGCTAGCATAAAACCATGCCAACAGGAATGTGCATCTGACAGCGTGATATTATTTGAAGGAAATGATCCGTGTCTAGAACAGGAAAGTGCATCTGTCAGACTAAGGAATCATGTATATATATATTTTAAAGAGTGCTACTTATGGGGGGAGAGCGGTCTTTCTGCCGACTTATAAATCCCTGTCCATAGAGCTAGAAGGGGTTAATGGTGCAGGAAATACATCTGCAACCATTGCAACGGTATGACTGCCTCTTTGGGGTCATGCATTCAGGTGGGCACATTGCCCTGTATGCTAAACACGCTTCACATTACATTAATATAAATGTCTATATATCTCTCCACTAGCACTGACACAACCATGAAACAAATAACCTGAAATTAAAATCCCTTAAATTAAACATAAACGAATTTAAACCTAGTTATTTATCTTTATCCATGCAGCTATCTACACCCAACTTTAAATTTAATACATTTTAGTTAAAACATAATACACACACACAAAAAAAAATGAAATGGAAATGATTGCTTAAACATCTACATAAAAAAATATCAATAATTGAATTTGCATTCTTTAAGTCAGATAAGAGTTCTTATTTTCAGTTATTAATTACTTGCAATTTTAGGAAAGTTCTTATTAGATAGACACAATAGTTCATACTTTACGGATTTAATAGATTGAGAAGTCCATCTTCGTGATCACTTTCGTAGATTTTGTCCTTCTTTGAAATGAAACTGCAACTTGCCATGCATTTGGTCAGGAACTGTCATCCAGAGGCCTCAACTGGTTGTCCGGAAAATTAAATTTATTGCAGACTTCCACATCGTGAAAATCTGCAATATAGCTAGTTATAACGATCTATTCATAGTCAGCTCTAAGATGACAATTATAATAATAATTTGGCTTTTATATTTTTATTAGTCTCTTATCATTAGATCTTGAGATTCAACGAGCAAGACGTCACTAATCCATTCGTGTTTCAGTTATGGTCCGTGCTGTCATTTTCGTGTTTGCATTGGTCATTTAATTCCTTTGTATTCTCTTATCTGACCAATTAATTTATTTTACATGCCTCACCAAGTAGTTTGCTAATTAATAAGACAATCATTTCCATTTTCTAAGACTATAGAAATCAACATTATTTCTATTTTTAAAATATCAATCTTTATATCTTTACTTTTTTACAAAAAATTACTTTCAACTGTTTTTATTTTTTAAAAGTTTTTAAAGTTGTCCATCATGCGATCTATATATAAGTTAAACAGTTTTTAAATTAAGTTTTTTTTTCTTTTTAATAAATCAATTTTTATTTATGATCTTTTATTTTAATTTTAAAATAATGTGACGGATATTATATTCCGTTACAACGTTAACTCACAAGAATTATTTTATAATTATAATGAACCAATAACATATTGGATCACTGGTGAAGTTAACTAATTTATTCTATATTTAAAGTTTTGTATTCATATTTAGATAATGTAGTGACTTGTAGTATTGATGATGTCATCGGCTTACTGTAACTGCTTTTGAATAGAGAATTTTTAATCTTTCTTAAAATACTGTAATTTGGAGTTATGCCATAAATTAATTTTGTAGGAACGTAATATTAATCCACATCAATTTTGGGATTAATTACCATTAATTATAATAATTCTCAAACGAGTTACAGTTTGTATGAAATTTGAACATTGGCAGAAATGGAGATTGAGTACAATCCATGGACATTGAGATCTAGAATTGGCTACTCTTCCATTGTACTAAAGTACACAGGATTTATATTGAAATAAATTTTTCTCTGAAGGCATGATTATCCACAAAATTAACATAAAATACTTTAATATAGCCATCAATAATATAATAGAATCATTGGTCTTTTTTTTAAAAGAATTTCTGTGAATATTCTTCTTCTCAATATTGTTTGTTTTAAAAATTTTATTTAGTGTTTCCATTTTATAATTGAGTAAATACATCTTCATTACAGAAACATAATTCACTAGAAATTGTACTTTGCCTTTTTTTTTTTTGTCAGTTATCTAGCATTATTTATTTATTTTATTTTGACATTTACAAATAGTAATTGTAAAAGTTTTTAACGACTGATTGCTTTTGAGACAATTGATTAATCATTTGCTTCTCTTGCGATAAAATATTTTTGATTAAAAAAAATTGATTCGGAATTGGTTGATCAGTTTGCAATTGATGACAATTGAAATCACCATCGAGGCAAACTCTAGGAAACCATTTGCTTTTATCATTAAAATGATCGTTAATAAATCAAAATGAACGCTTGTCTAAAAATATATGAAGAAAAAATATGAGATACTTGTTTTTAAAATAAATGATTTTAAGGAAACAAGAAAAAAAAAAAAAGACTTTTTAAAAAAAAAACAACAACAAACAATTATTTAAAAATATAATAATTACAATTATTTAGTTCTTTGTAATTAGAGATAATTAAATAAAAGTACTTAGTTATAATTAAATACCTGTATATACAAGTTCTCTAATTAATTATAAAATTAGCATATCCAATTAAAATTGTAATTAAATCAAAACTATAGTAATCAGATTAATAGTCTATGTAGACCAGCATTGTTTTAGACACTTGAATAATAGTAAATCGTAGTGCATGAAATATTCCAGTTCCTTCTACGTTATTAAGACTAATGTAATTATTGAAATATATTTATATATATTCAATAATATGATATTGTATACAACAGTTGTTATGTAACTTGCATCATTATCTTTTACATATAACGTTTGACCTTTGGCTTTTTTTATAATCTTCAAAGAAATAAATATAACTGAATGATTTATTGTTTCAGTCTTCATAAGAAAATTGAGTACTTGCAAGATGGGGCAGCCATGATCTGAGGACTGGGAACCCAGAGCTCACTGCTTCCCACTCTACTAAATCATGCAGAATATCTTAAAACAGTATTCTTATATCAAAAAAGATACATATTTTAGAAGTTTACATTCACATAAGTTATATAAAGTGTAACAATTTAATCTTGGAATGGTTCACTTAGTATTACCCATGATGTAATCCTATTGAAATCCTGTGAGTATTCATGTCTGAATTAATATGTGTGTACATTTCAAATTGATGGAATCAGTAACTATTAGGAAGATAATAAAGATTGAATGTGCACATCAAATTCTGTATAGCATATTAACACCAACTTTTGTGTGAAAATTAGAGAAAGCATTATTGAAACATTGCACCTGTTGAAAGTGGTATATAGTGAAGATGCTATGGAAAAGTCAATTGTGTTGGAGTGGTATAATCGATTTCAAAGATGGGCAAGAAGTTGTGACAGTTGACCTCAGAAGCTGTCAATCAATTATGATTGATGGTAATATTAACAGATGTAGAAATTTTTTTTTTTTTTTAGCAGATGTAGAGATGCAATATGACCAAGAGATAATTAAGTATGAGATTAATAGATTCATTGAAAAAACTGGTTAATTTTAATTGAATAATTGGCATGAGAAAGTTTTGCTTAAGTTTGTGCTTTGGAACAGTATTGGTTAGAAGTTGCAATTGATCTTTTCAAATATGCTCTGTTTTTAACAGTATGCCGTGCAAAGCTCTTAGGTCACTGTATACTAAGAAAGTATGAAAGTCATGTTTACTTTAAGACTTGTTGGTGTGTGTGTTTTTTTTTTATTATAAAGAAGTAGTCTGCCAGGAATTTATTTAACACAGGCATTAGTCAATTAGCAGTGCTATTTAGAGGTGCTGAAGTGATTATGAAATTTTGTTAGAAGAAAGATTTGAATTGTGTCCTGATGAATGAATCAGTGATCACGATAATCTGTACATGTATATTTTTTAAAAGTATATTCTGGTAATTAAATTGTCACACTTTGTAATTAACTATAATTGTATAATTTTTTTTAAAAATAAAATTAAGCAATGCTAACAATGTATTACAAAACATTAGCAAGTGAAAAATTTTTATATTTAATTTGGAAATTATATTTGTTAAACTCTGGCATCCGATTAATCAAATTATTTGAGTGCCACTAGTGTTATTTATGGTTGCATCTTTTGCTGAGATTAATAAGCTATATATCCATTAATATACTCTGAATATTTTATATAGTTAGCATAAACAGTTTGATAAATATATTTATCTAATTATTGGGTTAAGATTTGTTGACTAATTCTATTTTTTTTTCAGTATCTTAAGTTAGTGTAATAGTGTCTTAAATGTAATTATGAATTCTTTACATCCCAATTCATTAATTGTTTGTATATGTTAGATTTTTTAATTAATTAATCAAAACATTATAAACAGCTAATTAAATAGTTTTTTTTATTGATTATTCTTAAATTTTATTATACTGCTTTCTGTTTACTTGCATGACCCATGGAAACATTTTCACATAGATATATAGAAGAATCTTATTTATATACTTTTCTTGAAAGGTATATTGTATTTAAAAAAATAAAACTTATATGCAGCAGTTCAAGTCATTAAAATTTTAGAATTTTTAAAGAGAGAAAAAAAAGGGTGGGTGGGATGTTTTCTGTGTTTTTAAAGTTTTAGAAAATAATATATTTTAGAAATAGTATTTCATAGATTCCTATCAGAACACTGTTAATTTTTAAATGATGGGAATTAGACAATTGGATAGCATGGATTAATAATTGTGAATAATTATTTTCTTAAATATTTAAAAACGTATTATTTTCATTTTATCATTCACACATGTATATATATATATATTAGCCAATATATCTTCTTTTGTGGGCTATTGTATTTTCAGAAATAATAGGCCTTAATGTATCATGAATAAATAGACATAATATTTAAAATTGTGGGGTTATATAAAATAACATCACTTAAATACATTTATGCAGTAAAATATTCTTAAAATTATTTCACATATTTAATAACATTTATTGCTACCTGGAATACTCTACATATGTGAAAAAACAATTATAAGCCAATAAACATCACATGACCACCACCTCTTATGCAATACATATAGTGAATTTTGTCTGTTTTAAAAAACAATTATCACAAAGTAATAATTGAGTTAAATTTTTAAGTAATTTATCAAATAATAAGACATCTAAATCTCAAAATTACTGAAAATAATAAAAGTCAAGTTTAATTATTTTAAAAATTACATCATTTAATAACTATGAAACAACTCACTGTCCCCTTAATTTTGCTTCACCCTATATATAATTCTCTCAGTTTCTAATCGTTTTAGAATTTTGAGAAAAAAATCTTTGGGGCAAAAATGTATTTAAAATTTGCATAATTCATTCAGGTATTTATGTATGCCATTAGATATAAAATTAATCTACTGTTATTCATTGAATAATAATTTCTAATGAAAATATTCTTGGTGTTATCAAGACCAGGTTCAAATCCTAAAGAAGTTTTTTTTTCTGGTAGTAATTTATACTAATGGTTTCAAAAAATATTCCAAAAAAACTGAATAAAATATTTCAGTCAAATTAATTTCACTTCCATTAATTAATACATGTTTAATTATTTTTAGATTAATTATTTAAATTTTATTTTCAAGATTAATTTGAACTTTATTGGGTTTTTCTAGTTTTGATTTGAACAAGATTAAGAAGTACTAAAATAAATCCACAAATTTATAAAAACTTTGATCAGTTGTTATCTTTGGGCTGTGTGTGTGCACCCCGTTTGTTGAAATAATTAAGGGATAAGATTAAAAAAGTGAAGTAAACATGTATTTATCATTTGTTGTTTTTGAAATAACATAAATAATACATCTTTTTTTTTTTTTTAAAATTAATAACTTGCCAACATCCAACTATAAATAAATCAATTACATATAAGCAAACTTTGTATGTGGTTAGCAAAATTTTTTATAAAAAGTTTATGTTGTATCAGATGGTAAATTATAAGTTAGTAAGATGATTTTATTTTTTTAATGTATACTACATCTTCTAAATGAAGTTACACAATAAAATTATCTTGTTATTTTTATATGATATATGTATTCTTATTGTATTAGTATTAAAGGATTTGCTAGATAAATCACTATGCTTTTTTTTTTTTTTGTAAATTATTATCCAACAAAACATACAATTTAATTTAAATGAATAAATTTTTATAACTGATTCAACCTCTTATATTCACTAACTAAATATTCCTTTCATCTTTGATATAACAAGATAATAAGAACTAATTATATATATATATTTAAAATTGCTGTATTAGAAAAGTCTTTTATCAAATTATATTATGTCTATTTCTTTTATTGGATTATTTTTCACCATTTCAATTTTTTTTTTTTTTTTTTAGAGTAATTGTAAAAAAAAAATATTTGATTTGTTCAAACTAGAATTTTTTTCTCTCCTGGTTTATTTATTTGGTTTCACTTCAACAATTTTGTGTAGATTATTTTAATCAGTCATTATTTTTTCAATCTTTTATCATTATTATTACCACAATTTATATTTTGTCATTGTACCATTAGCTTTACATTTTAATAACTCATTGGTACTCATCTGGATTTATTCCATGTTGATGCTTCTAATGATTTTATTTTCCTGTAGTGGTTTCTTTATAAATAACACATTTTTGAACTAATTTCTTCATTTTTAAATGCCAAGTTTTTTTAATAAAAAATTATTTAAATTTGTATAATTAACTTAATGGTTTCATTTTATGTGCAAATTCTTTTTGCAAAGTGCAGTTAGCAAAATGAAATATTAATCTTTTTTTTCCATATGTCAAATGCGTTGACTCTGGGCCAGCTGCTTGGAAGGCAGCTATGCTAACCACTAGGCCATCAAACACTTTACACTCAATTCCCCCCTCTCCATTTAAATTAAAAATCTTATTATTTGATACTTTCAGATTTTCAAATAGCAAAATAATTTACAAAAAAATGTTTCCTTTTTTTTTTTTGTTGAAGCTTAGTATTTTTGATTTTAAAATTTTTAAAAATTGCATCAAAAACTAAACTATATTATAATGTCCATGATTTGGGACCTAAATCTGAATCAAACCTTGCTAATTTTTTTTTTCAGATAGTTGAAAAATTCTCAAGTGTGCCTATTAGAATTTCTTTTAAAATAATCAAGCTATAGTCAGCTTAGATAGCTATCCAATTTATAATATGTAGCTATTTTTAGGTGAGTGGAGGGAGGGAAGGAGGGGGCACCCAAGTTTCAAAATATTTTGGAAGATCAGATGACTGTCAACATGCTATCCATAAAAGGAAAATGTTACAATGCAAACCTTCAGTATTGGTAAGATAATGTATAATTACATTTTTATTATAATTCATTTCATCTGCATTATAATTTGTAGTTGCAGTATTTTTGTTTTGTTTTTTAGTTGTTAATATTTCGTCATTTACTGGTATATTGCATTATTTAGTATATAGACATTTTACTGCTAATTGTATTTGCTGATTGAGAAATTTTATATAAATCATATATGACTTGCTTTATTGATAATTATAAATTAGCTTGTATGAATAAAAATGCACAACTTTATTAAATATTTTTTAGCAATATAACTTTTTTTTAAAAAAACATTATTGAATAAACATCTCTATATAAACATGCTTAAAACATTTGCTCATATAATACATGAATTATAAATAAATGACATTTTCAAAACACAAATGTTTATGTTAATAAACAGGAAGTGATTTTTTTTTTTAAATGATCTGTAAGACAACTGTCTGAAGATAAATTGCAACTGAAATATGGGTGTAAATACTGAACTGTGTCAGTTATTTGATCTTTGATATTTATTTATTGCGTGCTGTTTGATGAATATTTTATCTATATTTGTAAAGCCAAAAGTAAATTCGGTCACCAATTTATAGAATTTGATATTTGCTAATACACTATTTGAAAAGTGATGATTTTGAAAATTTTAATGGTTGGTAAATTGTGAAATAGAAAAAAGGTATTTAGCATGGAATATTTTTTTATTACTGTTGAATGTGTAATGTCAACATTCTTATAAGTAGTTGAAGACAAGTAATGGGACAAGAATTAATTGAAACTTCATTTTCAAGGGTCAAGTTTTTGTTTCCATCAATTATTAATTGTAAAAATCCTAACAATATTCAAAGTTTTGTTTACTTTTAGTAGAGAATTTTTAAATGTTATTGCTTAGTGAACACTCATTAATGGGAAAGTGGGGATGCAAGATGTATATATGATAAATTTTTACCAAGATATTTTTTATGATAATTGTGAATGCAAAAATATTTTTAGTCAAGTAATTAAAATTAGAGCCTATTTCAGATCATCTTTTTATGACAAACTGGAAAAATTGCTGACAGCGAAATCTATTAGAATTTTTTTTTTTTCCCAAGTTGTTACATTAAACAACAAAAAAAAATCTGTTGTTCCCTAGTCTCTAAACTTATTCTTTTGTGATGCAGGTGAACACTAAAAATATGATTTTTTTTTTGTAGTTTTAAAGTTAATTACTACATTATAGTCATAGACATCCCTTAGAAAAGTAATTTTTTTTTTTTTAGCATTGCCCCAAAGTCTTTAATTTTTCCTATCTAAAATTGATAGGTGCATGACATTTATAACTTATCTTGAAACTGCTGTAAATAATTTTCAGTGATTGGTAGTAAATTATTTCTAATAATTATTGACTATTGCATAAAAGAAACATATATAACTAATTAAATCTCAGACTCTCTACATACTCCCATTTTTGAAACTTATCGTAAACTATTTCATAGTTTATAGTGAGAGAACAAGTCTGAAATTATTTACAACTGGTCATAATTTAGACTGGATTTTAAAATGTATGCCCTGAGAACTTGAGATTTGATTGGTTAAATTATTTGTAACTAATCGCTTGATTGATATTGTGCTTAATTACGACAGGTTATTTAACATACATGCAGACTCGTATGTTTTGCATGTTATTGTAGTGCATACTTGTTGTATATAGATAATATTAATATTAAGAATGATTAGCATTTATATATTTTAAATAAAGATGTTACAAAAGATAAAACATATATAAGTTTTTTACGGAATGTTCATGAAATGGAAAAAAATTATAATTTACTGACTTACGATACATTTGTTGGTCTCATTGTTCTCTAATAATGATGGTTGATTTCTTGGAAAATTATCACATGCCATATAAGTTTTTAATATATTTGCATTATAAAAAATTATATATGCAATAACTATTTTTATTATTTACCCGTTTTATAATGTATAAAATATTACTATAATTTATAGTTAAAAGTGGTAAAATTCCTAATATTTTATATATATAAAAAAAGGAAAATGAATTAATAATTAAATTTCAGTCTTCACTTTAATGGGATTTTAGTTATTTTTTTCACTCTAATTTCTACTTTGATTTAAAAAATAATCATAATTAAAAATATGATATTCAATGAGTTTGCATTTACATATTAGAGTGCTATAGAAATTATGTAGAATATGTTAAATTTGTTCATAGATAATCTAGATTTTAATGCTATTTTGTTATAATTAAACTATAATCTAATTCTGTGATAATAATAGAGATCATTATATATTATATAGAATTGTGTAGTCAAAATAAGCCTATGTATACCAAATGCAGATTGATATTTTTAGGATTTCAATTTCTTTTGGAATTTATTGATAGTCAGTTAAAATATGAAGCTGATACTTTATTTGGATTTCAATTTTGTATACATTTATTGCCAATTTGTTTCTGAATTTCAGTTTATTATGGATTTATTGATATAAATTATTTTTTATATATTACAGATATTTAGAAATTATGATTATTCATTTATTATTACAATTAATAAAACTAATATTTCATTTAATGTTCAAAGATTGTTAAAAGTAAGATTCTTCATCCTTTGAATATATTAATGGTGATTGCAGAACATTTAGTCTATACATAAATTAAAACAATAGACAAAATTCACAGTATAATTTAAAAACCAAGTAAAAACTAAGCTTATATAACAACAGAGCCCAAAAATAGTATCTTTCTATCTTTTCTTTGGTTTTTGATACCACACAACTCAGTGGGAGTCAGTTATTTCTGCTTTGCAATTACAGATATATAGAAGTTATGATTATACATTTATGATAGTCCACTTTGGTACTGATATTGTATGTGCTCTATGCTTTTTTTACATATCTGGGGGGGGGTCACTTGAACTACTACTGTAAAGACTTAAGGAATAATCCTAACATTTGCCTATATTTTTGCTAAATGTCAAATTTACTGTGTAGTTTTGAATTAAGATGTTATTTTGAGATTTTGATAAAAGAATATAGAAACGAATAAATAATGAGCACTTTTTAATTTTATTTTGCAGTTGTTGCTAATTGGTGTGATGGGTAGGGTGGGTAAAGACCTCATGATCTGTAAGTAGTAACAAAAAAAATTCCAAACTGTCATTTTGCAACTTCTGCTCACCAATTTTTAATATGTTCTCGAAGGAATTCTTCAGGAAAATAATCACTAGTGAGGACATTGTGTTGGTATTTCTGTCGCAGCATGATCTGCTCAATGAGATAGAGAATGAAATGACTTGCAGCAAATATCATTTGCCTATGTTACAAAAAAGATGAACAATACCAAGGGGAGTAGGTGGAATTCTGCACTGTTGAGGCTGCCAAACCACCTGCTCAGTTTATAGCCCCCCCTTTTTTAAAAAAGTTACTTGGTTGCCTTGTACTGTCATCAACCTCATTTATATGTTCTTGTTTAAGGGAAAAAAGTCTCCTACTTATTGCATTAAAATTTCAAATTTTTAACAACTATCAACTAAAATATTATTTTTATAAAAAGTACACATAATACATTATTTTTTATGTTCCACATATTGCTTAGTATTTTCAGTAGTGGTTGGTACTCCCCAGTTTTGTAAAAAAACAAAACAAAAGAGTACATACTTAATCAGTACCTCTACTTTTACTTCTTGGTTTTATAATTCAATTTATTATGGAATTGTTATTACTCTCATTATTATTTTAATTATTTCCTAATATTTTTTTAAAAAAATAAATTATATTATTTTTATAATTTCAAATATATCCATTTTTTTTTTGTACAAAAAAATTTTTTTTTAACTTGTCAATTGGCTTATTCTGGTATATGTGATGTGATGTGATGTATTATGGCTTCTCCTTAAACAAAGTCAAGAATATCTCAGCAATTATGCCCAGATAAACCTGTTAGCCACTTTATTTTATATTCCCCACTCTAAATTTACCCATAATCTGCTCTATCCCATTTCCACAACATAATCTTTGTCAACTCTATAACCTTTATATCTAAATCCCCCTTATCTTTTTCCAAACCCAGCATAAAAAACAATAATTCACTTTCTGTATAATCTTTTCATATTTATTTTTCTACAACTTCATTATATGTACCCTTTCTGTTTTCAAACATTTACATTCAATTAACAAATGCCTAATATTTTCTATTCCTTCCTTACATAATTTACAAAATAAATTACCCATATTTTTCCATTTACATGTATATTCTTTTGTAGCTAAAGATCCTGTTCGAGCCTTAAACAATAAACTACTTTCCTTACTATTATCATATATTAAGTCACACCTAATATTCTGTTTATTTCTATATATATTTAAATTCTTTTTACTCTCCATACTATTTCTCCATCTCTCTAACTCCCTAATCTTTATTATTAAATTTATTCTTTTCTCCTATTCCTTACTATTATAACGTTCAGTAATCCTCTTAACACAATCATCCCATCTTTTGTACAAATATACTGATATAAATTCTTTATCCAAATCTTTTGCATACCGCATTACCTTTCTCACCCATCTTGTGACCTGCCCTTTACTCATAACCCAATTAAATACTATTTTAGCTATTCTTTTATTATCCATAAATTGCAATCTACCAAACATTTTCATTTTACTTTTTGCATCTCTCATATGAAAACTTGACCATCCCATTTCTCATTGAATTGCCTCTTTTGCTGTCCATACTTCTGCATCTAACGCACGTCTTCCTACTTTCCTTTGAGCTTTTTCTAAATAATTAATATCTTTTTACTAACATATAATGCATCATTACCATATGTTAACCCTGCTACTGCAACCCCTTTCCATATAATTCTAGCTACATCATATTTATTATATGAAAACACTGTTAATTTCTTTATCAATCCCTTTTCTTTTCTTTGCTTCATTTATCAATTTTTTCTCCCATTCATCCAAATAATTTTTATGATTACTTAAAATAATTCCCAAATAACTATATCTATTCACCACACTTAACTTAATATCTCCCAATAAAAATTCTACCTCTTCTCTATCCCCAGTATTAACCATTATTATATTTGATTTTTCTTCACTAAATTTAATCCCCATCTCTTTACCCACCCTTGCACATGTCCTCAACATAACTTCCATATCTTCTCTTTTTTCTGCACACAAAAAAATATCCGCAAAAAAAGACCTGACAAAATATATACTCCCTTACTACCTATTAACGGTATCTCTATCCCTCTTCCTAATCTTTCTATTGCTCTTTCCACTTCACTCCAATACAACATAAACAAAATAGGTGACATAGGGCATCCTTGCCTTAGTCCCACACCAATTTTAACTTTAATTGTTTCTATATTCTCTAATTGATATATATATAATAATTATTTTTATATAATTTCTTAATAATATCTATTAAAGCTTCATCCATTCCCAAATTTTCTAAACTTATTCATAATCTATTTCTATTTACTCTATCATATGCCTTCTCTATATCTATAAAATTCATATATAACTGTTTATCTACATTTCTACTCATATTCATAAGTTGTGTAACTACAAATAAACTATCTCCTATGGGCCTATCTAATCTAAAACCTCCTTGCATTTCCCCCACTACATTATTTCCTTCCATCCATTTTACAACTTTACTAGCCACCATATATGAGAAAACTTTATATAAAACTGATGTTACCGCTATCGGTCTATTATTATTCAACTTTCTATGATCCTTACCCTTTCCTTTAAATAATAACCTTACTCTTATATTACTCCAACTACTTGGGAAAAATTTTCTGCGCCATTTTATTAAAACAGGATAATAACTTTACTTTTGCCCTATATCCTAAATTCATTACCATCTCTGCTGCCCATCCATCTAAACCTTTTGCCTTCCCACTTTTCAATTTCTTCTCTACCTCATTTAGTTCATTTTCTGAAAAACTAATATTCCCATTACTATATTCTTTCATATTTTCTAACACTATCATTCACATCTAACATCTTTTCTATATTCATTACATAACTATTTAAGATTCTCTCTAAATTTTCTCTAGAGCTACACTCTGTTCCCTCATCATCTAGTAATACTAACTCTCTCTCCCCTACATTTCTCCTTTTAATATAATTCCAAAATTTGTTACTCCCATCTCTTCCACTTTTATTAATATCTTCCAACAATTTACTATTCAATTTCATTCTCTCTCTATAAATATCTATTTTAGCCAACTTCTTCTTTTTTAAGTACTTTTCCCATTTAGCATTAATATCTTTTTCACTTTTCTTATTCTTAATAGCACACTTATATTCTCTACTTGCTTCTTTCCTTTCTTTTACACTTTTACTAATTCTCATTTTTTTTTATTACTTTTATTCTTCTGAATATTCTCACCTAAAACCCTATTTGCCACTTTTTCTACTTCTTTACACCAGTCCTTATACTCATCCCCAACCCACTCTCCCATTATTATAATTTGATACAGTTCTAGTAGCTCCACCAATGGATAGAGCATATGTACAACAACTAGTATCATTTATTCTTGATAGTAGTATGTTCTCTTAATAGCTGAATAGATGTAAAATATTTATTTCTGACATGGAGTTCAAATTTTTCCATGGCTTATTCCATTTTAATTTTGTGTGTAATTGTATATACATTATTTATATTGAAGCCTATGTATATAAATGTACGTCACTTTAATAAAACATTGTAGTTTTGTGAATTATTAAAATATTTTTCCGGCTGAAGTTATTGAAATTTATTAATCTATACTAATGAGTAATTTTTTTTTTTTTTGTTATTACCTCAGTTAATTAATTAAATTATATATATATTTAATGTTTTTCTTTTCATAGTTGATTTAACACTTGATATTTAAATAGAAAAACAATAAAAATTGTAACCAATAAGATTTGACTTCTAAAAAGATCAAAACAGTCATGTGATCTTTTGGTATTGATAATTGGAAGAAACAAATTATGCAGATTTAAACACAAATTGTTACATAATTAAAAAATATATCTGTAAGACATTTATTTTCTTTATAATAATTATATATATATTAATTTATATTCAAATTTGTTTCTACATTATGGAAAGCTACCTCTTTGGTCATTTTTAAGCATAACCCTTTCAGTTTCAAAATTATCTCTCTTTTATCATTTTTTCTTCTAATTTATATTTCTTATTCTCTCTTTTTTTTTTTTTGTTTAAAATTAACATATTTTATTTTTCTCTAAAATGACTTTATACTTCTCTATCCAGCTTATTCACGTCTTCCATGCTTTCATATTTATTTTGATTGTTCATATGACATCACTCTGGTCAAAATATCTTTTTTCAAGTCTTAATTTCCTTAATCTGCAGCAAGATAGAAGTTTGCTTAGCTATTGCTATTGTAACCTTAATTTTCTTTCACTATCTATTTTTTCATTCGTACAACTTGTTAAATGCATTAATTTGTTTTAAAATTTATTTCTGATTGCTATATTTTGATTATCATTTGTTTTCATAACTAGTCTTTTATATATTAATTTATACTTCGTGTACAGAGATTCATTATATTTTTAACATATCTGCTGCACTTATTCCTTCTGTAAAACAAGAAATATGCTACTCTATTCCTGCTCTTTACTTAGCCCTATTTTTTTTTCTGAAAGTAATAAAATTAATTTTAAGGTTTTGTTTTATATACATACTTTTATATTCTCTTCCATTTCAATCTATTTATTTGTTTACTAAAATACACCTTTACCCACTTAGTGAAGACACTTTGGTACCCCAAAACTCTCCATTAAGTAAAAATATCACATAAAGAACATAAAAATGGTTTCCTATGGAAAAAAATTTGCCTGGTTGCTCCAGCTAAGAATTATATTATAAACTGTGAATAAACAACTTAACCTAGTATATATAGTAATTAGAAAAACTATCTTAATGTACATTGTGTTTGTGTAAACTGTGCTATGTTTATTATGTAAGTATGCACTTAAAATATGTATGTATGTATGGTAATGCAACTTAAATCTAGGTAAAAAAAGTAATTTAAAGTCCCCCCCCCCCCAGTGATCCATTTATCAGTAATAATTATCTAATTATCTGAATCATGAACTGCTTATTCTAAGGTCCATTGTTGTCTTCTAAATTATTTGATGATCTTGGATTTTTTTTGGATGAATGCACAAGATAATGATTATCTTTAGAGAAAAAGTTTAGAATGGACATGCTTTTTGGGATTTTTTTTATGGGATGCCATGATTTTATGTTTTGGAAAGTTTTTTTACACCTACGATGGTTTGAGCACTTTATTTTATTTTGTCTTTATTTTTAAAAATAGTGTTGATGGTAAATGTGGATAACTCAGAGAAGAATAAATATCATGATTTCCTTTCTTTCAAGTCAACTTCAGATATCTATTTCTGTTTCCAAGCTCAGATATTTTCTTGATTTTTTCATGGTCATATTAGTTGCAGCCAACACTAGAAAAAAAAGTGTCTTTTAACTATCTAAAAGTATAGCAAAATAAAGGAGTAAGTGAAAGTAAACTAGCAGTTAATAATTTTTTGTATTCTTCCCTGCAACTGTTTCTGATTATGCAGGGGAAAAAAATCCACACTGAAGTTATAATCTTTTCAAATTTGTACTATTATATTATATTATATTACTTACATGAAATTATTTAGAATTAAAAATATATTTAATAACAATTTATTTAATTAATCATAAAGGCTTGTTATATATAAATCATTAGTATAAGAGCAACAAATTAGTTTACTGTAAATTGTTAAATTTTAATGCAGTCAACTTAAAAAAAAATTTTTTTGACATATTAAAAAAGAAAAAAAGTATCTAATGCATTCTATGTTTGCATATTGTAATCAATATTTAAGGCTTTTTTTTTACAATATGTATTATGCAGATCTAAATAAAAATCATGTTATATAGAAATATGCTAACTTTTTTTGCCATGAGATATTGCATTTTATTAAATGTGGTAGACATGTTCTTTGAAATGACTTAAAATTTTTTCAGTTAGTGCAGTCAAACTATTTAAATAAATATTAATGATAAGGATTTTTTCCAATTTATTTGCATTTCTGTTTTCCAGTTCTACACTTTTATACATATGCGATATCATTACAATATGTTTTAAAATGGAGCAAATAGATTGTGTTATTTTTAAGTTTTATTTAATAATTTTTATTCATATAAAGTTCATTATTATGAAATCATTTTTTCTCCCCAAAATAACAATTATGATTACTAAATTACAATACTATGATTGTTATTTTTGCCACAAACAAAGTACTATTAATAAAAATTTTAATCCATAAAAGTAAATAAATATAGTGTATAATATTTAAACTAATATACACATTTTAAATTAATACAGTACTAATGTATTGTGATTTTGATTATTTATTATACGGAATGAATCACTTTTTTTCAGGGCTTTATAATAGTAACAATGAGAATCTTTACTTTGGATTTATCATTAATGAACTGATTACCAGACACTGGATGAAAATTAAATAAAATTCTGTGCTGTACATTCATTAATTGCCTTTTAAGTTGTATACAATACTAATATTATGTACTGTATTGTGTATTATGAATAAACTCTGTACTATAAAGTTTCAGTATGAAAGTTGCTATTTTGCTTTTGGATGGTATACTGTTAATAACTATCTTATGACATCATCAATCTTACAAAATGGCTATCAAAATTATTTTTTTAATATTTTTTTTTATGATCATTATAGTGAATAATCGATTGTAAATCAAAATAGTGGGTACAGATTGATGACGATCGCTATTATAAATTTGCACATAAAGGTCATCTGATAAGCAGAGTATAGGTGTATTTCTTTTTATTCTGCTTCTTTCTTTTCCCACATCACTGCAGCATATAAAAACTTCATTTCTTCTTGGAAACGTAACATGCAGTACTATGGCATCAAACTGCTCTTTTAATCCTCATATTAAATATTCTTATATATATATTTCTGAGTAATATTTTGACTGCATGTTATTTTCAATTTCTTTTTTTTAAACTAATTTTTAAATATCACGCTTTAAATTTATTCTAAGTCTCTAAAAAGACATGAATGCCTTGTATAGTATTTGAGTAAAAACTAGTTAAATAGTTTTTAATCATTTCTGAAAAATCAAATGTCCATTCTGAAATGAATAAATAGTTCAGACAAAGAGAAAACTAATTTAGAGACCTTACTACCATATTCCATATGGTCATAGAATAGTATGCTTTAATAGATAAATATAGAAGCATTTTACGTATTTGAGGAAATATGTGATTTGTATGATCCTGAAAATATTTATTTATTTAGAAGCAATTTATTATAGAATATCTGCTATTCACAAAAATATTAACTCTTCTAGATGAAAGGGAAGGAGTGAGATAAATATTTTTTTGAGCAGCATGAGGATAAGCTTAGATTAATTCTCAAGATGTTAAGAAAAAAATTGAAGAAAGTCCAGTTAGAAGAAGATTGATGATTATTGTAAACTTTTCTTTGTTTCACATCCATACTTAGACATATTCTGTCAAGTATAGATAACATTCAGGATTTATAATTGTTTTATGTAATTGACTCTCACATTCGAACATAAGGTAAATCCAAATGCCATTCTAATAGTTAGATCCACATAGATCTATGCAAGTATTATGCTCCGAGGACTTAGGCTAGAATTAAGAGATTTGTTGAACACAGTATCATTTAAATACTTCATTAATTCAATTAATTAATATTTGTGTGCAAAAATAAGCGCTGGGATAAATAAAAAGTTCTATAATCTAATGAAAAAGTATATTAAATTAATTATTTGAGATGCACATCATTACATATATATATTAAAGAGTTTTGGAATTGAAAATTTATTTAGAAACAATTTTGGATTCAAACTACCAAACTAATATAAAGCTTAAACATATATTTCAAAGGCTATATGCACACTTAATGAACCTAGCTTGCAATTGTTTTATCAGTGTTTTCTTTTTATATTTACATTGAATATTTTGCTGCTGCAATGCTTTTGTTTTTGTTGTTTTGTTTTTAATGGGCCTTTTTCTCTTCCAATATTAGTCAATTGATTATTAGTCTTCCTGGGGATTTTCTTTTTGTTTGGACCATGTTTATCCAAATCAATAGAAAAGAAAACTGCTAGCTAATTTAAACTGTCTAAACAATTGAAAAGGAAATAAAAAGCATTAAAAAAGAGTATAAAATTGATCATCTTTTAACTTTTTTTTCATTTACATGAGCTGATGCGTTAAAATTAAATTAATTAGATTTTTATATCAATAGTAAATAATAGAATTTGAAGTTCTCTTTTAACAATTTTATACTCATCTAGGTTTCTATCTACCCTGTACAGTCATTGGTATTTCATAATGCATTGTGTGAGAAGAAACTCCTCCACATTTTATTTAATAGATTAAAATTAAATTGATATTTAATATATTCTGTATGTAGTTTTCCTTTTTGAGTGCTGAAAAAAAAAAAATTCTTTTAAATTATTTCAAGCAAGAAAGAGATGAAACATACTTAATATTTTAATATGCTTACTATTATTAATACATATGACATGTTTTTGGTACACACATTGTAAAAGTATATCCCCCCCCCCGTCCGAAAGAAAAAAAATTGCAATGAAAGAATAATGTTTTGATGCTCACTAGATTTTATATTTGACCAATCAATTAAATTATAAAACTATGTTAAACTTTATAACCCATTACATTCAGTGATTGAATAAAGTATTTATTTATTTTTTAATTGTTAGAATACAAGGAATTAAAGAAATACATAGTCTTTTTTTTTTCCTGTTATCCATTATTTTATATTAAATGCACAAACATACTTTTTGATGATATATCATAATCCAACTATGTATTTTTGGATAATATAATGAAATATAGAACTCCTGATGTTATGAACTTGTAAGGAAATATTTTAATATGATTGTTTATACATACATGCACAAGCATTCCAGTTTGCTGGACTTGAAACTAATCATAATTTTGCTTTATTTTCTTTTTGCCTTCTTTAATAAATTACTGATTTTTACATTCTCTTTGACCTAAAATATCATTTCAGCTATATCTTTAATATTAATGTAATTTTACATCTTTTCGACAGAATATACATTAATTTTTAATCAGGATTGGATTCCATGATTTCATTGAAGTTATTTTTAGTTTGTTGGTCCTATTATTTCAGTATGCAGTGTTTATTTTTGCTTCTTTTATGCAAGGTAACTTTTTTTTCTCACATGCAGTGTTGTATTTTAGTTTTAGATATTGGGGAAAATATAATATACACCCTTGAAAAAAGTTTTCTGGTGAGTTTTCTTCAACTATTTGTAGTCTTATTTAATTCATTCACTCTTTGTTTTTTTTAACTACATTTTTATTTTTAATGTTTATTATTTGTAAATAGTAATATTTATATCTATTTATATGCTTTTTCTAAGTAATCAAAACTTAACAGATTAAGAGGGAAAGCATTATATTTATTTTATATCAGATAAAATAAATAAAAAAATGCTTAACTATTTTTTTTTATATTTGTGAACATATATATATATTGAATCAGATACTTTATCCACTTCAAAAGTTCCATCACAAAATTAAAAGTAACTTTTATTTTTATAAAGTTTTTTGGGAAAAGCTATTTAAAAGTTGTTTAGGTTATAGCACACATACTCATTTGTATTTTTAAGTTCTGTGATTTTATTTTCCATAAATTTTAATTTAAAATAGTTTTCCTTTTGAAACTTGCTTTTTTTTTTTTATCTATTTGTAAAAAAATATTCTAATTTAAAAGTTTTAATCTTTTAAGAAAAAAAGAAGAAAGCATTTTAAATTTTAAAAAAGTTTTGATTGTATTCCTGTTTTTTTTTTTTAATTTTGATTGTAATCTATTGTTTAAAAAAAGAAAAAAGCTGAAACTTATTTTTTTTAATTTGTTTTATTATTATTAATTAATTCTGAATAAGATAAGAGCCTTGGTCAGATGTTTTAATTAAGATTAAGTGTGAGATTGAGATTTTCCCTGGTCAAAACCTTTTAATTAAAGATAATTCAGCAGAAAAGAGTGCACATAAATAGCTCTGGGTTTCAGACTGATTATTATTTGGCTTATTGTTATTATTCTGCTGATTACGAAAAGTGATTCAACTCCTTAGTATACTATTTGTGATTCTTATTTGAATTGCTGTGCTGCCTGATTTTTAAAGATTTCTGTCTATATCTTGAGATCACCATTTATAATTTTACTTTTCAACTATCTGCTGATCGGAAATTCTGCTAAAATCAGATAACATTCCTAGTTGCTAAATAGCAATCCTGTCTGCAGAATGCTAAAACTACATGCCATGCAAAATCTTATCTACAACATGCAGTGCTAAATCAATCCAAAGGTGGACCTTAGATCCTGAGTTGTTCCTTCAAGATCATGTCTTCAAAGCTTAAACAAGAAATGATCCAAAGCTTGCCTCCATCCTTTCTACCAGAGAGATAGGAATCAAAAGCCTCTGTGACGGATTTGAATTAGGAAGAATTTTGTGCACCCCGCTGGAGGAAATCCGATGGACTTTACATTAGGTCTCAAGGTAAAAGATATTCATATTCTAACCAGGGTTTAAATCTCTGATAAAGTCTCAGCTTAATCTTAAATTACTTCTATATTTATTATAAGTTTGAATATTCCTTCAATATTTTAATTATTTTATGTATTTTTTATTAGTGTTGTTAAAGTGTGTATTGAGATCTTAGGTTTTAAGATTCCATATTTTTAATTTATTTGTCTGGGAGTGTATTGTGAGTTTCTAAGTGTTTTTTTATTATTTATATTACTAACCTGTGATAAATGCTTTGGCAAGTCTTCATAATTTTCTTTTAACTCACCTGTCCTTTTTGTTATAATTAGTTTAGGTACGCTTGGTTTGTATTTTCCTACAGACTGCAAATCTTTTGGCTGGCGGTTTATTGAATATAGTGTTCTATTTTTCTTAAATTAGAGATTTTGTTTTCTTCTACTTAAGATTATGTAAAATTGGAATCTTTTCTTGATATGTTTTCTAGTCTTGTATTGGAGTCAACCTTGATAATCTTGAATGTGATTATCATGGGCTGTTCTGCTGACATATGATATTCTTGGTCGTGATGTTTCTTTTCTGGACAAAGGAAAGCTTGCCTGTGCTGTTTTGTTGTACTCCCTATAAGACCTCTTTTGTTTTGCAATCTCTGATTGGGAAAGTCAGAATTAGTTTTTATAAATCGCTGGCAGAAGATATTATAAATCCCCTTTTTAAACTTTAGGCGAGAAATGTACATATCTGCCAGAGTGTTTAATGTTTTAATACTCACCCACACACTCTGATAGACCAATACAATATATATAATTAAGTTATGTAAAACTTTAATATGTGTTGATATTAAACATGCACATACTATAAATCAAAACTTTAAAATAATATAATATATTGAACAATTATATAAATAATAATAAATTTTGTTGAATCTTCAAATGTTTTCGAAGGCATAACCTTCATTATCAAGAAGTACAAACTCTCTCTTCGTTTTTCACGATGTACTAATATGCAAATATGTGATAAAACCAGGCAAAATATGCAAATCAGAATCAGGCCGTTATATTTAACAAATGTACTGATAAATTATATTGCTTAACAGATACATTCACACAATCAGGGGAGTAGTATATCAGAAAATTATTAGGTTGAAAGATTAAAAGTAAATTTCATTAAGTCAGTAGCATTTCATAACAGAATAACAGCTATAATGGGAAAGAAAAGGGAAAATTTGAGTGTTTAAGATGAAGCAGCAATTATCCAAATGACTTAACTTTAGATTGTGTCTCAAGAATAGATGAGGGGCTTGAATCAAATCTGAGGGCAGCTTTATATTTTTCGAACATCAAAAATCCACAAGCCACATGTTCAAACCCTCTACAGTTGAAATGGTGTGCATTGAGTGCAATTATGCCAAGTACAAGATTAAAGAAGCATGTTTCATTGTAGATGATCTCAACACCATCAATGGGAGAAATGCCTGCTTCTCCATTTCAAAAAAATTGTCCGTCTAGGCTATTTGCACATATCTTTATTAAAAAGATAACTACAACAGTCATTAGTATAAGCTATGAATATGGGAACACGAAGCTTCCAAAAGCACTAAGCAATTATTAATTTGTAATATAGCTTCATATATGCACGTTTCAAGTGCAATATATACATTCCCAGTATTGAAGCATTTATTTAATGAAAGCCAACTTTCATTCAAAAGTAGAAAAATAATTATTGAGACTGAAAATGGAATATTTCATTGGAAAGATATATTAGTAGTCATAAATTAATAATATTTTGTATGATTTTAGTTTAAAACATTTTAGTTTTGATCATTATTCAGAAAATAACAATATAATAAAGCATCTTATAAGACTGTAAAATCTTGTTTTATTACAAAGTTTGGTATAGCATGCTTTTGGGATTTAAATTGTATTTTTTTAATTAGAAGTAAATGCCACAGGGGAATAGATAAGAAGAAATCCTCTTGTTTCCAGGTTAGAAATTAAAGCCTCAATTTATAGTAATATATTTTGTTTGGGAGAATTATAGGAGGAGAAATGATAGATATAGGAGTGAAAAACATAGTCTTGTGGATAGTGATTTATAACTGGGTCTGAGCCAAAGTATTGTGGAAAAAAAAATACTGAAAACTACAAACTCTAACCTGGCTTTCAATATTGTTATATTAGGGATGGCAGAAAGTTTCTCAGTGCTTTAAAGTCACTGTGATGGTTTGGTTTATTTTAAGTAAAACTATCAAAGACTATCAATTAACAACATTGTTAATAAATAGCATTTCTCGAATCATTGTATTGTATGTGTTAGCAATCCAGATAGGAGGGAGATGGATCTGAATAAATATCCAGGATTAATGAAACATAGTAATTGGATTTGTAGAATTATAATTCTTAATTCCATTCAAGTCAACAATTTTATGTGCTTAATCTTTTAAGATCAGTATTATTGAATGCCTATATTTTATTTAATCTTTCTGAAGGGATTAAAACAAGGCTTGGATTATTGAAGTAGTTTTTTGGAGAAGGTAACTCAAGGTGCATATACTAAGGTTTTAGCCTTATATAAGTATTTAATTCTTATGATGATTTATGATATTTGTTTTATGTCAAGTGCATATCATTCCAGATCAAGCTATGAAATAATTTTGTCATTAATGTTATATTGTAGCTAATACATGTTATTTAAATGTAATAGGAAACATACCATGGCTGCATAAGATTCTTATACAAAAAATGAAGCAGATAGTACATTTGTCTTCAACATCATGACCATTTTTACTATACTCATTAAACAAATCATTTCAATTTTTTTCTGCTATTTAAACTGTTAGTTTAAAACTTTCAAACTCCTGAAGCTTTTGATTCCCTTAATCGGTTTTATAATTTATCAATGATATTGTAAATACTATTACTAAATATCACATGAATTTTTTAGGTAATTAAATAAGATATGAATGATGCATAATTTTATTTTTTAGAGAGGATTAAAATTTGCTTTTGCAGATAATAAAGAGGTAGAGAAGCTATTTAAAAGCTGTTTTCATTTACTGTAGGAATTATTATTATGAAAAACGTTTTATATATATTTTAAAAAGGGCATATTATAATTGATAAATGATTAAATGTTAATAGTGCATTGAATATGGAGTTCATAGATTTCACCTTTTCTAAGTAATCACTTTTGATTTCTTAGCATGAGTTCTACTTTAAGGCTGAATTCAAATTGGCATTCTAAATAGTTTATATTCTGACATAATAAGTACACATATTGTTTTTTTTTTTTTACAGTTATTTGTTGGTTTTTGCATCAAAATGTTTCTCAACTTTATCATTTCTTGTCATGTGCATATTTTGTCAGCTAACAGTTAGAAACATTATTGATAATTTAATTCACTTAGATAAATATTTATGGTTGTGATATGTTTAGATTTTGTTTTATTTAGTAGTTTTGCTATAATAGAAGTATATAAGATCAAAATTGCATTATTTGTGATTTATTTCTTTTAATGTTACTTTACATTACAAAGGCTATGAATATCTTTATATGCTTTTAGTCAATTCTTGTGATCTTAATATCTGTATGTTCTAAAATAGGTGTTATTCATTGAGCAGCAACTGTGAACTTTTTATCTCTTCAAGTTTCATTTAGGTTAATTATCTTACATTTGACTTTAGGGATCCATCTAGAGCATGTACATTTCTGAATGCATATATCAAACATGTAGATATATGTGTAAACTTAAATACCATGATTCTTTTCCAAGGCACAGTGTTTGAAAAATTGATTTTTGTATAGTGGAACATGTATTTATATCAGATTAATGCATACTATCAAATTGGGATCAAGATGTATATTATAATCTTATTCCATTTTATAAGAGCATTCTAAGTTTTTTATAAATATAACATTAGAATCTGTTGTAGCACAGAATATAGAAAAGAGATCTTGGAAACTGTATTTTATAGGAAGTTCGCAAATATTTGACTCATAATCACTGAAATTTTGTCTGCTTCATTATATATATATATTTAATATAGTGGATTCTTTCATTTATGATTAAAGTCATCTTGTTACTTCAGTTCTATATGATAATTTCTGTTGTTCTTGTTTTTTTATTTATACAATTTACTTTTAGAAATAAATACAATCAATACTTTTATTGAATTTGTATATTTTGTACTATTTGTATATATAAAATTATCTTGATACTCTGCTACTATTAATTCTAATATAAAGTATCAAAACAGAGTTTGTATATATTTTATTGGAATTAATTGAACGGAATATTCTTTCAAGGCTTGTGCATCATAACATGGTTATTTGATTGAGAATATATATATATTGCTTCTATTTCTTGCCCGTGTTATAATAATTTTAGATGTATTATAAAATATTTTTTAATGTATGCATACATGTAGAATATCATAAACCATTATCCAAACAAAATTTCACAGGAAATTCTTAATTTTCTAGAATAAATAAATTAGTTTGACACATAAAGTTAAAAACAAAAAAAATTCTGTAAATATCTACAAATTAAAATTGCATTTTAAAATTATTTTTAATAAAATAAATTTATATTCTGTAAATAATAAAATTAATATTTATATTTTAATAGAGTTTGTGTTTACTATGTGGGGGTAAAAGTTCTATATTTGAAATTTAAAAAAATTATACATCTGAAAAACTCATGGATACAGGGAATTTGGGTTATGATGATTGGTATAACAATTATAACAATAATTAGCTCTAAAGAAGATTATTAGCCAACACAACAACAAAAAGAGAGAAAGAGAGGAAATGAAGCAAGGAATTGATTTATTAATTTAATTTTGTATATATATTAATAAATATTGGTAAATATTTTTCACAAATAAGATCTGAACATAGCACTAAATGTGTGCATCCATGCATAATTAGAGAAAACTGGCCAGCAAATAATATTATTTTTAGGTAATCACCAATTAAAATTGTTGACTGTTAGTGATTATTATTGGTGATTACCTAGAAACATCAATTACTGGACACTTCTGTAATTATACTGTGGATTTATTGATTTATTTTTTGTATTTAGTTAATATTATGTATAGTTTCCTTTTTTTTTTTGGTAAACACATTTTTATGTAAAAACAAAATTACTTCAAGTCAATTTATGATTTACTACTAAACTGTATAGATTTCTAATTTTTAAACAGTCACTTGGAAAAAATATATATAGATGCAGTTGAAAATATTTATAATCTTTTGTCATTAGAGAAATTTATGTGAGAAAATTAACCTGATTAGTAAATTTCTATAAGGAACAAAGGTTTATTTTTGAGAAACTTTCTAGATTATCTTATAGGATTATATTTTTGGTTTAAAGCTAGAATCATCTATTGAATGGTGCTTTGGATGAAGTGATCAGTAAGTGTTATTTAGAAAAGTAATGAGAGAAAGAGCCACTGTGTTAGATGTCTTGCATTATTGAGGTGATCAAAATGATTGCTAAATAGCTATTTTAAAAAAAATAAAATGTAATTCTAAGGCAGTATATAATTTGCTTATACTGAATGTTTCTTATATATGTAAATAGGGAATATAAACTCTAGGTTTTTCAATTTATCCTCCACTCTATCTTACTTAATTGCTACACATGGCCACACACATGCAAAAAAGATACATGATCCCCAATATATGTATTTCATGCAGAACCAGTGCTCATTAGTTGGACCAGATCATAATCTCCCACATGTATGTACAATCAGTGCTCAGTTTATATTAAGATAGCAATTTCTCAGACTTTAATGGATATGACTATAATATCAAATCCAACAAGGGCTTTGAACATTCCATTGTCAGTTTTTAAATGGAATGGATGATTGAATAGTTGAGAGGGTGAGAAGATTGAAGCCTGTCCGTTAAAGTTTGAGGAATTACTTTCTTAATATAAGCCAAGCACTGATTGTATATATGTGTGGGAGATTATGATCTCACCCAACTTATGAGTTTGCTGGTTCTGCATGAAATATGTATATTGGGGATCATGTATTTTCTTCACATGGCTGTGGTCATGTGTATTGGTTGCTTGAGATTGAGTAGGAGATGAATAGATTGAAAAATTCTAAGTTCATATCTCTATTTATGTATATTAAAAAAATAAAATGATAAAAGATGTGATATTTGGTGTGGGAATAATGTTGAATAATAGTGAGAAGAAATTATTTGAAAATTGATGTTATTAAAAAGAACTATGGTATTTAAAGCTGTGCTTAAAACCTTTGTGATAACTCTTTTATTTTAGATTCGTTAATAAACTAAAGTTCATGTTTCATACATTCTTGGATTGCTATCAAATAACTCGTCTTAGAATTTATGAGTAATCATTATTTCATTGGATTTTTGTAATTTCATATTGTTAACATTATAAAATATCCAATAAAACTTTGGCAGATTTTCAGAAAATATGCTTGCAGAGGAAACCTTTTGATAAATACTATCTTTGAATCCAAACAAAGATTATGACACATGATGATTGGGAACTCAAGTTATTTAGTATTATTTTTTTAAAAAGAAAAACTTTATAGCATATATATATATACCAGGGACGAAGTGTCCATGCATTGAATGGAATGAGTCCTTCCATAGAAAAAATTCACTAAAACTTTCAAAAGCTTTAATTAAAATTCATTTTAAAAAATTCACTTTCAATTTTTTTACCAATAGTTTGAATTGTTTTTATATACACAAAGAATGAATTTGACTAACGCATTCTCGGTTGATTATAAGAAGTTCAAACAATGCTACAATCTAATTTACAATTAAAACTTTTAAGAATGTTAAAAGGATTTGAAAGATAAAAATATATTGATAATGTATTATCTATATTTAAACTAACCACAGTCTTATTAGAATAAGCAATACAAATTCATTATTTTTTTGTATGGAATTACTGTTGACTTTCAATTATTTTTATCAACAGTTGAATTGTTTTTATATACGCAAAGAATGAATTTTACTAACGCATTATTGTTGAATAAAAGATGTTCAAACAATGCTAAGATCTAATTTACAGTTAAAACTTTTAAGAATGTTACAAGGATTTGGAAGATAAAATATATTGATAATATATTCTCCGATTTACAGGTAAGAGGGTTTCAGATTTTTCTATATGTGTGTAATATATATATTAGGTGCTATTATGTAGAAATTGTGGCAAGTGAAATAAAAACATTATAAAAAAAAAGAAATGTGCTTCTGTTCCTAAAAAAGTTATGCTTTGTCACTGATATATACATATTTATTCTTGCTATTAACTGATATATATTTAGGTGTGTGTATGTTTATATACCAGTAATTCATTACTGCTTTCTTTTGACACTGCATGAAACTGTTCACTCCCATTAAGTATTAATTGCATGCATTTTTCAAACTTTTTTTATATTAAAATTAAGTGGAGTGAGGTAGTGTGTTACTTAACTGATAAGTTGATTAGAACTGTTGATATAAGTATAATTAATTTTATTATTTAAAAGCTTTATTACCTACTAATGTTTTGATTTGAATGCATTTTATATTTTAGTTAATGAAATTAAATTCAATTTTACATTTGATTAAATTAAATAAAAGAATCATGCATTTGATAAACTTTTTCGTTGACTTGCATATATATGTCACTGATGAATATGTTATTTCTGTGATCATATATTGCTCTATTTAAATATCAAATTAAGTATATTTACACTTATTTTTAATTAAGGTACGAAAATTTGAAATTGTAGATATTAAATGTAATCACTGCAAATGTTTTATATGGAACTTTAATTTAAAAGTTCATTCAGTCAATCATAAAATATTCAACACTTTCAAGAGATATTGTATGGTAAATTTTATATTAAAAGGTGTTGGTAATTGTTGTTGTTATTGCTTTTTTTTTTTAATAATCTGCAAAGAATTTCAAATTTCTGTGCAAATAAATACTTATTTAATCATCTAAAGAAAATGGTGTTTAATAAAATCAATGAAGAAAGCATATTTAATGAGACATTTTGGTGTAGGATTTGAAATGTTATATATATGAATGTTTTAGTTTCTTTGAATTAATGAATAATGCTATGAATAGTATTTTAAAACTCCAAAATTTTGTATTTATGATCAGTATTTAAGTATCTTTTTTTATTTATAAACTTATATATAAATATACATGTGGGTGTAGTGTATAAACTGGATTATTAAGAATTTAAAGTGTAAGGAAATTTACTTCATGATTACTGCATTTCTATTACTGCAATAGTTATTTTCCGTAGCATCAATATTCCCCCCCCTCCCCCAGAATTCACTGTTGAGGGGGATAAAAGAGGTTTTTATAATTAGTTCACATCTGAAAGTGATTTTTTATTGTATGACCAATTGAATTGCTCTGAAGCTTATGTATTGTTTGGACTCCAAAGTGACAGCAATTAGTTCCATTCGGTGCAAAACTTTCTTTATTTGAAAGTCACTGCGGGAACTTTTAGTATTTGAATCTGCTGCTCTCATCATTGCACTAATGAGATAAGAGTGGAATATGATGAAAATTTGTAAATATGAAGTGGTTTATAATCCATAGTTTGGACTGACAAGATTTTATAACAGTAATATGATTTGTAAATGAAATAACAGGTTTGGGCACAGTTCCTTTCTTCAATTATTTCAGAATATGATGAATGAAAAAATTTCCTTAATATGGTTAGATTTTAAGTTATCATAATAAGAAAACAAATTTGATTCTTCCATTTTCACTTATAGTCTCTCTATAAAATTAGATAATCATTTAAAATAATGAAATTATTTAAAGATAATTAGATTAGTCATTTGAAATATAATTTCATCCTTCCATTTTCACTTATAATCTCTCATTAAAATAAGATAATTATCTAAAATAGTGAAATTTAAAGTTAAGTAATTAGATTAGTTATTTGATATATAATTTCTAAGTCACTGTTATATTTGATATACAACAATAATACTCATAACATGGATTCCTATGAATCATGTGATTGTAGAAAATTTTAATTACTTGCCATTTTTTAAAGATAGTAATTTGTTAAAAAAATATATGAAAGAATTCAAAGTATGGCATCAATTAACGGTCATAAAGGTTTTACTTAAAACAAACATGAAAAAAAAAAAATTCTGTCAAAATATATATTCCCAATTAGAATTTTTCTGCTGATCTAAATTTGAAATTAACTTCATATTTTTAAATACTTATAAAAATCATTATATTTTCCTGAGGTTTTAAAGAAATTTATCACAAGCATCTAAATATTGATAAAAAAGTATTTATCCCACTTCTTAATTTTTTTTAGCAGGTCTGAATTTATATATACCATACAAATGTACCTGGCCTATTGAAAGGCTGTGCATTTTTTAATAGTTTTTTTAATTGGTTGCTTTAACAAATTTCAATCATGCATAGTATTATTATTGTGAATCCACAAACTATGCGATATCAAACTACGTGACTTCAATTATGCGCTAGCAAAAACTAAATGTAAATACAGTATTACAGAACTTATTTTTTTCCCCTTCACTAAATATAACCTTTCAAAGAAGAATTTATGTATTGTAATCACATTTTCTTCATGATTTAAATACTATATTTATTCAATTCTGTACCACAGTTAAAAAAAACATATATAGTGACTTTTTTCTGAGCATTTTTTTTATTAATGATGGAATTACTTCCTTTGCATAAAGCTTTGTAACAAAAACTACAGATTATTAAATACAAAGGATGGAATTACTTCCATTGCATAAAATGCTCATAATATAAATTATGGTTTAATTAGATATAGTTAATTATCAAGTTTTTTTTTTTTTTGACACAGTCATATTCATTGTTTTTGTAATTTGTTAAAGCAGCCAATTAAAAAAAAGTAATTTGTTAAAGCTACCAATTAAACAGCATTGCAGACAAACATTCATTCAGAGAACACAGGAATTTATGTGAGATATTTTTAGGATGAGCTTGGATAAATAATTAGAAATTTTAAGTAAAAATAAATTAAAAAATAACTATTAAAGTAGACTAAGTTACTCACAGATGAATATTTAATTGAAAAGTAGATCTTATTACTGGTATAATGTGATTATACATAATTTATTGTGAAAATTGTTTATATGTATATTTAGACTATTCTTAATGAAATATGGAATAGTGTTACAAATGTACTCTTGTTAATCACAGATATTAATTAACTGTATGTTTTAAATTAAGCATATTTGTCTGTGTGTGTATTGTTTTGAGAGTCCATTATGTCAAAAATTGACATATAAGTTCACTAATTTAAAGATGAATCATATAATATTAATTTTATAAAATCAAGTCATTAATAACATGCAGAGCTGTGAGTAGCAGAATTTTAAAAAGAATCTTAAGAGGAGACTTTGAAAGCAGGGTTTTATTTAGTAAGCATTTATGTGGTGAATTATGTATGTATATAAGTGCATTTTTTATTTTATTTTAAGCAGGAATAAAGGTTTATTACCATCAAATATTTATAACTGTACTTAAATAGTCTATAAAACAATTACATTTATTGAACAAAACTTAGTAAATATTTTTAAAAATTCTGCTTTCATTAAAGTTTTATTCAGAGATCTTTAAGAAGTCTGAAATAGTTCTTATGTTTAAAATTCAGAACAAAAAACTGAATCATTTGAATGATTGATAAGATGTCTTTTTGTTTTGAAATATTAGTTACTTCAAAGGTAATTGAAAGAATCAACTTTTTTCCCAAAAATAAATTGTTTCATCTTAGATAATAAAAGTTATAGGGGTATTAGAGAGGGGAGGAGGTATGAATATTTTAGGAATTTCTTATATTTGGTAAAATATTTCGTAAAACAATTCACTAAGAAATAGAAAAATGTAATATGGAATTCATTCTATTAATTTATAATCTATCATTCAGGCAACTAATTCTGCATATACATATGGTTTTTTCACATCCTGTAACTCACTCAGGTATTGAGGAATAATTTATACATTGTCAAATGCATCTTCAGATGTCAATCCTCTCTTGTAAATCACTTAACACATATAATTATAGAGGATTTGAAGCTCCCTTCAGCTAGCCACTCTATCTCATACAACTGATACACATGACTTGTATGAGATAGAGTGGATAACTGAAGGGAGCTTAAAAGTCTGTGTTCAAATCCCCTATAATTACATCTAAACTCCAACTATATAAATTGTACTTATGTTAAATATTAACACACATATATAGAAGTAAAGTATATTTATTCTGTTTTTTGACAATTGAAAATATTGCCTGTTCTTTTTAGTATGGATTGATTTCCTGTGAAGGGGTTTCTAATGATTAAAAACTGAATTTTCTTTGTTTTGATGGATATTTTGGTTTCTCAAAAAAAAAAAAGAGAAAGACTTGAGAGTTTTTGCATTTACTTTCCCTCTCAACTTCTGACATTCCATCATCAGATTTTCAATGGTATAGATAGCTGAGGAATTGGAGGGTGGAGTAGATTGAAGCTTTTTCACATGTATGTGGTCATGTGAATTGGTTGAATGAGAGAGTGGATAGCTGAAGAGACCTTGAAAGTCTGTGTTCAAATCTTCTACAATTATATCATCTCTTAAGTATATTATATAATATACACTTTATTATTATCTAGTAATTTTTTATTCTTTCATATATATGAGTTCTCTCTCTCACACACACTTTTTTTTTTTTTACATTTATTATATAATACAATTGATTTTATTTTAAGCTTATACTTTTTTTTCTTAGTTTATTATATTTTGTATTTATAATTTTTTTTTTTTTTTTAATTATGTGAACCATAGTTTTTTCACTATTGACTTCTCTTTTTAATGAAATCTCACCTTATGAAGATTACATTGAAAATAATGACTTACGGTATTGCTACAGTAGTTAGTATTTCAATAATACAGTAAGTCTTCTTATTTTGGATACACTTCAAGAAATCATGCAACGGTCATTTATTGAAAAAGGAAAAATTATATTTTGCCATTTTAACTGTTTGTGTTGTATTTGACTTTGAAAGAATTTGAACTTGGCTAGAGGGTCAGAATTTATCAGCTTTCAGCTTAAGTGTATAGATATTATAATCAGGTTATTATCATTTAGTGTACATCTATTGCAGCTTTTGATCATTTGATGCCCTTCTGTTTCATTACTGTTTTTTTGCAACTTGCCAGAGTCTGGGAACTCTAAATGTTTAATTATTATCATCATCATCATTCATCTGTTAAAAGGCAGATTCTATATATATCAATTCTCAAAGTATTCTTAATTTTATTTCTATTTTTCATACACTTATCTCTTTCATTTTTTTAGATCATTTTTTTCCTTTTTTATTTTCTTTTATCTTTCATAGAATTTTTGAATCTATTTTTTAAAATATTTCTTCTTTTAAGAGTAAGCTGAATGCAATTTCCTTTTCTGCTTTATATTTTCCTCAATAATCTCTTTTCATTTACTCTCTTGAAAATTTCAGCATTGTTAACCCTATCATTTCTGTTTAATATCTTTTATTCTTCAAAAAGTCTTCAATCTTTTTTCTTTCTTTTTGTAATCATTCAAGTTTCTAATCTGTATAATACTTCATATACTTTAAACAACATATTTAACATCACCTTTCCTTGACTAAGTTACGTAATTCATAAAATGTAATTCCTATTTAATATCTTTCATGATTTTTTTTATTTATCAACAATATGGAAACACAAACTTGGTTTTTTATATCATATTCATTCTCAATATCTGCAAGCACTACCTTATTATTAGCAGAATTGATATAATAAACTTTCTTATCCTAAAAAGTTTATCTTTCTCATATCAGCACTCATTTAGCAATTCGTTTAAATAAAGATGAAAAAAATAGGAGGTAGACAGTATCTTTGACTTACATTCCTTTCTCAAATCATTCATTTATAAAATGCACTTCTTATTCACTCCAATGCCCATCTTAACCCAATTTATCAAATGCTTTTCAAGATCAGTGAATTAAATATTAACTTTTCTTCCTTTCTTGCATCTCTCAAAAATAATAATCATCACTTCAGTTGTATCTATAATGCACCAGTCTTTTCAAAATCCAAATTTCTTTTCATATCAACGTGACCTACTTTTTATAAATATTTCATCTTTATAAAAGCAGATCTTCAAAATTGCATATGATACTAAATTTATTATTCTGAATGCTCATATTTATTGCTAAAATAGCATTGCAGATAAGCTAAATATAGATAGCAGTTGTTTACAGCAATATTTAGAAAAGCTTTCTGAAAGTATGATTCAAGGCATCTTAATCCAAGAAGTTAATGCCATGTTAAAATAATATTCTAATCACAAAGCAAAAAGCTGGAAAATTGATTATATTTATCACAAATACCTAGAAGAAATACATTTATTAAATCCTTATTGTTAAGAATATTAGTGCTTTAAACGTCATATAAAGGGCCTTGTGACATAGTTTTTAGGAAATTTGTCAAACTCTTGACATAAAGTTAGTCAATTCAGCTGTTCAAACAATTATTTGTCAATAAATGAATAATTTAGTATTATTAATTGGGAGTAAAAGAAATCTTTACCAGTAATGAAGATTGCCTATGATAGCTCTCTGAGTTCTGGTTTATCTTCTAAGAATAATCATTGTGGCTCAGATTTAATAAATGGAGCAGTTTGTTTTTATATCAAAAATATAAAATTATGCTTAAATTACTATGATAGAACAGAAGACATCTTTTTAAAGTCAATATATATTTTAAAATCTCTTTAAAAAAAAAAACAACAACTCAAAAAGTGATGGAATAACTTTCATTAGATTAGGTATGAATTTTGTTTACAAAATTACCAACGTTATAATTCTTTTGTAGAATTTAAAATTTAGACTCAATTATTAATAGTGTGGATGGTAAATAGTAAATGCCATGAAAGATTAATTTGCCAGACACAACTAATCTGAAAAGCCATAATTTATCATTTCTGTTGAACAGTTTGCAGATTATAAATAAGTAAACTAGCTCACAAACATGGAAAAGTTTTACTTATGAAGTTTTACATTCTAAATACACTTATGAAACTCCTCCCCTTAAAAAAAAAAAGGGGGGTAAAAAAGATTACTGCAATATGTATACATATATTTTTAAAAAGAGTGTAAATTAAGAGTTTAATTTTTTTTTGTATTTTCTCGCTAAAATAATGCTATTTTTGTAGCAATTCTTTTTTTTTTGAAATTTTACTACTTTTTAAAAGAACCCATGCCTTGTTTATAATATACAAACATACACACATTTTGAAATGTACATACTTTGCTATGAGTTCTTGCATAAAATTTTTTTTTATTGCCATTAGTTTATGTCATAAAACAATCTCTTTTCTTGTCAAGTTAATCTGTAGCCAAAATTAATTTCCTTTTAATGTGAAAGTTTTTAGTTCTATTTTTCTACTTATCATAGAATTCATTAACAACTTTTGCTTTCTTGGATCATTCATCAATAACAATATACATAGCAATAAAGGAATTGTTGCAAACTGGATAAATTTGCATTGAAAAGCCAGGAAACGATGTTAAGATACAAGGAACATATCTTAAAAAACAAAAAATAGAATTATTTATGTAATGGTTATTTCTTATGATTTCGTATAGATATGATGAGAATAAGAAAAGTATTGATGCTTTATTGAACACTGATAGTGTTAAAATCTTTATAGAATAAGTAGAAATCAGATTAGAGACTGAACTTTTGCTTTTATCTGACCTGGTTGAAATTGTCTTATTTTGATCTCATTATGAGATTTTCTAATTCATTACAAAAATATATATTGCATGGAAGGCTAGTGAAAGAACATAACCAGCAATAAGGTGAATGGACACCATCACAGTAATGAATGCGCCATTAAAGAGTCTGCAACTCCAAACAGATAATTGATCATTCCAGAGAAGTGTCTTTCATATGATTGCCATGGGTCAACATTTGTTTATTTACTTGACAGCAGTGTAAAAAATTCTTATAATAAAAGCAATGGTTATTTAAATTCTTTTCTGAAATTAATTTTTTTTTTTTTTTGGAATCTCGGTATGGCTATTCTACTAAGCTTTGGTCTAGTGTGAAGGCTGTTTTTTTTTTTTGAATCTTGGTATGGGGATTCTGCTTAGTTTTGGTTTAGAGTGAAGTTTGTTTTTTATTTTATTTTATTTTATTAACATCCCAATTAAAATTCATTAATTATTTGTTTAAAAAACCTAGAAAAAACATTCCCATTTTTTTTGTTGGTGTTAGTTTTTTCATATGGCTATATTATTTTAATCTTTTATTCTTGGGCAATGTGTTTCTGGATTTTATTGTCAGAAATTCTGTCCATTAATATGCCATAAATTAACTTGCTCAACGATCATCAATAGGTTAAGTATTATTATTATTCAAGTCAGTTATTGATATGTATATAGCCAATGGTACAAACTTTGGAAAATAGTAACATATCTATTTTATATGTAATTACAAATTTACTTATAAATAGGGAAATACATATTATGTTAAATGGAATGTCTCCCTCATTTAACCCAAGTCAATCAATACCTCAAGGTCACTGCTTAGGGCAATATTATTTTTAACATACATAAAGCAATTCCTCGGCAACAGAAAATTTTTATCCAAGCATTTATATTCCCACATTGGGTCACAGTATAACCTGCATAGCATACATGGACAATATTACAGTCTTCCTTACAACAACAACAAAAAAGAAATTCAGAACATTAGTAAAAATCATGAAGGAATTTACCAATTCCATAAATTTGAATTTAATCTAGACAAATCATGCACGGTACATATACACAGTAAAAGCAAAGATAATTCTTAGCTTATCAATATATTTATATTTCTCTTTGTATCTGAGCAATATAGCTATGCCAAAGCAAATATAAAATAAATTGTTGCAATCAACATCATCACTTTCAAAGGCATACCTCTCATTCTATTCTAAGGTAGTTCTCATCAACTTGCTTATCATGACAAAGATAACATATTACTTACCTGTCATAATCTATACAAAATCATTCATCTCAAATGTTTATTCACTGTGCTGAAAGTTCTTATGGGGAAAGAAAACAGTTGCAATTTCATTCAGAAAATTACAGTTCAGGGATCGCTTATTAACGCCGGAAAAGCTCTTCGGGGACACTTGGGGGCAACTTAGGCCACTGGGTGAAGAACCTATCCTCAGGCATGCTAATTAAATATTAATTCAAGTTAAAAAATAAATGGTCCCAGTTAGATGGAGAATGACAAAGGATCACTGCCAATCAAAATATGGACTGCATAATGATTACTGGCTAAGTCACTAAATGAAGAGCCAGTTGTTCTGATATAAAACTAGTTACATAATAATTATAAACTAAGTTTGAACGATGAGCATCTTGCTCTGATCATGAAATTAATTTGTCATAATAATAACTAATGTATTAAATGGGTATATTTTCTAATTTGGAAAATTATTTACTAATGATTGTTATAATAAGTGTAACAAATCTAAACAAATGTATACCAACAGGATTTATATTATAATTGTACATGTATTTTCTTTAATAAAAAAAAATTTACAGTTTTATAGTATTCAAAATGGATTAAAATTAGATTCTACATATACAGGATCCAAAAATATATTAACCATATTTTCATATTTGGGGACAAAATTTAAGGTAACACCAACAGATGAGCTTCCTTCCTACACAAAACATCTTCCAACAATTCTAACATCAATTAACTTAATGACAAATATTAAGATATTTCCACAATGCAATATTGGATAATTCATGCTCTTTTATATCAAATATAAATGAAGGTGCTGACCCTCCAATGTTTTGCATTAATAGTAAGCAACTTATAAGAAGATTTAAGTATTGGACTCTTGAGCCAAAATATTTCAATTTTTTTATGCCCAAAATATATGGTCTTTGTCTACATTATACTTTTTGGAGTATAATAGAAATTCTGTCAATACAGAAACTATGTCAATTATGACTCAAAGAAGAAGAAGACCAAAAACACCTTTTTTTTTGGAATGTAGTAGCCTACAAGATGCCCAATCATACATCACAAAAATACTTTAGAAAAATAATAATACAATTCAATTGATCACTAACTCTTTTCCAAAAATATCCTTTGCAGAAATAAAAACCATCACGTTCACATTTTATGCTCTGTGGTGCACAAGATGCATATTTCATTACAATAGTAATACAAGAAGATACCTGAACACATTTAAAAACAAATTAGATACAAACAGAGAGACAAAAAAGTTACTCCTGCTGATATATGTGCAGCTACATGGTTATTTATTCACCAGTGCTCTAACCTATAATGAGATGTTCTAATTATAATTTCTCAATGCCCTTTTTTTGTCTGATTCATTGCAGTATTGTAAATTTAATAATATGTAGTGTTTTTTTCTTCTATATATTCTAACAAAATTGTAAATATGCCAAATTCTTTATATTTTTCATTTCTCTTGTAGTATACTAAGTTTTTGTCAATAAAGTTTCTTTTGAAACATAAAAAATTAACTTCCTCAGATGCTGTTTTTAAAATCTATTTAAACTTAAATGTTTCCATCATAGAGGCTACCATGGTATAATGATAATGTATCACCATCAAGTACATAATCTGGATTCAAAGTCTGGCTAGATTCGAATGAGATTTAAGATTTTTTTTCAGATGGTTGGTACATAGAAATCTGGTTATCTTTTTAAAACTTGTGTGTAAATGGATGTCTAACTATTCTTGGCTAGAGGATATAACAATAATGGAAAACTTATCAAACTCTTGTCACCAGGAAAATGACAAATGTGATGTGCGATGTCATATTTTTTTCACTGTTTCTCTTTAGCTTTTGGCAAAATCTTTTTTCCCTGCAGTAATTAATTAAAGGATTTATTACCCATGTTTTCAGAGCAATACAATTATTTTATAACTTTAAGCTATTTTTCACAGCAGCAGAGTAATGAATTAAGATTCTGTGATCATTTCTGAGTTAAGTAACATAAAAAAAAAACATAATAGAACTGCTCAACTTACCACAACTTGCAGGAACATTACATGATCTCTGAAACAACTAAAAATTTTGAACATAATTATTGCATTTAACACACATATGAACATGATTAATGCAATTATCTATGATTAGCATAGTGCAGATATTCGTGATTTCAAATGATGTTTGTTATTAGGTTTAAGGATATAATTTTTTTCTCAATTTAAAAAAAAGAAAGAAAGATTCAAGCATTTATATATAACTATGTGTTTGACAATTTTTTCAACAAATCCAGTTGTCTAGTATTTATTCAAATTTTATAGCTGATTGTTTTTTTTTTTTAAATTTTATTTATTAAATTTTCTCATAATTCTTATCTTTATTTTAGCTGCAAACTTTTTTTAAAAAAAATAAACTTAGTGAATTGAGTTTGGATTTGTTCAGAGGGCGCTGATGCATAAACTTTCTATTAAGTTGTTTATTATCTGCATGTCTTGTTTTAATGAATTCCGTATGAGTTTATTCTGGCTCAGATGTCACAAGTGAAAATCATTTCTGAATCTGGCAAAGCTAATATTTAAATTAATATAAACATCATATAAAAATTAATTTGTTTTAGTAAAAAAAAATGTATATATATATTTTTTTAGTATGTATTTAGATCCATATTCCTGGGATTAACGGTCATCTTTGAAAAGTCTATTCACTTGTTATTTATTATTTGTGTAATACCAAAACCACACACTAACAATAAATCAAAAATCTTATTATAAATTGTGGGATCTGTGAACATGTAATATTTTTTTAAATGTATGTTATACAATAAGGGCTTATTACAACTAGACTAAATATTTTTGGATATAGAATTAACCCATCATTATCACTAAGTAACTCAATTTAATATTTGTACCTTTAATATGCTTACTTTTTGCCTTTTTTTTTTTTTTTACTCAGGTACTACATTTGATTGATAAGTAGGTTGGATTTATCTAAAATTGCTTTTATATATATAAAAAGGATTTTTTTTTTACTTTAAATGTAAGTCAATATCTATTTATAATATTTAGTTGGCGTATATGCATTTTAAATATAGATCGATCATCAGTTATCTATAATTTATATGAAATTATGATAGTCGTCATTTTCAACAAGAAAGAGATATGAAGAATGTAATTTGAAGTTTATGACACTGTTTTTATATATATAAATAACGTTATTTTTGATAATGCAAAGATAAAATGTTATATATTGTCAGAAACTTAAAATTCTAAGAAATGCTATAAAACTAAAAAAAAAAAAATGTCATTGTCGTTACCATTAAAAATAAAATATGAAGAATTTAAATATTTTATAAAATTGTATTTATATGTTGGTCTATTTCCATCATCTAATATGAGTATTGAATGTCTTTAGAAAAAATTAAATTTATATAAATATTCCAAATACATCCAACTGTTAGTAATAGCACACAGGTTAGTATATGCACAACATTTCAAGAAGTATTACCCCCCCCCCCTTTTTTTTTTTTCAGTATTACTGGCTTGGCCAGATTCTTGAGTATTGAATATTAAGGTAACATGCTAGCCAACTGAGCCATCCTTCCAAAAGCAATTGTCAGTAGAAAGTTTCATATCTATGAGGTACCTCCTGATTTCTCCATTTTTTTCTGAGAGCAAAGTTGATTAGTGGTTTTCATACATTATATATAGTCCCACTAGGTTGACTTATAGGTTTGTTTGCCATTGTCATGTCAGCAGCTTGTTTAAATTTTTTTGTTTGCATCTTTTCTTATTTATCCAATATTTTTGTATTTTTCCCAATTGAACATATGTTCATTGGTACATACATGGTCTGCTACCTTAGACACATCTGTTTTCTTTCTTCTAATCATCAGTTTGTGTTCTTGCCAAGTGATTTTCAATGGGACAACTGGTTGCCTTTAATAGGAAGGCTCACTTGGTTAGAGTGTTATCTTAAAATTCAATACTCAAGAATCTAAGGATCCACGTTCGATTTCCATGCTAGTACTGTGATTGGTAAGACCAGCAACCCCTGAAGAAAAGGAGAGAATAATAACTCTCAAAACATTGTGCATATATTAACCTGTGTGCTATTTCTAACAGTTGAATGTATTTGGAATATTTAAATAGAGTTAAATTTTTCTAAAGACATTCCACCCTCATATTAGATGGTGGAAATAGTCCAACATATAAATACAACTAAAACATTATCATCACGAACCTTTAGGAAAACATTTTATAAAATTGTTTATCATTTTTAAATGTTTTTAAAAATAGTTTTTTTTTTTAATATATTCTTATGATTAAAAATATATTTAACACAATAATATTTAACAAAGAAAATTGATAAATTTTAAATTGAAAGTATAAATACACTCTTAGCTACAATATGTATATATTCAGACATATAAATATGCACACATTTTGCTCACTTTTTTTTTTTTAAATAACTGCAAAATAATTTATTGAGTTTATATATTATCTTAGGGAGTTTTTCTGATTATACTATAGGACTACACATAGACGATTAAACTTTTATTGTTTTATATATAAGGATTCGAACTCAGACTTTCACACGACCCTCAACTCTCCATGCCATATCATATTGCAGACCCACATGATCACACACATGTTGAAAAGATAAATAATCACCAATATGCGTATTTTGTGCTAAACCAGCACTCATCCGTTGGTCCAGATTACTATCTCCATATATATATATACAATCAGTGCTCAGCTTTATATTAAGATAACCAATCTTCATACGTTAATGGACAGACTTCAAACCACTCTAACCCACAAACTCTTCAGCCGTCCATTTCATTGAAAATCTGATGATGAAACGTTAGTAATTTTGTAATTAATATATATATTTGAAAAAGTAAGTTAACTAAAAATGTGTGAAAAAATCACTTTTCACTATAGAAAAAAATGGCCATGAAGTACTGGAAAACTTATTTAATTATCAATAAAATAACGTTAACAACATTTTGCATTTTATGCCACTTTTTTTTATTGATTGATTATAAAAATGAAAAGCAATTTAAATAAAATTTAATCAAAATCTTATTTTTCAAGATAAAATGATGATAAATGAATATACCTTTACTCTTTTTTTTTTTTCATATGTCAAATGCGTTGACCGGAAGCCGGAAGCGAACCCAGGCCAAGGCAGCTAAGCTAACCCTAGGCCACCAACGCTTGGCAATATGCTCATGCCATTTTTTACTCTTTTCATGGTTAAATATTTACAACAAAGTAGGATAAATAGTTGTTATTGTTGTTTGATGATTTAAAATTTTTATATTTCATTTTTATCTTATTAATAAAACTGGTCATTTATTCAGAGAAATCAATTATTTAGAAAGATTTGGAAAACAAGTCTTCTAGATTATCAGTAATTAATTTGTATGTACACACATTTAAAGTAAAATAAATGATACTTATTTAAAATAAATTGAGAATAAATAGTAAAAGGGGGAAGTTTAAGAATAGAAATTCCAACAATGCATATTGATTTTGCTAGAATTGATTAAAATTATATAATACTTCATAAATTACTGTCTATCTTTATGCTTTTTGTGTATGAAATTGTTATTATATTTTATGTATAGAGTAAGTTAAAAAACAAACTCTTATGAAGCTTCAAAAATACCCTCAACCTCAGACCGCCCCCCCCTGAAAGGCCCCAGGAAAAAAAATACTAGAACTAATCCCTCAATTTATCCCTGCCTAATAATAAAGAATAACATCTGAAACTTTCAGACATTTAAATGTCCAAAAATCCACCTATCTAACTCAAATAGCCGTATGTGACTGAACTAAGTTCAGATACACCATATATTAATAGCTCTAGCAATATAAAATCGCCAAAGCATTAATAGCAAAAAACTAAAATTAAATTGATAAAAAATCAAGTCATATGACCTAATTCTAATAAAGCTCCTATTTACAAATGTTATATATAGAGTAAGTTAAAAAACAAACTCTTAAAGCTTCAAAAATACCCTCAACCTCAGACCGCGGTTTCTGCCTCTAGCGTCATCAGGGGCTAGGGAATAAAAACTAGAACTCCAGCATTTTATCAATGCCTAACTATTGGGAAGAAAATCTGAAACGGCTATTTGAGTTAGATAGCTGGATTTTTGGACATTTAAATGTCTGAAAGTTTCAGATTTTCTTCTCAATGGTTGACATTGTGACATGCTGGAGTTCTAGTATTTCCGCGGCGGGGCCAAAGGCAGACGATTTTTATCAATGAAATTGTTATTAATAATTGACATTCCTCATTAAATGTTGCATATTTAAAATTAATTTTTTTTTATTTTTTAAATATACATTATTGTAGCTGATGTGTGAATGATTTCAAATGTGTGTTTGATTCAGTAATCAGTTGAGATTCAATTTGTTTAAAATAAAATGAAACTGCATAATAAAAATCTCATTGGATTGTAAGGCAAGCATCTTCCAGTATTTAATTTAAAATAATAGACATGTGAATGTTCTTTTAGTTAACCCAAGTGATGATGAAATGTCCAATGTATGAATTTAGAATATATTAGAATTCTAAATAGAAGAGATTGTAGATAAACCACACAAGCAAAATGTTCATCTTTTGATTTTTGTAAATGTCTAAGCATCCTTGTCAAAGACAATCATTATATTATAAAAATAAAATAAAATGCACACATCATTCATATAAGGAAACTCATATATATATATACTCATCCTCATTTTTACTTGATCATCACCAAATATTACTAAATGATTTTTGTTACAATATGTATAGAAGTTGTTTTAGTGAAGGTATCATCTGGCATATAAAATAAAAACTTAACTCTATTTATTAGATTTGCAAGATTTATGATTTTAGAAAATCTTTGCTAAAAAGTAAATGGTACATTATTTTATCATTGCTGTAAGAAATGACAAATGTATACAGTGTTTTATAGGTATTTATCATCAATCCCAATTTATGAATGTCTTCATAATGCCCAAAATAAACATTAAGTAATTGTTATTAAAAGGGATTTGTAAAGTAAAGGAGAGATATATCACATAAAAATATGATACTCCATTTAGAAATATATTTATACAAAATATATTCCTATTAAAATTGAAGAAAATAATTAGAAAGGCATTTCTTATGCACTCATATCTTATAAACAATTTGTTGAAACATACATAGTTCAATAATATATTTGAAGAAATATTATTGATAAATGTTCAAAAAATCTGATTGAAAAGGCTTTTTTTATTTAACACATTTGTTCATATTCAGGGAGCATAGTTTTAAAAAAATTTAATAAAAAAATATGGCAACATTAAATTCTTTGTTTGAAAGCAGATAGACAAGTAACCAAATGATAATACTTGATCATTGTTGATAATGGTTTGCCACCTTAACATAACTGAATCACACACCTCAATTTTATAGCTACATATAATCTTGAACAAGGCTCTAGTTATTTAACATTAGAATTATATTTAGTACTATAAAAAGAAATGTTTATGATTGTATTGTGTGCAAAGTTTCAAGTTAATAAAAAATATTAAAAAACTAGTATAGAACATGGATTTGTTTGTAGGATGAATGTCAGTAGGATATTTACATGTACTACTTCCACATTAATGGCCTATTACAAGGCTGATCGCCATGAGAATTAAAATACAAGGATTTGGTTGTTCTGATGACTTCTATGATATGATGATTATCCTGTGACTTATTGACAATACTTCAAGAATAGTCACTTCTTATGCATTGGTGAACATTTTCAATTGTATTATAACACTCAAAACTTACGCTTTATTATATTCAATAAAAAGATTCTTTCAAATGATTATAATTCATTCAAAACAACAACATTAATCATATTTTAAGATAACTGATTTTAAATATTTTAGCCAAAGTTATTAAGAAATTTTAAAATCTTATATTAGTTTGTGTAGGACTTGTTGCCATAGCTCTAAGATCTCATTAAAGCTGTATGAACAAAGAAAAAAAAAATATTATTTCAGGTATAAGTGGATTTTTTATAATTGAGATAAAAATTTTCTCTTGTTTTTAATACTTACAAAAATGAAGATATTAAATCATTTAAACATTGTTTTAATAAAGTTTATTTATAATTGACTGTGTATTTGATAAATATAGATATTATGAAGTTAAGAGAAAGCAGCAAAGTCCTGACTTTGGTAAAGGTCCCCAGTATCTACTATTGTGAATTGAAATTTCTTTTCCAATTCCAGTCAGTCAGTGATTTTTAACTTTATTAGATATGCTTCAAACTTCCATTCCTCTCCACCACATATTCTTAAAAAATATGAATCGAGATAATTTATATCTAATAATGTTCCATATGAAAAAAAGAGATGAAGTTTTTCAGTGAGTTTATGTTTAATTAAAAAACACATTAATCTTTAAGACAGCTTTAAAGTTTATTTTTAGGTTAGGATCATTTCTAATTTAATAGATGATTAATAATAATCATAAATGTATTTATCTGAAATAGTTGCAAGTACAATAAGTTTGGAACAAAGAGCTTTGCTAATTGCTCAACAAGCTTTGTTAAGCAATTAGCAAAGCTCTTTATTTACTTTCTACAAGCTTAAAAAAGAAGTGGAATCATGTGATTTATGACTATTTTGACTATTTACAATAAGTTTGGCATTTGTAAATCAAAGTGTTATAATTTAGTTTTTAACTATAAACAAAACAATTTAAATATGTCATAATGCTGGAGTTTTCGTCAGTAAAACTTGTTTTGTATTACTGTACATCAGTTTTATGTCTATATGCATATTTATTATTTTGATTAATGTCAGTATGAATTTTTTTGTTTTTAATTTAAAGTCTTTCATCTCTTTTTTCTATTACTGATTCCTTTAAAAAATCTTTTTTCGTTTTTTTTATTTAAAAATTCTGGTTTTAAAAGTTGTCAGTGCTGTGTTTTGTGTTAGAGATTTATTTTTTAATAGTAAACAATGTTTAAAATAATTATGGAAGACCTCCCGCTGATCTCCTTGTGGTGGTCTTAGTTGTTTTTATCAATTATTTTGATTTTATACTTTATTTATGAGCTTCAACATTAATATATACAGTGAATACAAATATTCTTAGATGAAATGTCATCTAGATTAGTTTATTTAAAATGTCTATTTAATTAATCACTAAAAAGTTTTTTTCCTTATACAGAATTAATTTATAAAATTATTTTTAAAAAAATGTAGAAAATTAAATTTTAATAGTTGTATAATACTTCATTTCTTAGTCTGAAAGACCAATTTAAAAATACTGATGAAGTGAATTGAAAATGCCAAATATTTCTGCTATCTTTCACATAGAAAATGATTTAAAATAACTCAAAGATTATGATTTGAGACAGCTTTGCATCTCTAGTCTTTCTCAGGTCATCTATTTTTTGGTCTAATCTTTACGTTAGTATTATTGCTTTCCTTCACGAGTTTTTTTCATCTGTTATTGATCCAGCAATTCACTTTTTTTAATTCCTGTCTTTAAATTTGTCCAAATGAAATTTCATTTTTTAATTACCCGAATGATGATTTCTTTTCTAATGCATTGCTATTTTTAATACCCTGCATGGTTAGAACAGTGGTGTAGACTCTAGATTTCAAGACCCATGGATTCCTTCTCTTTCAATGCTTTGAACATCATGTGGTTCTTTCATGTGAACTCTCAAGCAATAAACCATTCAATTATTTTTATTTTTGTACTTCTCATCTCCTCCTGTTTAAAAATGCTTGAAAACATTATTTTCCTAAATTCAGATTCATATTCCAAACAAAGCAAAAGGTAAAGGAGGCATAGTATATCTCTCACAATTTTTAAACAGCAAAAAAGGAAACAGCTTGCAACTTTCTAAAAAGTGGAATATTTAAATTACCAATTTACATAAATTAGTATTCCATTTAAGTTCTACACCCCCCCTGCTGTTTACTAGTACTATGATTCTGGCTTTAATGGCTAAAAGTGCATCCAGTTAGAGCAAATTTTCTATATTGATTATAGAATATTTTTTTCTTAAACTAGTTCAAAGTGTTAGTATATATATATATATACACAATATTATATTGTCATAGATCTTGACACTGATTAGATAGGTTTTGCTTTTTAATGGTAAGGAATAGAGATTTTTTGAATTGCCGTTATATCTTGTCGTAAGCATTATATCCATGATCGTAATATTTTTTAAATTAAAATATCATTATTGTAAATGAACACATGTAAAAAATAATTAAATGGTTAGTTGTTCAGAGTGTTATCCTTGAACAACAAAGTGATATATGTTGAACACAACAATTTCATTTGATTGACCAAATTAAGATTTTTTTAAAAAAAAATTCTCAGCTTGTAACTGATCCAGGAATCTCTGAATTTGTCACTCATCTTTGTGAGAATCCTACTGGATATTATATGTACATATTTACATGATAACTTCTGTATAATCAAGTCCATAAGCATTGACTGGTTAGTATAAATTAGAAGCATTATTCAATCTTTAGTTTGGATATATGAGGAGGACCCAAAAATAACTGGAATCGTTTTCTGGTAAGTGCGCCTGTTGTTTCTACTGCTACATATCTCTTGTGGGCACTCTTCTGCATCAATCTGCAAAATGATGTGATTGTGTAAAATTGTGGTGCCATGTAGCACATTTTTTTTGTAAAGTGTATTTTGTTTATTGTCGTTTTTTGGAATGGCTGAAAAGTTGGAATAGTGTGAAATTCTGTTTTCTTTTGGGGAAAACAGTAGGAAAAACAGTTGTAATGCATGAAACAGATTATAAAAACTGTTCTGGGGAAAACACAAATTTACAAATGGTTTATCGAAATTGTCAAATTCACCACATACCCAAAAAGTATGGCAAGCAGCGTTGAGACAATGCTGATATTTTTTGGTGGGATGCAAATTGAATTTTTCTCTCAAAATTAATTGATAATGATCAGATATTTATAAGTTCTGAAATATTTGCATGATGCAATAAAATGTAAGAATCCTGTTTTGTGGCAAAGTGAGGAGTGCAAGCTTTACCACAACAATGTCTCTATTTGCAGTCTTGTGTGTGAAACAAATTTTTAATTAAATTTTGCATGACCCATCTTATCTGTCAGTCATATTCACTCAATCTCTAATTGTGTGACCTTTTTTTTATTTTTTCGAATGAAAAAATGCCTCAAAATTTTTTTTTTTGTGTGAACTTAAGTGATAAAGAAAAATCAATACAGATGTTAAAAGGCTTTATTTTGTGTTTCCAGATTACTTCAAAAAGTGAAAAACACATTTAGACTGTTGTATTGTATTAAATGGACAGTAGTTTGGAGGAGATTAAATTTATCATAAAGATAAATAAAAAAATTTTTATTATAAAATTTTGGGTACTCTCTCATATGCTTACTCTATTTATAAATCTATGAGACAGTGGTGCATTTTGAATGCAATTTAATGTTTATTTTAATGACCATAAGCATCATAGTTGACTTGTCTGTCTTTGGTAACAGAAATAATGAATTTTGTCAGTTTACATTAATTACAATAATTCTTTTTGTCATTAATTACTTCACAATCTTTAGGTGCCAAAATCTTTTACTGAGCTAGATTTGCTAAAGGTAACTTCTTATAAAAAATATTTACTTAAGAATATGATTATGATTTTGCCTGTTTTGGGATTCCATCGATCATGGGAATAATTCAAAATATCAAATACAAATAAACTTTTGGGTACAGTATCGTATATCTAGTTATCTTTTTTAAATTTTAGTAACATTTAGTGAAATGAAAAATCAAGTGGAAAAAAAAAGTTTCTTAAAACAAGATTGTTTTTATAACAAAATAAATTTTATTAAGCACAATAAATAAATACAGTAGAATCCACTAATCGATTGTCTCAAAATCAGTGGAATTTATTCATCTATGATTTAAAAAAACTCGTGCAAAAAAAAAATATTAAAAAATTATTTAAAAATGAGTTCTAATTCTTTTACTTTTAATTTTGTAATTTAATTGTAAATGCTTTGGCATTATTGGAAAATGTTAAAAGAAAATGGCTGCTATTATATTTAATGTAAAGAAAAGCATGTGTTTAAAATTTATTAATTTAAAATCATTTCAGTATTGTTTTTGCATTTCTTATCATTAATTTTGTTCATAATAAGAATGAATGAAAAAGAATTGTAGGTTTTATTTTTGTTAAAGTACTTGTGCAATTTTAAAGTAATATATAATAGATTTATACACACTTTATGTTTATATCGTACATGTTGAAATTATATATTATAGAGCAGGGGTGTCCAACAAGTTGATCGTGATCCACCGGTTGATTGCAAAGCCATTTTTGGTTGATCGCAAAGCCATTTTTGATTGATCGCAGGGCCAATCTGGGAAGAGCTGTTGGGTAACGAGTGAAACAAATTAAGTCAAGATTTTCAAATTTTTTTGTTATTTTTGTTCTAAATTTTTTTTCAACTCTAGATGGGTATAAGTCTACTAAGCTGTATCATTATTGAAAATATTTTTAATCTTGATTTAATGTAGCTAATTTGAATTAATAAATATTGTTAATAATTACTCATGTTGCTTTAATTCCCCCACATGAGTTTTTTGGCCGTTAAATAATTATTATTTATTACTAGGTAGATATATAAAAATAGTATGTATTTCACACCTCCCTCCACTTAGACTACGCCCATGACAACAAGTTGATTGCAACACATTTTTAAAATAAAAAGTATATCTTATGAACACAAAAGTTGACCATCCCTCCTTTCTTGCTAATTATTTTTATTAATGAGCTACTTTACATATGTATTGTATTGTAGTAATTGTTTTAATGATTATTTAAATAAATGTATGGCTTAATATCAGAATATAAACATATTTCTTGAAACAAATAAGTTTGAATATGTTATGAAGACAATTTTCAAGCAGGATCCTGAAAGAATCATTTAAATAAACTGCAAATAACATCTATTTTATGTTATATAGTATGATCTTTTGTTTAACAAAATAGATTGGCATTGATATAACAAAAGGTGGCATTATAAGTTTATTTAAAACATTATTTGGGGATCTTGCTTGAACATTATCTTATTAATGTATTTGGGCTTGTTTGTTCTGTGACGTAAGTTTGAACTACACTACATATCTATATGTTCTGAATATTTATATATGGTTTGATACTATTCATGGGTTTCAGGTATTCATAGAGGATTTTGGAATCAAATGATGTGAATGTGGGGGGTTTATTGTAAATAAAAAGTAATAGATTTGAGTAAAATAGTAGAGCTTCATTTAGTGAGAGAGAGGAATCTTATTTTATTTATTGTATATGAATATATGTATATAAACAAAAAAAGGGGGGGAGAGGGAGTATATATATGTAAATAGGTTATATGATTATTTAAAATGATTATAAGCATTTATTTTATATAGCGCATGTTTATAAATTATAATACATTAAAGATCAGCCTGTCAAGCTATTGTGCATGCGCTTTTTATGAGTGTTAATAATAAATGAATACTTTGACTCCCAACACAAGATATAGTATTTAGGAAAGAATAAAATGAATCCACTTATTCTATCCAACCCAAATGCTTATATATGGGCAAATCTTAAGTACTGGAAGTGAAAGCGTGAGGATAGATCACTCACTTTAAATTACTGTTTACGATGTCTGAATGAATGACGTCGGCGAAATTATCTAGAATTTACTAAACGTCATTCTCAAATGAAACTTAAACATATGTAAATAAACATTTATTTTATATAGTGCATGTTTATAAATTGTAATACATTAAAGATCAGCCTGTCAAACTATTGTGCATGTCAAAGTATTCATTTATTATTAACACTCATAAAAAGCGCATGCACAATAGCTTGACAGGCTGATCTTTAATGTATTACAATTTATAAACATGCGCTATATAAAATAAATGTTTATTTACATATGTTTAAGTTTCATTTGAGAATGACGTTTAGTAAATTTCTAGATAATTTTGCCGACGTCATTCATTCAGACATTGTAAACAGTAATTTAAAGTGAGTGGTCTATCCTCATGCTTTCACTTCCAGTACTTAAGATTTGCCCATATATAAGCATTTGGGTTGGATAGAATAAGTGGATTCATTTTATTCTTTCCTAAATGCTATATCTTGTGTTGGGAGTCAAAGTATTCATTTATTATTAACACTCATAAAAAGCGCATGCACAATAGCTTGACAGGCTGATCTTTAATGTATTAAAATGATTATGTAAAATGAACGTTAGAGGAAGTATTGATAGATATAAGGGTCATGTGATTGTATTAGAAATTTTAATACATTATACAGGCTTAAACCTGCATTTATATATTAAGATCTTCACACTTTAATGGACAGGCTTCAAACTATTCCAACTCACAACTCTTCAGCCTTCCATTTCATTGAAAATTTGATGATGGAACATTCAAAGCCCTTGTTAGGGCCAAGGTTGTCATCCTACCCATGTTGACATATTAGTCATTCTGACCCCTTATGTACAGGAGAATAATCCATTTATACATATATATGCGAGAGATGGGCAGACCTTTTACACACTATTTATATAAATTAATACATTATACAGGCTTAAAACTGCATTTATATATGTAATATATGCGGGATTCGAACTCAGACTTTCACACGACCCACTACTCTCAGTGCCATCTCATATTGCTGACCCACCTGATCACACACATGTTGAAAAGATAAATCACCAATATACTATATAAGTGTATTTTGAAAAAGTCCTAATATGGAATGAAATTCGGTTCAATTATAACGAAAATATTTATTTTTATATACTTGTTTTATTTCAGTTGTGTTGGAATCATTATAAAAAATGTTTTATATGTAAAAATAATTCGCAATATATTCTGAAGATTTGTATCATTAAGTCAAATAAAGAAGAAAAAGAGTGCAAAACGATTCAGTTTTACTTTGGTCACAATTGAATACTACTTTGTAATTATAAAAATATTTAGAAGCAACATTACTATTGTCAATTATATATTTTAATATATATACTCGATTATAAAAATATTTAGAAGTAACATTACTATTGTCAATTATATATTTTAATATATATATAAATAGAGTAACAAAATAAAACAAGCAAAACTCACTATACGTAAATGGTGATCATGTGATGTTTATTGGCAACAAAATAAAGATGAAATATTTGTTTATTTAGATTAAATGGCTTTTTTTTCCATTTCTGAAATATTAAGCAAAAAAAAAAAATCGTTTAATAGCTATTTAAATCTTCTAATAAAATTTTTGAAAGTTTTTTACTGTATAATAGTAGTTAATTCAATTCTACAAACAAAATTGCAGTAAATTAATATTAATGCAAAAAATTAATATATTTGTAATGACGTGTTTTATTTATTTTGTACAAAGTGCTTTAAAATTATTATAATTATTATTATTTTGGCTGTCTTATATTATACATAATATTATTATATTTATTATTTTGCTTATTTAAAATATAAAATATTATTGCACTATTTTGTATAAAATAACAGTTAATGTCTACTAACAATGTGACAATATATGTCAGTTGTAAACCCCCAGTATGATGTTTTTTTTAGTAGTAGAATTCAGAATTAAATTTTTAGGCAGAATTCAAGAGCTCAGAACTGTAGTTTTTAGAAAGATATATATCAGAGTTTTAAATCTTTAAACAAACAATATTATTGATTGAATACACTTTACATACTTATCTTCCACAAGATGAGTTTCATTGATAACAAAGTGAAATTATTTGATAATAAAAACATGATCTAGTTGTAAACATTTAAAAAATAATCTTTATATTATGTTTTCTACTGATTCAGCTGTTGTTTTCTAATATTTAATACAAATTATGGAGACTTATCATTTTTAAATTTCATTGATGCCATATATGTGATAGATACAATTTCTGTGAACAATTTGAATTCATTAAAATTGAATGTTCAAATGTTAAATTTTTTATTATTTTGTTCGGCAGAAATTTTGAATTGAATTGAATCTGGTACTTCATTCTTTATACATAGCTATTTGTTGTTTCTTGTAAGAAATTTTTATTTCTGCAGTATAAAGATTGATATTTAATTTTGGATTTGTTTTTAGACTATGTCATAAATATTTATTAATGAAAGAAATTACTGTGTATGACTGCCAAAAAACAAACAAAAAAACAACAACTAGATTATATAAAAATTAGAATTAAAAATATGAAATTTTTTAATGTGACATAAAGGCAGTACTAATAACTGTATGCAAAATGATTCTATCTATTTAACTGTAGGAGGAAAATAAAATTAATAAAAAGTCAAATGGTATTTTGCACTATTTGGTTCAAGATCATAAAACAGAAATAAAATAAATATTGTTAAATGACTTTGAAATGTTACACTTAAAAAAAAAAGGATATTCATATTTCCATAGGGCATAACCTGGTACACATGATCCCCCCCAAAAAAAACTTCATTGCAGATTACTGTATATTATAGTATGAAATAAAAAAAAAATACAAAAATATAATAATGTTTACATTACTAGCAATAAACTCATTTCATGATATAAATGAATGAAAAAAAAACCAAACAATTGTTTGTATATATATATGTATTAAAACAAAATCACAATTGAAATCACATATTACTAATGGGGAGCCACTTCCATTTTAGGAAAATTACTGATTAATCAATCAAAAAATTAATTACAAAATATTAAATGAATAAATATTAATTTATAAAAATTAAAAATTAAATATAAAGTTAAAATTTGAAATTAAAAATTAAAAATAAATGATTAAGAAAACTGGGACAATTAACTGCCCTGAAAGAATATATCGAGACACTGGGACAAGAGAGATAAAACCAGGACAAATCTAGGAAAAACAGGCTGTATGGACCCCCTACTACAATTGTAGAGGAATCAATCTGGACCACATACAGGGAAGAAGTAAAAAAATCACTTACAATTTCAATACCATCTGCGTTTGTAGAAATAAATATTATTTACATATATTGCTGCAAGTTATAACATCTAAAAACTACTGTGTAGTAAATCGAAAGATTTCATGCTGTATGTTTATAATTAGAATTCAGTGAGTTAAATGTGAAGATATTTAAGATTCACGCTTGCAGATCTAAGTACTTTGGACTGGCTTGGATATATAGACAGACAAGTAAAGAAGAGAGTGGAACCGCTCTTTTCTTGTTAAATTCTTTGTCCCAGTATTTGCGATCTGATTGGCTAAATGCTTGAGAGGTTTGCACTCTCTCAGTTTGATTTCAATAATAAAAATAGTATTTTTTTTAAACATGAAATTGGATATGAGTATGTGAATTTTAAGAGCATTTGGTACAAACAAATTATTTTTATTTAAAAGTAAAACACTAAAATTCATGGTGTTTTTTAAATTTATTTACTTGATAAATAGTTCAGAATATTAGTTGCCAAAGGTTTGTCACTTCTATAAACCATGTGAATTCTTTTGTAAACTAGGAACATCTCTCTCTTTCTCTATTGATTTTGCTACCCCAGTTTGTTAGCATCTCATTAAAAGATGGAAGAGTCATTTGGTACTTTCTTTGTCTTTCATGGTGAAATATCTTACTTTGTAAGATCATATTGAAGTTTCCTGAAAATTAACAGCTATTTTTAAGTCCCAACTTTTTATCAAGAAAAATTTATAAGTTTGCTTGAAGTTTAGATAAAGTAATTGGTTTTAGAACTTCATTATACAAAAAATAACAAAAATTGCTTATGATTACAGTCCATTTTAATGCATAGTTGGTAAAAAAAGCTGGGCATGCCTTTCAGCATTTTATTGACTTTACCCAGAACTTTTTTTATCTGCTTGCATCTCATTCATTGAACCTACTTTGCATCAACAGTCTAATGCCTGTAATAAACTTTTTTTTGTTAAAAAAAAGAACAATCATGTCTTTTGTTTCATTTCAATTTGTCAATTCCTATTAATATTTGATTTTTTTTATATAAAATTAAATCATCCATAATTTCAGACATCTTACTTAAATGAACATTCACACATAAGTTGGCAAAACAAAATATCATGAATCTTATTTTCAAAACAGGCAAAACTCTCCATACAGTAGTGCAACTCAGTGCCAGCCAGAGTAATCAATGGATGCCAGAAGACTTGTGCATAAAATCCCCATCTAGTGCCTACTCATCCAATATCCTCAGACTAGTTTCTGGCTTGTGGTCTTCGTCAGTAAAGAGCCTTGGATCTGAGAGCATTGCACCTAGACAAAGGCCACAAAACAGAAACTAGTCTGTGGATATTGGATGAGTAGGCAGACACTAGATGGGGATTTTACACGCAAGCCTTCTGGCATCCATTGATTACTCTGGCTGGCACTGAGTGGCACTACTATATGGAGAGTTTTGCCTGTTTTAATAAGTTATGTGCAAGCATAAGAAATGGTGATCATGTGAATCTTATTTTTATGTGAATTCATCAGAATACATTATATAATAATGACTTTGATGAACACATGCCTTTAATATGTGTTTACAATCAATAATTTGCATATTTTATTCTTGACCATCATTTGAATTATGTTTTTATTACTTACTTTATCTGCACTATACCTTCAGCCCTTTTTTAAACCATCTATTATATCATTCATTGCTTTTGAGTATCTTTTATATCTTCAAATCTTATTTGAAAGATTCTATAGATTAGTTTCATTATTTATGTTTGGATGATACTTTAATTAAGTTGTTCAGTTTTATGATTTGCTTTTATTTATAAAACTTTTATAGCATATAATACAGTACTGTGGCTGTGGCTGTTCTTCTTTATTTCCATCCACAAAAGTCCACATTTTAGATAATCTCTGTTAATAATATTGGATTTTTTTTTGTAATTAACTTCTTAAGAAACTTGCATAGTTTTACAATGATTTTAATGTCTTTTACTCTTCTCCATTATGCATTTCAAATGTCTATTTTTAATTGATGGTCAGTGTTTAAAAATTGTTTAAGATCCAGAAAAGAAAGATATAAATGTAAACCATATTACGATATTAATAATACCTATTATTAATCAACTTGACAGTAAGATACATTTTTTTTTTTTACCATAAAACTTGTCACACAAAAGCATTAAATATCAAACACTCTATCATGATTATCACTGAATTAGGGCACTGGGGTTTTTTTTTTTTTTTTGCTTCCAAAGAAAACAATGACACTCCTCCCATTAACACATGCTTGCTGCTGGAAGGAAGAACAAAATTCTTCTGTAATAAAATATATTACACAGTTCTATTAATCTTTCATGTTTTTCTAGGGATACATGTTATATTTAATATATAAGTTGTTAAATGTGTCTTGTTTGTAGCAGTTATTTCGTTATTATGATGAAATATTTTATTGTATGTCAGGAATATTTTGCAAAATTTCTTTGAGCTTAATATTGATAAATTGTTTGATAGCTAAAGTATTGCACCATAAATGTAATAACTTTTTTTATATGTAAAATGAAGAGGTATATATTATTTTAATCTTGAAAGAGTTATATTGTATTATGAATACTCTAAGAAAGAAAACGAGTATTTGTAAACATACATAAATAATCTCTTGAATTCAGGTTTTATTAGTTCAAGGAATGTTTTGCACTGTTAACACATGGCAGTTGAAACCAGTGGTGAAGGAAGGCCTTGAGAATTTTGATATCCTTCCAAAATGCCTTTACGTAGCTGTGATCAAATAAACTATAACTTACATTGTTAGTGCATGCAGTTAAAGAATTAAATGATTTAATGAAGTCACAAGCAAATTCATCTTTAAAGATTTTTTTAAAAAACATTGTGAATAGCTTCCAAATATTAAAAAAAGTGCTTCCTACTTTGACTATTTCAATATATAATAGCCTTGCTTTTTATTTTATCCCCAAATGACTTTTTCAGTATGATTTACAACTTCTTTTCAACTGCTCTGATTATCTGTAATTTGTAGGTCTATCAATATTGTTCTCAATAATCTTTTTTATTGCTGTTGTTTCCAGGAGATTAGAAAGCAATACCAAGCTCAGACTTAAAAGGCAATCAAGTGGCTAATGAGCTAAATCAATCTTTGAATTTTAATATCGCCATGAAAAGAATAATAGTGCTAATTTTGATTACTTTCTTGTCATTTGTTGTTGACTTTAATCAGCATTTATTAATTTGGAATGCATGTATTCCTACAGATGGAAATTATTTTTAGAAATGCAAAGCTTTGTTTAAGAGATTTAAAAAAGTCATTTAAATAGAAACAGAAAATTAACTATACTACTAAAAATTATGGAAATCATTTGTTTAATACTGATAGCTATTTATTAGAACATACACCATCATTAAAACATTTCCTGCCCATTAAACCAAATTACTTTGTCTAAGTATTCCTATTAGTTATTCTCCTCTTCAGAAGTTCATACCTATCTTTTTCTTTAAAGTAATATATCATTTTTTTCGTCCTCTTATCCTACACAGTCCCAACATATATAATTTATCTCTCTCTATATATACAAATCATTTCCTTTTTTAAATAATTACATCAATAAATAAATTATTTTTTCATATCTTTGCACCATCTCTACACTTTTTAATTTTGATATTCCAATTCACTTTTCTCATTTCATTTCCCAAATCCATATTTATAAAACTTGCAATATTTTGCCTTCCTTTTTCATATTAAGTTCATAGATTTTTGCTTTATGTAAAGCAATATTCCAAACTAAAGACATTACATTTCAAAGAGTCATAAAATAATCTTTTAGTTTTATTAAAAGCTTGTTTAGCCATTGCAGTTTTTTTCTGTAATTTCGGTTGTCGTCGAATAGCCACTTTATCCCACTTGATGGCGCAGTTTTCACTCTTAAACTATAAAATATGATCATTTCCAAGCCATTAATTATAATCAAATGCTAAAATAAAAACAAAAGAAAATCGTCTTTTTTAAATAGTATTTAATTTTAAATATTATTTTTTTATTAACGTATATAAATTAAATGATAATAATAAATGTAAAATAAAATAAACAAATTACAATTTGATTCGTCTTTTTTAGTTTGCTTTTTATTAGAAAAATCAATTTTCTATCGGAGATTTTTTTACTGGGGTTACGGCTTTTTTTTTTTGTTGTTGAAAAACTCATAATGGGAATAAAAAGTAAAATTTCTTAGTCTTCCTTTTACATTTTATTTCTACAGAGAAACAGATATTATTGTGTTATCGCTATTTTTTACTTTTTTAGTCTTTGTTTTAAATTTTATTATTTTTTACAGACAAACAGATATTACCGCTATTTTTTATTTCAAATAGAATGACAACTAAAAGTAAAAGTTGTTACGGTTAGGTTTAGTTTTAGGGTTAGGGTTAGTTTTAGGGTTAGATTTAGGGTTAGTGGGTTAGTGTTCTGTTGTTTGTAATGCTAAAATAAAAAATATCAAAATCGTATTTTTGTGAAGATTTTTTTTTTTACTAACATCTATAAAATAAATGATAACAATAAACGTAAACTATATTCAACAAAGTATAACAGTAGTCGGAGAAAAGAAAGAAACTAAAACTTTTTTAAACAACAACAAATATATATATAAAATGTTTATAATATATGCTTTTTATGACATTTAAAAAAACAGTGTACAATTGTACTTTTCTTACTGGATATTTTTGTGTTAACGATCTTTTTTATTTCAAAAATATACATACGGTACAATCTTGTTTGTCTCGTGGAATGTTACGAACAGTACGTTACTTGACACATTACCTAATTCCAACTCACTTTATACATATATCTCGTCAACATTTACTACTTAAAACTTCAATACACTATGGTGTAAAAAGTCTGTTAATTATTACTTTACAAAATCTGAACATTTCAATACTTTAAAATATAAAAAAATCCAATGAAAACAACATTTCCATCCAATTCAAAAAAACACACCCTCTCACCAAGCCGTAACCATTTTATAAACTGTGCGAATTCAGAAAATGTTTTTGCTGCGATGCGACATACATGCTGTACTGCGATGCGACATAGCGGCCTGCAATCTGTAGGACAACAAAAAAGTTGTATTATAGAAAATGTGGGTTCGAATGTGTCGGCCGTGGAAATGACATTTTTATGTGTTTTAGCGCGAAAATGGCGCCATCCAGTGGGATATGGTGGTTATTCGACGAATACCGTAATTTCTTTATTACTACTTTTATCAACTTTTCAAATATTTAAAACACTAATTTGCTTACTGTCCAACTGCTATTGTATTAAATTTTATTTTCTCCATTTAAACAAAGCAACATAACTATTTTGTTTTCATCCCAAATATATTATTTAGAATTTCAGTGAATAATAATTGGAAATTAAAAACTCTACTTTTTCTTATTATACTTGGCCCCCCAAAATGAGAAAGATCTTCTAAAATATGGATAGACAATATTAAAGATTAATGTGGAACTAATTTGCATTTTCTTATCATTCTTGCATAGGGATCGACAAAATTTGAGTTAGTGAAGATAGAATTAAATCACTAAACATCACATAATCACCATTTCTTATACTTGCTCATAGCTGTTATTAAAACTGGCATCCATAGATTATTCTGGCTCGCACTGAGTAGCACTACTATAGAGAGTTTTGCCTGTTTTGAAGATAGAATTGTATACTTTGGAGCATTGAGCTATGATCTCTTTGTTGATAGTTTTTTAAAGTTTATTCTCATATCATCCACTGATGTGATACCCCATCTTTATCAATACATTCATTTTGCAACTGAATTAAATAAAATAAATTAGTGATAAAATTCCTTTCTTACAGCTTTTTCTAAGGTCATTTAATATTACAAATATTTTTCTGATTTAAGTATCAATTTTTTGTCTTCTAATTATTATCAAGAAAATAATTAATAGGATAAACATTGCTCCCACCCCTTTCATTTTTCTCAATATTTTGCCCTAACTCCATTTGTAGTTCTTGCTTTTAGATAAGATCATTCCTAATTATTATTACTAGAACTTTCTATTCAAGACTCTCATCATTAACTTAGCAAATTACAAATTATTCTAGTTGTTTTAAAATTCCCACATTTTATTTCATTAGGCTTTTTCTTTAATGGGTTCATAATTGTTAGAAAGACAACAGGTTATTCTGAATTGTAATTTACAGTTTCTGCCAGTCACCAGCTAATTCCCTACCATAATCTTTAGTAATTTAACTGGAATTTTATCAATTCTATAATCTTAGCCAGTCTTCATCTCATCTATTAAGAAAATTTGGTAGATGAAAGTGAAATAGATTATAAAATATTGGCTAAATGGACTGTCACTCCACTCCCCCAATACCTTCATCCTCCAGAAGACTCATAACCTTATATACAAACTTCATGAGGCTCTGGAAAAACTTCCCACTGACCACCCTTCCCCTCACAAACAAGATTGGATCACAACATTAATCTCCCATACTCAAAGCCTCTACAATGATCCTAAAAGTGCATACTCATCAAAAATTAAATACTGGGATGCCTACAAGCTTCAGCACCCACATCCCTACTCTCCTATTCCTTATCTATGCACTACAAACAAGAAAATAATAACACAGTTTAAATTTGGGAGTCTTGAGGCAAAATACCTCAACTTCATCATAAAGATAAACTTAGATGCCATGCCCACCAAATCTTTCTTGGGTAAATAAAAGGGGATTTAAACACATAGACCCTCAATGCCAACTCTGCGGGCATGAAATTGAAACATTTGAACACATCATTAACAATTGTCTCAACCTCAATGGCATCAGACAACTTATACATACTAATTCTAAAATCAGCTATCAAATGGTAACCTCTATCAAATGTTGCCTTAGCACTAAAACATTTGCATGGATCAGACTTTCTATATTCCTGTCATTCTCAATCTGGCTGGTTCGTTGTGAACTATCCTTTCAAGGGTCTCATCTGAGTCCACTTCAACTATTTATCAAAATCATAAACAAGATCAAGAAATGACATGAAATCCTGACAACATGTACTGCCTACTCTGAGACATGGAGGCTGTTTGACATCACAACAACTCAACAATAAGCAGTCACATCTGCCCACAACTCCACCAGTCATCAATTAGTTTCAACTATTGCAAAAACTCTGCAATGCATGTAGAAGAAGTCTTAAATGGAACCCATCATCTCCTGTTCAAGCCTTCCAAGTTCACATGTGAAACCTGATAAAAACAATCCAATGTAGTCTAACCTTATAAACAAATCTTTATATATTTATATTTATTAAATAAATAAATTTTTTGAAAAAAAAAAATATTGAAAGAAAAGGTTGGTGCAGTCTGTTTTATACTAGTATTCTAATCTTTTTTTGATTAACATAAACGAATGCTTATTATTTTTTTTACATAAATTATTTTTACTCTTTTCATTTTTCAATGCTTTACATCTTTTTTACTAATAATTTAGCATAGTTTTATTCAATAGCTACTATAACCTTGTTTTTTGTATCGAACTACATATTTTTAGTTAAATTTAATTAAATCTACCTCCTCTTTGTAACTGGTTCCTTCTCTCTTTACATTTGCCTTCTAACCATAATTACTTGCTTTAGTCAATTATTTTTTACCATATATGCTTTTACATTCACAAGTACTTTATTTGTATTTTTTAAATTTTCTTTCACCATCATTTTATTAATCATATCAACTGAAGGCTTTTTGCTATTTTTAACTTTGTTATAATTTACTATTATACTCTGCAGTGTTTTAATTTTTATTTGATTAAAGTTATTGCTGTTGGCCTAATTTTGTCACTTTTTTTATTTACATTTTTATTTTTTTTACCTAACAAATTCGGATTTTTTTCCTTAACGTCCTTTTCTTTAATAGTTCATTTTATTCTTGCATTAGTTTTTTATTTTACTTAAAAGATGTCAATTCCAACAATTCTAAGTTGTGATACAAATCTTTATCCACTTCAGGATATGCATAAGCATAATTTTAATCCATTTCTTAAATCTTCTGTGAGTCACTACATAATCCAATCAAAATTTATTTTTTTATCACCTATAATTCCATGTTTAAATTGTCTTCGATATTTTTAAAACATTTGTTATTATTGTGGGTTTTTTTTTCTACCAATCTTGCCAAACTTTATTTTGTTATTATTTACTTCTCTTTCTTATTTTTCAACAGAATTCTAATCTACCATTTGCTTTCATAAAGCAATTTTTATGCTTATTGTTGTAATATCTAATTAGCATATTTCAGCTTAACAACATAGATAATTCCTAATATATTGTCATTTTTTAAATTTTCTTATATATATCATGATGCATACTTTTACTTGTTATAAAATATTTTTATGTCCTTCACCATAGCTAATTTTAAATCTTCATTTAAAAAGAAAATTTTGACTTATGCAAAAAGTTATAGAATGGTTTACTTCTCTAAGTGAGGATGGTATAAAAATTTCTGTACATAGGAATGATTCTTCCTTTTATATATTTACTTTAGTCATAAGGCCTATTATGTATTAAGATGTGGATGTTTCACTTTACAATTCGAATGCATACTTTTAAACGTTTCATATTTTTTTCCTGATATATTATGGTCTAAAAATATTTCTATAAATAAAAATCAGACACTGTTAGGGTCGTTGTATAAATATTTTTTTGGCTACCTTGCATATGTGATTTAAAAAAAAAAAATCATAAAAGGTTGTATTTTTAGAACTAAAAATTAAACTTTGATCTCTTTTTGAGAAGTGTCATATCAAAGAAAATTATTCTGATTGATAATAGTCAGTTATATGAGCGTACTTTTTTTTGTTTCTAATTAAAAAAAAGTATTTGAAGTTTTTTGCCAATGAAATGTGTCAAAGTTTATTTGCATTTTTTATAAAAAAAATATTCGATTTAAAAACTTCTGTCAAATACTAACCTATATATTTGCAGAAAGATAACATTTTTTGATCGTCAAGATCAAGTTTGCTTCAAATCAAATTCGTGTGATTTATTTCTCCTTTTTTTTTAAAAAAAAAAAATCAGCATAATTTGCCAAGTTGTAAATTAAAATTTGTTTTTAATTTTTTTATTTCACTTCTTCCTCTTTTGCAATAATTCAGACTAACTTTTCAAAGATGCTCAATAATTGCTTATAAATATTTTATATAAAAATACTTAGGAGTATTTCATATGTCTTTTTTGACCGCCAGGAGTATTTCATTTTTTTTTTTTTGACCGCCAGGAGTATTTCATATTTCTTTTTTGACCGCCATGTCTTTTTTATCTACAATAAATAAAAAATCAAAAGAATATCATTACGTTTTTACATCTATAGTTCTGAATCTGGAGCTTTTATTACCTTTGAGTTCTCAATTAAAAATGTAAGATGTTATTCTTAAGTTATCAGTTTTCAGCGATCAAACAAAATTTTCAATGCTTGCATGTTATTGTGATGATTGTTTACTGTTATATCAGATATTGAAAATAACTGCTATCAAAATAGGTGTTGCTATCTACTGATAGATGGATGCATGTTACAATCATATTTTGAGTAGAGATATTACTGATAAAGTAAAGAAGCAAAGTAGTAGAAATGCATATGTTATGGTAGGGACTAATAATTTGTAAGAGCCATCAGAGAGTGTAATGGATGATTACATAGAATTGATTAGGAATTTGAGTAAGATTAACGAAAGAGTAGGAATAGTTGAATTATTACAAATATTTGACAAGAGGTATATGTTAGATAGGGCATATTCTATAAATGAGAGATTGAAAAAATTGTGTGAGAGAAATGATGTTATGTTTGTGGATGTGTGGGATTTTTTTATTGGAAAGAGGGAGTTATATAGCAAAGATGGATTACACTTAGAAAAAAACAAGGAAGTGAAGTTTTAGGGAGTTTGATTTATAAAGAATATAGTTTGGGAAACTTATAAAGGGGGGGGGGGATAAGCGGCAGTGTTATCAGAAAGAAGAAGAATGGACAGGATGTAAAAAATAATCAAAGGGTAGTTGATTTAGATATAAATGAGGAGAGGGAATGAGTCTGTAAAATTAGTGGTAAGCAAGTTATTTATAAATGTAATGAAGAAGAATGAGTTAAAAGAATTTATAAAAGAGTAGTTATGAAAGAAGAAATTGTTAAAATTGGGTATATTTGAATATGCAAGATGGTAGAAGATCAGAAAAGTGGCTGGAATTAAACAAAGCAATTAAAATGAAGAGCTTCAGGTATTAGCTGTAGTGGAAACACATCAAAGAGAAGAAGAAGAACCTATTCTGGAAGACTTGGTACGACAGAGTATAAATAGAAGAGAAAAAAGAGGAGTGATGGTATAAGAGTTATGTTAAAAAAATATTTAAATATTTTTAAATGTCAAGATTTGTGGTTTGAGATGTTAGAAAGACAAGAATGGATGGTGGCTATAGTGTATATAGCTACTAGAGATAGTCAATCTATAATGGAGTAGAACAGTAGCATATATGAATGCCTAATTAAGGATATACAGAGTTTCAAAAAAAAAAGGGGAAAATAATAATAGTTATAGAGGATACGAATGGGCATATTGAAGAAATTGATGATGTAGGTAATAAGAATGGACAGCTTTTGAAGAATTTTTGTCAGAGAGTGAATTTGAGTATTGGAAATTTATCAAATATTTATGAGTGACACTACACATAATATATTCCACGCAATAGATTATGTATTAGTAGAGAAAGAGGGAATGAATAAAATATGGAAAATTAAGGTGTTTGATAATGAAGAGAGAGTATGTAATAGTGATCATAATTTTTTTATAATAGAAATAGTTAGTAATGTGGTGGAAAATAGAAATAAAAGTAGAAATGATAGTGAAAGATGTGAATGGAGAGTGAATGATAAGAGTAAGTTAGAAGAATATAAAATAAAAGTTGAAGAAATTATGGAAGAGTTGGTTGGGGAGTGAGTATAAGGACTGCTGTGGTGCAATAGAGAAAATGGCATATAGGGTTTTAGGTGGGAATATTCAGAAGAATAAAAGTAATAAAAAGTGAGAGTTAGTAAAAATGTAAAAGAGAGAAAAAAAGCATGCAGAGAATATAAGTGTGCTATTAAGAACAAAGAAAGTGAAAAAAATGTTAATGTTAAATGGGAAAAGTACTTAGAAAAAAAGAAATTAGCTAAAATAGATAATTATATAGAGAGAATGAAATTGAATAGTAAATTGTTGGAGGTTATTAATAAAAGTGGAAAAGATGGGAGTAAAAAATTGTGAAAATACATTAAAAGAAGGAATGTAGGGAGGAGATAGATTGTATTACTAGATGATGAAGGAGTAGAGAGTAGCTCTAGAGAAGAATTAGAGATAATATTAAGTAAATATGTAATGGATATAGAAAAGATGTTAGATGTGAAGGACAGCATATACTAATGAGGCAGAGAAGAAATTGAAAAGTTTGGAAAGTCAAGAGGTTTGGATGGAAGGGCAGCAGAGATGCTAATGAATTTAGGGCATGGGGCAAAAGTAAAATTATTATCATGTTTTAATAAGATGGCACAGAAGAGAGAATTTTCCAGGTAGTTGGAGTAATACAATAGTAAGGCTATGATTTAAAGGAAAGGATAAGGATCATAGAAAGTTAAACAATTATAGTCCAATAGCGGTAACATCAATTTTATATAAAGTTTTTTCATATATGGTAGCTGGAAGTGTTGCAAAATGGATGGAAGAAAATAATATAGTGGGAGAAATGCAAGGAGGTTTTTGATCGGATAGACATATAGGAGATAATTTATTTGTAGTTGCACAACATATAGATGTGAGTAGGTATACAGGTAGACAGTTATATATAGTTTTTATAGATTTAGAGAAGGTATATGATTAGAGTAAATAGAAATAGATTATGGGTAAGTTTAGTAAATTTGGGAATGGATGGAGCTTTAATGGATATTATTAAGAAATTATATGAAAATAATTACTATACATATCAATTAGGGAATATAGAATCAGTTAAAGTTAAAAATGGAGTGAGACTAAGGCAAGGATGCCCTAGGTCACCTATTTTGTTTTTGTTGTATTTGAGAGAAATGGAGAGAGCAATAGAAAGATTAGGAAGAAGGATAGAGATACCATTAATAGATGGCAAGGGAGTATATACATTATCGGGCTTTTATTTGCAGATAATGTCTTTTTGTTGTGCAGAAAGAAGGGAAGATATGGAAGTTATTATGAGTACATGTGCAAGGGTGGGTAAAGAGATGGGGATTATGTTTAGTGAAGAAAAAAAATGAAAAGTAATGAAGATTAATACTGGGGAAAGAGAAGACGAAGAATATTTATTGGGGGATATAAAGTTAAGTGTGGTGAATAGATATGACTATTTGGGAATCATACTAAGTAATCCGAAAAACTGTTGGATGAATGGGACAAAAAATTGATAAATGAAGCAAAGAAAAGAAAGGGATTGATAAAGAAATTAATAGTGTTTTCATATAATAAATATGATGTAGCTAGAATTGGACAGAAGGGAGTGGCAGTAGCAGGGTTAACATATGGTAATATGTTATGGGTTAGTAAAGGAGTATTAGATTATTTGGAAAAAATACAAAGAGAAATAGGAAGACATACATTAGATGCAGATGTGTGGATGGCAAAGGAGGCAATTCAAGTAGAAATGGGTTGGTCAAGTTTTTATATGAGGGATGCAAAAAGAAAAATGAAAATGTTTGGTAGATTGCAGTTTATGGATAATAAAAGAATAGTATTTAATTGGGTTATGAATAACGAGTGGATAACAAGATGGGTGAGGAAGGTAATGCAGTATGCAGAAGATTTGAATAAAGAATTTATGTCAGTTTATTAGGAGAATTGTTGAGTGTTATAATGGCAAGGAATGAGATAGAATAATAAATGCATTCATAAAGAATAGGGAATTGGAGAGATGGAACTAGTATGGAAAGTAAAAAGAGTTTAAATATATATAGAAATAAACGGAATATTGGGTGTGAGTTAATTTATGATAATAGCAAGAAAGGTAGTTTACTGTTTAAGGCTCAAATGGGATGTTTAGCAACAGGGGATTATACACGTAAATGAAAAAATGTGGGTGATTTAGTCAGCAAGTTATGTAAGAAAGGCATAGAAAATATTAGGCATCTGTTAATTGAATGTAAATGCCTGAAAGTAGAGAGGATACAAATAATAAAGTTGTGGAAGAATAAATATAAGGAAAGTGATTATACAGAAAGTGGGTTATTGGTTTTTATTCTGGGTTTGGGAAAAGATAAGGGATTTAGATATAAAGGCCATGGGAATTAGCAAAGATTACGTTGTGGAAATGGGATGGAGCAGAATATGGGAAAACTTAGGACAGGGAATGGAAAGTGAAGGTAAAGTAGCTAACAGGTTTCTCTGGACATAGTTGTTGAGAGATTCATGACTTCATATAAGAAGGTCACAGTGCATCATATCACAGCATATGAATATTAGAAATAATATACTATCAAATATTCTATTCTTGTTTTTTAATACTGTACATATATAGTTTTATTTTAAAATTCAATTATTAATATTTGATTATGTATTTGACATAAGCTTTTGTTTTTATTTTATTTTACACTGTTTTTTTTTTTTTTTTTTTTGTAGGTAAGTTAATCCGTTTCATTTGGATTTTATTGAAAACTTGAAATGGTCATGGAGGTAATGTGTTATTGCTTTTTATATTAGCAATTTTTTATTTATGTATTATGTAATATGCTAATATGTGAAATGATAGTTTATTGATGAAATGTTGAAATTAAAAGAAAAACAATTAAAGTATAAAATAATTTAGTACAGATAAATTATTTATTATTTTGAAATGCATGGATTCAAAAACCTTTTTGTTTGCCCAACAGTTTTAGATTACCCACATGGTATCAGAAAAATATTCACAGAGGCTATATAATTCATCAATGAAAAGGTTGAGTTGTTAAAATATATTTCTATAATTAATATTGATATTTATCTGTATATAACATATAGGTCCTAAAATTTTCAATTCTCTTCTAAAAATAAAGCAATAAACTTAACAAAAGATGAGATAGAAACTTCTAATGTCAGGACACTATTACATCAGACTAAAAAAAATCAAAAACATATAATCGAAGAGTTCTTAACATATTCTTTTATGAAGTTTAATTTATTTACAAGCTATATGAGTGTGTGTTTATTTACAATTTCATATGCAACCAAAATCAAAGTATTTGCAATTCTATGCTAAAAGTTAATTAAAAAAAAAAATGGAAGAACTAAAATGGCAGGAGTTACATTATTCTAATTCGATGCTGAAATATGTTCCTAAAATACTGTTCTTCTTCATGAAAAAATTGAATTGTTGAATAGTTATGTCAATTTATTCATTATTATTCTCAATTCTGTATGAAATATAAAACCAAAAAGTTCACATTTCTGTGTTCAATGTTCATTCTCAATATACATAAAAAGAATTTTTATGAAATGGTCAGTTTTATGTTATATCATTTGGAAAAGCTTATATAGAAGCTTCAATTTTGATTACAATTTATTTGCTATTTAATTCTGCAAAATTTCAGGTAAGTGAAAGTAACTAATGAATTTTAAAATTATTCATATGGAAGTCAATCTCTGATAATGCACTATTTCTTAAATATTATAAATTTCCATGTATTCACCCACTGGTAAGAATTTAAAAAACTTAAGTGTGAAGTCAATGTCTGATAATGCGCTATTTCTTAAATATTATAAATTTCCACGTGGAAATTTATAATAATTAAGAAATAGCGCATTATCAGAGATTGACTTCCATGTAAATAATTTCAAAAGTTTTCAGTGCTCTATAATAATAGATTTATATTTTTAATGAATTTTAATGATTTTTTTTTTTTTTTTGCTTATTAAATAAATTTTTAGGCTTTTTAAAATCACTTTTACGATATATAAAATGCAACTTTTATTACAGCCCAGTATTTAAATTTCTGCTACCTATTAATACAAAATGTCTGTGTAATCAAATAAATATTTGCAAATAAATTACATTTAATTTTCTCTAATACATTATATTTATTTTTAAAACATTTTCCATTTTATTGATATAATAACCAGTTGGTATTTGAACGGCATTTTGCATTTATGAAAATTTTCTGATTCTAGAATCAATTTTTCAAACTAGAGTTTCAAAATAATGGTAATCTGGCCATGTTTAATGTTCAATAAGATACAGAAACATTTGTTATGACAGAATGACAAAATGTTTACCAAAACAAATATTTGCTCTACATCTTTCATAACTGTTCTGTAGTACAACTTTTGAAATATATATTTGTGGGATAAATTATGATAGAAAATATTAAATTTGTTAGAAAATAATATATTTGACTCAAATTTTTTTACATTAGTATGATTTAAATTAAGATTAAATAAGTTAAATGCTGAATGTGAAGATATTTGTGTTCTTTTAACCAAAATGCATTGCTTGTACATATATGGAAATACTACAAGTAATTAATTATTTTGTGATTTGAAATCAGATAGAATTTTGTTGTTATTGTTATTGAAAACAAAACTTTAATTGAATGCTTGGAATGATTTTGTTATGAATTTATATATATATTTTAAAAAGTCATATTAAATTTTTAGCTTTACACATTCTCTGAAGAGTAAATAGAATGTTAAAATATTAAGATAATCTATAATAGAAGTTGAAAATGGTGATATATTTTGAAAAGACACATCAACCAAAAGATCTTCACTGGAAATAAATGAGTAAAATATGAATTGAATATGAAAAATAAACCACAAAAATTCAGAGGTGAAGAGAAAATGTGAAATGAAATATCATAAGAAAAATCCACTGAATCCAGTAAGAAGCATTCAACACATAATTCAAAATTATTGGAATATTTGTTGGAACAAATGATAATATAGACTACTCATTATCATCATCAACCATTATCAATCCACTGCAGGATGAAGGTATCTCCAAGTTCAATCCATCTTCTCCGATATCTAGCTTCTCTTCTCCATATCACCCTTATACACTTTTTTTCTTTCATCTATCCATCTCAGATTTTGGTCTCTTTTCTGGGTCTTTTACAATCTCTTGGAATACAGTTTAATATTTCAATTGTTCATCTACTATCATCTTTTCTAGCAATATGTCCAGCCTAACTTCACTTTAGTCTTTTGATTTTTTCAATGATGTTAGTAACACCAAGTTGTTTTCTTACCCATGTATTGTTTTTTTTATTTCTTCTAGTTACTCCTAACATGTGTCTCTCCACACTTTTTTGAATGATCTCAAGTCTCCGTATTGTCTTCTGTTAAGTGTCCAAGTCTCAGATCCATAAATAAGAACTGGTAAAACCCATTTAGTAAAAACCTTTCTTTTCAAACACATAGACATATTTCTTTTTAATATTAAATTATTTCTACCAAAAACACTCCAACCAAAATTAATGTTATGATTAACTTCATTCATTATATTTTCATCAGTAGTAATAATCTGACCAAGATATTTGTAGATGCTAACTTTTTCTAACTTATCATTATAAGTCTTTATTTTCATCTTTTGAGAACTTTAGTCTTTTTAACATTTAACTTTAGTCATACTTTCTTACTTTCATCTGATAATTCTTGTAACATTTCCTCTCTGAAGCATTATTTGCAAAAACAACTACATCATCTGCAAAATCAAATTAGTTAAATAGTCTCCATTCCTTTAGCTTCCATTTTAATATACAAAATACTTCTTACAGCACTGCTGTAAAAAGTTTTGGAGATGTGAAGTCACTCTGTCTTACATCCTTCTCAATCTTAACCTTCCTAGTATCATTATGTAATCTAATTGTTGTTGTTGCATTTTCATAAATACTCTTCAGAATATGATAATATCCTGGGTCTATACCTTGATGATCCAATGCTTTAATCATGGAATAAATGTTTAGTGACTCAAATGCTTTTTCATAATCTACACATCCAAAACATAATGGCAACTAATATTCATTGATACTTTGTATAACTTTTCTCAATACTTGGATATGATCCAAGCAGATGATGATAGCAAGTATAAGGGCTTTCATATCATCTAATTTGTGATAAAGTTAGGGTTTAAAATAGCATTATATGACTAAGAATTTTTAAAATTAGCCATGTATAACTCTAATGTAATTATTAAATATTTACATAAATCCATTACTTTTACTCAATCAGTGTGACAATTGTGACAGTCTCATTCTTCTTCAAAGCTAAAATATGTATAAGTTTACATGAATATACAAAAAAAAAAAAAATAGTTTTTCTAATCACTATAAACAATACTGAATAAACATTATTCTGAAGCAATTAACTTATTTAAGAGTTCTTTTAATATTAAGGGTGGATGGGAAGTGAATGGATTTGTGGGTAGTTTTTAATAGTATATATAATGTGTGGTTTTTTTGTAGTTCTTTACACTTGAGAAGTCTGCTTGTAGCAGTGAAACCTTAGGTTGTGTTTTAATATTATTTTTATGCTGGTCTGGTTTAATTTTAGATTTGGGGTAGTTTTGATTGAATAAACATTATATCCTGACATAAATTGAATCCTTTTTATATGCTATCCTACATATATACTAAGTACATCTTGTCAAAGTCTATAATACATTTGTTCATAATAAATGCATTAAGTCCTTATTACATCATTTATTTATTTATTTTCTTATATTAATTAGTATTATCATAAATTATAAAAATATATCTTAACTTAAAAAACTTATAATTTTTTTAATATTTATTAATATTTTTTTATATTTGTTTATTGTAATTTTACTTAATAAATTTCTATTATTAATCTAAGTGTTAAATGTTAAAAGAGTATGTTTTTTAAGTTAGATATATTTTTATAATTTACAATAATATTAATTAATATAAGAAAAAATAAAAAATGAATTATATTAAAATGGTAAAGATTTATAGCCGTTAACTTTGTTATGTCACAAATGTATTGTAGTCTTTGAGTGTATATATTTAATACATATCTGTGATAGGATATAAAAAAGGATTCAATTTATAATGGGATATAATGTTTATTTAATATTATTTATATTGATTTGAAAAATTATTTTTTTGTATATTCATAGTTTAGTTCTGAAAAAGATTGCCGGATAGAGTATTAGGTAAAATAAGCATTGTTAAAAGAAAGGTGGATTTATTTAATTGTTTTATCAATACACAAAGAAGATATAAGATGAATAAAAGAATATAATTACTATATATTTTTTACTTTTATTTACATGTTTTTAATATTCCATTTATTGTGTATAAAATTAAAATATTTATCTTAGAGCGATTAATTATTTTCTTTTACTTTTGTTTTTAGCATGATTTGTGTGCAATTTATATTAGATTATTTAAAATTAATTTATTAGCATTATATATATTTTATAGAAACAAAAATCTAATATTGGCCTGGATTATTAGATTTTTAATAGATCTTTAAATTTTTATAGTTTAAAAATATTTTTACTCTAATTATGCATGATTATATCATATTATTAATATAATATCCTTTTGTTTTTTTAAATAAACATCTAAAGCAAAATATGCCATATTAACTTATGTAATATTTACTGAGGCTATAACCTCGATAATATGCTTATAAAATGCGATAGTAGGGACCTCTACAGGTGTTTTAACCACAAGCTTACGCTATGGAAGAAAAGAGGGGAATATTAATTTATAATTACATATTAACTTATATTATTATTTGAAAAATAAACTCCTTCTAATATCAATTGCTTAATAGGTATAGTCAAGGGTTGGCTTCTAATCATTGATTTGTTTTAATTAAAGAGACTTCTGATTATCACCATTAAATAAAAACTAGAATCTTTCCAGTTTTAGTTTTTAATAATTATTTTTTGCTGTGATTGATTTTTGAACTCTCACCATAATATCTGTCATAGCAATAGTGAGAGAAACATTACTTAAACATATTAATAGAAAATGATTTTTGGAAATAAAAAAAGTGAGGTTTGGTGGTAAATGAAGTCTTAATATTCGTAATCACTGTTTTTCAAAAGACTTTTAAAGAAAAAAAAGAGATATGGGTTTTCATATATATATATTTAATCAAAAATGGAAATTAATCAAGATCGTTATGCTGTTTTTTTATTGTAATATATATATAGTTATCATACTGTTTATATCAAGACTAACAGTTTCGACGGTTCTGCAGTCATCATCAAAGCTCTTTACAATCCTATTTCTAAATAACCAACTCATATATATATGTAGTTATATGTTTTGATCTGAAAAAATATAAATATGACTGAGTAATGGATAACACTGAAGCATTCATTGCTGATTTAATTTGCCACTCTTTTAAAACAATTTTAACTTTTAATCTTTAGAACTATATTATATAGATATATTTTAGCAGCAGATCTTCATAAGAGCAAATTAATATGAAAAGTGATTTTTTGAAATCATTGTATCTTTTATTAACTTATTATACATTGTTAAAGACCTACCAAAGTTCATTTGGTTATGTTATACTCTTTTAATGCAGGTTATACTTAATATATCTTTCAATTGTGCATTTTAATGAAATAATTTTTTAAAATAATAAAAATAAAGTTTTTTTAAAAAGTCTAAAGGTGATTTCTAATTCTAGCATACAATTTATTTTTTCATAACTTGATAACAAAAAAATTATAAGATGATATGATATTTTTTTAAGCAATTAGTTGTTTTTTTTTTTTTGCTATAAGTTAACATTTAAAAAAAAACAGATCACACTTTAGTTTTCATTCTCAATTAAAAAATAAAGTGATTTGTAGTGATCCAAAATCATTTATATATATGTAAAATGTTGATAAATATTTGTTTTTCAAGATTTGTGTACATAGCAATAGAAACTATACTTATTGATACTAATCAAGATAATACTCTGTTTCACTTTAATACAGAGCAGAGAATTAGTCATCTTTATCTTAAAGAAATCTAGATACCTAGTATTAGTTTGTAACTATCAGGTTTTGATGAGTAGGCAGTAAAAGCAAAAACATTAAATGTGGTAATAAAGAAATGACTCATAGAGCAGGCAACAAGACAGTCATATCATATCAAAACAGAATATGATTTTTTAAATAAGCTATTGAATTTAGAATTAAAAAAGAATCCTGTTAAAATAAATTATAGGAGTATAAATTTATATGGAGCAAAACACATTATTAAAAATTATGGAGAACAGTTTAGAACTTTTCAGATATGAGTTTGAATGTGGAAATGATTAGTCAGATAAGAGGTCATAAAGAAAAAAGGACATTGATTGTACAAATTAAAAGATGGAATTAATCATGTTTGATGAGATTAATGAATGATATATTAAAGAAAAAAAAGGAGTGGATAAATAAGAATAACATTTTAAGAAGAAATGGAGAGGAAAGAAATGTGCCTATGAGTGCATGGCTAATACAGAGATACTAGTGAATATTTGAAGTGTTATTTCAAATTAAATAAGTGATTATATGATTTATAAATAAAACTATATGAGCTCAAGCATCATATTGGAAAAATAAATAATCAAATGGCGTTATTGCTTGGTAGATTATAAGAAGTGTGCCTATCGAAAGTCCCAAAACTGGAATCAATTTATAAGAACTTTGCTCTTTAGAATCAGACATTCTATCACTATACTAAACCATGCAGAGCAATATAATATATTGATATTAATATAGCATTTATAGATTTGGTCATGTTTAAAACTGGCTATGGTCTTTATTCCTCCCTTTGCTGTTTAAATTAGAGTGTCTGATTGATAGACTATTATTATATAAATTGTATAGGATGAACACAAAGTGCTCTTGTATGCCAGTTCTCATTATCCATAAATGCCTGATTGTAGTACTGTTTGCTCTGACCTACTTTTGATTGAAAAAATAAATGTTTCTAGAAAATCATATGTAAATTATTATATTTCATTTATAACAATATGATCTGTATATGTTTTTTATACTTATTTTGAAGTAAGAATTTTTTTAATTTAATTATGAAACAAAGTCTAATTTGATCCTACACATTTATAGTCTTCTGATACTTCTTGATATTCGATATATCAAAAAAAGTTGAAAAGAGGCTCTAGTAAATGTCATGATATTTCCTCTATAAATAGCAACGGCTATTATTATTAATTTTTTTAAAAAACATAATAATTTAAAAGACTGCTTATCTTTATTTTTGTTAATATTTAAATCACTTCATCATCTAATCTTAATTCTAAAAAATTAATAATTTATTTATTCGATCATTTTTATAAATATCCTTGAATGGTATTTAAAACTCTGAGGGATAAAAAAACCAAAACAAAACAATAATTAGCTGTCTAAATATATAATATGAACAGAATTTTATAAATAATATTTATAAAAGAAAAACTCTTAATGTAAAAGTAATAATGACTTCATCATAAAAAAAGAGTCAAAAGAAAGGAAATGAGTAAAGCATTGTCCTTCATTTCTAGTTGATGGTAAATATGGTTTTAAATAGTCACTTCACATAGAATGGAAATGACTAAGTTCCATCTAGTTGCAAAATAATTAAACAAATCCATTATAGTTTTTTTTTCTCAGTGATGAAAGCTTTTTATTCATCAAAAAGACAAAATACACAATAATGAAAAAGGTTTACAAAGGGATAATTACATGGCAAAATGAAATTCAAGTACAATATGATGAAGGGGAAGTGAATACATGAAATGGGTAGGGGATATGGAAAGGATGTGTAGTCCAGGCAAAGAAAAGTCTTTGATAAGGAGCAATGTTGATAGGCTTGGTTGCCCAGGTGGATTGATAGAAACAATTAGGAATTATTTGTAAAGTCTAGAATTCAAATATGAATAGTGTTTTAGGAGTACAATATTGAGAAATCCAATTTGCGGTATAGATAAGTTGAGAAATAGGAAAACACTTGGAGATAACATAAAATACGGACTAAATCAATCTACTGTTCAGTTCTTCCAAACGGCCTCGAATATCTTCACAAGAGAGCAAGCCTGAATAATTTGGAAAAAATTATGGAAAAACTGTGGAGAACAAGGAAAAAAAAATCCAAGCTTCAAAATGTCTCTGCTGAAAACCATTCTAATCCATCATGAAAATCACATGAACAGCAAAAGGCCAACCCTATCAATAACAATATTGGAAGTAATAAAATTAAATAAGGTGAATCACTTGAAATTAGAATCATGAGGCCAAACTGCAACTTGTTTTGCAAATAATACATGGATAAAATCATTCATGATGATAATGTTAAAAAATCACTATAAATAATGTTATTTTTCCTATCTTGTGAATGAGAAAAACCAACATTGGTAACGATCACCATAGCACCCTCATCCCAGCCCCCTCCCTCAAAAGAACAAGGATTTAGGCCCCTGGGGGCCTCCCAACAACAAGTCTCTCATTTATTCAACAAAATTAAGTGAACTGAAAATTTTCATTAAAAGGTGAAATCTCTATAGAAATCTTTTGTAATTTCAATGGCTGCCATTTATATACATAGCGTTTTTATAAAAGTTGAAATTATTCTTACTTGTGATTACATTGTTGATATAGCTTGTATATGAAAAGAGAGCTAAGAAACTCCCTTTTTAATAGGGATAGTTGTAGAGAAATTTAATTCCCTAAACTAGGAAAAATAAAATAAAACGGGGAGCCAGAAACAGAGTTAACTGGAGCCTTGGCTCCCTCTAGTGGACTGAAATTCATTATAGTTCATAAGAAAACTCAAGAATAGAACAGACTGCTCTATTCTTTAGCTTGCTAATAAAGTATGATGGATTTATTTAATTATTTCATGACTAGATTGAGTTTAGTCATCTATACTATTTTTATTTTATTTTCACTTGTAATGTTTTTTTTTTGTTTGTTTTGTAGATCTTCCATTACTAAATGACAAAGACAAAGATCACACAATTTTTGTTTTTAAAAAAATATAAATATTTAATTTTTCACAATTTTATTTCATAATAAATTTATGAACACATAAATATGTATATTTTAATCTATTTAAACATCTTCATGGATTGTCTTTCTTTTAGGAATGATTTATTATGTTTGGAAATTTGGATTACTTTTTTATAAGATGTATTTTTTTTTTTTCCACACAACAGAGGATATAGCTTCACCCATAAGTTTTATGAATAAAGTAATGGCTTTGAGAATTTTTATTTTTCAAACACTTTGGTATATCAACTATCATAATTACAAAAATATACATAAAGATTTCAATTTCCATATTATACCTATTAATGAAAAGATTGAAATGTTAAAAGATGAGAATGAACATTGTTTTTCCACATTGAAGTGAATATCTGTAATGCATATTGATTCTCACTTTAGTACTGTGTATAGAAACAAAAAGAAATTATGATTCTGCAATAAAAATTTGTTGTCAAAATAAGTGTGAGCTGAAAAAATACAACAAAAGCTTTTATCCACTTTTGTATCAGCCATTAAAATGAAGAAAAACATTTCTATAGCATACTTGTTTATGAAAAAATTAAATTGTCAAAAAATCATATCAGTTATCCATATCAGCAGTGTATGAAATATAAGAGCAATATATTTGCAGTTATATCCTCAAAAGAAATGCCGACATAAAAACAGGACGATGAGATTGTCTCATAACCAGCGATTCCTGTAGCACTTATTTTGATGTAGCAAAAATATGTCAAAGAATGAAAAAGGTGAACTATTAAAAAAGAAATCATAGATGTGGAGAAAATATAAAAGGAAAATGCGCACAATTCTATATTGAATGCTTATTCTCAAATGTCAACAAAAAATAATTGAAAGCAATTCATTTAGTATCTAAGCACTTCCATGTTTGCACAATAGCATATAAAAAGAGTATAACATCGTCAAGTATTGGTGGCCTAGTGGTTATCATAGCTGTTTTCCAAGCAGTTGTCCCGGGTTCACTTCCCGGCCGACGCTTTGACATATGAAAAAAAGAGAGTATAACATTCATTATCAATTTTTTCACCATATGCAATAAAAATTTCATCATAATTATTTGCATGTAAATTATGAATTTAAATTAATTTTGAATTTTTTTATCTAATTAATCTTTTTTAACTAATTTTCACTAATGAATTAAATTAAATTAATCTTGCTAATGAATTACATTTAAATGAAACCAATAAATTATGTTTAAATTATTAGTATTCAATTAATGGTAGTTTGAATTAATTTTTTCCTTAATTAACAACCTTTTTTAAGCAATAAGTGCATGATTACTTTGCAACCATTTCCACCTTTTTTACTGTTATAAATTTAAATGGATTTGTTCAAATATGTAAAATTTCCAAATCTGAAAAAAAAAAAAGCCAACCAACTAAAGATTTCAAAATAAAGATATTTAACTTGTATTAATCTGTATTCTATTCCAAGGCAAAACTCTCCATACAGTAGTGCCACCCTGTGCCAAACAGGGTAATCAATGGATGCAAGAAGGCTTGTGCATATTATGTGCTAGTATAGAGATGTTGATCATGTGATATTCTATTCCACTTAACTTTTATTTTCAATAAGAGAATATTTTCAGAAAAAAACAAATTACAACATTTCAACCATTTGTTGTGGTTTTTTTATTTTAGTCACTCAGTAGACTAGAGATCAATTAAACTGTAGTAATTTGTTATCCATATATACACTGAACAATGATAAAGATATGTGTAAGAGATTGTGGTCTGGGCCAACTGATGACTGGTGGTTCAGCATTAAATGTGTATCTTGGGGATCATAGATCTTTCTCACGTAAGATCATATGTTTATGATTACACCCCTCCACAAGGTGTTAAAAGTGGATACAAAATATTCCTTGCCTTACATGAGAGTGGTATAGTGAAGATTACACCACAGAAATATTTAAATCCATTTGCTGTGGTTTCTCTCTATCTTTTGTATAGTTTTCTATCACAATTGTTTTTGTTTCTTGAAAATATTAATAAAAACAAGGTGAGGATTGATCAGTCTTTTTTCTTGAACACATGATTAATGATTTATTTTCTTCTAAAGAATGTTTATTTTAATTTGTATAATCTTTGACCTCAGCCTTCTTACAGTGGTTTTTTAAATTCTTTTTATGTCATCCTAACTTTTGTATGTAATTTAATATATGATTACATTTAATTTCCTTAAAAGATAATCTATTTGTATTTGTTATTGACTTTTACAAGAATGTTTTATGTTTTTTTTTATTACCATGTTTTCCATATATATATTTTTTCAGTGCTTTTAGTTTAATAAACAGTTTTTTAAAACAACAATCAATGATGTTCTAGAATAGAGTTATATTTAAACAGTATTTAAAATTGGATTTGTGTGTGTGTGTTGCCATGTTTGTTATTAAATAATAAATTCTATAGGATATTTTGTTGAACGTCTGTGATTTAATTAGAATTTTTTATTTCATTATTAAAAGTATTTTTCTTTGTTGATCTGTTTTTTTAATTTTGGGTAATTAGCCAAGCTTTTCAAATACTGAGCAGGGACTCTCACTGCAATGGAGTTTGTGAATTTTCAAAGAAGACGAGCAATTGATTTTGTCATTCCTTTTTTCAGGCCAAAAGGCTGGGAAATGGAACAGTCATTAGGAAAAAAAAAAAAGCTTTAAAGTGCAGCATTTAAAATATTTGTTCCAATAGAGTATTTTTTCTTCTTTCTATAAATCAATTCTATTTCTCAGATACAATTCTTGAATATAAAAAAATATTGGCTAAATAGAATGAAATTTATTTTTCCTAGTTGATTTAAAGTCTATTAAAATATAATTGCTACCACCGAAACATAGCTTTAGTTCTCTCATATGTGTTTGTGTATATCCTTCTTACCCTTATCTAGACACTAATTCAGTAACAAATTCATCATCATCATTATTTCTAACCTAATCTTTTTGGGCTCAGTGAGGGAAGATTTCTTCTTGAATCTTATTGAAAGAATGCTTCTTCTGAGATCTCCCTGTCTCATATGAATCATACAATCATTTCCGACTTAATCTCAAGAAATGCCTCTATTGGGACATGCTTGTCAAGTGAAATGTACTCATTAATCTACAAAAATAAGTTGTTCTGTATTTGCTAGGTATAGATGAAAATAAAAAATTTGGAACCAGGAATTATTAATCAAATCATGAGATCATTTAGTAAAGACTGCATTAGAGTTGACATCTCATTAAAAAAAAAAAAAGATAATATACTACATTGAGATGAAAAAAAAAGCAATAATCATCTAGATTATACAGAGTTGGTATTGATATTCAGTATAATTAAAAGAAAAATAGACTTCATCAAAATATTAGTTGCACTTTTCTAAAATTTAATGAAGATCTCTACCAGGTTGAGATTGTTTACATTATCACACTAAGATAAGAACTGTTTTTTTTTAAAAAAAAATCATATATATACACACTACTATTTACTGATTGTTTGCTGAGCTAAAATTCTCATTTTTTTACCTACATATTTCTCTTACTGGAATTATGGTTTTTGTATAAATAGGTATACATTTATGAAATCAGGCTTGCTGGGCTTTGAACAATAAATGTACGTGATAATTATAATGTTATCAAAATTAAATCCTTCTCAAATGTGATGTCTATTTGTGTAATTCAAATACCGAATTACAGATAAGGTTATATATATGTATGAACATTGAGTGTTTTTTACGAGCTTTATATAATTCTTGCGATTATAACAGTTTAAGCCCCCCCCCCCTTTTATTTTTTTATTTTTACTGAATCAATCAAAGTAATTATTTGCATAATTTTGGTACAAGTATTGGTTAATTAAGTATTAACTTTTTTCTTTCTTAAAGGAGGGATTAAAATTTCATCATGGATCTATGGAAAGTGAATTATACGTGTAAATTTTATTTTTATTTATTATTAAGATATTGAAAAGTATTAATGTGATCATTCTTTTTTTTTTCTCACTTGTCTTTCTGAGAAATAGAAAATGAAAATTACTAATTTGCACGTGATTTATATCTTAAAGAACTCATTCCTGTGTTTTAAGGCTATATAAATTACTATGAGAAATATATTGAATAGCTTGTTATTGTTATTATGAGAGAGATTATTTTTCCTATGTTTTGAATGTTTGTTAAATGCAAGTGATCATGGATCATGGGCTGGTGTTTTATTTAATAGCACGTGAACAGTGACCATTGTCAGGTTATAATGGCTTAGCTTACTTTATTTTATACGAAACTGATATCTTTAAAATAAAGTATGAAATAATAATAATATTTTTTTAAATATATTTTTATCCTTATACTAAACTAATTATTTATAAAGTCATTACTTTTTAAGGAAGGCTATGTTCTGCAAAAGACTGCAAATATTTCTAATATCAAATGTCTGATAGTTTCTAATTGAAACATCAATTGAAACAGAATGAATAAGTGCATGTGTCTATCTTGCAAACTTGTGATCATGATGGACAAAAATGAATTATGACTGGAGTTTGTGGAAGCTGCAAAGTCATCAATCCAAACTGCTGTTGGTGAAAAATAAATTATGACAGGAGTTTCTGGAAGCTGCAAAGTCATCAATCGAAACTGCTATTGGTAATTGAAAGCATAAAGTGCTAAGAATCTCCCTATTTTGGACATAAGGTATTATTGAATGATGTCTTTTTATTTAGCTATCTAAAATTGTAAATCACCTACTGCATGAATTGGAAAAAGGAACGGTTTAATATTAAATAGATATTGTTGTACTTTATAAAGTTAGAAATAAATAAAAAAAAAAAAGCTGATTTGAAAAATGGATATGCATTTTACTATAAAGGCACAGCTGTTTGAATACGAATAAATAAAAGATGGAAAAATAACATTTGTGGATACTGATGATGTACTTGCTAAAGCAAATAAAAGGTAATTCATTTTAATGGAAGATGCCAAATATTGATAAGTTAGGTTTATACCCAATAAGTTCCCATTGGATGCACAGAATGGTTTTGATAAGATCAAAACACATTTTAGAATTATCATGAGGGAATTAATGCTAGACTTGTAAAATGATTGAAACAATGAAAGAGCTATGGCTAAATTCAGAGACAGAAACGAGATTAAAAGAGAACATAGATTTATGAAATTCATAGGAAAAAAAAAAGCTTTATATTATGAATTTCTTTTTTGAGAAAAGTTCTTTGCAGAAATGGAAAATGGATATATTAGAATGACTAACAGAATATGCTTAGATTTGACACATGAATTAATCATCAACTAATACTTTATAAAATATGTGTTAGTGCAAAACTAAAGTGACAACAGCTGTTAAAAAAGGCAGTATTAACAGTTGATAACCTTAATCTTCAGAAACATTCCAATAAATTTAAATAAGAAATTATTATTTTAAAATATTATCTGATTTTGAAAATAATTTAGATTTGAGTGAGATCAATAAAAAAATAACTGATATTCTATTGAAATCTGTTATATACTTGGCTGGCATGACATCAGAATTTTTTTTTACTAAGGCAAGGCAATGTATGATGAAGAGAAAAATATGAAAATATTTAAAGTGATCCATTTAGGAGAACTAAATATTGTGTTTAGAATTCTATAAAATGATACATCAAATAATTAAAGGTGACATACTTATAAATATGAAATGGCAAGGAATGTTATAAAAATCTTAAAAAGTATATAAAAAACAACATTGTGCAATTAGAAGGAAAATTGTTTTGGTAATAAGAAAGAAAGATTGCACTATTACTTAAAAAATCATAAAGTATGGGGGAAAATTGCATAAAAACCATATATAATAATAATAAAGCAAAATTAAAATGTATGATTATAACATCATCAAATTACCAAAATTTTAAATGAAGAGGTAATTCGTGTAATGGAATCTATAAAGAATGAAAACATTTCAGGAAATAGTGAAAATTTAAAAGAAATAGATAAAGTAATAGAGAAACTTTTGGCAAAGATATATACCAAATGTCTAAATAATATACTTATATTACATAATTGAAGAAATACACTATTAATATTGAATTTTAGAAAGGCAAAATGAAGCCATTAGTTTTGTCATTTCTGTACTAAGGTTATTACAACCTGTCCGTCTACATGAAACTTTGGATTAAAAAAAAAAAATCTGGATTTAAAAATGTAGTTTAAAAAATAGATCAGGGATGGTTAATCTTTTTCAATGGTAAACCAACTCAAATTTATATACAGAAGACAAAAGCCATAATTTTTATGTGTTCAAAATAAAAGAACATAAAAATGATATAAAATTATTGATTGTTGCAACAATGCATCTAGAGTTAACATGACTTCAGTATATAAGCAACTATATACTAGTACTCGTGCTAGTTGACATATTATGTGTGTCAGCAACTAAGTGCAATTATATATATTTTGAAATGCTTCAGGCTGGAAATCACTGTAAATATAGCTCTGTTTTAACATGCTGCCAAAGATAAATAAACAGTTGAAATATTTTATCAAATAACCATGTGCATCATCATAATTGGAATGATGTCATTGTAAATTAAAATTTTATCCATAAAAATTTTATAAGCAATGCATATTTTTTTTATATTACAACATCTTTAAAAAATAAAAATGAATAAACAAAATCTATCAAAAATCATTTTACCTATATACGTTTTGAAAATGTTAGCAGATTCGATTACAGATTTTTGAGAGCCAAAATTGATTTATGGATCAGAGATTGTGCATTACGCTGTAAACATGTACAAGAAGTAAATGAAAAAGAATTATGAATTACCACTATGGTTTGAATTTGTAGATAATAGATGAACATTTGATAATATAAGCATTTCAGCAGTGATTAAAACTTTTGGATCACGGAATATTGAAGAATATTTATCAAAATGAAACAGCAATGGTATGATTACATGATAACACTATGAAGGTTAACATTGATTAGAGTACATTGCACGGTGATAGTTTTTCATCAAAATGATTTACCAGAAGGATTTTGTGAATTAAAATGGGAAGCTAAAGGAAGAAAATAAATTGAGATTACTTACGTTACATATTCAAATTCGTATACATTTGTTAATGTGTTTAACAAAGTGATTTCTTCTTTATAATTTAAAGATGAGTGCACTTTGTTCTCATAAATCAATTATTGTTAGTCAGCTTTAGATTATAAAGAAGAAAGAAACCACTTCATTATACACATGAACAAACGTAAGTAAATTTGAATTATAAATACAAATGAAGAGAAAATTCAAACTAAAGTTACACATATATTTTTCAGATTATATGATTATCTTATCAAATAATACTTGAGAGCTTCAAAAAATGTTACAAAAGCTCTTAGATGAAAACAAGAAAATAGGACTAGAGATTCAGTGGCTTTTCAAAAAATATAAAAATAAAAATTAATAGTAAGAATTAGAATAACAACTGATTATTAATATAGGTAAAATATGATAGATGAAATCAATTGTAAAATTAAATTTCAAAATGGAGTATTAAAGAAATCTGAGATTTGAACAATATATTGAAATACAAAAAGAAGCATGTTGTTAATATTAGATAGAGATCAAAAGTGAAATATGATGTAAGAAAACTAATCAATATCTTTGACATCATTGAAAAAATCAAGAAGCAGAAATAAAGTTGGCCGGACTTATTACTAGTAGAGATGACAATAATAAAGAACAAATCTTAAATTGAGTATTAAAAGATTTAGAAAGAATTCTATGTGAGAAGAATGGGTACGTTTTCTGGAATGATGTCAAAAAGAAATTATGGATCAAAGATATTTGATTGAACTTGGGTAGATCTTTATTTTGCAGTTGATTGATATTGATTGAAATACCTACTATATATACCATTCTTGAATGCAGATATTTTTTAAGTAACAAATAAAATACTGTTAGATAAATAAAAAATAATTAATGAAATTATGTCTGAAAATCTAGAAGAACATTAATTAGATAATTTTTTTGTAATTCACTACTGAGTGTAGTTCACTACAAAGAAAAATATTACAAATTCACTATAGTTTAGGACTGGTTTCGACCAGGCAGGTCATATTCATAGCACTGGATAAAGTCAGATTTTTGTGTTTATTATTTGCCTAAATATACCAGATGTATATTTTTTAGTGAATTTTCCTAAGAATTTTTGCCTTGGTAGGAATTATTTATTAAAGAAAAGCAATAAATTTTATTAGAGTAACAATCTTTTTTTTTTCTTTTTGAAAGAAATTGCATTTGTATTCTGTTTGTTGATATTTATGAGATGATTAGTTGATCTGAAATGTGAAAAATAAATTTATGAGATAGGCATCATCATCATTTCCCTCAAATAATTAGAAGGAATATATATAAAAATGTAAAGATATAAAAGGAATAAACTTATAAAAGGATCATGAAAGAGCATGAGATGTTTATGAGCAAAATTATAAGTAGTTATACTAATAATAAATTATAAACTACAAATTACTAATAATATCACCAGCAATTATATTACTAATAATTAAATCATTAACAATCAATGGTCATGCATTGTGACTGGATCTAAAAGAGGTACATTATGAACAAGTGAATTATCTAGATACTTAGGACAAAATATAACACCATCATTTAGATGCACATCTTTAAGTGCCAAAGTATATGTCATAAAATAATCAAAAATAATGCTGGGATACTGATACATGCTGATTATCATCAACACTCTGGCCATATAGTATCATTAATGTGCAAGCCAACTATAAACCAATTGTCCAACAAAAAGTAAAATGGAATTAATGGATTTTAAAGATGATAACCGTTGCACCATTGAGAGAATTATCTGGATCTTCAAACATCATCACAAACTTCTATATCCATATAACTTAACCATTATTGCTCTCTAGAACTAACTCAAGATCACAAGCTCCTAGGAACTGTGACTATGAACAAAAGAAAGTATAAAAGTATTTCTCTATTTCAATTTAAATAGGTTTTTTTAGTGGAATACTTTAAAAATTTTAAAACACTATGCTATTATGAAATCACATCACACAATCTTCCTATTCGTAGAACAGATAGCTGGAAGAATAAAAAAAAAACATTAATACTATTTTTAAACAATTATTTATTAAACTAATTGATTAATAATTAAAAAAAAAATTAGAAATGACATAATATGATAATTCAAACTTAAATACATTTTATCAAAAAATATAATTTCCTATAGTAAATCTGATTAACAAGTTGACTTTTAGTCATTAAATTAATCAACCCTTCATTATCTTATTTCCTTTTTAGTAACTAAACTTGGGAATCTTTTCACAATCAAAGATAAGGAAATTATAAATTAGCTAAAAACCTTGTTATAATTTTGGAGGAAAAATTGAATGAATAAAAAAAAACCGTTTCAAAATAGTCAAAATAAGAGTCATAGATCAGCTTGTAAGTTATAAACAATGAGGATTGCCAATTCCTCTACAAGCTTTGTGCTAAATGCTTAGACAGAGCCAGCACTTAAAATATCTCTGTCAGGAACCTCTCCCCAAACCCCTGACCATGGTTTCATGCTTTGGCACTCCTCAGAGAGGTGTCAGGGTAGGTTCACATCTAAAAATACCAACCCAAATCCAAGCACTTATCTAAAAGTTATCTATTGAGTGGAAAATCTGAAATTTTCAGAGATCTATCAGCCCCATATAGCTATTTGAGTTGTATAGCTGGGTTTGAAGACATGTAGATAACTGAAAATTGCAGATTTTCCACTCAATAGATAACTTTTAGATAAGTGCTTGGCTTTGGGTTGGTATTTTTAGATCTGTGTCTAAACCTACCCTGACACCTCTCTGAGGAGTACCAAAGCATGAAAACATGGTCAGAGGTTTGGGAAGGGTTCCTGACAAAGATATTTTAAGTGCTGGCTCTGGCTAAGCATTTATTACAAAGCTTGTAGATGTTTCAAAAATAAAAATAAAAACTTGTTTCAAAAGAAAATTTTAAATTAAGAAAATTGGTACCAATTATTATTTATATAAAAATTGTCTATAAATAAAACTATAATGTGCACATTAAAATACCCTTTTACCATGGATTTATTTTTCTTTTGAGTCATTTTTTTGGCTGTTGTAATTATCAGTTTTCCTATGTTGGTTTTTTTTGTATGCTTCTCTCTTAACAATCAAATTTTCTTTATTTTTGCAATAGAATATTTTCAAGTTTCTACACAGAATAATTTTATCCATTTTTCTTTAAATGTAATAATTTTCCTTGTCAGACTAAAACACAGAAAGATACTCATGCTCTTAGATGGAGACAAGTCTTGCTGCAGATTACTTCAGGATTATTTTATATTTTTTTATTGAACAGGTTATATGGTTGAGGTTTGATGATGTTCAGTTTTTTGTTAGAACTTAACACATGATTTTCTTTAACTTTATTTTAAAAACCATTTTTTTACAGCTGAACTTTCACTTTTGTTTTCTCCAACAGCTAAATCAGGAAAGTCTGCTGCTCAAGAAAGACTATTCTTCACAAGAAATTAAGATTTACTCATTTACATTACTCCCTATAGAACTTTTTTAGAGCAATACAGTTTCCATTCAATTACAATCTTATCTTCATCCTGACAAAATTAAAATTGCATATCAATATTTCAATAATAATAAAAAAAATCCAGTCATAAGAAAAAAAATTTCTTAGCAATTATTTTTTTATTATGCTAAAAATAAGATAATTTCTCAATTAACTTTGATTTGGAAAACACTGTTTATTGTTTTGGATAGAGATAAAGGAAAAAAAAATCAACTTTAACTAATTGAAACAAAATTAATAAAATGATAAAATCTTATTTTTTCTTTTCTTTAAAAAAACTTTTCTTCTTATTTTTTTAAGTTAAAATTAATATCTTTCAGTATTTTATTAAGGGGAAAAACCCATTTCATTACATTTTATAGCATTGAAACTGGTAGATAATTAAAATTACCGAAGAGAGAAAATAAAAGAAATATCCAACTTATTTATATTCTTAAAGAAAAATGTCTAGAATTTTCATATTTTTATTTGGTAAGAAAATACATTTAATTAATCAATTCTTCTTATTAAAAAAATATATGAGAGGTTTAATATTATTCCTCCATTCTAACCCTAATTATTTATAAGCATGTAATATTTAACATGGCAAGAGTTGGCCTCTGTCTACAAGATTACAATATATTATCAAATAATTTATAATTTGAGTGAGAAAAATCCATTGGCCAGTCAGATTTTATGTGGGCCATAGTATGAAATCAAGAGTTCTTTTTCATGAAGCAATAGACTATAATAGCTGTATTGTTCTATTTTAAATACAAAGAAATTTGACTAAATATGAATCATCTGAAGATAATTTTTTTATTAGACTATTATTTTTAAAAATTTATTCAATTGATATACATTTTATGAACAAGGAAAATTATTATTTTTGTTAATTATGTATAAACCTAAATATTCTCAGTTATTAAGTATGGATATTTTGTCATTTGTATTGCCAAATCTTTATTGAAAATCCTCTTAGTCCCTAATCCAAAGAAATTATCTGAAACATAGTGTATTTAAACCTTTTTGTAATCTAAGCACATTAATAAGCATTTTGCTTGGATAATATATTATATTTTTAAAGGTTATTTTTATATGTAAATTGATTTAAATATAATTAAACTGATATATAATATTTAAATACAAGTATATTATCTATTCTGAATTTAATGTAATTTAGAAGGGATTTGAACTCAGACTTTCAAATCCATTTTAAATTAAACATATAAATATACAACAGTGTGTAATAAATTTACTAAAAGACATTACAAGGTTAATAAGGTAAGATTTATACAGGATTCATAATTATTTGTTGAATTTATTCGTAATGGAATAATAGTAATTTTTTTTTATTATTGTCAGTAGTAAGTTGCCATTGCTTTTTCTCACTTGTTGTCATTTGATTTATTTATTTATTCAAAACAATGAAAGCATTTTTATTAATGCTAAAGTAATCTCTATATTTCATATAGACAACTTACAAGTTATCATATTATAAACAGCACTGCATGTGAAGTAGTACTTTTCAGATATATGGTTTACTATGATGTTAAAATTTAGATTAATATCTTTTTAATTTAAACAATCTCTCTATTTTTTCTATACATACTTTGAAATATTAAGAAATATTGCATTTCATTCTTTCATTAGGTGCAACAAATATCAAATTTTTGTTGAGAATTGTGAAGTACTCTACATTTTTGATAATCTTAGTCACTGAATAAAGAATTTTTGTGCATAGTTAGTTCATTTTTCCTCATATCATTAGAAAGACTTTCTTTTTTCTAAATATCTAATAATAGAATATTTCTTTTGCATTATTTTGGGCCAGAATAAACTTTAAAGAGTCACATTGTATAGCTTATGAAGAATAAGCTCCCACACACATTTATTGGTTTTATACAAAATATAACTATGCATGTTTCTAAATAAGTTTTAAAAATCTTTGAAAACAAATCTGTACTATTTATTTTATTATAGTTTTAAAATATTAAAGGAAGTTTGAATTCAATTATAAAGAAAGCATCTGAAACATCCTGTAAGCAGCTGGATACTGATTAGCATTCATTTGGACAAACTACTCATTACTACAATGGTGCATGCATGCGAGTTCATGAAAAACTATTTCAGGGTTGGACTTTTTTAACTAAATATATATTTCTTAGTTTTCTTTTTTTCAAAAACCAGCCTTATTGATGTATACCATTTTCTACCAGAAGAATTATTATTGCTTTAGCTTTACAGTATTAGTAAACAGGTATTTATGTGTATATATATATACACACACACATACAAAACACAGATAGATCTGTATACATATATATATATATATATCATTAAATTTAAACAAATTATTACATATTCTCATATATATATAATTTATGATAATAATCACCATTATCAATTGGTTTATTGTTCAAGAATTCGTAAGAATTTCAAACCCAGAAAACGACAGCGCTAAAGCTGCAGTCCACGGACCTGCAATCGAGAATTAACCACTCTGCCATTGTATAAACTATGCATGGGTAAGAAAAAAAAGATCAAATAATTTATTGCTGAGGAGTTTGTATGAAATTCAAACATTGGAAATGTCAGAATCTAAACCATGATCCATGGACCTGTAGTACATTATGAAGCACCATTAAACAAATTATTAGAATATTCTATGTTTAAAAAATGCTATCAATAATAACAATCAAATGGTTTGTTTCTCAAGAATTCAGGAAAGGTTTGAGCACTGGTAGTGATAGAGCTATGCCATGATCCATGAACCTTGAACCTAGAGTCGGCCATTATACTTACTGTATGGGGAAATCAAATCAAAAAAAATTTTTTTAAAACCAAATCAGATTAACAAATAATAAATATTCTATTTGAACAATTTCATCAGCTATGAAGCAATTTCTATTATCCTAAGTTCAGGATAATTGACACCAAACATTATATTGATATATAATCTTTATTGAATAAAATTTTTTATAGTGACTCAGATGTTGTTGAAATAAATGAACACACAGGTTTAAATCCAATTATGTAAGACAGAAATAATCATTAAATTTCAGCTTTAATATCTTGGCAAAATAAATTGGTATAAGTGTAAATAAAAGCTAAGAGCACAATGTAATATGTTAAATACTGTCAGTAAACCTTTTTTATTAAGTTATTTATAGCTATAATTCTAGGTCGTGTTTAAGGGTGCTCCCTCTTTTTAATATTATACATTGTTTATTTACATATTAACACACATTTACACTGATTATTTATTGTAATATTTAAACAGCATTAAACTGTTGCACTTGCGCTTTGCAGATTTTAACTATAAATGACTGAATACTAACACTTCAAACACATGATAAAATCTTTGGAAAAGATAATTTGAAAGTAAAACAATTATTTCTACCATAGCGATTGAATTTAATATTGTGTTACATTTGTTTAAACAGCATTTGAGTTGCAAATGATTTCACACCTCCATTAATAGTTATTAAAACTGAATATGATAGGGGCTAGTATATAATTAATGAAAACTGATGGAAATGAAAAATCTGTAGCAGTCTTTCCATTATTTTTCAGTTCCAATTGAATTAAAACAAAAATTTATTAATAACATTTAATATTGTTCTAGCTTTGATTTAGTAGGGCTTCATTAGTACTATATATTAATTATTAAGACATTATGCTTAGTAACTATCTATATGTAAGTGATGTGGAAGTTAACTACTCTTCCACTAAATTATGTGATGTCACATAACCCAGTAGGAGGTAGTTATTTCGTTTCAGCTACAGATATTTTAAAAGGTTATGATTATTTCTTTATTATATTTATATACATATGTATATAGGCACAAATTCTTATCTATATATTTATATGTTGATAGAATTTAGCAAAAGTTTACAAGTTAGGAATGAAATGAGGACTGCAAAGCAATGGCATATGTCTCAGTTATGATCTAGGGATTAATATTATGAACTATCTTTTTAAAAAAAATCTAGATAGGAGTTGAGAATTGCATTCCTATGATTTTTCATACTGATGAGTTCGTTAATGACTATACTGAAGGAATTATTGATCTTAAGAAATAGCTTATATTGAATTACAAGATGTTTTTATTTGGGCTTACAATAGCTTTAATTATATAATGAATAATCCAACAGTATTAGTATGTCCATAGTTTATATACTGGATGATAATTTTAAAGAGACTTTTACAAAATATTTTGCTAGGTTTTTAATAACTTTTGGCTTTTATAAAGTTAGCCAATTTCAAAAATGGCATTAAAGTTGCTGCTTATAACAATTCAACAACATTTTAAGTCTCAATAATCTTACATGTTCATACCATAAATCAAGTGTTTAGTGATTATATTTCATGAAAATCTTTTATTTATTGCTTCTGACATAAAAGTACATTTTGAACTTATATTAACAAACATTATAAGTTAACAAAAAAGTCGTTTCATTTTGAAAGTACTTCAGTAAATTACCTCAAGTTATTTTGTTACAATTTTATCCATGTTAAATTGCTAGTGCCATTAATAATGGTGGATTTACATGTAATGACTTAAAAGCTAAATGATAAAAAGTTAGATATTAGTTTTTGATGACAAAAATAATTCTTAATTTCAAACTCTTTATATTACCTCAACGACTATTTCTTGTGAATTTTATGCATTTAGAAGTCAAGGATTTTATAAAATTTTCATGTGAAAACAAGCAAATAATCAAGCCTAAGGTTTTTTTTTTTTTTTAAGATTATAAAAAATGTTATTTCTGGTAACCTGATAGAAATTATTAGTAATAAATAAATGGAGAGAATAAATATTTTTGTGATTAAGATGTTATAGAAAATGAACTTATTGAGAAAGTAAAATAAGCTGGGAATAAGTCAAATGAAAATCAACACAATCATTCATACAAAGTGTATTACTGAGAGATTCTGATTAATTAAATCTAAAAAAAGAGAAAAATGGGGGGGAAAATATGCTAAAAATGAGAAAACTTTAAAAAGATTATCTTGAAAAATATCTCAAATCCAAATGTTAAAAAATAGATTTCTTGAAAAATAATTCTGATGTATGTATACCAATTTACAAGAAGAAAAATGAAAATGGATTACATAGATGATTGAATCTAAGGATGATTTGATATTCTAGAGATAATTAAGGAATTGACAGATGCAATTACATGTATTAGATCTGATGAAATAAAATTTATTAAAAGTAATAAAGAAAATAGAATTAGTGCAGACAATCCATGATAGTTAGAATAAAGATTTAATTGTAGGTTCAGAATTAATAGAAATGTTTTGATTGTGGTGATGGTGGGAGATCCTGAATTTAAACTTCATATTCTTTTGTTCAGAAATATTGTAAAAATTATCGCCAGCTCATATATTGACAATCTAAAAAATCTGGGATTAAGTAAATAGAACTTCATCATTATTGCACATAGGATTTTATCTAATTCTTATTAAAAATTACTGTAATGTATAATGCCATGCAATTGATTTAATAGAGCAGAAGTAATGTTTACTAAAGATAATTGCAAATGATCAACTTCTATAGTGGCAGCACTCTAGATAAGGTGCTAGGAATAGTAATTGTATGATGATAGTAGTTTTGAAGGATTTAGTTTTTTTAAATTTTCACTATGTGGAATGTATTGTGTTAAATTTTACTTTATACTAGTTAATATTTGCTCTATTACTCTTCAGATAAATTGTTTTAAAAAAAAAAATAACATTTATCAAACTGTATCTAATTGTTTAAGAATTTGTTTTTATTTAATATTTAAGTAAAATTTTGAATTTATGATGAAATGATTTTAAATAATGATGCAGTATGCCACTTAAAATTGCAAAAAATAATAGTCCAATAGAAATAAATCAAGTAAAAGACAAGTCATAATAGTGCATGCAGAAATCCCCCCCCCCATTTCTATTACTGTATCCATTTCTGTTAAGTGTCTCTGTTTGCATATTGCTTTAATCAAGCTATATGAAATTAATAATTTTCTTTTTTTTTAATCAGTCAACTTTGTTTAGTCATTATATAATTTACACAATAATATATAGTGTTAAAGCAATTACTTTTTTTAAAAAGATAAACTATTAAATGATCATAAAGAATAAAATGTTCTGGGTAAATAATCATCTTTATTGGCTCATAATATGAATTTCAGAAATGTTTTCAATTTTGAGAATTTACAGATGTCTCATTGTATAAAATTCAGATATCTTTCAAAATTGTAACAATGCTCTACTGTTAAGCACTATAATTCCTTTCCACTTCTTTTCCTATTTTGCATTGATATATATATATAAAATACCATATCCTTAATTGAACCCTTTACAATGCAATTTAATATAAATAGAATTTATTCTTTCTTGCTTACAGTTACAATTGCCCAGAAGTCATTATCAGAACTACAACATTTACATCCATATAACCATCCAATTAATGCTTATCTATACATACTTATATATATAAAACATTATAAACAATATCCTATATTATGGATTTTTGAATAGCAATATAATTTTTTAATGATCTCCATAACTACATATTCTTATATTTTTAATTAATATTACCCTTTTGTTTTATACTTCTTTTAAATTGATTTCTTTTATATAAACTGTTTTATATTTTTATTATATATTTCTCCATATTTTTATTATTTTAAACTTTTTTAATAATTTAATTTATTTCTATCATTTTAACCATTTCATTATAGTTTTAAAGATTCATTAATTAATAATGCTAATAACAGTATATTTATATAATTCTATTTTTTATAATTTTCAATTCTTTTTAATTAACTTTACCTTTTTTTAATTCAACTTATATACAACTCTAACTGAAATAATTTAAATTGATGTGATGATGATGTGATGTGATGTACTGTAGCTACTCCTTAAACAAAGTCAAGAATCTCTCAACAATTATACCAAGAAAAACTTGTTGGCTACTTAATTTTACATTCCCCAGTCTAATTTTTCCCATATTCTGCTCCATCCCATTTCCACAACATAATCTTTGTCGACTCTACAGCCTTTGTATCTAAATCCCCCTTATCTTTTTCCAAACTCAGCATAAAAACTAATAATCTACTTTCTGTATAATCACTTTTTTCATATTTATTTTCCCATAACTTCATTATATTAAATTTTTTTACATTATCATGCTCACTCCCTCTATGAACACCTTTTAAAACTACACTGTATTTTAATTTTTAATATACATATAATTATTTTATTAATAAAGAATATATAAAATTAATGTCTTAAAATTCGAATCTTTATTAAAAAAAGTATAAAAGTAGTATAAAGATGATTAATTATATTAGAAATAGAAGGATAGAAAGATTACAGAAGTTATATTTATTACAAATATTAGGCCATCTTTAAATAAAGATTTAGGTTTGAAGACATTAATTTTATAGAGATATTCTTTATTAATACAGTAAGTTTGTATAGATTAAAAATTAAAATAAGGTGTAATTTTAAAAGATGCTCATAGAGGGAGTGAGGGTGATAATGTAAAAAAATAAAACTATTTCAGCTAGAGTCATATAGAAATTGTTAAGTTTAAACAAGGTAAAGTTAATTAAAAAGAATTAAAAATTAGGAAAAAATAGAATTATGTGCATGTTTAAAGATATAATGAAATAGTTAAGATGATGGAAATAAATTATTAAAAAAGTTAAAATAATAAAAATGTTGGAGAAATATATAATAAAAATATATAACAGTTTATGTGAAAGAAATCAATTAAAAATAGGAATAAGATAAAAGGGTAATATTAATTAAAAATATAAGAATATATAGTTATGGGGATCATTAAAAAGTTATATTGTTTTTAAAAAATCCATAATATAAGATATTGTTTATAATGTTTTTTAAATATAAGTATGTATGTATTGTGCCATTACAATTTAGTCACTAGCTAAATTTATAGTAATGTGCATGTAGAAAAGGTAAACCAAAAATCATCATCACATTTTTATATAATCATAAATGAAGCTGTAGGGCATCCAAGTTCAAACCCTACAAGGTCTAGTTCTCAACAATTACATGCTTTACTTGTTTGTGTGTTGATAGAAAGGTAATACACACATTTAAACTATTTAATATTTAAATTTCCTGTTAAAAAGCAAAGTTATAATGCATACATATAGGCAATGTATGTGTAAATTATTTAATTGTTTTATATTTCAAATATTCAACATTTTAACTTTCTTTAAAACTAAGCTATGCTTGATCAATTCTAACATTTTATTCTATACTTTTATTTTGCTTTCTTTAATTATAATTGGGATTTAAAAGTTACAGACTTAATTAAATAATTGGGTTATAATTACTAAGCTAGCAATCATATTATTTAAGGTTAGTTTATGAATGATTTGAAAGAATGAAGGATGTGTGTACATTACATACAAAATTTTACATTTCCTAAATATTGAAAGAAAGAATATTAAATCTGTTAAACTATTTTTTACAATTTTTGTTAAAAGAGAAATCTGTTTAATCAGATATCAATCTTTTAGCAATTTTTTTTAAATAATTTTTTTCACTTTGGAAGCTTATAATGGGTCAGAACTATAATTTTTGAAATTGTCTTATCAAGATCTAAAGAAGAACTCAAAGATTTGAAGTGTTACCTGGATGTAAAAGAAAAAAAGAAAAGACAGGAAATAAGGATTGAGTCTATTTTTTTAAACAAAAGTGTCTGGAAAAAGGATTAAACTTTTCAGTTGAAAAATAATGTGTTGAAAATAAATTACAGATCTAATTAAAACAAATTTGTCCAAAAATACAATATCTATCTCTGATTGGTTAAGTTAGCTAAAAATTGGATATAAAAAGCTGTATTGAATTATTATTAAGAGGATTATTGTGATTGATTTAGATTATTAAACTATCAAATTGAATGTTAAAAATATAAGAAATGCGGGCTAGAAAAATTATATGTATTCCATTTCTGGACCATCTGGAGAAGCTCACATCACATAGGAAAGAAAAATGTGTCTAAAATAATATTCTACACCTTTCAACTGACCAGATAAATAAGATTTTTTAATAGAAGAAAAACATTCACCTGCATTCAAAGAAGATGAATTAATCTACTGATAAATATTAATCATCAAGTCCAATTAATTGTTACAACAACTGATTTTAAACTCAAGAAAATTTACAAATGTGAAAACAACTCTGTTTTATCCACATCTTAACAGGAAGAGAAGAAAAATTAATATAATGATTTCCAAATTATCCACTAAAGCAAATGACCTCAATAGAAAGCATTCACCTGCATTCAAAGAAGATGAATTAATCTACTGATAAATATTAATCATCAAGTCCAATTAATTGTTCCAACAACTGATTTTAAACTCAAGAAAATTTATAAATGTGAAAACAACCTGTATTTCATCCACATGCTTGACAGGAAGAGAAGAAAAATTAATATAATGATTTCCAAATTGTCCACTAAAGCAAATAACCTCAATAGAGTCATCATCATTAAATAGTTATACACCTCAAGAAAGAGATTGTTCCCACATAGTAGCTGCAGAAATATAGACAAGTTTGAACCCTTGGAAATTCGCCACAAACAAAAGATCGGTAATATGACTTTTTATATCTATTTTCTTTATGATATCAGTCTTAATAAACATTTTAGCAATAAAGTGGTATATTTTTATTTAAAGAACTTTTAAAGACTATTCAGATCGATTAAAACAAGAATGTCTTACTAATAATAACTTTGAGCTTCATAAATGACCTTGAAAGTATGAAAATTATTTTTTATTAATTTTACAATATTAATGTGTAAAACAATTTTTTTATTTTATGATTTTAGTTTTAACTGATATATTATTATTATTTTTTTTTAATAATATTTTGTTATTATGGGATAAAACACGCACATACATAATAATATTTTTATATATGTATAATTGGAGTGAATGTGAAATAATGAGTAGTATTAGAATATTAGATTATTTTGTTTCAAGTTCAGTATAGATTTCAGCGCTTGGAAGGGAGGGGGAGAAAATAATTTAAAACTTTTTTCTAAAACTTGCTCTTTCAATTTTACTAACATTTTTTTTTTTACATTCTATTTACATGTTGGATTTTAAAGTATGTGTGCCAATGAGCAGATAATATATTTTTTTTAAATACTTTTCTCATGGAGTGAAAATCATGGTCAATGTGACGTCCAACTTAATACAAAAGACATTTGAAGGGAAAGGGGGAAGAACTTAAAATTAATCTGAGGATTGTTATATAATCAATTATTATTATTATTATTCATGTCAATTTTCATATTATCTAGAAATTTTTATTATATGTTAGAAATGTAGTAATAAATATTAGTTTTTTTATTAAACAGGTATATATTTCATTAATTGTAGTCTTTGTTAAGTGGGATTATTCATCATCATCAATGGTTGAAAATTAGTTATTTAAGATATAAGTAAATATGCTAAAATTAAGCAATAATTATGAATTTCTTTATAAAATTAGTTTTATGTTTAGGCTTAGTCCTAGAGCTGTAGTTGAAACCATTGTCATTATTGTTATTATTATCATCATCATCATCGTCATCAACGTTTTAATTAATGAGCTGTTTAACTGTTTAAAAGCCATAAATAAATATTGATTTTATAATATTTAGTAATTTCTTAGTATTATTATAACCACATCCCATCATCTATTTCATGCAAGGATGAGTGAATTGCCATCCTAAATTAGTTATATATAATCTGAGCTAGTGAACTTATAAAATATTGAAACACATTTGTTATGGTAAGATCTGAGAAATGATTTACGTTCAAAGATGTTTTACTTTTACCTAACTATTAGTGCTTATAGTGATATGGCTCAAAAAGAAAAATCTCTCATTTTTATTAGAAATAAAGTACCAAAAAGGGATTCAAACCCGGTACATGTGAAAGGTTATCAGATATAACCATGTCTAGATTCAGATAATCTAGTGGCGCCCTGCTAGACCATATTCACTTAGTATTTGTTTAAACATGCACTTAACATCAAACCAAGAAATGAAAGGGGATAAGATCTACTGCCTGTATACCTGAGTTATATTTTATTGAATTACTAGGGTACTCACTTCACGTGATTTCCATATACCTGAGTTATAATACATTGCTCATAATTTGCTTATAATTCTTGATAGTGTTATATTATGAACCTTTACTTAGTTATTTCTATTTGAACCCATTTATTAGGTTACAGTATAGATAAGCATTAATTGTATGGTTATATATATTTAAATCTGTAGCTCTTATGAGACTGCTGGGCAGTTGAAACTGTAACCAAGAAAGAGTAAATTCTATTTTGTATTAAAATGCATTGCAAAGTGTTCAATTAAGGAGTATGTTGTATTTTATACTGTTAAGCATTGTTGTTCAATCTAAATTGAAAGAAGTGTTTCAACTTCATTTATTCATATTATTAATATTACATTATAGATATCCAAGTTCTTTCTCCACTTTTCTCTCTTTTTTTCAGTGGTTATCATTTCAAGTTGGTAGTTTGTGCTTTCAAACTGAATTTTACTTGTTTAATTAAGTTCATTGTTGCTTATAAAATCAATTTTTTTTTTTTAAAAAATTTTTTTGGGACCAATGAGGTAGAAAATCTTAATTTATTCTATGTAAACATACAAATATTGTTACTTAAAGCATTTATAATTTTATATAAATTTACTAGTATATATTTATAATGAATAAAAAAAATTTGTAAGTATTTATAAAATATGATAATTATATATATAAATTTTATTATGGAAAAAACCAGAGAACTACACAAAATAAAAATAAATTCTTCAAATACTGGAGAGATAAATTTAACATGTTACCCACTTAATGAATAATTTTTCTGTAATTTTATTTTCATTACACCAACAACTCAAAATAGGGATCTTACCCATATCTTTATCATTATTCAGTATATATAGATAGCCAATTACTATAGTTTATTAAACTGTAACTCATTTGTATAGATATATGATATCTTCTTCATTAACAGCAATGTTATTAGATTTTTCTTATTGCATGATACTTCTGATACCTAAATTGTTCTGCAACTTATTTCATCCTCAAACTGAGAATAATCAGTTAATAGAAAAAAATTTGAGAAATCTCAAACCATTTCACCAAAAAGCCAATTAAGAGTTTGTTAAAATATTTGTCAAGGAGAGAAAGAAAGAGGAAAATTGATTGGAGGCTTCAGTAATTTGTTAAAAAAAAAGAAAAGTGAAAATGTACATATAGAAGTAATAATAAAGAAAATTAATGTAAGGAATTAAGAGTATATAGGAGAGAAATGTATGTGAAAAGATGAGAGAAAATTGAAATTTGGTAGACTATTTAAACATGTAGATTTTGGTGATGATGGTTATAACATATCTTTTGTGATGTTGCTTCATTTATTTTAATATAGGGATTTAAACACAGACTTTCAAACTCCCTTCAGCTACCCGATCTTACCTCATATAACCGATACACATAACCACTCACATATTTCAAAAATATTTCATTTAACAAAATCTGTAAAATACTTTGAAAAATGCCATTTAATTAATCTATTTTTTCAAATTTTGTCTGGAATAATTTAAATCACATTTTCTGGTTGAAAAAAAAAAAAGGAAGTGTTTGTTTGATGTAAATTATGTACAAACATTACTAAACATTTAATTATCTTCTCTTTTTTTTGTAAGTAGTGAACCAAGAATTGTAAAAAAAATCTCTTTGTTATTTTTTAAAAAATAAATTATTTTCCAATGATTTATTTAATATAGCAATATAAAAAATGTATTATTATGACAAAGTATCATTGTTCTTCCTTTTAAAAAAATGAGATTTAGATTTTTTTTTTCCCATAGATATTGAGGATTGTTCCGAATTCCGATTTTATGATACATGTGTGTGCATGGCATGCTATAGCGCATAGATAAAATTATCAGATTTAACTTCATTAAATGTAATAGATCAAATAATAAGGAATTTACATCAAAAGGAGGGCTTTTTGTCCATTTCCCCCCCTTTTCTTTATCTGTTTGTTATTCCTTGCATCTGATCATTTGGCTTTGGAGGTCGAGTTTTTTTTCTTTTAAATTTTATAAGATTTGAAATACCAGGCTCTCCTACACCTGGAGCCTAATTGTAAATGTAGGGGATGTAAGAATTTGCTATCTTAATATAAAACTGAGCACTGATTATATATATATGTATGGGAGATAGTAATCTGGACCAACTGATGAGTGCTAGTTTAGCACGAAATACTTATATTGGTGATTATTTTTTCTGCACGTGTGGGGTCATGTGTTTCAGTAGTATGAGATAGTGTGAATAATGAAGTGACTTGAAGGTCTGAGTTCAAATCTCTTATATTTTTATATATATAATTTTTCTGGATGTTTTAGTAGAATCTTACATTTTAATTTTTTTTAAACCCTTGCATGTATATTTAATTATTCATCTACATATTTTACTAAATCTCAAGCTGTATTCTAATGTGCATTCATGACCTCTAGATTCATTTTCAAAATTTATTCAATTTTCATATACTTTTCTAAGCTTACTGCTAAGAAATCTTAGTTATTCTTTATATGTATATTTGAGGTTTGTTGTTAATGTCTTTTTTCCTTATAATTTCTCACATCCCTTTTGATAAATATACAAAGATTTTTGAAATTACTAAATTATTGTCTTCATTTTTTCCTGCAAATATGGATATGAGGCATTGCTACATCTAAGGCTACACAACTTTGAGTGTGCATCTCTTTTTAAAAGATTGTGTAATTTTTTGTAGTATAATCAATTTTCGGTTGTGATGATTATACTGTCATAGATATAAGTAGAATTACTCCACTTATAGCTTCACATTTTTTAACATGATTTTTTTTTGAAGTGGTTATGTATTTAATTTACTGTTGTATGTCTGATTAATCCACATATGATGACTACTGCATAATAAATATTTTGTTGTATCTCAACTTATTTTCAAGTAATGAATTAATCCAGATTCCATCTTATTTTGATTGGATTGAGCATTGGGCACCCCAGACCCATATATATATATGAATAGATAACAGATTTCCAATATCACAAGATTACCATTTCTTATGCTTGCTCATAACTGTTATTAAAACAGGAAAAACTCTCCATACAGTAGTGCCATTCAGTGCAAGCCAGAGTAATCAATGAATGCCGGAAGGCTTTTGCATAAAATCCCTACCTAGTGCCTACTCATCCAATATTCCCAGACTAGTTTCTAGCTTATGGCCTTGGTCAGTGATGAGCTTTGGATCTGAGAGCACTGTACCTAGATCTTTGGATCTAATGCAACCCTCTAGCAGCCACCTTTCATCTGCACTTAACCACAAAGCTATGAGTTTAAAATTGAAAACACAATAATATTTTCAATCCAAGCTCAGTAGCTTATATAGTCATATAGGTCTGAACTCAGTTCAGTACCCATACATTTTGGTGTCTTTGGTTCTTTAATAACTATAACACCACTATCGTATTAGGCAGGATTGGTATTAAACCACTAAATATCACATGATCACCATTTCTTATGCTTGCTCATAACTGTTATTAAAGCAGGCAAAACTCTCCATACCGTAATGCCATTCAGTGCAAGACAGAGTAATCAATGGATTCCAGAAGGTTTGTGCATAAAATCCCTATCTAATGTCTACTCATCCAATACCCCCAGACTAGTTTTTAGCCTGCTATCTGCATTGATGATAAACTGATCCTTTTTGATCTTTGCTTTCTGTTATCATGATCTATGTAAATAATTGTAAATTTTTGAGGATCAAAACAATGCTCATTCCCGAGATTCTTCATAGTAAGTATTATAGTAAATGAAATACAAAGTAAACATTGTTTGACTTTCAAAAAGTTGTCATTTGCACAGAACAGAATGACAAAATAGGAGAATTAGAGAGGCATAGTTTATTACCAACATAAATCACAACTTTAATAAATGATTGAATAGCATGCAACTAAGCATGCAATAGAAAAAATATTCATTTAATAATACCTATATATGAACTATTACTCAGTGATGAATAATAAATTACATTTACTGTGTAATTATGATAACTAATGCCAAAATGCATTAGAAACTTAACACTAATGTGATGATTGATATTACATACACATATGGAAGAATATTCATCAAAAAAGCTAAATATTCTAAATATATATATATTTAAAAATGATAATATTCTTACGTTATTTTTCAATACATCTCCACTCTTTGTCAGGTCAGTAATCTCATCTCAATTTTATTCCAAGTTTTTGGATTTTATATACAATTATTCATGCTATTGTACGTACCCCTCTGAAACAATATCCCTCCAATATCAGCATTGTAGTTTCCCTTGAAATAGTTTATTTTATATGGTATATATCTCATTCATTGTGGATTTAATTGTCAGATAAACAGGGATATCAGATTCTTCAATTGATGTTATTCTCAGCTGTTGATCATCAACATTCTACAAAAGCACTGAAGATACATATATATACTTTAAAAAAATACTGTTTTTAAGATTAGGGAAGATTTAGGTTAGGAAAACTCATATAAAATGATTCTACAGTTAACATCTCATTTCATTTATAATTGAAATCTAATAAATTCTTATATAATTTTTAATACTAATATATGTTATTTCATAAACCCAGAGATATACACACATATAAAGCCTTATATGATTTGAAATATGCAGCACTTCAGTATATAAAATGCATAATTACAAGGTTTTTTATTGGTTTGATTATAAAACTATATATATACCTGGGTCTCATTTTATGCAGTAGATAGGTTTCTCAGAAAATGTGCACAAAAGAAATCGCACAAAAATAGACTTAACCTACCTTGAAAAATGGGGGATACGTACTGTAATTTTCCAAAAATCGCATAAAAGCAAAGCAACAACGTAAAATTACTTTAAAATCCACATAAAAAAAAATAAGAAAATAAAATATGACTAATAAAAAATTTCAAATTCGAAAATAATTGATACAAGTCAAACTTTTTTTACTTTTTTTATTAACTACAGTATTTAATTTTATTCAAAACGATATATTTTTATGCGTAATTTAATTTTTTTTCATACATGTATGGTATTTTATCATTATCGCTATTTGAGATATCAAATTCGTGATGATGTGATGTGATGTGAGGTACTGTAGCTTCTTAAATGAAGTCAAGAGGAAATAGAACTAAAACATTTTCCGGTAATCACTGTTGATCCTTCCCATTTCGCTAAGCGATCTAAAATTGAAATTTTTGTTTACAAAAAAATTCATTTTCTTGGGTGTTTTTTTTTCTCTCCATTAGAGTAAACTAAAAGTTTAAAATAAAAATAAGAACTTAGTCTTATGATAATAAAAAGACACTGACTCACCACTGTTGGGCAAAATTTAATTAAAGCAATTAAAAATTAAATTCTTATTTTTGTCTTTAGTTTTTTAATTTTCAATTCCGTTTAAAAATCAAATTTCATCACCTTAATTTCGGATCATGTTACGTAATTTTTAAATTGTTAATTACAATTAAAAATCAGATTTTAATTGTCAAATTTAATTGTGCCACCGTTGTTACTCACCTTTTAAAATAAACTTGCGGACATTAAATGATTAATTGATTACATACTCTTTTTTTAAAAAGCAAAAATAGAACGTGATTTAAAATGCAAAAACAACATCATAATACTATTTTTCATCTATAACGTAAAGCGCTGAAAATATTGAAATTATTAGATGGAAGTCGAACTCCGATAATGCGCATTACTTTAAATATGATGTGAGTGCATGAAATTTATAATATTTAAAGAATATCGCATTATCGGAGCTCGACTTCTGCTCTGATAATTTTTATCGCATAAAAGAAAAATGCATACAAAGATATTAAGAAGAAACATGAATCACATAACTTCAAAATCACATTAAATAAATACGCATAAAATGAGACCCGGGTGTATATCATTTTTAATAGACACCAGTGGTCATTTTTACTCTAGGAAAAAAAAAAAAATGTAAAGAGTTCAGTTTTGTAATAACTTTGGTAATTAATTATAGAAAAAAATATTTGGATATATCACACATTGGTTCTTAATTTTTTTATTTGATGTTGTATGTTGTCTTTTACATGCTTTTTTATTTTGTAAAATTTCAATATTTTCATTATTTGCTGTTAAGATACAATATCAATACTATAAGAATCAATAGTAATAATTATATTATCAGGAACCCTAAAGCAGCAGATAAGTTATCTTTTTTTATAGCAACTTTCTGCATGTATCCGAAAATTTATATATATATTTAATACTTTAATAATCTGCTAACATTTTGTATTAAAATAGACAGAATATATCGAAGCATTTTTTTATTTCTTCCTTAAAAATAAAGATTTTTTTATTTTTATAATTGAATTATCTGATCAGTTACAACAATTGAATGTTAATATATTGTACATGAACGCCACATAATTCATCTAGATGTGAATAACATCAGATTGTGGAATAACATTTCAGGAAGATTATTTTACATATAAAGAATGATTTTAACAGAACTTTTATAAGAATAAGTTTTATATGCAATAGAAGCATATATGATTAGATACAGAGAAAAAAATTGAAGCCTTTACTGATGTGGATTTAGAGAGAAGTAGAAAAGGGTAAGTTGGAATAGCATTGTAGAAGTGTTAAAATGAAAATACATTATTAATTAAAATTATAAGACTAAAATGAGTTAGTATGAACGTGTTACTTTGAAAGACTGTAGAGCTTAAAAGAAAGAGACAAATTAAATTGACTGATAATCTTAAGGAAGGGGATAGCTATGAGTGTTCCTTTAATGAGCGTTATAAGTGCATAAGTATTGATAATATAAGAATAGAACAAGGAATGGAAGATATGGAAATGTACCAATTTGATATATGGAATCTGTCTTTCAGAAAACACACAGTAATGATCATTAAAAATAATAAAATTAATTGTAAATATATGGTCATAATATTATTTCATTTTTGCTTTTTTGTAGATCTGCATGAGAAAAATGATCTCTCACAAGTGTTATTGATTTATAAAGCGCAGGGATTGCTATTTACAAATAATATGTATCCTAGAGATTTTTGATGGGATTAATATGACATCTATAAGTGGAGATCTGTTTAGTAATAATCTACTTGTGCATTCATTTAGTATTAGCTGACTAAGTTATTTAACTTCCCTTTCTAATCTTTTCAATTGAAATTTTTGTGCTTTGAGGTGAGAAAATAGTGTGTTAGAGATTACTGTAAAAGTAGTTACATATATACTAAAATATTTTGTCTGAAGGTAGATGATCATCATGATAATAACTTGCCACAGTTTGTTACCTTCTCCCAATATGGCAACTCATCTTCTAAAATTTTATTACTTTTTTTTTTCCATTTCAGATTGATTGTCTTTTAGTAATTATATATATATTTGGTTAATTCATACCTTTGTTTCTGGGTAACAAACAAAACTTTTCCAAATCATTATTTATTGATATATATTTTAAATTAAAAGCGTAGTTAAAACTTAATTATTCTAATGACTAAACTAGTTCCCCAATTTACTATTGTAAGTGTTTGTAACAAATTTTTAAGAATTGATTTGTGTTGAGCACAAATTCAGTTATTCTGTCTTATAGTAACTTTCTCTGTAAATTAATAAATGACCACTCTTGAATACTAGATGAGTTGTTTTTTTTTAAGAAAATTATTCATATTTGCTTTGTGTTGCATTTATTTCCAAAACCTAATTTTAGATTATAATGTAGTAACGGTTTTACAAATGAATTGTGTCTTTATACCAAATACCAAGAAGTACGTTAAATGTAGTTTTGTATGGTTCAGAAACATGGATTGTAGGAAAAAGCTTTAATGTAATTTGAAGGAAAATAAAATGGTAAATTTGATGGCTAAGATTTGAAATAAAACAAAAATGGAGATTTATTGAAGAAATCAATATGTGGACTAAGATTGGACATAATCTCATAAGATTAGTGTGCAGAGTAAAAGGGACTTTAAAGAAAAGGAAGTTGGATGATCTGGGGTAATTGAATGGGATTTATTGATAATATATGTAGTAGATTTTTCTGTAATATATATATGTTAATGTTTTTAGTTGTTTTTAATAAAGAAGCCAACACATTCCCTGAAAGCACGTCGCAAGTTTTCATATTTATTGCTTTTCTTTTAACACATTCATAAAATGAGTGAAAACTTAGAAGGACATTTTTATAAAGTTATTTTTCAATATTTTGATTAAAACTCAATTTTCAGATTTAAACAAGCTTTGTTCTAATTTGAAATGGCATCATTTCAGTTTTTTTCCATCTTTTTAAAAGATTTAAAAGTTAAGAAATGGCACCATGAAATGGAATAGTTTTCGCTGTTATTAAAAGATTCTAATTTTAAAACATTGTTTTAAAATAAACTGCTATTCTTCTACTCCCGAAATAATATAGTTGATACGCCTACCTAGAAGTATCACCATATCACATTGCAAACATTTAAGATTTTTGTTGTTGTTGTAAACAGTTTCATAATTACAATATATATATAATTAGACGGGTGTTCCTAGTTTGAAAAGTTAAAAAATTGTAGTGATTAGTTATTTAAGAAAAAGAATTAGCTGATTGGAAATATTAAGCCTAGTAGGGTTTACATTTGATCATCTAATAAAGAAATGCCCCCCCCCCCCCATCTCCGCTAGCAATGTTATTACAAAATAAAAAAATGTTAACTTGAAAAAAAATTCACTGTTGCAAAAATTGAAAAAAAAAAAAAACACTTTAAAACATATGAGATATTAAAACATTTTTTTGTGTGTATTTTTTAATAAAGAAAACTATTAACATACACAAAATTAATAAAGATATGCATTGATGGTTTCTTTTGAAAAAACTCCTGTTATTGGAAATTTTAATTTTTAAAATTTTTTATTCACTATTTTGTAAAATTAAATGTTTCCGTATTTAACTAACGAAATTATTTTTAATAAATAGATAAAAATTCTCATACTTTTACATGGTTTTAATTCAAATGAAGTATTATAATCACTAACTGCCATTTCAGTTCAAAAATACTTCTGCGATTTTAAGTCGTTGAAGTGTAGAGTGGAGTTGTTCTTAAAAATAATGAATTTTTAATATAATGAAATTACTACATTTAAAAGATGATGCCTATGAATACTTGTAAACATTTATAATAATTTTTGGTGTTAATTAATTTCTAGCAATTGCTAATTAATCATTTTGAAAAGTAGTTAATTTCTTTATCAAATATTTTTGTTGATATTGATTTCTTTCAATGCAATAGAATATACTTTTTTTTTTAAAAAAAAAAAAATAATGATAAAAAAATTGAGAACATCTAATCATTTCTGTAGTGTATAATGTATAAAGAATGGTTAAAATAAGCTATCATTTCATTTCCCTGATACATATACTGATTTATCTTTGGTTAATATTAACTGAAAGTAGAAGAATAGTTCAAGCGTTGGTGGTGGCCTAACGGTTAGCATAGCTGCCTTCCAAGCAGCTGGCCTAGGTTCGCTTTCCGGTCAACGCTTTGACATATATATAAAGTAGAACAATAATAGTGAAAGCCAACTTCCAAAAGAAAGAAGTTTAATGGTTAAAAGTTTTTGGAAGGGTCAGGTCACTGATTGAAAAAAAAAAATGCATTGTGTCGAATGTGGTTTGAGATTTAATTTTCTATCTTCTATTTTTGGTAATTCGAAATCTAACAACTGATGATTTAAAAAACGATATGAGTAATGCTTTCTGTGTCTATATCGTCATTATTTTGGCTCCAACATTAGATTGAGAGTGTTTAGAGAAAGAAAACTTATTTCTTGTTGGATGATATAAGTCTGGTCAAAAAATTTTTTTATTTTATTTTTTGCATGTGATAATAAAAACAATAAACTTTTGGCCAATTATTAATGAAAATAGTAATATATGCTCTCTGAATTTAAATGATCTGGTGAAAAAATTCATTTTATTTCCATTATTGATCAATTTAGTCAAATTTCATGAAATATTATTAATTTTATTGATTCTTTAAATGTTTGTTTCAAATTATAAAAAGCATAAAAGATAGAATTAATTAATGAAAAAATCAATCAAATCTTAAAATCATTTCTTGAGAGAATAATAAACAATGTCAGATAAACAAAGCTGACAGATATACTTCAGTTAGATAGAATTTTCAAATTTTTATTTATTTTTTAATAGATAGGATTAAATTATACTTCAATGCAAACTTCCTATTAAAACTGTCAGCTCTCTTCTTTATTCTTCATGAAGAACAAAAAACAGAATTGGTAAATTATATTCACAAAGCTGATCTTTAAATCTTTAATACCTTTGCAAAAAAGACACTCATATAATATACATTATTTTATTAATTACCTATCCTTCTATCTCTGTACTGCTCTTCGGATGCTCAATTTTTCCATTAACTTATATCATTCATCCACTATAATCCATATCAACATATTCTTCATAAGTCTCTGCTTTTGTCCAATTTTTAATTTATGCTATATATATATTTGTCTGTACCTTTACATTTTTGCAACATCTTTTACAATTCATTTTTGTATCTAATTCATGAATCATGTTGCAATAAAATAGCAAGAGTCTCACAACTAAACAAGATGAAGGCAATATCAAAATATCATCAATTTTTAGGTGACTTATCTCCAGATCCATTTCATTGAGTTTCTGGCTTTGTTTTTAATATTAAATATTATCCTCTTTTTTTTTTTTTTTTTATAATAAAAAATAAAAATAAAAAAAAAAAAAGTTAACTCGGGTGTTTGAATGCTATTTTATCCATGTGAAAAAAAAAAAAAAAACTGTCCAAAATAAACTATTTACAACTTTGTGTGTTCACATCTTAGTATTAATAACTTCTATCATTATTCTTCATGAATTTTCATTTTTCCAAGGTAAAGCCTAATGAAAAACATTCCGACATAATAGCATAGAAATATATACAGATATTTGGTGATGGATATAATAAAATTGAGGATAATTGTGTGAAATATAAAACTCTATTGGTAAATTCAATAATAAATATCAAATATCAAAGATAACACTATTATAATAAATCACTAATAATCTAAATAGAATCATAATAATCCATCTCTGACATTGGTTTTGTGAATTTGTTTTAATTATCAGCCTTTACATAAATAGAAACATGTTATTTCTGAGGATATGATAATTTAATGTGCATTTGTGATTAAAGTGTATATTTTATATATATCTAAATTCCATAAATAGGTATACTTATTTTATTACAAAGTAATAGTTTAAGATTAATAGAAAAAAAAAACAACACATGGATGTACAAATAAATAGTGGATTGGAAAAATATAGCAGCAACAACAAAACCTCCCAAAGAATTAAACTTAAAAAAAAAAAGAGAGAGAGACAATTCTTCCTGGGGAAAAAAGAAAATTAATAAAATGCAAATTAAAATGATCATATAATATGTAGAGATAAAAATAATATGAAACAGTATTTAATTTATATAAACCAGTAATTTTAAGGAGTTAAAAAAGAAAAGGTCTATTTAATTACAGGACTATCTTCTGTCAAATGACATTACTTCTTTCAACAACAGTGAAGAATTTTGGTATTTTTAAATCCTTATACTATAGACTAAAAATGTGGTTTAAATAAAAAAAATAGATGAAGAAATGAGCTCCATGAAAATTGTCAAATTGGAAATTAATGAATAAATGAAGCAACAACTAAATCCTTCAAATGTCTGTATTTAAAAAATTGAGTGTCAGCAAGACAAATTTTTAACCATTTAAAAACTTGTTTTCTTGGAGACTTTGCACATGATTTGATATAAATTGTAAACTTTTGTCTAAAATTATTGGCTGTAATAGTATTGTAACTGTAAACTCAAACGATCTGCTGTTAATTAATTTTTGTATGGATTGACAATTATGAATAGGCAGAAAAATGGCTATAAAGAAACTTTGATGCTTTCATGCTCCAAAACTTCTTCTGGATTACATATTAAACGTTCATATTACAAAAGCACTTACAAATACTGATTGTTAGAAATATTATAGAATAATGTTAAGATTAAAATGCATGAAATTAAATGTCCATTCTTTAGAAGCATATACTATGGAAGCCAAATTTGGATTTTCAAAATTGTCACATTACTGAACCATGGAATTCTCTGAGATGTGTTCATAGATGATCTATTATTTTGAGAAATGAGAAACATAAGCTTAATAATTAGTCAAATAAAAAATAGAATCATAGATCACATGACCCCATTCTCTTAAGCTTGTAAGATATAAACAATGAGCATTGCCAATTAATTGCTCAACAAGCTTTGCGATAAATGCTTAGCCAGAGAAAGCATTTAAAATATCTCTATCAGGAACCCTCCCCCCAAACCTCTGATCATAGTTTCATGCTTTGGCAGCTTCAAACTCAGAGAGGTGCTAGGGTAGCTTCAAACACTAGATCTAAAAATACCAACCCAAAGCCAGCATTTATCTAAAAGTTATCTATTGAGTGGAAAATCTGAAATTTTCACACACCTACATGTCTTCAAACCCAGCTATCCAACTCAAATAGCTATATGGGGCTGAGAGATCTTTAGCCAAACCATATATTAGTAGTCTTAGCAATAAAACATTGCATTAGACTTAAAGCAGAGACTATAAATAGTCAAATAAAAAAATAGAATCATAGATCACATGACCCCATTCTCTTAAGCTTGTAAGATATAAACAATGAGCATTGCCAATTGCTCAACAAGCTTTGTGATAAATGCTTAGCCAGAGAAAGCATTTAAAATATCTCTGTCAGGAACCCCCCCCCCCAACCTCTGACCATGGTTTCGTGCTTTGGCACTCCTCAGAGAGGCGCTAGGATAGCTTCAGACACTAGATCTAAAAATACCAACCCAAAGCCAGCATTTATCTAAAAGTTATCTATTGAGTGGAAAATCTGAAATTTTCAGACACCTACATGTCTTCAAACCCAGCTATCCAACTCTAATAGCTATATGGGGCTGAGAGATCTTCAGCCAAACCATATATTAGTGGTCTTAGCAATATAACATCACATAAGACTTAAAGCAGAGACTATAAATAGTCAAATAAAAAATAGTCATAGATCACATGACCCCACTCTCTTAAGCTTGTAAGATATAAACAATGAGCATTTCCAATTATTCAAAAAGCTTTGTGATAAATGCATTGTTTATATCTTACAAGCTTAAGAGAATTGGTTCATGTGATCTCTGACTCTTTTTTATTTTGACTATTTATAGTCTCTGCTGTAAGTTTTATGAGATGTTATATTACTAAGACTACTAATATGTAGTTTCGCTGAAGATCTCTCAGCTCCATATAGCTATTTTAGTTGGATAACTGGATTTGAAGACATGTAGATGTTGAAAATTTCAGATTTTCCACTCAGTAGATAACTTTTAGATAAATGCTGGTTTTAGATTGGTATTTTTACATCTAGTGTCTGAAGCTATCCTAGCACCTCTGAGAGAGTGCCAAAGCACAAAACCATGGTCAGAAGTTGGGGGGAGGTTCCTGGCAGATATTTTAAACGCTTTCTCTGACTAAGCATTTATCACAAAGTTTGTTGAGCAATTGGCAATGCTCATTGTTTATAAGCTCAATAATATTTAAATCAGGTAATTGATAAGATAATAGGAGATATATCATCTGTCATGGTTTTTGTGCTAGTATTTAATTGTATGAATTTTATTAAATTGGAACATTATTATTTTGGAAGATGATTATTGTTCAGTAATAATGTTTGCACTATTGGCCAAAAGCTGGATTAATAAATATTCAAATTATTTAGAGTTGGGAGACTTTTGTTAATCAACAGACACATTTTCTAGAAAACAAAAAGGGTAAAAACTGACATGTTTATTTATGTGATACATTTTCAGTCATTCATTGTCCAAATTTTGGGGTATGATACCACCACTGCTGTTATATCACTCTTTTATTGTAAAGCTCATAATAGATAATTTTGGTAGATATTGGTTTTTTCAGATGTATTTTGACCTTTGTATTGATTATACTATAGATCTATGTTTTTGATCTACATTTTGTTACAATATCCACTGCTCTCATAAGAATTGTTTTTTTTGACCACAGTTTCGATATGAATTGTTTTTCATGTTTAGGGGCTGCAGTCATCATTCTTGAGATTAATGATCTTAGCTTATTCAACAGCTTAATTTTGAATACTGACAACAAAACTTTGACTTGTTTTAAAATCATACCTGTTGTTTCCTGTCATAGGGTTATGAAAGTGATACCATTTCCTGTCAGATATTCATTTCCATCTCCACAAAATTTTATTTGAAATGACAAAATATTATATTGATATTGTAACAAATACATAAAATATACAAGTTACATAAAAGTATTTAAATATTGTATAAACAATAATAAGGGCTATTTAAATGTAAATCAATTAAATAGTCATTACAATAGTAATTAGAGAGGGAAATCATTTTGAAATAGAGAACAAAAGACTGGTTTAAAATTAAATAAAGTAAAAAAAATTCCGGTCAAATTATTCTAGTCTAATTTAAAATAAAAGAAAAATAGAAGAAAAACCAGTAATGTTGAATAAAAGTATAGTGATAACTTAAGAGTTTTAATTAGATTTTCCATTGAAAGAAAATCTAATAAAAATAATGGCTGCCCAATAAAGTTAGTAAAAATTGTTTTTTTTCTCTTTAAAACTATAAAATAAAATTAAAAAAAAAAAAGAATGATTTAAAAAGAATTAATTTTAAAAGGAAAGAAAATGTAGAATAATTTTGTAAATTATCTGGTCTTGCGTTGTTAGCCGAGAGGTATCGCAGCTGCCATTCAAGCAAGTAGTTGGTTGCAGATGGGTGTGGGTTCGCGTCCCGGCAGATGCTACGACATATGGAAAAAAAAAAAGAAGAGATTAAATTGTTTTACTGAAAATCAATAAATCAACAAACTGATTAGATAAGCAATGTAATTTAAAAAGAAGGCTAATTAATTTAAAAAAGGAAAAAAAAACTTGGAAAAACTGATTAGCACGGTTGATGCTCAAAAACAATAGTTGGTCAAAGGTATAAAGATTAATAAATTTTTATTAGTGTTTGTTTTTCTGCTGTTGTTGGTTTTGCTTTGCTAATATTACCTGCTGATTTTTGTGGTCTCTGCAATCTTGGATTTCTAGCTTTGTGACTCAAACAATGTATAGGAATTTGTGTATACCTTACCACCACTATGCCCTGCTAGATTCACAAAAGAGGTGTTTATTCGATCTTATACCATGCAGTTTCTATAAATTATAGATAATCTGAGATGTGACTAAAACCCTGACCTGCCATTGCTGAGGCATTGCCCATCCTAGGTTCCTGGACACTTAGATAAAGGTATGTGCTATCCCACAAAGAAACTATAAGCTGCTAAGAAAACCAGAAGCCAACATAAGAACACTGTTCATGAACTCACACCCTACAAATTATTAAGATAATAAAGATCTTTTAGAGACTCTAAATACTGTCAAAAAGAAGAAAGAGGTGATCATTTCAAGAAAAGCTCTAACCAAAACTTACGATTAAATGTAAGCAAAAGTCAAAGTCTAGACTTGAACTGAAATACAAGGAGTAAGATTTATATTTTCCTTATGAAACTTTGTTAACATCAAAAATATATATATATAAACTATTATTTAATATTTAAGACTAAATTAATTCTATTTAAAATAACTTTGTAAATAATTAAAGTTTTATTATATTTTTATTTTAGAATTTGCCATTGTAATATATAAATAAATATGTTGAATTGCTAATTTGGCCTGAAATCTCTTTTCTCTGAATCTCTCACTATATGAAATTTTGTTAATTATATAGTCTTGTTTTAAATATTTAATATCTGGTCACTAATGAGGTGAATTATGTTTAATTGAGCTAGCTGAGGAATCAATTGCACTAGAAGCATTCAAAATTTTTTCTTATGCATTTTCCAGTTAATTCTTTGGATGGCACATGGGTTCAATACCCAGGTGTAACAGTATTAAAAGATGACTGCAGTCTGTATATTTATAGACAGTACCCTGTCTGACCAATAGTGTGGTTATTATGTAAAGTATTGGCTGTATTTTCCCCTCTGCTTGTATAATGGTATGTATATAATTTAGCTGGTCTACATTATATATAATAATAAATTTAAAAATGTAAAAATCATAATTTGTTATAATATATATTTGCATTCTTGCGTTATATGTTTTCAAAAATATAGTGCTAATGTGATAAGAGTTCTATTATTTTGTCCAGTTTCTGATATATGAGATATCTTGAAAAAATTTCAAACTTTTTATATAAAATTTTGTTTTATTGATTTAGAAACTAATTGAATTTTTTTCCAGCAATGATTTTTCTTCCATTACTTCTGTTTCTTTTTTGACTTTTGAGAGCTTAGAAAAAATTGCAGTTCCAATAGACATTTTTAAAAATCTTCATATGATTCAAATTTTTACTAGTTACAATTCACCTATTTCCGATTCTTTTCTGCCCATTAATACTTGTATTTGTCTCATTGACATATTTGTTGAAGCATCCTTATCTTAACAAACTAAAAAAATCTAAGCCAATGTTCCTGAAAATCAGACATTTTGAAAATGAAAAAAAAATTCCAATTTCACCATATATGAATTTATTCAAATAAATGTAGAGTAATGTTAAAGCAAAATATAGATTATTCAAATGCTGTATTAAATTTGTCATTAAATAGAGAAAGGTTTTAACCTTTATCTTATATGCACCTTTAAAGTTTATAATAGTCAAATGATGTAGTTTTTTAATTATAGAGGGACCTCTCAAATCTCAACACAAGATAGTGAGTTTATAAAGATAAGAATGGCCGTCTTATTTAATCTAAATTTCCATTTATGTAGGCCATTCTGATACATCTTGATTTGAGAGTGTGAAACTGTTACTCCCTTCACTTTTTAAGTCCACTATTTCCTTCATATATCAAATTACATGAAATCTTGTGGTTTATATCAAGTTAATATTATGATCTTTGCTAATGGAAATATAGAAACTGATGTAGCTTTCTGATTATTTATTAAGTGCATAGAAAGTATGTAATTAAATAGAGAAAGGCTTTAACCTTTTTCATATGCACCTTCAACATTTATAATAGTCAACCAATGTAGTTTTTTGACTATAGAGGGATTTTTCACACATCAGTTTCTATATTTCCATTAGAAAAGATCATAATATTAATTTGCTGAAAACCACAGGATTTCATGTGAGTTAATTAATATGTGAAGGGAATAATGGATTTAAAAAAAGAGAATGAGAGTAACAGCTTCACACTCAAATTAAGATGCTTCAGTTGGCCTATATAAGTGGGAATTTAAATTAAATATAAGTTGACTGTTCATATCTTTATAACATCACTATCATGTTGAGTTTTGGGAGGTCTCACTGTAATCAGAAAACTAGATCTTTTGTCTATTTTAAATGTTAAATGCACATATGACACAGGTTAAGGCTTTTCTCTATTTAGTTACATACTTTCTATGCACTCTATACATAATCAGAATGTTAAAGTTATTATGAAATGTTGTTTGTTTTTGATACATTGTGATATTTATGTTCTATGTTAAAAGTTTGAATTATTTGAGCAAATCTCAGTTTGGTCGCCCTCTAGTGGCAGCTTTTAGGCAAGTTCACCCTTGCATGGTAGCTACTTTGACTGTGACTTAGATGCTTCAATACCACTTATTGAGGAGAAATAACCACACAGGAAACATTGTAAGTATCTTCTCTTTATTATTTATAAAAAAACAAAACATTTAAATCCATATATAATTGTTAATTATCACTAAGTTAAACAACCACCATCAAAACAAACATGGCTCCCAAAAAAAAAACTGTCACCTCAGCAAATTCAGTCATAGCCTCTCAAAGGAAAGAGGGACTACTTTTAAAAAGTGAAAACAACTCAAAAATCCCTAAATTCAAATTTCAGGACAAACCAAAAGAAATAACTCTTCCTTTGACCGAAAAAAGGAAAAACCCTTCAAGGAAAAAATCTACTGAGAAAACAAATAGAAAATGTGAACTAGAAACAGATTTTGAGGAGCCTGAAAACAATCTTTCAGATCAGCCCCAAACTTCCGACGACAATGATTTTATAGAGAATTTTTCTACCTTTAATCCAAAAAAAAAAATTAGATCCCCAGAGTCAAAAACAAAAAAGTTATGCCCCCAAAACTGAACAGGAATCTCGAAAATATAATACTTATAACGTAAACATCAACCGCAAATTTGCCGTTGGCGATGAACTCACATATCCAAAATTAGATGAAGCATTGCGTCATGACCCCGCACAGTCGAAGGAAAAAAGCTATATAAATACCATAGAAAATTTCAACAGCTATAATCTTGTCCCAAAACTAGACTTCCAACTTGAAAAACGAAAAAGTTATAGTCAAAAAACCAAACCGGAAGCTAGACACGTTCACACTCACAACACGGAAAAATACGTAAATTCATACTCTAAGTTCACAGAGACACAGTTGAGTGATTCCGTAGAGTCGGAAACAGAAGGTTATACTGATTTGACAGAGAATTCCACCTGCAATAATACCCGACAAAAATCAGACTCCCAGCACGAAAAACAAAAAAGCTGCAAATCTAAAACTAAACCGGAAGCCACACTAAATCGCCCTCATAATGCAAAAAACGACTTAAACTGTAACTCTAGCGATTTATTTACGCATTCCAACTTAGGGGGGACACAACTAAATCATCCGGCACAGTCGAATACACCATTTTATACCAATTCTCCAGTTAATTTAACTACACATAAAGCCAGCTTGAACTCCCCTTTTCAACCTCAAAAACAAACAAGTAGAAATTTAAAAACAAAGCTGAAAACTGCACTAACACTAAATAAAGATAAAAACGACCCAACCAATACTAATAGCAATGGAAAATCAAACTTCAATCAAATTAAAACAAACGCTCCAATCCAAAAGACATCACCTACTAACACCAACTTCCCAGGAAAATTAACAAGCAGCAACACCACAAATAAACCAAACTCCCAGAAACCAAAACAAACAACACAAAACGAAAACAGTGAAGAGAATGATACAACATTGGACAACAACAATGATCCTTTTCCAAAACTTCAATGCAGTTCCAAATTCACAACCCAAGACACCAACAACCCCCAGAACCAGCACAGCAAAACAATGCTAACAACTCAGGACATTACCATGCCATATCCCCACATCTCCATCCACAATTCTCATATGCTAATAGCCTTAGGATAACCACTAGGCAATCAACCCAAGCCAAAACTCAAGCAATCCACACACAAACTACAGAAGACCCATACAATAAATTTATCCAATTAAGAGACGGGGAACAAGAACAAAATGAACATGCTGACCTGCAACAACCAGTTAACATAGACAACCATTCTTCAGTAACAGAACGCTTTAATAGAACCATACCAAATCTTCTCTTTCGCTCCTTCACAGAGTACACCAATGATTGTACAAGTATCCTAACAACAACAGATATCAACTGCTCTTTATACAAATTCCCAATACTCTCACTCTATGATCTACTCACTGATCACAAGTTCTGGTCACCAGTTTATAAAATACTGTTCCACACAAATAAAAGGTATATTGCAATTCAATTCAAAGACCTAGCAGGAAAGCAACTCTTTGAAACTAAATTCAAACAGTTAGATAACAAATACCTGGTCCACATTAACATGAACAAACCACAGATTCTTCAGGGCAGAGTGAGTAACTGTACTGTCAACTTTGAAGAGTCCCACTTACAACAGGCACTTGCCAACTATGGTACAGTTGAAGGCTTTAAATACATCCAAGAATCAAGAGCGGAAACAATGGTATTTACCAACACTGCAGTCTTCCGTCTAGTCCTCAAGACAGGAATCCAGCCACTTACACTACCAGCAACAGTCAGCAACAACAAGGCTACAATCCTTATCAGCTTCCGGGATATACCCCCATTGTGCTTCAATTGTCGGAACAGAGGACACATAATGAAGGAGTGTCCCCTCAATACAAGCGATATAAGCAGTCAGGCATATCCAAAAAATCACAACAGCACCATCGAAGACCCCACTGATTCTACACATCCAATTAAAACCTACCCAAAACCACAAACAGAAACAAAAAACACACATCAGTCCATACCCGCTCCAATGGGAACAAACCATAGCCACACAAGCATCCCGGATACTGGAAAATCCCTAATCCACCACAGAATGGCAGAGGACTCAAAGCTCACTAGATCGCGGTCATCATCAGAAACCATGATCGAATCAGAAGATGAGGGACCCACCAAAACATCTAAAAAACACTCCAAACCACGCAACCGCAAAAGATCAAGACAAAATAATTCTAGCTCACAAGAAAAATCAACTGATGACTCCAGTACCTCAGACCCAGCCAAAGTGGACCTCAGAACAAAAACTACCAGATTACAGGAATCACGTAAACCATCAGACAAAAAACGACGAGAAATTCAATCAAGGGAAGATGAGACTCTACCAAAATTCAGACCATTTGTAAACTCTATGCTGACAACCACCAAAAATGAGACTCTACCAAAAGTCAGACCACCTGAAGACCCTATGCTGACAACCACAGAAGAAGATACTCTACCAATTTTCAGATCAACTGAAGACCCCATGTCGACAACCACAGAAAATGAAATATTCCTTATCTCATTTCCTGAGTCAGAGAACAGCCCCTCAGAAAAACCCCTACCAGAAGACGCCGTCCCAAAAGATACCTTCACTTAAAAAAAAAAAAACTCACCACACCATGACTATTACAATCACAGCAGTAAATATCAGAGGCTTAAACTCCAAAGAAAGAGTTGAAGCACTTCACAGATGGTTCATTAAACATCAACCAGATATCCTCTGTCTCTCCGAAACAAAACTACACACACAGTCTGGCCCACACATCATGAAACTAAACTCACTGGGCTACTTTCACTACTCCATAGCCCAAACACCAGGATCCGGAGTGGCCATACTAATTAACAAATTATCTCCCATAACCTTCTTCAAAATACTATACATAGACAACCACTGTCTCATAGCCATCCTTCAGTACAATTGTACCATCAACTTATGCAACATATACATGACAAAGGCTCCTGACAACATCCGCAGAATTATTCACACAATAAATGCGACACTTCGAACCAACCCATTTCCTTCCATCCTGATAGGAGACTTCAACCATTCCTATGAAACCTTCCAGTCTAACTACCTCCCATTAATCAATCTAAAGCTAATGAGTGCACGAAACCTGCTCCCTGAGACAGCATTTTCATTCTACACAACTAAATATAAGTCCCTCATCGACTTAACCTTTTTTTCACCAAACTTACTGCCTACCACTCAAGCCAGACTCTGGCCAGTGGTTTTTTCAGACCACCTAATACAAGAGATAAAACTTCAGGTTTCCTCAAGCTCCCCAGACCCAAACAACTACCAAAGAACAATAAGACTCATAACCAGGGAAACTACACCAGCCTGCCTGTTCTCAGAAGCCTACATACAATTCCATCAAACAAACATACTCTCCAGGCCAATCACAGAGGCATGGCCTCTATTCACAAAAACACTACAGAAACTAATAACCACCTACTCTTTCCGAAGACCAGGACCCCTGAAACTTTTAAACAGCTTAGACAACATTGCAGATACCCTCAAGCACCTAACACTGGAAGGACAAAACATAGAAACAATCTTACAACTAAAGACTAAATATAGGACCACCCAAAAGATTCTAGCAGAACACATAGCAACAAAAAGAGCCCGGAGCTACCTGGTACATCAACACTGCTGGACCAGAGGATACATCAGATGGGCCTTAGGATTAGGAAAGAATAGAAAAGGCCCAAGCGACATCACCATTGATGGTAAACAATACATTGGCCCTGCAATGCTAGGTAAACTCCAAGAACATTTCAAAAAAAAGTTTCAAAACCAAATCACACCCAGTGACAGAAGAACTTTCAAAATAAATCCAGGCAGCACTCATGACATTACTCATGCTACAATCCAAAAAAAATTAAATGCGATACCAGACAAAATACATCCTGGACTACATGGCATCCCGAAGTTCATTCTACTCCACCTGAGCAAATATACCATCCCAATCATCAAGAAAATGATTGACCTACTCAGCAGTGGAACTTGCCAACTTGAATTTCTATACCCGATCGCAATGGTGCCACTACTTAAAAAGAGTGATGCCGCAACTGAACTGCAAAACCTAAGGCCTATCTCAATGATCCCACTCATGATCAAGATAATTGAGTCTATAATCAAAGACAAAATGCAAGACAATGTCCTCAAGTACATCTCAAAATACCAGTTTGCTAAGAAGGGTGCAGCCACATCAGATGCAATAAGCCGCTTCCGTCTAGTAATAGACCAAGTGCGCACAAAAAGAAGGTCCAAGCCAGTTGCCATTCAACTCGACATCGCAGGGGCATTCGACTCGGTACGCATTGATATGCTAATTAAAACACTTGAACAATACCAAGTACCTCAACCTCTTCTACAAATCATAGAGAACCTTTTAAACAACCGGGAAATTTTCCTCACGCTAGATGGACGCATAGCTCCGGGATTCAAACCAAGTTTATCCATCCCACAGGGATCCCCATTAAGCACGCTGTTATTCACAGCTTACATAAACCCTCTCCTACTCCAAATAGAAAACACACTTCCAGGCATCCAAGTAGATTACATCAATGAAAATATAAAACACATTTCCTACATGGACGATGTTGTCGTCTTTCTTCCCTCCATCGACCACCTTAACAATCTAGTAGAAATTCTTGACAGTTACGCAACAATGCACGGCCTCACATTCAACAGCGAGAAGTCAGCAATATGGTCATTACTCACAGGAAAACAAATTCCAGCCATGTTCAATGCCCAACCACAGAAGTTCTTGGGATTCCCTATAGCAAAGTCCTACTCACTCATGAGACAGGAAATCCAAAACTCACTGCTGGAAAAAACACAAACCACAATAGCATCAATATCAAAAATTTACTTGTCCCTCTTTGGAAAGGTCGCATTACTAAATGCCATCCTGCTTCCCAAAATAACATACTACCTTACTGGATTCAACCCCACCAAAGGATTCATAAACAAAATAAACTCGGCATGCACCAAACTTTGCTGGGGAGGAAAAGTCGCAGCCATCAGTATCAAGACAATGCATAACCCCAGGAGAGAGACCATGGTCTCTCCTGGGGTTATCCATTGAAACAGTCAACCTACAAAGAACACACAATGTGCTTCACAAACTTTTTAAGGACAATGATGCCATTGAATGCCCACTACCTGTCGAGCCCACAGATAGGCCACCACCCTCTAAACAAAACAACTGGCTTCGACAATCAGTGACTCTAATCCTGAACCATCTTTCAGCCAATGCAAGCCTATTCACAAGAAAACTCACATATTGGGAGATCTTCAATATTACACACCGCAAGAGTTCCACTATCTCTGCCTACCTCCATATTTCCAACCAAAGACTCATCAAGCTAACGAAACACTGGCACCTTCCCCCAAAGTATGTTGACTTCCTCATTAAAGTAAATCTGGAAGCCCTTCCCACAAATGCCTTTCTCTACTATAAGAGAGGCTTCAAAAATCTAGCAAGCACATGCGCACTCTGCCAGAGAGAAGATGAAACCACCAACCACACGCTAACAGACTGCCCAATTCTACAAAAGCTCCAATCAGCAATACGGAACCGATTCAAGAACCAAACCCACAATTCTTTGTCTCTGACCAATGTGATAGAACAAGGAACTTATGCACATCTTAGACTGGCAACATTTGTGAACTTTACAATCTGGTCACTTCGATGTAAGCTGGTCATAAGCAAGTCTGAATACCCGAACATTGAGACAGCCTTCTATCATATGCTGAATAAAATTCGCAAAACAGACTTTTCCACAGCCTACCTTAACATTGCAGAAAACACATGGGCCCTAGTTGATCTACCCAGTGAAGAAGTACTCTAAGATTACGCCTGAACACAACACCACAGAACTTTATAATACATGCATATAAATCATTGTAATAATATGTATAATCCATAGTAACAATATGTAAAACCAATGTAACCATTGTATAATTCCTCAATAAAGTTTGAAAAAAAATAAATAAATCTCAGTTTAAGTTTTCTGGGTTCAGGATAATTGTTATCTAGGTCTTAGAACTGAGTATCTCCTACACAAGTAAATTATTTAATCAGTTAGATTATTTTCAAATGTGTGTGTGTATTTTTTTTAAATAGACATAAGATTTATTGATGTAGTATTTTTCAGTTGCATTGGAAGTCATGTGAAATTGATTCTCATATTTTGTCTAGTGCCATCATTACTTATTAAAATTGTTATTGTTTTATTTTGAAATCTTTTTTTTTTCCTTTTTTGGGAGGCTTATTTGTTTTATTACCAGATTTAAGGCTCTTTTATTTGTATATTACTCCCCAATCCTTATTATCTATTTTGTTTATATCATTTTTTAACAAATTCACAATTGCTTCTAAATCTCTAATATTTCTGCATTATTTATCTATTCATTTAAATTTATCTGTTTTTTATACATTATTTTATGGACATTTTCTTGGATTAATCTGATACCCTAAAATATCTATTTCATTATGAGATTTAATGGTTTTCAAGCTGTGTGGCAGAATATCTTTGCTGCTATTGATATGATTTTTTCAGATAAGAAATCGAGATACTCTTTTATCCATATTGGATGGCTGATTTGATCGGCCATGAACAATCTAACTTAAAAATTTATAATCTTATTTGAAATTTCTAGAAGTGGAAGAAGGGGAAACTAGCACCACTTTGGACTTTGAATCTTGGGTCGTGGTTGTAACAGACTCATATAGTGTATCACATCTTTTTAAATATTGTTTCTATATGATAAAACAAAACTAAAATGTATTGTTAAATCTGTTCATAATTGTAATATTTCCATTTTAGCCATTTCAACTTTCTTCCATAATGTCTTTTATATTCTTTATGTTTTAATTAATTTTTTTTTTTTTTAAATTTTTTTTAAAACAACTTTTGTTAGATATTATATGTATGTTAGTTCTTAAGACTTCCTAATTATTACTAGAGTGATATTTGTTCATTCATTGTCTATCGTTTTTATTTCTGTGTAAAAATCTTCACTTTTGATTACTTTAGTCATTCTGGTTTGCCTATTACTATTACTTAATATTTTATTGCTTTTATACTAAGTGCTATATTTCATTTTCTATTCAGTGAATAATTGCTTGATGTTTGCACTTGCAACTTTATTTTTCAATTATTTTCTGTTTCTTTACATTGCAAAACAGTATTTTTATTTTGCTTTTTCAAATTTTTAGTTTCGTATATAACATAATTCTGCTCTCTATTGAAAGACTTATAGTATGACTTGCAGAAAGATAATTTTAGTATTAAGTCTGCCAGAAGAACTGCTCTTTACATATTAATTAATATGGCAATCAGTATAATATGAAGATTGTTTTTTAGAGGGCAAAGATAGGCATAGTATTTAAAATGAAGAGTAATATTAAAATTTATTTTAATTAAAATTAATTCGTGTTTATGGAAAAGTAATTGGGGAATTTTAGTTTTGATAGCATTTAGGGAAACTTCAGTTGTGTTATTTATGCTAATATGAACACTGCCATAATTGAAATCTCTGTCAAAATGAGTAGTGTTACCAGTGTTTTAAGATAAGTTATTGTTACTAAAGTTTTTGTAATGAAATATCCTTACACCATTTTAAGAATTTCTAACACTATGCTAACAAAAAAAAAAAAAAATTGAAAAATTCTTTTCTATGGTTTTGAAAAATATTTTAAGCTTTGTTTGTCATTTTCTTTTTCTTGTAAAAGAAGATGGCTTTTTTTAATCATATATAATAGCATGTGAAAAGAATTTGTATGCACTAATTAATTTAATGGTTTTTTCTTATTCTTTTTTTTTTTTTGCTTTTTACGATTTCTATATTTTTCAGTTAATTCCAGCAACATTTTTTATTATAATGAAAGCAGGTATTTAAGAAATCAGTGGAGTGTATAGTAATGAAATTAGTAATAATTAGCAATCATTCAGGAAATAATTTTCATTTTCTATTGATAGTAGAAGATATATAAAATTTAAAAGCACAAATTATTATCTTGAAATATTATGTTCATTAACACTTATGTATGCATAATATTTTGATATTTTTATAGGATAGTTCAAGATTGTGTTAGAAACATACTATGTGCTTCTATATTTATATACAAAAGTTTAAATCCTTCTATTATAATAATGCCTTTTATTAAAAATTATATTGTAAAAACTTCTTTAAATTAATTTTAATGCAATACCTGAGCTTTTTCAGGTTTTTAAGATTTCAGTAATATCAAGTCTAACTTGATATAATTATTTTAACTTCTTTGTCTATATTAATGTCTTTGGCATTATTTAATTTTTATAATAGTTAATGTTTAGAAATCGAGTTTATGCCGATATGATGTTGAAAACTGTTTTCAGCACCTTTATAGAGAGAGAGAGCTGGGTATTCAGTTTGAATTCAAAATTCCTCAAGAGTTATTGCTGAAAATTTTATTTTTCGAATAATGATCCATTAATAAGGTAGCCAAATTGTTCTTCATATAAGAAAAATTTACAACTTGATTTATTAATTGTGCCAACTGGATTTCATATCCAGTTATACTCTTCTATATTTAAAGAAGGAAGATAATTTCTTCTGTTATATCAGAAATAATTCCATTGATATTTTTAATATGAAATGAATAAAAGATATTTATTGTATTTTTTCTGATATATGACTTTTTTTCTGAAATGCTGGCAATTTGTCAGTGGTTGTCAGAATATTTTCATTTTTTTCTTGAATATTTATTACTTAACTTAATTAAAAATATTGTCTGAATATACTATTTTGGTATACCAAATATGATTTTCATGACATTTTACAAAGGCATCTGTATTTTCATTTTGGGGAAACAACAATTCATTCTTAAGTTCTAAAATTTGTCACAACACTTGATACTTATGTATTAGACCTGCAGCCCTTATTTGTGACACAGAATGCTGTAATTTTCTCCAGTGGGGTTGGTAGTATTTGCTATGGCAGAAGGCCATATTTAAAAGTAAAATTTTTAACAATACAAAAAGTATAAATTTGTAAACAAAATTAATAAACATATTACGATACTAAATAAAAACAAGTATTTGTGACTTTTTAATATTACATTCTTCTGTTACAAACATCTCCCGCCCCCACTAGAAACAGGTACAGAATTTTGTCTTTACAAATATATACAGCTGGGCTAATACATAAGACCTAACACTTTACCTCTGAATAATCATCTTACTTCATATGCAAAAGCAAAATTTTGTATTGATCTTCTATAGATATGTCCAATTTATTTTTAAATGCTTATTTACCATTTGGTCTAATACAAGTTTTATGTTACTGATAATGTTTTTAAAACTAGGGATTCTCTGTAAAAACAGCTCATAAATATAATATTTGAGTTAGTTGTCTTTGCAAAGATAACAAATCTTTTTTAAAGGATTCTGTCCATACAAATATTTTAGATCTTTCTAAATTGTTTGTCATGTTAATGTTTGGCAAGTTTTCTGCAATATAGAAATTGGTTCACTGTTTTGTTTTTAGCAATGAAATAAACTAATTGCTCATTAATAACAGTGGACTCATTAATTTGTAAAGCAAATGTTATTTGGAAAATTTATCAGTAATCATTTTCTCAAAATCACTTGACATTTTTATTTTATTGTATCATCTAAATGAGAAATTTTTATAATTTATTTTTTTTTGCTTCATTTGCAAACATAAATTTTTATTATATCATGACATGCTGGTAAAATAAGATACTCTGCTAAGTTTGTGGTTTTAATTTTACAGCAATTGATTCTGATGCAAGTTTTTGCCTTACCTGAAATTTTAACATTTTTTTCAAAATATTTTACTTGTATAACTTGCATGCCCAATAACCTTTAGATTTTAAAGCCAGATTGATATTCGCAATAGTAGAGGTGTTTTAATTTATGAGGAATCATTGTGCTATTAGAAGTTTTTCTCCAAATAGAAAATACTATGGAATATGACAATGTTCTTCCTTACTAACCCACATAAACCCAAACCTTAAAGATTTATCTGAATATTGTTTTATTTTTTCTTATTTTAATACATGTAATTCTGCCTCTTATCTATACGAGAGACATATTTGCAGCAACACCATTACTACTATCTTCATTTGTCACGTGACTTCACATAGATGGCATAACTCTGGTATGAGAAAAAGAATTTCCACTACTTGCTTCAATATTGATATTTTTCTCAGAATAATTTTTATTTAATAATAAATTTATTCATTGAGGGCCATTACAATGCTAAAAATTCTTTCCAAAATAAATGAACTTAATAATTATTGAAATTATTTCTGTATTACTTGATCTTATATGTAAGAGATCTTAATTAAAGATGCTATTAATTATAATATTTATGCACAATCCATGAATCAAATAGACATCAAAAATGAGCTTTGTCAAACCAAACATTATGAATGACTATAACGGAGATACTTGCATCTTGTCTGCATTGTAAATTTTACCCTTGCTAATTTATGTTAAAGATTGTTCAAAACACAATTTACTAGCTAGTACCCTACTTTCGTAATTTTGCAGAATACTTGTAACAAATTCATATAATACTAATTCTGTAATGAACATCTGTTAAGAAACATTGTTTTATATAATTAAGGATTTAATAAAGTTATAAATCATAAAAGAAAATAGGTCACCCGTTTACAATTATAAAATATTAACAAACTTGGGACACCATAGCTAGCTGAAATCTATAATTTTTTTTATTAAGTGCCATAGCATCGGCCGGGACGCGAACCCGCAACCCGGGCAACTGCCTGCAAGTGCAAGGCAGTCGCGCTGACCTCTCGACCACCAACGCAAGACTGAAATCTATAATTAAACTTTATCTGATCTATTTTAACAAACTTTTATTAAAGAAGTGTGTATTTTTTTTAAAAAAAAAAAACTATTGAATTTCTTCTATTTAGTTTGCCTGGAGATAGATGGTCACATTACGGAGGGCAACACATCATTTCAACTTGCATTGGAAGAAAACAATCATAAACTACTCTTACAAACTATGTTAATATGCCATTTGTATGATCAAGAGACTCCAACTAACTTGCAGTGTATTAATTGATTTGTATATGACATAAGTATATACAGTATATATATATTTGGGTCTCTATCTACTGACGTATGTTTCTTGCATATTTATGTTTTGGGTATAGTATGATTAGTTGAGCTATAAGTTGAACTATAAATAATACTATAATTGCGAGTATAGAAATTGACCTTAATAATCAGTGGATATGTGTGTTAAATCTTATTGTCAATTGCTACCTAAAAGATTGTGCTGATCAAATGAAAGGCTTCTTAATTTGCTCTTCTTTCTTCCTTTTTTTTATTATTTCTTGTCACAATCAGACTAGGGGTTGATTTCTTAAGAGTTGCTGAAGATAGAAAGAACATTTGCAGTTGTTTTTATCAGAGTTGGCTGGTCTCCCTCCACTTGACAGGATGTTTCATAGAAGCTGGTCATTGATAAAAAAAAAAAAAAAAAGCATTTCTTAAAGCTGTTCATTTGAAGAGTTAAAGGGAAAAATATTCACATCTAATATTTTATCTCTGACAGCCTTTTTATATTGGAAAAAAGAAAATATTTTACGTACACATACACATACATGCAGCACTCCCTTATTCATATTTACGCATACTGAAGTAGTTAACAAATATGCAATTCATTTTTTAATTATCATTTATATCTTTTCTAAATAAACTTACAATTTTATTATTGATAAAATATGTTGAATGTAAATAAGAAAAAGATTAAACATTGTAATTATATACTATATATACACACAAGCATTTTTAATAAAATATATTGACTGTAAATGAGAAAAAGATTAAACATTATAATTATGTACTATATATATATATATACACACAAGCATTTTAAGGTTTGACTATTTATAATGAAACAAATTTTTATTATTAAAATTCAATTATTATGTAAGTTTTATTGATTTATTTTAAATTAAATAATTGTGTTAATTACATTAAAAATATCCGTAGGCTAAATAAAGAAAATATAATTATCTAATAAAACACTGTTTTCTGAAAATGTATGCATTATTATCAACATTGCAATGGTTTTCAGGGTCTATCTTCTAGTTAGCTATGCTAAAAGTCTAATCTCAAAACTGATACTGAGAGCCTTTTCTCATTTTCAATTTTCATCAGTTAACTAATAAAAACAAAAAAATATAATGTTTACTTTAAGTTGAATAATTATATCACCCTGTGTGATTAAGCACAATGGTAGGGTAGGCAACTCAAGAACTAAGTAATGAATTTCTAAATTGATTTTCAAATGAGTAGAAAAGAAAAAATCAATTGTGCTCTACCTATGCAAGCAACTAAGCTCTTTTAATGTTTTTAATAATTGTATTTATTAAAATTAAAACTGAATAACTATTGGATACAGTTAGACTGTATTTTTTTAAAACTGATAGTTAATTAAGTTTTTTTTTTTTTATCTGTATTTACTTTCATAAACACTAAGAATCAAGGGGGAAATAATGCAACTATGATGATTGTGTTTCTAAGACATTTTTATTTCAAAGCTAATTGGATTTTTATCAAATATCATATTTGGGTCACATAAACATTACACAGTGAAGCCATGATAAGCACTCTATCAATATACACTATTTCAATTACATATTGTCAAAAAATTAAAAAAAATGTAAATAAACAAAACATTAAAAAACAACAACAACATTAAAATTTGTTAATTTAATAAAATTTACAATATGGTAGCAGCTGCTTTTCGTCTTGGAGTGCTATACATGATTACGTTTGTTAATAAAGTTTTTTTCAGCTTAAAACTTCACTTTATAATCTTTTTCAAATTTGATGTACAATATTTTTATAATAAAATGTTTTCTAACCATATTGTTAAAAGTTTTATATATGTATATGTATTAAATGGATATATATATATATATTAAATGTATATGTATTGAATGGATTATGTTTTGTATATGAGGAGTCAGATTGACCTTAGGTTAACATGGGTGTGACAAGAATCTCAGCCTCAGAGTGGCCTTTGAACATTCCATCATCAGATTTTCAATTGGTTGGATGGTTGAAGATTTGGAGTGTGGAATAGATTGAAGCCTGTCCATTAAAGTATGAGGATTGGCCATCTTAATCTGGACCAACTGATGATTGCTGCTTTAGCATGAAATACGTATGTTGGTGATTATTTTCAACATATATATGTTCAAGGATATCAGTGTTATGAGATAGTGTGAATGTTGGGTTGTGTGAAAGTCTTTGCTCACATACCCTATATATTACATATATAGACACAGGTATATAATAAGCCTGTGTGTTTCAGTTATTAAAAGTTTTATGAAATTTAAGAACATTTGTAAAGTTGATAAGGACTTAAAAACATCAAAACAACTAGAAGGAATATAGTTTGCTTAAAACAAGACTGCTATTATATTTTTTTTTGGAAAAAAAAATTGCTGAAGAAAAAGGATATCACCCAGAACATATTTAATTGTGATGGAAATTAGAATTTCATTATTCATTTTATTTTTTTAAAAAAGACACAGTACATTAAGTTTTTATTATTTTTTTGAATGGAAAATTTCAATAAGTAAACAGTCACTTTAAATATATATGTAATTTTTCCTCTCACTCCATTATTAACTATATTATTATTTTTTAAATATTTGTTTCTGCTGTAATCTTAATTCATATAAGCATACTATATATATATAAAAGCATTTGTGTTATATACATATATGCTTGTTGAAAAATGCTTTAAATCTGTAGTTCAATAGACAATGCATATTCTATTGTAATCAAAACTTGTCAACAAAACAAAGTATTGTATATGATGTATAGTGTATGGGAGAAGAGCTCACTACAAAATATAGTTGACATTGTGGTTCTAAAATAACATTTTTTTGAAATAAATGTCATGTTTGTTAATAATTATTCAAACTGGCAAAAAGACTAATATTTATATTAGTTTACTGTAGGAAAATACATGTACATATTACTATTCAAAATCAGAATTATCATCACCAGTTTTTTCTTTTTTTATTAGGGACTAAAAATATATTTGTTTTCATCTTCAAAATTTTTTTTTTAATCTGTGGGAATTCATAAATATTGTCATCCAGCATTTTAATGATCTTTAAAATTTCTGATATAATTTAAAATTAAGATGCTAAAATAAGTTATGCTAAAAGATGGGCAAGTAGTGGAAAACTACCACTGATGGTGATTATGTACTATCATTTGATTGGAGTACTCTATTATTTAAATAATTAATTTGTCTTCAGGCAGAAAATTTAACATATATAAATACAAATATAGTGTTTACTATTAACTCATAGAGTGATATAATGAAGGGGAGGGAATATATTTATATACAAAGAAATCTTGCAGATTTTTTTATGTAATACATAGATTTATCCCAATAGCAAGCTCAATTGGTCCACCAAAATGCACGCAGAATGGATAAAATAAAATAAAAAAATCTGTGAAAGCTGATTAAAAAAGTAAAGCTTAAAATTGGAAAAAGTGATAATTAATGGATAAATATTTTACCAAACATAATAATAACAACAACAACCTGTATATAAATATACCAGCGGTAGCCAACTTTTGTGTTCATACGATCTACTTTTTATTTTTAAAATATGTTGGGATTGACTTGTTGTCATAGGCATAGTCTAAGTGGAGGCAGGTGTGAAATACATACTATTTTTACTACCTAGTAAAAAATAATTATTTAACGGGCCAAAAAAACTCATGTCCATGGGGAATTCAAATTAACTTCATTAAATCAAGATTAAAAATATTATTTTCAAAAATGATATGGCTTCACCTATCTAGAATTGAAAAAAAAAAACTAGAAAAAAAAAACAAAAAAAAACTTGAAAATTATGACTTAATTTGTTTCACTCGTTACCCAACAGCTCTTGCCAGATTGGTCTCGCGATCGACCAAAAATGGCTTTGTGATTGACCCGTGGATTAAGATCGACTTGTTAGACACCCCTGAAATATACTATATAATAAAAACATTCCAGTTACTGAAATTCTTTTTATAAAAAAAGCAATAGCTTTTCAATTTACTGTTCACTATTTTGGATTTTAACTAGATTGGAATGATATTCTCTGAATAATGATGTGTTAAATTAAAATGAAGCATATAGAAAAAAAAATAGGTAAAGATCTACATTTTAAAATTTATTTTTGATATACTTTATGTTGTTTTATTAAAGTTTTTAGTTTTTGTAATTTTAAACCAATAAAATGTTTTTTTTTTTTTTTTTTGCAGCACTGTTCTTTTTTCTTAAATCTGTTCGGATAAAAAGATGCCATGTTGAATTTTTAAAGAATTGATTTGAGACACAATTATCACAATAACTTCAATTTTGAACCCATATATATACTCCAGTACATTATGCACATGTTTTTAACGTTTTAAATACCTCTTGTAATCATTATCAAGGATCTACATATATATATATTCACGTTATTGTTATAAATATATATTTTTTAAAACTCATAGTTAATATTGTTAAAGATGGAGAGAGGAAAATTCTAATACTCATTCATTAAAACTATGCAAATTTTATATTAATGTTACTTTGTATAAATAAATTTGTATTTGTACAACTGATTCTTTTTTCATTTATCACTTAGTATTTCCAGTAGTGTTTCCATGGTGTCCCCTAATATAAATAAATGTCCCTGAATTCTTATTAAAAGATTACGATTGAAAAGTATGACCTTTTATATATTTTTAACTTTTGAACTTAAAATTATTTTGATAGTAATAGCAGGAGGAAAACTGTGATGCGGGGGGAGGGGGCACAAAATATTTAACCCTAAATTCCCAATCTAAATAGTGGTACCATTTTCCATTGAATAATTATTCTTTTTAAACAAATTATATTGTATATATAATCTGAGATTATATGTCTAATTTGTCAACTATAGATCCTATCTAAGTAATTGAACTGATTTGTTTTTGCTAATTACCTTCTGCTTCAGTTTTATGATATTAATTGGTCTTACTTTGTCTCATCTCTGAGTCTTTATTAGTTTAAATGCATTGACAGTCAAAAGAAACATTATTTTTTTTATAAGACTTAAAGATAATCCAAATGCATTTGTATTTAAGACATACGAGCAATAAAATAGTTTTGTTCTTATCCATAAAGGATACGTTATTATATATATAAACTTGTATTATATATATGTGATGTTTCTTGTAGTTCGCTTGAATTTTTTTTTAGTAATACCGTCTTATAATGATTATTTTAAATTCCAAATTATTATTATTATTTGAACAATGTTTAATAGCCATTGGTATCTTTATAATATTAGTAGACCAAAAATAAAATAAGGATGTAAATTTAGCATTAACTTTTTCTAATAAAATTTATAATCTCAGGGGATTCTACATATATTAAGCATTAGTAGAGAAATATCTTGAACTCCGCTCCTATAAACGATGCAGTTTCAGAAAAAAAATTGCATTGATGTCGACTAACAAATGTATTTTTGAGGATTTAAAAATGTTTACATTAGAATTATGTGTTTATTTATCTATACATACATATTTTATAAATTATTTTAGAATTCTAAATCTACAATATTTGAATTTTTTGATAATTTAATATAATGATGGTAATAATTTCTTTTTTTAATGATATGTGGAATTGTTTTAAAATATTATTTTATACTTAATTCTTAAAAAATTATATAGCAGCAAGTAAATTGTTTTTTTTTTTTGCTTGTAATTTGTAATGAATAAATTAAATATCACATTACCCTCCTATTTTTTATGCTTGGATTGAAAGTATTAAGATGTTTTTAATTGTCAGATTATTAGCTTGAGTAAAGTAAAAGTGACTCAGTGTTTGAATGCATTATCTTGGTTTTTACTGAAGAAGGCTAATAGAGAGAAACTATTTCTAGAATACGAATTAACATCTAGAATCTATTGATACAATAGATTGTACTGGAGTTGAGAAAATGAAGTGAATTAAAATGTTCACAATGCATATTGGGAATAAATTTTGAACATGTGCTTAATATGAATAAATTATGAACATAAATTTAATCTTTTAAAAATTGATTGGTTAATTGCTCAGGAACTGTAACATTTGGCACTGGAAATAAAGGCTTTGAACTTTTAGGTCTCAAATCTGCCATTCCATCATGTACTAAACTATACAAAAATTAGTAAAGAAAACACAATCTTCAAATATTTTTCGAATATTAACTATGTACAGTTATTCAATTTTAATAATAATTTTTTTTTTTATTCTTTTAATTGTGATCTGTTTAGAATAAAACACATTATGCTGAAAGCCATTGATAGTGGCATTTTTAATTCAAAATATTTGACTATTTAAGGTATATTATATTTAATTATTTTATTCCATTGAAAGGGTCCTATTAGTATCAAGTTAATTCTTCAACAAAAAGAATAATATTTAAAACTGAAATCTTTTAATTCTTGTAAGCTTAATCAACTGAAAAAAAAAGTTTATATAACTTTTACCAGATCATGCAAAATAATAAATGATTTATCAATAGTCTATGTGTGTGTATATATATTGAATGATCTGATGGAAAATAGATTTTACAATTCCAAGAATCTTTAGGGAAATTGATTAACAATTAAAAAAAAAAACCAACTGATTAGATTTATGGTAGCTGATCCTGGCCTTTCCTAACTTGGAGCAAAACTTTTTTATCATCATTTTCTGTGCAAAACAAATGAATGAAGGTAGGAGATGTTATAGAGTAGGATTAATGATTTTAAATATTTTGTAGCTGGTATTAAAAAAGTAGGAGGAGTAAATTAAAATAAAAAGAACAATGGCTATTAAAATAATTGTTTATTGGTGAATTTAAAAACTACATATGAATTGGGAGAAAACAAAAGTATTTTTTGCTTTTTAAAATTTGTAATAATGAAGTAGTAAAATGAATAGGTAAAAAAAGAAAGAAAACATTGGGCGTGTTAAATAAATAATGAGGATTCTAAGAGAAACTGGTGAAAGGAAGAAAAAAGCATTTTGATAAATGGTTTTAAAAAGATGAACTAAAAGGCCAGGGCAAACAGTAGTGAAATTTGGCCTGGAAGGACTATTCAAATTGTTAAAGGTGTATAGTGGTATGTATTTATGAACATAATTTTTTTAATTAAAAGAAAATTGGAATAACAGTGCTGTTTAATGAAATATTATGACCAAGTAATAGTGGTCATTATTACATCATTAAATAAAGCAGCTCTTTACATTTCTAGTTTAGTTATCATTAAATTAATATCTGAATTAAATGGTCAAGAAGAGGTTAACTTTTGCCTATAGTCTACATAATGATGTTGGACTTTTTTGGGAATAATTTAATTTTTTCATATTTTATATTGATAAAAGAGAACAATATTTAGGAGAAAAATTAAGATGGTATTAAGTATATATTATTTGTGCTATTTTAGCATTCATATTGCAAACATTAAGATAACTTTGAAATGTTCTTAGTTAGATTTGCAGTATTTCAGATAAAGAAAAAATTATGCAAATTATTTTAACTTTCTTAATATTTTTATTTTCTGTCAAAGAATTTCTGAAGCTCTTTCAGGAAAACTCCAGTTCAATGCTACATATTCATAGGTTGTATCCGTTAACATGTTTTGCTGCCTTGCCACAAGCATTGTAATGAACATATATGCATTTGGCTGAAAATGCAATTTTCACAATAAGCTCAGAATCACATGATATTGAAGATAAAATATTACATGTCCTACAAAATAATAAGTGTCCAAAAAAGTATAAATTTGAAATATAATCATTATAAAATAAAGAGTTTAAATATTTTTAAAATTATTAATTTTGATTTTATTTATAAATTATTGTTTTACTGATAAGTGTAATAAAATCTTGATAAAATTAGGATTAAAATGAAATAATAATACTTATTAATCATATGTATACAACTCTTTTTTGAGATGATAGGATAGTTGTCTGATTTCATTTTTAAGCTGTCTCATCTATGAAAACATACATTTAGGAGATTTTTTTTTTCATGTGTCAAATGCTTTGACCGGGAAACGAACCCGGGCCAGCTGCTTGGAAGGCAGCTATGCCAATGGTTTTCTAACAAATTAAATAGTTATTTTCAAATATCTTTTTAATAGTAATTTTGGTAAATTATAATTTTGAGGTTCCATCCACATTAGTAATTGCATTTAAATGATTTATACCCACATATATTTAAATGCAATTGTTTCTATAAACTGCTGACAAATTTTAATTTAATATGTTTATAGGTATAATAACAAATAAGTTAACTTTCTGGAGAATAAATTTGAAATAATTTATCAAAACATTTCAGCATAATGTAAAGTAATGTTAAAAATTTTTTAAAATTAATATCTGTATAGTAACAGGGCTGAGAAACCCTGTTCCTAAGAAAGGGATTTGATTTTCAAGCATATGTGTAGCTATTAGTAATAACAATATGTTGTATATATTTGATTCTTTTTATTATGATTCTTCTTAAAATAATTAAATAAAGATTTAAAATGGGCATAAAGGGGGGTGGGCTGTACTCATTTATATTAATGAAACGTGTGTGTGTATGTTGTTGTACAGGTAGGCAAACGAGAGAAATAGTTTTGAAAACATATATATGTGTTATTTTACTGTCTAAATGCCATATTTTAATTTTGATAAAAATAAAAATTTAAGAAAATGAAGAAATATGTTCATGAAAATAAAAATGAAAGAGAAACTACTAAACTGATTGTTATCTGCGAATGCTTTTAATGAAGACATTATTCTAAGTTATTTCAAAAAATGTTTGACAAAATTTTTGCTTAAACAAAAAGGAAGGTGCTAAAATGTTTTTTTTTTTTGTTTTCTTTTGAAGAGAAGCCAGACCTCGGATATCATGTGCTAGGATACAGAAAAATGATTAAGATTTGGAAGATTAGAACTTTTGAGAAAAGAGTGATATAAATAGAAAAATATCAGGAGACATCTTTAGTTTTTGACTTTAAGTTTTAAAGTGTCAAATTGCTATACTGTTGTGTGTTCATATTATAAATTACTTGCCTCGAAAATTTTGAAGACTTGTTTTAATCAAAGAAAATATATTCACCAGCTAGAGACGAATAAGCTGGGGTAAAGCTTTAAATGTGCTGGGCTTTATACTCTCAGTCCCATGAAGAAGATGAAGCTGCTACAGGAGCGAACCATCACCAGAACTTGAAAAGAAGCCATGACCGACCATCTGTGTTTTTCCCTGCCGATATCCTAAATAATAATCAAATGATTGGAGATTGGAGAACCAATTAATTCGTGCTGAACCATTTCCATGGCCATAACATGCCAAAGAATTTATTCTCATCATGAATCTGCATAAGCTACCTTCCCTGGGGAACTCAAGGTAACATGTTTATTTTCCAAATACATTAAATGCACTCTTTTTCTTTGATATTTAGACTTTACATAATTATATTTCAATCAGTTTTCCTACCTTTAGAAAATTTATATGGTATCTGAAGCGATTAGACATTATTTTATTATTAATATCTCGTTGCTTGTCTGTATGAATATATGTATATATATGAATGTTTTATTAAATATCTGAGCACATTGAAATATTCTCTTTCTGCTATTTCATATATGTTTTATTGAAGATTTGAGCATATTTAGATTATTTTCTTTTTATTTTGCTCATGTATTATGTGTTTAGCTAAAGATATATGCATGTGATAGTCATTCCATTAGTTAATTAATCTGATTCTTACTGCCATACCTACACATATATTTCCTATGGTCTCGGTGCCCTGCCCTGAATGAGCTAGCCAGTGACTGGACATTTCTGAATTATCACTGATCACTTTTCTAATCTCTTCCAGCATAATTCCTCTTAACACATAGGTTTGGTGCTTGGAATCAGAATAGACTGACATCCATAAATATGCTGGGTAGGAAATAGAAATAAATATTTATGTCAGAGTCCTTAATAATAATAAAACCATTATATTCCTTAATGTATTCTAGCACGTGTGCGTTAGTTTAAAATAGTTCAGTAGTAATGAGAAAAGTATTAACCCATTATAATGGCCACCCAACTATGGGGCTTTGAAGAATGGAAAGTATTGGGGAGTAGGAAATAATAAGAATTAATAGATAATTGTAATAAAGAGTGGTAGAGTATTTGAGTTAAAGAAAATAGAAATTATTGTAGTAATGAGAAAAGTATTAATCCATTACAATGGCCACCCAACTATGGAGCTTTGAAGAATGGAAAGTATGGGGGGGGGGTAGCAAATAATAAGAATCAATAGATAATTGTAATAAAGAGTGGTAGAATATTTGAGTTAAAGAAAAGAGAAATTATTGTTGTTGAATTAGATTCAGGATATAGGATATATGGATGGTAGGGAGAATAGTTGGAATATAGAAAAAATATGACATGTAGCACAGTACTTTGTGGACTGGCGAATTAGACCTAGCACATTTGTTGTTAGAAATAGTGAGATATATATATATAAAGTAGTGCTAGTGTATGACAGGAAGTAAATGGAAACTCGATCACAGAAGAAAATGAACTAACAAAAGACAAGAGGAAGGGGAAATGAGCATAATGAAAACTATTATGATGAAGTTAGAAGAATTAGATTAAAAAAATTAGATAAATTCAAAAAGAGGTTTCAGAAATTAGAGTTGAGATTAGGGAGAGAGAGAGGGAGAATAATTAAGGGGGGAAGAGAGAGAGAGTGAAGTATCAAAAGAAGAAAGTGTGGGTGAAAATGAAGATAAGTTGAACAAGAACAAAAGAGAAGGAATAGATGAAAGTCAGTATGAGGGTGAAGAAAAGAAAAATCTGGGAAATAATGTTAAGATAACAGAAGAGTGGGAAGCCACATTGAAATATGCACTGGCTCAGATTAAAGTGAATCATTTTTTAAAGATTTAGCCATTTGCTGGGCAAATGGTAGAAGCTCTTGTAGAACATTTGAAAAGCTTGAGGATATTTTAGTATTAAACTTATGGCTGAGGAAAGTATGATTGCGATTGCATGTAGCAATTTAGTAGGAAATGCGCAATCATGGTGGGACTCACTCTTTCAGCAATGCATGACATTTGAGGAGTATCAAAGAGAGATGAAAGAGATATTTTGGTCTGAGGACCACCAGGAGTTAATGAGATATCAAGTTATGCAGGAAAAATATAGGGAAAGGGGCCAGGAAAGTTACTCTCAATTCTTTTATTGGCAAGTGATAAAGTTATGGATGCTAGACATGTGGAATTTGACAAAGCAACATTATTCAGATCATGAAACACAATTTGCAAATGAAAGTAGGACAAATGATGTTAGGGATAAGAAAAGCATCCATTGAGGAAGCTGCCAAGTTATCCAATGCAATAGATATGAGTGCATATGATTATAACCTACTGGTAGATTGGGGAAAAGAAGTTTGAGGCCTCGGGTGGTAAGATTTGGTGTAGAGCAGTGGTCTTCAACCATCAGGCCATGGACTGGCACCGGGCCACAGATGTTTTCTGCTAGGCTGTGCTAGAGTGACAAGAAAGTTAGTAATAATAAAATAATAAGATTTTAAACTTTTAATTAATATAAACAGTTTTTATTTATTTTTTCATTGCATTTTTATTCAGTTAAAAAAAAAAGAAACAGAACAAAAACGAAATTTAATCAATCATACATAAATTAATTTGTTTTTCTATTTATCAAGGATGTTTATGGAGGGGTAGAATTAATTTTTTTATTATTTTTCTATAAAAATTCAAAATTAAAAAAAAAAGTTTATTAACTCCAGTTGTCTTTTGATAGCCAATCACGGCCGCTTGTCAGCATTGTTTATGCGTTAAAACAATAAAATATAACATTACCGGGCTGCAATTTTTTTAAATATACGGTGACTTTTTTTGATCTCTTAAATTTTTTCTACTCCCTCTGTTAATACAATATTTCATTTTTAGTATTTTTTTTTGGCTTTAACTTTTATTTTTGAAATCAATTTTTTTAACCTTTTTTTAAAAATAAATACCAAAAAATAACTTCTGTCTCTAACTTTTACAAAGTATTTCTCAATATACCCCCCACCCCAAAATAAAGTAAGATCAAAACTTTTAACTTTTTCAAGTTTCAGTTTTTTTTTTTTTTTTAAAAATGCGGCCACTTTTTTTTGACCTATAAGGCGATATCTTTTTTGCCTTTATTTGTATACCGCTAATATACTAAAACTTTTATTTTTAAAACCAATTTTTATTACCTTTTTTAAAAAATATAAACAAACCAAAAGTAACTTTTGTCTCAGTGAAGTCAAAGTATTTCTCACCCCCACCCATCCCCAAATTATATTATTATATTTTAGATCTTTTTTGGCTTTAACTTTTATTTTTGAAATCAATTTTTATCACCTTTTTTTTTAAAAAAGAAAAACAACCAAAAAATTTCTCTCTAACTTTTACAAAATATTTCTCAATCCACCCCCCCACCCCCAAATTAAAATAAGATCAAAACTTTTGACTTTTTCAACTTTCGTTGTCTTTTTTTTAAAAGACAGCGATTATATGGCGATTTTTTTTTTTGGCTTTATTTCTATTACAAGATATCTATTTTGCCATTTTTAAAAAAAACTTTTCCTATTAATTACATTTTTTGATCCTTTCAACACACCAGCATAATAAAAAAATACAATGACATCAAAACTTAAGACTTACATGTTTCATTTTATTTTTTCAGATTTAAAATATGACAAATTTTTTTTTGGCTGTAAGGTGATTTTAATTATGCGATTTCTATTTTGCTTACTACTATCAAAAGACAACCTCCACATATATATAACCGTCTTGTATATTTAACATTAAATACATATATTACATTTATCATAATCATTGCCATGTAATTACACTAGCTGTGATATTTCCTAACATTCAGGTGAACAACATTTTATTCTTGCATGTTTTAACAATGAAATAATAAACATAGAAATGCAAGCACATTAATGAGAATGATTGTTATTGTACTGTTTTCTATGTTCAGCATGTGAAGGTAAGCAACACCATTACAATACACAATAACTAGTGTGCTGTTTTGGTCAGTTATAACAGTTATGCTTATCTAAGGCTAAGCAGGTTACATCTTTAAGAAAATTTTATCTATAAACTTCTGCTGGTCCACGAAATCTTATCCTTATTTTAGCCGGTCCGCAGGTGTAAAAAGGTTGAAGATCACTGGTGTAGAGGATGAGGGACCAGATTGGAACTCAGCAAATCATGGTAGAGGGGATGGCACTACTGGACCGAACTGGCAGTATGAGTATAAAGAGTGGGGACCACAGGGCAAGCCAAATTATAGACAAGAAAAAAGGTTGAGTTTACCAATACCAAAAGATGACCAATAAATCAAGTGATGTAAAAGAGAAGAAAAAAAATGTATATAAACATATATCCAGTTTTTTTTTTTTTTTTTTAGGTTATGGGTTTAATATTTGTTGTATTTATTATATGGGCAATTATATAAAACCGAATAGGTAAAGAAGTAGAAGTTTTTTTGTGTGCAATGTTTTTGTCATGGTGATAAGCTTAAAGACCCAGATAAGTTGTGGCTGTGCAGCTTTGGGAGAGAGCGGTCTCTCAAATTTGACAGTGGATGGTAGGGTTGGCTGCTGGATCAGATATGTAGTGTGTTGGGTATGTATATCGCTGCTCTTTATTCCCAACATGGTCAACCTAGTATGAGAACCTATCTAATCAATGTAGATGATGAAAGTTTTCTTTTAAACTCAAGCTTGTAAGACTCCAAAGAGAGCATGGCATTCACATATCGTCCTACCCATAAGACTCCAGAAGTGAGCAAGGTCTTAAGTGATTCATACTTAACTCGGAATCCCAGAATAAGAGTCGAGTATTGTCCTAAATTTGCCACATTCCTAAGACTCTGAAACAGCAGAGTGTGGTAAGGAGACTCCTTCCATTTACATTTTTTTTTTTTTCGGGGTCATGAAACCAAAGTAAGTCAGAGTAGAGTTGGTATATATATTGTGCACAGCACATCAGGTATATGTGATTGTGGTCAGATCCATAGTGTATTGTTAGATTGATGGGTCATTTTACTCTTTTGTTTCTGAAGCTGCAGGACTGAAAGTTAAATAAACTTGAAATTATTAAGGATATTTTTTTTGCTCACTATAATTTATTTTATTGCTTAAGGTTGAGCTATTCAAACATGTAGACCATGTTTGAAGGAAAATGGGGGGGGGTATTGAAACAAGGTTGGGATTAAACCCTGTTCCTAAGAAAGGGATTTGATATTCAAGCATATGTATAGATATTAGTAATAACGATATGTTATATATATTTTTTAATGATTCTTCTTAAAATAATTAAGTAAAGATTTAAAACAGGCATAAAGGGGTTGGGTTGTGCTCATTTATATTAATGATTTATGTGTGTGTATGTTGTTGTATAGGCAGGCAAATGAGAGAAATGGTTTTGAAAGCATATATTATGTATGTGTTATTTTAATGTCTAAATGCCATATTTTAATTTTGATAAAAATAAAAATTTAAGAAAATGAAGAAATATGTCCATGAAAATAAAAATAAAGGAGAAACTAAACTGATTGTGATCTGCAAATGCTTTTAATGAAGAGATTGTTTTAAATTATTTATAAAAAAATGTTCGATGAAATTTTTGTTTAGACAAAAAGGAAAAGGTGCTTAATGGTTTTTTTTCTTTTGAAGAGAAGCTGGACCTTGGATATCACGTGCTAGGTTACAGAAAAATAGCCAAGATTCAGAAGATTAGAATTTCTGAGAAAAGAGAAAAGAATGATATGAATAGAAAAATATCAGGAGACATGTTTAGGTTTTGACTTTCAGTTTTAAAGTATCAAATTGCTATATTGATATATGTTCGTATTATAGATTACTTGCCTCGGAAATTTTGAAGATTTGTTTTAATCAAAGAAAATATATTCACCAGCTAGAGATGAATAAGCTAGGGTAAAGCTTTAAACATGCTGGGGTTTATACCCCTGGTCCCATGAAGAAGACAAAGCTGCTACAGGAGCGAACCATTGGCAGAACTTGAAAAGAAGCCGTGACTGACCATCTGCATTTTTTCCTGCTGATATTTTAAGTAATAATTGAACCAGTGGAGATTCGAGAAATCAATTATGAGAAGATATTCATGCTAAACTTTTTTCATGGCCATAGTGTGCCAAAAGAATTTATTCTCATCGTGAATCTGCATAAGCTACCTTCACCAAATTTATTTTCGTCATGAATCTGCATAAGCTACCTTTACCGGGGAACTCAAGGTAGCACGTTTATTTTCCAAAATACATTAAATGCACCCTTTTCCTTTGATATTTGGACTTTACATAATTATATTTCAATCAGTTTTCCTACCTTCAGAAAATTTACATGATATTTGAAGGGATTAGATATTATTTTATTATTAATATCTCGTTGCTTGTCTGTATGAATATATGTATATATGCGAATGTTTTATTAAATATTTAAGCACATTGAAGATTTGAGCATATTTAGATATTTTCTTTTTATTTTGTTCATGTATTATGTGTTTAGCTAAAGATATATGCACATGATAGTCATTCCATTAGTTGATTAGTCTGATTCTTACTGCCATACCTACACATATTTCCTTCGGTCTTAGTACTACCCACCCTGAATGAGCTAGCCAGTGACTGGACATTTCTGAATTGTCACTGATGGCTTTCTCATCCCTTCCAGCATAATTTCTGTTAACGCATAGATTTGGTACTTGGAATCAGTATAGGCTGACGTCCATAATTATGCTGGGTGGGAAATAATAAATATTTATGTCAGAGTCCTTAATAATAATAAAATTATTATATGCCTTAATATAGTAAAGAAATGATTCGTAATCTAGTGTTAGTTTAAAATAGTTCAGTAATAATGAAAAAAGTAATAGTCGTTTATAGTATTTACTTTAAAGTGTTTAATTCATATAAATTTTTTGGATTTATTTTTTCTAAGAAAAAATTTTTACAAAAAATTTCATTAAAAATGAAAATTATTTGATTTATGGCAATGCAGTTTTTACCCTTTTAATAAAGAATTGGATTTTTCTATTAGATGATATAATATGCATGTATCCTGTGCAGTTTGGCACATTTGGTAGAGAGTCTGACTTGGGATCAGGAGGTTCCAGGATAGATTCTGGCACTTGTAGGTCTGACACTCGAATTTCTTATGAACCCAAGCAATAAAGCTATACGCATTTTTTTGTTGTTGTTGATAAGCAATTGTAGTACAAAGTTTTTTTTGAATATTTAAGAGAAAGTCCAAGTCTATTATATTGACTCTTGGATTTAATTAAGTCACAAATCACCATAATCCTTTTAAGTTAATCACAGTTAGAACAAGTAACATTAATGTAATAGTAAATAACACATCTACCATTCGGATTAGTTTTTGTTAACTTTTTGTAATTAGAAGTTTGTTCATGATATTTTTGCTCCCAACAAACTGCTTTATAATGAACTATTCTTAATATATACTCTTAATATATATATAACAGTTTACATACAACCTACTACAAACAGAAAGTAAACTTATATATATATATACAATAAGTATGGATTTTTAAGCACCTTTTAACTATCCACACTATCTTAAACCACTGATTCACATGACCACACACATGTAGAAAAGATAAATCACCAATGTACGTATTTCATGCTGAACCAGCACTCATCATTTGGTCTATATTATCACCCCCATATATGTATAATCAGTGCTCAGTTTATATTAAGATAGCAAATCTTCATACTTTAATGGACAGGTTTCAGTCTACTCTAATCTCCAACTCTTCAGCTGTCCTTACCATTGAAAATATGATGATGGTAAGCCTAAATTATTAAGCTCCAGCTATATGAAGAATGCCTGTATTTCAAATATTTATATATAATAAATTACATTTATATATCTAAATATGTTTTTAAGTTGCAGGCAATTCATTAATATCTTGTTTGACTCCTATTTTTACTGGTTAATTGGAATGCATCATCATCATAATTAGCAACTATTTGTAAATAAATAGAAGGATCTAAGAACAAATCAATCTACAACTCCAAATATGGCTCATTAATCACGTGCTGTTTTTTTAATTTGCTTATTTGATATCATGCAATGCTGTCTTTTAACTTCTGAAATAAATTTTTTTTAATGAAAAATTTAAAATGCTTTGCTGAATTGCAAATTTCTATTATATTTTATTCTTAGTCATATTTTTTCTGTGAAAGCAAATACTATTGCACTTTTTTAGAATGTTTTCGATGTGATTTTAATAATGTAATCAAGATCTGCTTGAAAAACAAATTCTATTTTACTATAAAACAATTTGTATTATTATTTTTGTATCTTGTGTATAATCGTTTATTAATATTTGATGCATGAAAATAGACTAAATATTTAGGATGCTTTTATTTAATTAAGCAATTTTTCCTGACTTCCTTTATGTTAAATAACATTAGTTCCTTCCAACTTTAATCACTACAAATACAAACAATGGGTAAAATCAGAAAATTGTAAAAGGAAAAACAGTCAAATTTATACAAATGATTTTTGTTAACTGACTTTTTCTAATAGGAAACTGAATTTGCATGTTTTATACTTAGTGTCCAACTTTGTTTTATTTTTGCTACTTTTGCAATGGATTGAAAATTCACTTCAAAGTTTTTAAAGTCAAACAATCTGCCTATATACTATACATATCTGATAGCTAGTTAAGCAACTATAAATTTTAGTGGTTTCAGCTTTAAGCTAACCATTCTCTAGTAAAAGGATGATAAAAAACAATAAGTATATACTGACTTCTCTACCATTCATCAATCTATATTAGTACCTATCTATTCCAATTTTAGAAAAAAATGATTTTGCGTATTATTTATATTTGTGACTTCTAGTGTTGGAGGAGATATATAAGTCTTATCCATCCTTCTAGAAATATAGATACGAGGATTATTTGAGCAAAAAGATTTGCTCATGAGAAGAAATCTATTAATTTACCAGTTTCCATTAATATCTCCACTTTATAAAACTGCAATTGCGAAATGAAAATGTATTTTTTGTTGTTGTTAATGTATTGCATAATTTAATGCAGTGACAGAGTAGTCTCGAGTTCAAAATTCGTGGATTGCAGCAATTCTCATATCTGAACTTCATATGAAAACCTGAGTAACAAACTATAGGATTTTTTTTTTTGTAATTTTTATATGAGGAAGGTAGGATGGGGGGAGGGGTAGTGTTGTTATTTTTACTAAGAGATCTTTTTTTTTTTTATGTGTTTTTATTGATTTCTTTTTTCTTTTGATAAAATATTATTAGAATTCATTAAAATATTGGTTAATGATGCAAAGAATCCTTTTTATGAAAAATGAGACCCTTTTTATAAAACTAATTGGTCGTAATATGGTCACCCAGGAGGAAAGTCAAACTTTGTAATAATTCCTGAAAATGATGAAAAATTGATGAACAAGAGGATATTTATAATTAATAAATCAAATACAGATTTATTAATTATAAATTTGATTTCCGAATTCTCCTTAAATATGCATAGACAGTATTCGTTATCAATAAATTACTGACGTCGTATAAAAGAAAGCTATAAATATTTCATTCTTAAACTGCTCGGTTGACATTTCAATGAGTAAAAATTTTTGTACAATTTGCTGAATGTATATTATACTAGAAAAAGAGAATATTAAAAAAAAAAAAAAAAGATTTTAAGGTAATTGTTTAAATTACACCACTCATATCATTAAAACGTTTTAAAATTTATTAAAATTTTAAATTGACTAAATTTTATATGAAAAATTTTTTTTAATAAAGATTAAAAATAGATTATTTAAAAATGGGGTTATTATCGAAGAATTATTGCCGTATTTTAAATTTGTATTCGGAATATATAAAGAGTATACCAAAGATTTTATAATAATTTGAGAATATTTATTGTATGTGTAAATAATGATTATATTTAATCAATTATTGTACTCACTTTCCATCATTGAACTATGGTTTATTTTCCCTACATATCTATTTACTTTTTATTTATGTCATTATCTCTGACTTAACATTTATTATATTAGTCATTTTGCAATATGAAATGCATGTTTAAGCATTTCTTAGAGTCTGTTAATACCATTGAAAGTTGGAATAAATAGTTTTCATTTACAATTTTAAGATATCTTGCATTAATTAATATATTTTTATCACAAAGCTAACTTTTAATTTGACTCTCTGAGAGACGTTTGTCAAAAGTCATTAATTGGTGATTGATGACATCTGCATAAGTAATTAAGTATTTTTGTTAAGATTTGAAATTATTAATAGTTTGAAATGGATTCACAGTAAAGTGCAATTTGGTTCAGAATTCACATCAATTCAGATCTTATTTTGTTTCATGTCAACTGAATCTCTATATAAGGTTTGTTGATTATGGTTCTCCTATCATATTGTGCAAATCATCATGATAATTACTTATTTGATATAATTTCAGAGCCTATGTGTAAAAAAAATGTAATTGTGCAATTAGTTATTAGTGGATCTATTATTAAGGAAATCATTTGGAAGCATCTAAAGCAAATGATATCGGCTGTTAATTAGCTTTTTAAAAAAAATTCCTGATAGAGACTGTTATCATTAATTTCTTTTTCTATCTGTTTTAATTATTTTTTCAAGTGGGTGGGGGTGATTTTGAGTTCAAAATTGATGCAGGAATGAGCTACAGAGTATTTGGAACAGTTTTGAGATTAGAGATTGATTCTATTAACTAGACCCAGTCATTAAACACATTGTATAAGTATTTTTTTGATCCTTAGAAGTACGATGTTAAATGGTTTAAAATTTTTCTGGGAATTGGTGTCATAAATCTGTGATCTACTTACAACTACTTTGATTCAATAAATGTAAATCAAGAAAAAGATTAATTTAAAGTAGAATTTTTATCTCCGAAACTAATCTTTATGATTATATGAAATTTGCAAACTATCCTTAATTATATTGATTTGAGAGGATCATATATTCTCTTAAGTCAGTTAAAATGCTTAATATTATTAATTTTAAATACTTGTAAGTAGTCCACACTTAAACAATACCAAATAATGCCAGGGTGTTAATTTATCATCAGAGTTAATGAGTATGGGGTGGGGGCATTTATATGTATGGAAGGAAAAAAATAAGGAATGGACATATGATATGATTATAAATTGGAAGATTAAACTTAGTTGTACATATTTTGAGAAAATTTGTATTAACTATGTAAATCAAAATTTCTTTTAATATATTTCCTTAGGATTTATTTTGGTATTGGATTCGAAACTGTTTAAATTTCATTAAGCTAAGGACATGTAAAAAGTAAAGCCATTTATTTTGAAAATAAATTTTATAAGAATAATGTAAAAATTAGGTAAGTTTAGATTGCTGAAATGAAAAGCAAACTGCATTTAAAAAAAAAATCAAATTATTTTATTGCTTGGAGTTTTTAAGGAAGTTCGAGAATCTAAAATGCCAGTCCTGGTATCGATCCTAAGACTTCACACACCACAATCTGATATCCTACCACTACACTAAGCCACACAGTGTATTATCTTTGAGTTGCTACAACTAAATTATCTTTATATTTGATTTTTCCTCATATATATATACTAACACACATAAATCTTAATAACTTTTTTACATGAACGCATAAATGAATAAACATTGATCATTACACATACATATATAATAACTAGAACATTTATATACATACTTAGAATGTAAATTTAGATCGTGAGTGTGGATATTTGTATCTGTTTATATTTAAATACTTTAGTAAACATTTTAACATTTCTAATTATTATTATTTTCAACAATTGTTAAATAAAATATTTTGATCTGCACGAATAAATTTTTAAAATAACAAAATAAACTGTACAAATGTAAAAAAAAAATAATTTACATTTATAAATATGCAAAGTTAACTTGATATACATTTGTATCTCATTTTTAATCAGTTTTTTGACAAAATTCGTAGCATCATGCATATGAAAATAAAGTATCTTTATATCTAAAGAGTATGTAGGTAATATATAAGTATATATGCTATTATTATTGGGTTTTTAAATTGAATAATAGAATAATTGTATGGTAAATTACTCAGAATGCTCGATCATATCATGCATATGAAAATAAAGTATCTCTATATCTAAAGAGTATGTAGGTAATATATACGTATATATGCTATTATTATTGGGTTTTTTAACTGAATAATAGAATAATTGTATAGTAAATTACTCAGAATGCTCGAACATCATATCATGCATATGAAAATAAAGCATCTCTATATCTAAAGAGTATGTATGTAATATATATGTATATATGTTATTATTATTGGGTTTTTTAACTGAATAATAGAATAATTGTATGGTAAATTACTCAGAATGCTCGAACATCATATGATCTTAGAACATCCTAGAAAAGAGATGGGCATTCAATAATTCCAGTCAGTTAATCTAAACAGGAGGATGGGTTATGTCATTCAGCTAAGAAGCGATCTTGGGACTTTTAGTTCTGAATCCACTACTGTTCCACCATGCTAAACTGCACAGGGCAACTAAATTTATAATATAATGGTCTCATTAAAGTTTATTGTAGTTTTAAAATAGAAGTTTGTCTAGGAAAGGCAACTTAGCATCAATAATAACTATAGTATAGTTGCTTTTATTAACCTATCTTTGGGCAGAAAACATAAGTATAAAGCCATAGTAAGCTTTTTTGTGTGTGTGCCCTAAGTTAAACCAGACTTTGGCATTATCCTTGCTTTACAAAACAGACAACAAATGATTGATTCTCAAATGAATGAAATTAGAATATCTACTTATAAAATACTTATAATTTTCACAATGAATGAAATAAAGTCACACAAATAAAATATAGCATTGATGTATGCGTCCTCTCCCCACCATTCAATGTTATAGAGACTATTCTATCATCACGTCTTTGCATACACACATACATGTCCATAGATAAGTTATACAGGATTTAATTAGGAAATCTTTCCTCTTTTGGTTCTTCCTTTTAAACTGAAAAAAGATAATACTTTAAAAAAGAAAATGATATTAAAAGTTAAAAATAAAACTACCTTTATAACCAAAGAATTTGAAAGAGGAAAAAAAAATTACAATATTTGTCAAAAAAAAAAAATTGGAAAAAAAAAATCAAATTAAATCTTAAATAATAACACTTAACTATGTCTTTTATGATTGTTAAAAAATAAATATATTTTTAGAAAATATATTTATTATTTCAGCATTCTTTTTTTTTTTTAACTGACTCATGCATATCATAAATTGAATTTATGATTTGTTTCTTATCACATAGACACATGTCACTATGAGCGCTTGTTTTTGATTTCTATACAATTTTAAAGTGAACACAATCTATGTATTAACCACAATCGTTTTAGTATAGTTACAGTACACTCTTTGCACCTATAATCGAGATAGTTCTGATAGATAATCTTTCAAAAATTAAAATTAATGAAGTATGTTCTTAATGGAAATATCTGTAGATAAGAATTTTTTTTTCTATCTTATTGGATTATATATTACTAGGACCTGCACAGTTTGATGTAGTAATAGAATTAACAAACTCTAAAGATCATTGGATCAGAACTAAACTCAGCTAATTCTAGAACTTAAATATCACTTGACATTCAATTATTTATATATAAGTTAGTGTTATTTTTCGGTGTGGGAATGGGAGACATTTTTTACAAAGATAATACATGTTTGCAGTTCTGAAGAACAAATTTATTGACTTAAAAATATCTAAAATAGAAACATGATCATTGTTTTTTTTAATATATATATAATTATAGATATTGAGGATAAACTTTGTTTTGCAATTGTCTGTTTAACTTATTTCTTGATATTTTACTGTGTGGTTTGTTTTTTTTTAATAAAAAAAACAAGATGCAGTTATATTTTTGCCCCCGTATTTTCAAATTATATCAATGTTATTTATTTAAAATGAATTGGTCTGCAACAAATAATTGGCATATGTGACAAATGTTCCAGAAACAATTAACCTCTAATGGATTAACTTTATAACTTTTTTTTAAAAAAAAAAAAAAAATTTGGGCCAATGATGATTGCTGTTGCATCTTACTGATCATAGATCTTTTACACATGACCTTGGTCATATGTTTATGATTACATTACTCCATACGATATTAAAGTGGATAGAAACCAGTTCTTACCTTGCACGAGAGTGGTATAGTGAAAATTACACTCCAAAAATATTATTCATTATTGGATAATCACTAGTCTAATAATTGACCAATTATATATAATTCATTTAGAATTTTGATGATTTAATTTTTTTTTTAATTACACTATATAATTATATAATATAAAAAATTAATAAAAATTTATTTATAAAAAAAAACCCCACTTCCCCTTTTCTCTTTCTTTTCTTTTTTTTTTTTTTTTTTTTTTTTAAAAAAAAAAAAAAACCCCCCCCTCCCCCCTCCTTTTTTTTTTATTTTTTTTAAATTTTTAAATTTTTATATAGATAAAATTAAAAATAAACATTTTTTTTTTTTTTTTTTTAAATTAAAAGAATAATGTTAGATTTTATAAAATATATATATTTTTTTAAAAAAAAAAAAAAAAAATTCTATTTAATTTAATAAAAAAAAATAAAATTTAATAAAAAATTATAGAATTTTAATAAAATTATTATTTTTTATTTATTTAGGAAAAAATCAAAAAAGAAATTAAGGTGATTTTTCTTTTTTTTTTCACCTAAAAAAAAATTTTAAAATTATAAAAAATAAAAAATTATTTTTTAACATTTTTCCAATTTTTTTTATTATTTAAATAATTAATAATATTTTTAATAAAAAAAAAAAAAAAAAATGAATTAAATTAAAAAACAAAAACTATCAATAAAAAAAAAAATATATTTTTTTTTGTATGTCAAATAAAAAATTTGTGAGAAACCCCCCCCGCAGCAAAGAAACAATGGGAAAGTTAAAGGGTTAATACTATGATCTTTCAAAATGAAATCATTATATTTAATCTTAATATAAATACTTCTTGCATGGAACAAAAAAATGTCTTTAAATTCTTAAATACATTTTTGGTGAGTGACCTGTTCAAAATGCACATCTAGTCAGACATAGTTTTAGAAATTATATATTATTTACCCAAACTTCTAGCTTCCCCTTAGTATATTACATTTTTAATTAATCCTTAGCTGCTGTTAGTATTCAATCTTTATAGTTAAAAAATTATTTTAGCACAATATTGGATCCTTATTTCTGCTAGTATGGATTAATTTAGCACCAGTCAGAACAGTTTAATTTAGAAATAAGAGCAGTTGACATTAGAAGATATAAAAGTTCTGAAGAAGATTGCTGGGGCAATTGAAACTGTAAACTGTAAAAGAGAGTGGAAAATAAAGCATTGTGTAACAATAGTAAAGTGCATGGATGAATTAGTATTATATGATAAAAATTTCTAAGAGCTTTCCCTAAATACTCTTCCATTATTTAACATCATTGCTATCCTACTTAAAAATCTCATAATCCTTTTGTTTATTCATAGATATTTTAATTCTTTTAAAGCTAATTATAGTGTTATTTTTAATTATTAGTAAATAAAGATCTTAACTTTTTAATGAATTTGTTGTTGTTTTTTCTAAATTTATATGACAAATTTACCTTTTTTCTTGAGCTTATAATGTTTCAAACATTTATTCAGAAAAGGTATTATAGTTTAAAATTATTATTTGCTAAGCATACTTTTGACAATTCTTGTCATATTCATAGCACCTGCACTTCTCTGTCGGAATCAATATATTTAAATATAGCTTGCTTTATGCAAATCTCTTTAAATAATCCATTTTCTTGATAGCAATACACAGGAGTCTTTTTTATTTATCATATATGTATCTTTCGCAGTGATCTCTCTTTAACTTTACACTTTCTATCTTTTTTTTCTGCACAAACTATTCTTGCAGATGTTAAGTCAAAAGTATGGCCTTATTGCTGTTCATGTTCCAAAAATATCGATCTATACAATATCGATCTATACTCATTGTTCTTTTGTGCTCGGTTATATAGATATCTATGCTGAGTTTACACTAATAGACCCATTCACCTGCACAAGGGATTGCCACATTCAATTTTATAAATTATTTATTGGCCAGCTCTGAAGACAATTTATCTTTAGTATTTAACAACTTATTTAAAGAAAGTGGGGTTCTTAAACTTATGATGAATGTGTTAGTACATATCCTTTCCAATCATTGAGATTATGTGGGAATGTATGGGAAGCTGATTCATTTTTTTGGATTTAATTTGTCAAGATGATGGATTATTTATTTTAATATAAAATCTTTCAATAGTTCCAATTAATTTATTATGGTTGTGTCTTAATGTTTAAATGTCTTTAACTACTGCAGAATGTAGACTATAATCAGAATAAAAAAGATTTTATAATCGACGTATTAAAATGGATTGGCAGGCATATTGTAGCCTTGACCAATGACCAAGCATTGTAAGGTAAATATAATTGACTAATGGGACTTCCAATTAGTGGTATTGTATGCAATATTGTATTAACAAAATTCAAAAGAATGATCATCCCTAAACACTTGGCAGCTGTTAATAATACAGTTTATGTGAGATACATATATAATGTATTTATTTGCATGGCAGAAATACAAATTAAAAAAATATGTCATGAGTTAGAAAAAGTTTCAGCATTACAATGGACAGTTAAAAATGAATTAAAAGTATTAAGTTCCTAGATGTGCATTCAGAAAAATATAAATACCCTGGATTATAGGATGATTCTAAAACCCATGGAGATCTGAGATATTATCAATCCAAAATCACAAACTCGAGTGGTATGTAAATTGATGGGCCTAAAACGCTTTTTATGCAGAAATAATGAATAATGTAAATATGAAACAGACTGTAAAAATAAAATTGATAGGTTTATTAAAGACCTTTTAATATTAGGATGTAATCATAATAAATTAATTAGAACTTTTGAAATATTTTATATTAAAATAAATGATCCGCCATCTCAACAAATTGAATCCAAAAAGTGGATCGGCCTCCTATACATTCTCAGATTATCTTAAAGATTGAAAAGAATATGTACCAACACATTCACTGTAAATTTAAGAATACCACTCTCTTTATATAAATTGTTGAATAATTTTAATAATAAATTGTCTTCAGAGCTGACCAAAAAATAGTTTATAAAATTGAATGCAGCAATCCTTTGTGCAAGGCTATATTTTATGGGGAATCATGGGCGAATGTGTCTACTAGTGTAATTTCACCATAGATACCTATATAACTGAGCACAAGAAAACAATGATTATAGATCTATATTTTTGGAATATTAACAGCAATCAGGCCATACTTTTGACTTAACAGTTGCGAAAATAGTTTGTGCAGAAAGAGAAGATTAAAAAGCATAAAATTAAAGAGAACTGTTGAAAGCATGCTTAGCAAATAGTAAATAATTTTAAACTATAATAACTTATCTGAATAAATATTTGAAACATTTACATAAATATTGGAACAAATTTATATAAATATTGCAACAAATTTATATATTTTTTCTATATTTCGAACAATTTTTATACATGTCAATTTAAAAATAAAAGACTCGGAAAAGTTGATAATTTTAATTTTGTCTTAAAAATATTAGATATGTCATAATTTTAAATGTATGTGTATTAATTTCTCAGTTCAACATTAAAGGATAATAATGCACGATAGAGTATTGTGATCTAAGTAATAATACTTGATTATTAATTGTTGTAGCCCGTTTGCCACTACCTTAAGAATATAATAAATACATTTAATTATCTTTTACAAATTTTATCCAGTTTTTCTGAAAAAAATCCTTTCATTAATATATATATATACAGTATAAAAGCATATAGATTTGTATACAATTGCATTTAATCTATTTTAGAATTTAATTAAAAAGTAATAAATCTGCTCACAAAATGCTATATAGCCGAAGCTTTAATCTCTATTAGTAAAGATTCTTTCCACCAAGAATCCTTATCTTTATCATAATCGAAGCCTGTAATCTTTACCATTTAAAAATTCTTACTTTTATTATTATAATTGATGGTTCTGATATCAACGACTAAAGATTCTCAACTATGTTATAACTGAAACTATTGATAGCCATCATTGCAAATGATAAATTCTTGGTGGTTAAAGCTGGACAAGATTGATATTGAAAAGTAAAATAAACATTCACAGTAGAGAAAGTGGAAAGATAAAAATTCGTGATATTTATCATGAATCATCAATTCTTTTCAAGTAAATTTTTATGGTAATATAGTTTTATTGTGTCAGAGAATTAATGTTATTCTATAGATATTTATGGATATGTATGCATATGTTTATATATGTGTGTGCACAAATACACGTTTGTGTCTTATTGGATTATATTGTTCTGCACATTTTAGTACAGCAGCGAAAGTATTAATCTGTGGAATGTGAGATCCTTGGATCAATTCCAGCATGGACATTCTGGTAGTCAAACTTCTTAGGTGCTCTTCAGCTATCAAACTTTTAAATCAAATTATATAATCAGATTCAAGTCATGTAAGACTATAAATGGGTTTTCCTTTCTCAGATCTTGGCATAATGTTCAAGATCCTTTTTTCCTCCAGAAAAAAAAGGCTTTTTTATTTTATCAATATATGTATCTATAGTGGATTTATCAAAGCATCACATGATCACCATTTCATATGTTTACACAGGCTGTTAATAACAGTGGCAAACTCCATAGAGTAGTGCTACCAAGTGCAAGCTTTTGTAATCAATGGATGCAGGAATATTTGTGCATAGAATCCCTATCTAGTGCACACTTATTCAATATTCCCAGACTAGTTTCTAGCTTGTGGCTTCATCAGTAAGTAGCCTTGGATTTGAGAGCACTGCACCTAGATCTTAGGATTTAATGCAAACCTCCAGCAGCGACCTTTTACCTATTTGGTTAACTATAAAGGTAGGAGTCCAAGATAAAAACATTATTGTGTTTTTATCTTGGGGCTTTTAGCTTTATAGTCAACCAAATAGTTAGGTTGCATTAGATCCTAAGATCTATGTGCAATGCTCTCAAATCCAAGGCTCCTCAATGATGAAAGCAACAAGCTAGAAACTAGTCTGGGGGTATTGGATGGATGGACACTAGATAGGGATTTTATGCACAAACCTTCCTGCATTCATTGATTATGAAAGCCTGTACTTGGTGGCACTACTGTATGGAGAGTTTGCTACTGTTATATTGGATTTACTGAATGTAAATAAAAATTGCCGTATGTATATCTTTGTAAAGTTCAATAAAATAATTGTTGAAATATAATTTAAAAAATCTAACTATTATTTGGTATATGTTTTTTCTCTTGAAACAGTCCATATATTTTATTATTTTGTTGAGGAATTATAAAAAGTTAACAGAAAAATAATATGCAGAAACTCACATTCAAGTGCACTGAATTCTACTGGATTCCTTTACAATTTGAATGGATTCAAACAATGAATTATACAGTCTGAGGCAAGAAATTCATAATATAAATATGTCTCTTAAGGTTTTAATTCTGAAGATTAGAATTCCATTGGGATACTCTATATCAGAGAAAGAAAGTATTGGAAATCTCATGCTGAATTATTACTCAAAACATCTGGTAGTTGTGAGACTTTTGCATTCATGAAAACTTATCTAGATTCATTCAGTTTTACGATTGGGACAGTTTTTATGCATCAAGATAAGATTGTTGGGTCCATGAAAATTGGTCTACAGTAGCTTGACTTTTATGACTGGGGTAGTTCTTATGCACTAAAAGCTATGACTATTCTAGGTTAACATATTAAGATAACATTTGATGCAGGGATTAAAATTTTTTTTTAATAATGTTCTATTAGCACGTTCTTTTTTAGGCTTCATGTTTATGCTGATGAATTATTTTATTTTGTAAACTGGATTCAAAATATATTCATAATCATCTGTTTTGTTATTTACTCAAGCTTTTTCTATATCATCAGAGAATATATGTGTTTTGTTTCAAAATAATATTTAAAAATTGAGAAGACTGGAAAGTTAATCTTTTATTGCTATCCTGTAACCTTTTTTTTCCCATTAGCATTTATAATTTTCTGACAAATGGTTCTCATTTTTTTCTGCCTAACTTTCTTTTGACAATGATTTTGTACAGGTTGTTACGAAAGGATCACCAAAAATCTTTTCATTAGTTTCAATAGTCTTCATATTAGTCATCTTTGTAATTCTTGTCCAGATTTCCTTTGATTGCTTTATTTAAATAAACTTTTTTTTATAATTCTTCTCTACCCCCATTTAATTTTACTAAATATGCATCAAAATTTTTTAAGTCTTAATGAATACATTATTTTATGTGGTTGATTACATACTTGGTAGCTTAAAACCAATCAACAATTTTTTTTAAAGTTTTATTGATGTTTATGGTGGGAAAGATTTTACTCCATTCTTTCTTTAGAGCAGAAATGATTTGGTATAAAAGATTAATGTTCTTAGCAGTAATTTGTAAGCATTTTGAAAATGGTGATGCTTAATCATATTACTTACTTTGCAGCAATTTAAAAGATATTCAAAACCTTTTTTAACATTTTATTTTTAAAACATACCATTTCTTTTGTTTTCTCTTTTTCTTTTAAATTTTATATATTTTATTTTTGATGCTGAATGCTTTATTTATGCTCATTGCATTTTACAGCTGTATGTTTGCAACCACAGCAGTAATAGTTATAATAATTAGTAATATGTGAAAAGTGATGATTTAATATCACTTTTATTCAGAGATTAATGTTTAATATCTTTGAAAAAATCAATCTTTTTTTAAATCTGAATTAAGTTAAAAAGTATTTGAAAGTCGACATGAGATCTGGAAAAAAGAATTGATCATCTTAAAAGAAGCTAAAGCAAAGTATTTGTTTTATTTTCATTTTTATTTATTACTGATAAATATTTTAGTGCTATATATGTGTGTAATCATGTGGAAGGAAAAATCAATCTTCAGTCACACATTATTAGGTTGGTATTAAATTTACATGTCCTTTCTCTTCTCTGTGATATGTAATTAAATTTGTACAAATAATTTGTCAATTGAAATATCAGACTCATAATATCAAATCCTGATTTAAGCACAGTCAATAAAAGTTGACTTATATAAGAATAAGCTCTAGGTGTAAGTGATTCACTTGTGCTTTTAAAAATATTTATTGATAGATGATTGCATATAAATTTAATAGCACTCTAATAGTGCATGTCTAGAGATGCATTTCTCAAACTTATTTCATTCGTGAGAAATAGATTTTTTTTGACATTTTTAAGAATTCTTGAGAAAAATTTAAAAAATACCCCCCCTCCTTATTTTGAAAATTACTTTAATAATAATTTATATAAAAGAACAACAACAACAAAAAAATTCCTTAATAATAAAAAAACTTGGAAATTTAATTTTAATTCATTCAGTCTCCATCTCCACTGAAAATTATAAATTATGTATAATTCAGTTTTAAAATTGACCAGATTGAGTATGAAATCTTGGCATTTTCTTTCAAACAATAATATTTTAAAAAAGATAAACAATTAAACAATGAATTTTTAATGCAGATTCTTGTTTTAGTCACAATATGATCTGACATCAAAAACTTCTGTTCATTTGTATTGATATAGGCTTAATTGTGTTCAGTACAGATTTCAAAATTTCAAATTATTTATCAATTTCCCTGTAGCTTCAAATAAATTGTTTTTCCAATGTTAAAATATTTTTCACAAATGATTGAGGTTGTTTTAAAATTGCTTCTATCGATTCTTGTAATTGTTGTTATAAACTTACTGAAGTATTTGTAGGGCAGCTTTTTGTCACTACTTAATGTCTAACTCACAATCAGGATTGCTATATTCCACTTTATCTGCGTAATTATTTTGGAATAATCTATGCATATAACTTTTAGCTAGTTTAATGATATCAAATTTTGAGGTAGATTTGAAGAATTTGTCATCTCGTTCTCATAAATGGTTTGAATCTTGAAGAAACTTTAATATGGAAACTAACACATTTTTCATCCTCTTTGATATTTGAAGTTTAGGTTCATCTAGAAGCCTTTTGCTCAATATCGAATTTCATTCATTTTTTTTTTTTTTTTAATATTTCCAGTAATCGCTATAGTTCTGCTGCTCAATTTTGGGGTCTGTGTAAGTATGTATACTATTTTTTTAATAAATTTAAATTTAAAAATTCTACATAAAATTTACATACCATATAAATAAACACCAGGTATTTAAAACATGTAGTTAATTTGCAAATTATTTTTTTGATAACGCTGACTAAATGTCACTAAAACATAGTAATGCTTAAAGTGAGAAAATAATGTAATAGAGTTAATTAAAAAAATTGTACTAGAATTTTTAAAAAATGTTTTGTAACTTGATTTTCTGTATTTATTTTTTCTCTCCAAATTCTCGAGAAATTGAGAAAAAGAATTCTCTAGAATAATCTCTATGCATGTCTGAAGATTAATTTCCTTCCACATTGTTACTGATAACATAAATCAGTTATAGTTTAATAACCCAAACCGAATAATCTTAACTAATGTATTTGATCTTGATGGTTTCATCATATAGTTCTTAGAATATATATATATATAATGTGAAAACAAAATAAAAAAGATATTTTTAATCATAATTTTATGGCGTGAAAGCCACCCTACAAGTTATAGGTTCTCTCCTTTGTTAAAAATAGTTTTTAACAGTTACTGACCAAATTGATATAGTTAGTCAAATAGAGAGAGACGCACATGTTTCTCCTACCCTTCTTTTTTTTTTTTTTGACTAAATGCACAATTGATTCATAAGGTAATGGTGTATGGACTTCATTGTTTTATAATGCTGTTCTAATTTAGATATGCTAGAATAAATTATGTTAAAGGATGACAAACTTATATTACTAATGAAAAATAAGTATACCCCCTTGGTTGTGGTTTTTATTTCCTAGTTTTCTTTATTTCTGTGTCAGAAACAATCAATTTCAAGATGAATGTTTTGGATACAGAGATAGCTGACTCAGCAACTTTGATATTATGGGAAATGAAGCCTGGTTTGCAGGCTTCTGTCTGTGGCAAGTGGACTCATTTTTTAAAATTTTCCTAACATATAGAGAAATAATATTGATAATATTTAAAGTTCACCCTTTGAATAGAGGATTATCATTTGAATAGATTAATTAGTTCCAAATCTTCATCCATATTTTTTTTTTAATCTGTTTTTTCTGGAATCTCTTGGAAATTGATGAAAGTGATTTTCCCAATTTCTGGACATCAGAAAATGATACGTTTTTTTTTTAAAAAAATTTCCAGTTGATAGAGCAATATATAGGGTATATGAGCACAGACTTTCAGATGACCCATCACTCTCCACTCTATCTAATAACACTGATACACTCGAGCACATATATGCTGAAAAGATCAATAATCACCAATATATGTATTTCATGCTAAACCAGCAATCATCAGTTGGTCTAGATTATCATCTCCCACACATATATGTGCTTGAGTGTATCGGTGTTATTAGAGTGGAGAGTGATGGGTTATCTGAAAGTCTGTGCTCATATATCCTATATATAGACACAGGTATATAACAAGCCTGTGTTTCAGTTATTGATAGAACAGTATTTTATTTTTTAGAATAATAGTATTTTAACAATATAAGAAGTTTATTAAAATGTGTACAAGCACTTGGCTTGTTTTATTTTAACTACTTATTGTGAGTGATATGCTTTAGTTTTCTCTTAATGTTGTCATGCTGTCCATTGAGAAACATTCTTTTGATAAAATTAAGAGAGTATATTATATACAGATGTGCATTGCTTGAGGAAGCTGTTTGACCTATTTTTATATTTACTGTCATAAATAAATATCTATTCATTCTGTGTTTATACATATATATATGCACATATGTACATGTAATACCCAAAATTTTATATTTCCTTTAAATAATTTCAGGGGTTGCAAATATTTGTTCTGATAACCTTAGTTAAAAAAAGGTTAGAATGAAGGGGCTAGTTCTTGTTGAGATCATCTACGAATAGTATCTCTCAGATTGTTTCTTGTGTGTTTGAGATTGATTTCTTGTTAATGGTATTCAGAAAATTACAGTCTTTTATCTTAAGAGTGTTTTGTTTCTGAGAGAGCAAGGTGGCCTCCATGGGACCTCTTATCACAGTTAGGACTCTTATCTTACCCTGACAGCAAGTTCTCTGTTGTTTTGATTTACTAACTGCACATTCTTTTGATAAATGTATTCTCTGAAGACATTTTAAAACTGATTTAAAGAAAACAGTTTTGTAAAAAAATGATAATTCTGAAGTTGATCTGAAGAAAATGTAAGTTTTAAAGAGAGTTTAATTTTGAAATTAATTTTTTAAAAAATGAAAGAGGGCACCACTAATACTGTCATATGATCTTATAAACCCTTTTCCTTGCTTAAAAACAAAGATGCTAAATCCAGTCTTGGACTTTAGATTAAATGAAATATAAGAAAGAAATAATTAATATATATTTACATACTATTTATTATATAGATTTCCCTTAACTTTAATTATTTTGTTTTAAATTAATTAAGCCATGGACTTGAAGAAGTAAGACTTGTTTCACTATTTGACATATATTAAAAATAAAATAGCTTTCTAAATAAATGGCTCATGCATGGCAAAGACTTCACCAACAGCTTCTTATAAGAGAATAATGAAGGAGTCAGTACTCATCATACTTGCTGAATGTCAGTCAGATTATGAGAGTTTGAGACTTTTATCTCTAGCTAAGAGTAGCTAGATATCCATTTATATTGAACAATGTTGAATGATTAACTATTTGGGATGATTGTGGTCAGTTACCTTAGAAAAAAATCGTAATTTTCTTGGAATTTTTAAATATTTGGCTCAGATTTGAAGCCCAGCTCATAGGCATGGCAGTAAGATTTACTACTTCTGCACCACAAGGTTTTTCTCTTATCATGTTACAATTGCATATATGTGTTGTTTTTTACAATGATTTTTGGGACTTTTTTATTCTTCCTTTTACTGTGCAGCATTGGATGTTTAACTAGTCTTGTTATTGTCTTATATATCTTTGCTTCATGTCAAACTTTCTTCTGTCTTATCAAGACTTGTAGTAATTTAGCTTTTTATTGTAACTTTTATTTTGTTTTTAAAAAGTTGGCAGCAGCTCCCCTCCCCTCATAAAATATTATTTTCCCATCTTTACTTTAAAGCAGGGAGGAATCTAATAATTTTATGGAATGAATTTATTCTGAAGCAATTAATCATCTTTTCTTATCTAATTTCTTTCTCACAATTATCCCCTACCCGAGAATTGCTATGGGTAACAAAGAAATTACAAGATTTCAAATTAATTATACCATTTGTCAGAAATATGATTATTTGAATCTGAAAAATTAAGAAATTACTGCAAAATTTTTCATTATGCACAGGAATTATTTATTGAAAGTGTTTGGGTTAGTCATCAATGTAATATAATAGTTTTTTTTTTACTCGACATTAGGTGTATGATTTAGATATTTATTTCTATTTTAGCTTTCCTAATTTTTATTTGCTTAATAATTATGTTAATTCATTTCTACTATATTCTCTGTTATAATACAGAAAGTTTTGGAAAAAGAGAAGAATAAAGTTTTTACTTTTTGTTTTATTATTTTTAGAAGTAATATTCAATTTTATTTACTAGCGCAGTGATCATATATAATTTTTAATCAACAGGGATTTAAACTCTAAGCACATGTACTGTAATGTTGTTATAATAGCTCATTGGTATTTATTGTTGAATACCGAGGATATTCTCAAACCAAAGCATGAGATAGAGACTTTGGAAAAGATAAGAGTAGCCACCTTATCTTTTGTATCTAAATTTATTTATATAAACCAATCTAAACCATTTTAGTTTGAGAGTATGAAGATCACTGTGCTAGTGAATAAAATAGAATATTACATAATTTCTAATATTTTATAATATTGAAAAATTTTGTGAACATTAATATATAGAAAGAAATTAATGGATATAAAGTGAATAAAAAAATATCTTCATGCTCTCAAACTAAGACTCTTTAGATTGGTCTATATAATTGAATTTAGGTATAAAAGATAAGACAGACACTTTTATCTTTTCCAAAGTCTCTCTCTTGTGCTTTGGTTTGTGAGTATCCTCCTTATTCAACAAAAAAAAAACACGGTTAAGCTATTATAACAACATTACAGTGCATATACTTAGGGAGTAAATTCCTGCTGTTTAAAAATTATTCTTGAAATGGCAAAAGAGTAATTAAAAAGGAGTTCTAATAATAATAATAAATGGAATAAGAAGATAAGCCTCACAAGAAGTAACCTAGTTACTGATTGTCTTATAGTTTCTCTTGTTTTATAATTTATTACTTTCTGAATTCTTTGTTAACTACTGTATTATAGTTCACATTAAAATTATTTAAATTATATCCATTACACATGTTTTATTCTTGTTTTTTTCTTATGTTAATCTATTGATTTAAATCAAAATTTAATTGATTCTGCTTTAGTTGTGTTTTCTAGATAAGTATATTTTGACAATTATCTATGTAGATGCCCTATTAATCACTATCATTAATTTTTTAATATGCCTGATACAATTTATTGCAATAGTGAAATAGCAGATCTTGAAAGTTAATTAAAAGGATCAAATCTCAACCGTTCATTTTCAATGCTCCAATGTCATTCAACCTCTCTAGCAATTCTGATTATTTATATCTTTTAGTAGTAATGTATTAATTGTGTGTGTTTTTATAAATGAATATTTTTTCTTTCATAAGATTGCTTCAGAAATTGATCACCATAATGAACATGAGATGGATAACACAATTTTTGATTAAATTAAAGACATTTAAACAATCGAAATTTATTTACATTATTTTTTAAAATTTCTAAATATCCAGCAGTCACCAACTGTCGGGTCTTTAGGTAAGATCGTCAATTTTTTAATAGGTTTATAAGATTTGGATGTGCTTTGGTAGAGAGATTCATATGCATAATGTGTGAGAAGTACTAGTGTTCTCCCACATGTCTGCAACGCCATTTTCTTTTCAGATTTTTGATTTTGTTTACTAAACTTTGTGTAATATTGTTTTTTTTCTTTTAAAAGTTGAAAATTAAGTATTTTATAAATTATTTCAATTGTTTTTATTATAGTTTTAAATTTAATTGATATTCTGTAAAATATTGCTCTCTCTCTAAAAATAACTAAATTTGAATCAATATTTGTTTTCTTTCTTATAAAAATACAATTTCCTTTAAAATAAGTATTTGTTTTCTAAAAATAAATGATATAAAATACAAAGGTCTTTTATTTGTTTTAAAGAAAAATGTGCATATAAACATATAATGTGAATGTTAACGACTTGTTAATAGAAATTGTCATTGTTCCTGTATTAATAATATTTATATAGTAATACTATATAATTTATCATATACGTTTCTTAATTATTTTTTAAGAATCTGTCTAAATATATGTTGCTTGTGTGCGAGGATATATATGTAATGATCAGATCTTATAAAATCTTTTAAAGATAATGGTAGTCCATTTCTTTCATCTAGAAAGTTATAATCTTCCTTAAATATTCATAATGCCGTGGAATTTTATCATAATATTTTTAATTTATTGATGATAATGTAAAATTTATTTTTTGAGATTATTCTCTCGACTAAAAATAAACATGAAATACATATAATATCTATATATTAAAATATTTCCACATATGACGTGTATGATTTAGAGTAATGGTAAGAGTATCAGGCTCTAGAGGGTAAGGTACTTGGATCGATTCCAGCTCTGACATTTTCAGCACTTAAACTTTTTATGAATTCCCAAGAAAAAAGTTATTTGATTATTAATATTACATACATCTATTATAATATATATTAGTGGCGATCCATGAAATTTTTAAGCAGGGATGCTTTATTACATATCACTGCCAAAAAGTAAGCAAGAAAAACAAAACAGAGCATTTCTAAATTCACAACCATTTAATTTTTACTAACTGCTGTTTGAAAAATAATAATATCTGGAATAAATTGATCTTTACTTTTTATTTCAATTTGTTCATGTAATGGCAATTCAGAAAATATATTTTTTTTATATATATTCAACATGTAGCACCCATTATGATAAATATTTAAAATAATATTTCTTTTAATATTTTTTTTGTAGTAAATATTTATTCGTTAATTTATAAATTTTAGTTACAAGAAAAAAGCAATATGTTATTTGCTCATGCTAAATGAAAACAAAAATTTATTTACCCTGAAGAGAAACCAGAATAGATAAACATAACATGCACAAATAACTATTGACACTGCTGCAGTTAACAGCTCCAATGTGGCTAATTAGGCACATTGATAAAAACAAATGATTCTCAGTAGAACTTGCTGAAATTCACTGAATATGATGGTTCTGGCACAGCAATAAGTAGCAGCATCTTTGAATAGAATCTCAAACATTGCTTAAAATAATTTTTAAAAAACCAGTTTAATTAGTTGGAAAATATTGAATGATTGTTATATTATTGATATTTTCTGGGAGTGCTGCAACACTGCAGTGCTTATGAAATCAGCCACCACTGATATATATATATTAAGCTTGCATTAAAGTTAAGCATTAGAAGAAAAAAAATATATATACAAAGAAAAAATGTTAGAAAAGCAATTCCATAGTATTAATTTAAAATAGGAAATGAAATTTAGTTAAGTTAGGTTAGCAAATAATAAAAATTTTCAGATGTTAGAATAGATTTTAAAATATATAAATTAACACACTTTTCTCATTACATTTTTACAAATTTATTATTAAATCTTTTTTAGCTATCTTTTTAAGCATGCATCTGAATGAATGATTTCTCAGAGATGTTGAAATTTAAATTGCATACATTAATTCACTCTTAATTTTATATTTTGAATGTTGTTAAAAATAATCCTAAGACTGAGGTCTTCTTATAGTGTTAGTGTTTATCATGTTGAGGCAGATATCAGACACAACTGGCTTAGATTAATTTATTTATAAATAATTTTTTATTGTGTTTGGATAACGGCAGGCACACATAAAATGGTCTGCGGGCGCCATGGTGCCCGCAGGCATAGGATTGGGGACCCCTGGCATATACATTTTATTCTTTCTTTGTTATCCTTTCCAAATTTGATGTGCAGTATTTCACATAATAAAGTATTTTCCAAATATAATAGATTTAAAAACACCAAAACAATTAAAGACAAATCATAGTTTCATGATAAGTTATTGGGAAAAAAAACCAAGAATATTATCCAGAACGTATTTAATTGTAATGAAAGTCAAATATTTTATTATTTACTTTATTTGAAAAATAAAAGTATAGTGCAGTAAGTTTTATTTCTTATTCCTAATTTTTTCAGTGAATAAAAAATATATGTAAATGTGTTGCCTTAATATATTATTAATAACTATATTATGATTATTTTTAAAATTCTGTTTATTCTATAATCTTGATTTATATGCATACTATAAATATAAAAAAAAGCATCTGTGTTATATATGAGGAGGGACCCAAAAATAACCAGAATTGTTCTCTGGTTTGCATACCTGATGTAGTATATGCTTCTGCTGTTACAGATTTCTTGCAGGAAGCCTTCTGCATCAATCTGTCAAATGACATTGCTATGTGAAATTGTGATGTCATGTAGCACATTTTTTTATAAGATGCATTTAGCATATTTGTCAATTTTTATAATGATTGAAGAGTTCAAATAATGTGAAATTCTATTAATAATTTTTATTAATCACTGATTAGAGTAGAGATTATCAAATAATGAATAATATTTCTATAATGTTATTTTTATTACAGCACTTTCATCCAAGGTATGAAATGGTTTCTATCTGCTTTTAACATCTTGTGGAGGGATATAATTATAAACATGTGACTAAAGACATGTAAAAAAGATTTATGGTCCCCAAGATGCATATTTTGTGCTGAACCAGCACTCATCAATTGGCCCAGACCACAATCTCTTACACATACTTTATCATTGTTTAGTATATATACAGATACCAAAAATGACTACAGTTTATTTGGTAATTGTCAAATGCGCTACCCTCACAATTTTGATACAAATCACTTAATGAAAGTATATTAATAGTTTTTATTAGTCATTCATTAGACCAAAGTTTATCCGATAATGAATAATATTTCTGTAGTGTAATTTTCATTACATCACTTCTGCAAAGCAGGGAATGGTTTCCATTTGCTTTTAACACTTTCCTGAAGGGATGTAACCATAAATATATGTGAAAAAGATTATGATCCCTAAAATGCACATTTTGTGTTGAATCAGCCAACTGATGTTGGCCAGATCACAATCTCTTACACATGTCATTATCATTATTTAATATATGTATATATATAGTTAGCAAATGACCACTATTTATTTGATAAGTATCAATTGTGCTGCCCTTACAACTTTGACACAAATCACTTGATGAAAGTATATTAATAATTTTTATTAGTCACTTATTAGACAAGGAGAAATGCCTTGAGTGTTAAACACTTAAATTCAGCATGACCCAACTTATCTATCAATAGTAATATTTGCTTGATCATGCTTTGTGTAATTTTTTTAAATCTCTCAAATGAAAAAATGTCTCTCTCTCTCTCTTTTTTGCAGACTTAAATGATGAAAAAAAATGCTGCAGGCGTTATAAGACATCACTTTGCAAATGTTTCTGGACTACTTAGAAAATTGAAAAAAAATGTTTAGACCAGTGTGTTGCATCAATGGATAGTAATTTGAAAGTGATTAAATTTATAATACTTAAAAATAAATAAATAATTTTTTATTATAAAATTCTGGTTACTTTTGGGTATCTTCTCATATATATGCATGTTAAAAAGTGCTGCACACTTGCAGTTCAATAAAAAAATATGTATTCTAATCAAAGTTTATCAATAAAACTTGAGCTAATATACATTATATAGTACGATGTACTTGAGACAGGCTTGGAACAGAATATAGCATATACTGTATTCAAGATCCACTGTACTAAATAGGAATGGCTGACCTGTTAAATACAAAAAAAAAAAATTATGCTTTATAGAGAACAAAATACAAAAAAAGTGTCTTGCGTTGTTAGCCGAGAGGTATCGCAGCCGCCATGCAAGCAAGTAGTTGGTTGCAGACGGGTGTGGGTTCGCGTCCCGGCAGATGCTATGACATATGAAAAAAAAAAAGTGGCTTTATACTGATGAAGTATTTGAAAAGATAACAACAAAGCAATATTTTTTATAGGCACCGCCAGCAGTTTTTGTAATAAACTTTTTTTTAGATAACATTTTTTAATAAATCAACCCCCCCCCCCTTCAATTAATACAGTATTGAACAAACGATTATTTTTAAATACTTTTCAAATCATTTTTGCCATTATAATGAATAACTTTTTTTTAAACGTCAAAAAAAAAAAAATCACTAATTTGATCTAGAAGACCTATATTATACATAATTGTAGAATTTTTTTTTTTGAACCGTTACTATTATTATACACGTAATAAATTTTTCTGACATTTTAATTGATTTTTTTTTTTTTTTGTATGTATTTTATTGATGAGTATGTTGTCTAGTTAATTAATTTCTCGTGCCATTTGGTCGATAACAAATTATTTTTAGACAGGATTAAGTGAAAATTTTTGATGCATAAGATTGATGATATTCCAATATTAATACTCTGGGGGGGGGGGGTTTCTTTATATAATTCAAGAATTTTTTTTATCATTCATCCCTTTTATTTGCGATCTATTTTTTTTTTTTATCATTCATCCTTTTTATTTGCGATCTATTATTTTTTTTTAATGTCTATTAAGTTTCTCAAAATCCTGTTTACTTTCACTTCATTCTATTTCTCAGTGATATCAATGGTTGATTGTTCCTGTCATTCAGATATTTCACTTTCAATCTCTCTTTATTATTGATAACATCTCTCTACATATTTCATTATGTGGTTTCTGTATTGCTTTCCTGTTAAATGACATGTGATGTGATGTATTATGGCTTCTCCTTAAACAAAGTCAAGAATATCTCAGCAATTATGCCCAGATAAACCTGTTAGCCACTTTATTTTCCATTCCCCACTCTAAGTCTTCCCATATTCTGCCCCATCCCATTTCCACAACATAATCTTTGTCAACTCTATGGCCTTTATATCTAAATCCCCCTTATCTTTTCACAAACCCAGCATAAAAACTAATAACTCACCTTCTGTATAGTCACTTTGTTCATACCTATTCTCCCATAACTTCATTATCTGTACCCTTTCTGCTTTCAAGCATTTACACAAGAATTAATCTTCATTCTAGCACCTTTGGTTGTAAGTTTGAATAACTATTAATTACCAGATGGTAAGTTAATCTCTATTCACATATTATTTTATGACTTTTGCTTTTTTTTGATGAGAGTTTGGGATTCAATGCTGGAACCAGTGCAGCTATGCAATTGATAGTTATCTTTAACTTCTTTTCTGCTGTGAGGTTAAAATGAACTTTAACCTTTGTGGCCAAATCTAATCTGCATTTTAAATTAGTTTGGTGAAGAAAGATAAATTGCACTAATATCTGTTAATCACTAATTATTCAAACTTACAATAAATGATATCAGAGTAGAATAAGATCTGCTTTTGGTTGTAATACAATAGTAAGCTGAAAGAATCAAATATTGGTATTAACATACACAGCCACTGAGGAAGATGTTTATGATTGAAATAGAACAGGTTTATTGATTTGATATTAGATCTATATGACTATTCAAGCAGATTAGATAAGTTTCAAATACCTTAGATATTTTTTAATTTTAGGTTGTTATTATTAGTTTGATAGCAGCATGGGAATTAAAAATATCTGCCAGATGTATAATTGTATTGGTTCCAGCTTTGAATTCAAAGTTCTCATTGATAAAAGCGGAAGTCAGAAACTAATCTGCAATGAGTATTAAATTGTACTATTTCTGATAAAATAGTAATCGCTCAAACTTACAATAGATGGTGTTAAAGTAGAGAATGAAGATATGGGAAAACTTAGAGTGAGGAATGGAAGGTAAAGTGGCTAGCACGTTTCTCTGGGCATAGTTGCTGAGAGATTCTTGACTTCATTTAAGGATAAGTCACAGTGCATCACATTACATAACATATGCTTCTACGGTGATTCAGTAGTAAGCTAAAAGACTCTAGTAATTAATATTCTATTTGTATTTCTGTTAAATGGCCAAGAAATGAATATATTACTATAATACATTTTAATTAGTTATAAACTAACATAATTATCAATTTAGATTTTTTTAAAATCTCTATATAGTTTTTTCCAAACAGACATTCTAAATAATTAAATGCATGTTTGTGGTTATTATTTCAGTAATATAGGATTGCTTTTATCATCTTGTTACAAAATCTTATTTCTTAAATACATTTTTATTTTATTTTTATATTGCAATAGAATCACTATTATAGACATTTTTCAACAATTCTGATTCTTGCTAAAGTTGTTATCATTATTAATAGTTAATAAAAATGATTATACTATTTCTAGAAGGAAAAAGAAAAAAAAAAGACAGATATGAATAAAAATCTAAAAAACAGAGAAAGAAAGAAAATAAAAGTTTGGAGTTAGAATTTCTTTATGTATAATTAAAGAATGGAAATATGGTTGCACAAACATATAATCCGTTATCACATGTAGTGCAGAGAGCTGTTAATGGTATAGAAGTTTATGATGACTGGGTCTTCTATTAATCAAAATAACTGTAGTAAAGTAAAAGAAAACAGAGAATGTGAAAAAGAATAATGATAATTAATTATAAATATTGTACAATATTAATGACACATTGACAGGGAATCAATGTAATGATAATACACAGGTATTCAATCATTCTTTCGACATGCATTTCAAAATTAAATACTCTTCCCATTCTCTTTCATTTGAAACTAATTTCAAGAATTGCCAAAGGCATTAAATTTATAAAGTCATATGTTACGTCACATGACCACCATCTCTTAAAGTCATATGTTGTTGCACAACACTGTTTGTTTTGAATATTTTGTATTTAGTCAGAAGTTTTTATAAATATGTTAAGAGGTAATCTGGTTTGTTTGCTATTGTTGAATGTCTCACAGAAAGAGAATGGTGTATTTGATCAGAGCTAAATATTCTATATTATAAATGATTTGTCATAGAATACATGTCAAACTTATAAACTAAGATCTTTTTGGACTTTTGATTGTGAGATTCAATTTGGAGATAACTATTACATATGTAATGTCCAATGCAATTTACTATCAATCTAAGTATGTCCTATAAATAGGACAATTCTGATATTTAGTTGTAAATTTATATAGATTACTAATTAAGTTCATCATCATGCCAAGTATATATACACACACAGTATATATTATGTGCCACTAAACTTCGGGCAATATGTGTATGGAGGGGAGTGTAATGTTATTCAATTATAGGTCTAGATCTATGTGTAGTTGAGATTAAATCTCCAAAATAACTGTTATTGTTAATAACTGATGCTCTCTAAATTAATTTGCAATATAATTCTCATTGATGTAAAACTCGTTCCTCTATCCAAAATTGTTTCAGACATACGTGAGGAGTCTAAAATACTGCCTATTTTTTTTTTTTTTGATAAATCTATTGTTTTATGCTGCATATAGTAGACATTAATTATTATTAATAATAATTTGCTTGGAGATTTAATTTCAAATTTTGTATATGTGTGTACTTTTAAAAGAAAATATTAATATATAATAAGTTTTGAATCTAATTACAATCTTCATAAAAATGAGCTTTTGTTTGATTTCTTTTTATATATCTAGTATTTTGATATTAAAAGTAAAAAAAAAAAAAATTAAAAAATCCAAAGGAAAGGCTGATCAAATATTTTATATTAGAAATTTTAGATGAATTAAGTTTATTTTATTTTAAAATCTACATCTATATGAGTGAGATAATAAAAATATTTTTGTCAAATAAAATCATTCATACAGTTGTAAGTTCTGAGTGTATTTAAATTTCGTTTTGTATGTAAATGTATATTTTAAACATAATACATATATGTTTGTGACATCTTCATGCTTCAGTATACAGTTTTCGTAATTTATTTTTGTCATAAAATGGTTCTTGTATTTATGAATGAATATAGTCAATTAATAGATAATTAATTTTATTTTAATTTTAAAAGTTAAAACATTTATTCTTTCATTTTTATTCTAATGTCAAATAATTATTAATCTCTATTTTTTTTAAAAAAAAGTGTAGGAGTAATATTTATTTTCAGATTCTCCATGTTTTTGACCACAGTCAAAGAACATCTTAATATAATAAATATTAGGCTTTTTTTTTTTTTTCAATGTAAAAGACTTAAATGGTGCACACAGGAAGTCTTAAGAAGGTTCACTTTTTTCTCTTCTGCCATATATATTATTCTATAACATAATAAGTTTTTCACTGATATCCTGTGGAAAATACAATCTTATTTTTATAATGAAGACTTGCATCTTAAATCTGCTTCTATTTTTATTATACATTAAAAATGGAAATTAAGGAAGTCCATTATGCTATTTTTTTAAAAAAAATATAAAGTATATAAAAATGTCATACATCATAATAATAATAATAATAATAATAATAATAATAATAATAATAATAATAATAATAATAATAATAATAATAATAATAATAATAATAATAATATATTGATGTATCATAATTTTTTTATTGTTATTGTTGTTATTTTTACTTCTGTTATAAACAGTAAATAGCACTCTGTATGCAATAATAGTATTAGGTCATTGAATGGGATGGAGAAGGGTAGAGAAGAATTTGGAAAAACTTAGGGTGGGGAAGGTTGCTAACACAGGTTTTTCTGAGCATAGTGGCTGAGAGATTCCTAGCTTTAATAAAGGAGAAGCCATAATGCATCACATCAGATACCATTAATGGCTAACAGATGTTTAACATTTGATAAAGTCATGTGACAAAAAAGGTTTTTATATATAATGATAATTTTTATAAGATTAAGGAAGCGTGGATAATAGGGTATATTAGTTCTCCTTTAGTTTGTTCAGTTTATATTAATTATTTGGAAGAGGAAATGATTATTAAAAAGAATTGTTTATATGTAAAGTTATTTGTTAGATATGTGGATAATTGTTTATTTGTAGTTGAGAATGACAAATTTAAAAGAATTGGTAAATGAGTTTAGTTGTTTTGATTCTTCTATAAAATATGTGATAGAAGGAGTTGAGGTTAGATTTTGTTCCATTGGTGATTAGAAATGTAAAGACTAATTGTTTGTTTTGTAGTTATGTTAAGAGTAAAGAGTTAAGGTCTATAATTAAACCTGATAGCTGTCAGTCTGTATCTCATAAAATAGCTGCTTTAAGAAATTATTATTATAGAAATAAGAAATTAAATAATTCTAATGGGATAGCTTTGTTTCAAAAAGATCAATTTTATAAAAATTGAGTGTTGGCTACTCTGATAAATTTATTAAAAGTATTTAATAATAATATTTGTAATGATATAAAAGATAAAGAAAAATATGATTTTATTTGTTTTCCATTTAAATTGTTTTCTTATAAAATTGTATGTAAAAATAGTAATTTGTTTGAAATAAGAAAATTGTTTGGAAAAGAGATTACTTTGAATAATTTATTAAATAATACAAAAGAAATTTTTGATAGAAAGATTATTCCTGGAGTAGTGTATATTATCCCTTGTTTTTGTAAGAAGATATATATAGGTAGTTTGAGCTTAAATGAAAGAATAGAGATACATAAAAGTAGGGTTAGAAATAAATATCTTAGTTCTGCTTTTGTATATCCACGAAAAAGATACAGGCCATACTATTAATTTTGATGAAGTTAAGGTTGTCTTCTTTGAAAGAAATGAAATATAAAGAATTAAAGGATCTTTATGATTAAAAATTTATGATTCTGAAGCAATTAATGTATTTAAAAGTTCTTTTAATATTAATGGTATATGGGAAGTAAGTGGAATTGTCAATAATGTTCAGTTTAAATATGTTATGTTATAGTTCTTTACACTTGAGAAGTCTGCTTGTAGTAGCAGTGAAACAATTGATAGTGTTTTAGAGTTTATTTTCTTGGCTAGTCTGGTTGAATTGTCAATTTGGGGTAATTTTGATAATTATTTTTATATATTTTTATTATAGCTATTTTATATGATGTTTTTATTATTTTTATTATTTAGGATTATTTAAACAAAATTATTGATTCATAATAACATTTTGATTTCACCCAACATTAAGTTAGCAAATAATTGATGATTTTATAAACATCAAATTGTTTGCTTTGAGATTTTTATTATCACAAAATACCATTATATTCTAAAAATAATTTATTTTGGGGCTTGTTGTAAAAAGCTTAATTATTTAGAATTTAAATGTAAATCTGAGATGATGAATTGTATTAAGGATCAGAAATTACCAAACTGGTATTTTTTAATTATCTAAACTCTTAATTCTAGAAGTGATCAAACAGCTAATGAATTTAATGAAATAATGTTTCATCTAGCACAAAGTTTCTGATTGACAAAAGGTATTTGTAATTTGTCTCCTTTATGTTAATTTCATTAATATTTGTAAAATAATATATTTGCAATCTATTAAGAAATTAAATAGGTTCTTTAACATTATTTTTTGGCCCACAAATATCTATTAATTAAGCCATCACAATACTATTATGGTAAAACTATCAATTCCATTCATTTATTCAGTCACTTTTTCCCTTCCATTTGTCTAAAGAATCAATTCAGAAAAAAAATAGCTCTTTAGCCATTTCTTCCAATCACTATATTAACTACTAAGTTTCCTTTCATTGTTGCAATATCTAACAGATTTATAGAATTTGAGCAAAAATATATATTTTAAAAATATATGATCAAGGAGTTTAACAGTAATTGTGTTCTTCAGTTGTTGTTGCTTTATTCAAATATCTTTTTGTTAAAATACTACAGCCTATTCAAGGTAACAGCACTTTAAAAAAAAATTTTCCTATTTGGAATTTATAGAATTTTTTCTGCATTTATTTTGTATATATATATGTTTGACTGTATTATTTTTTTTACTTCTTAATGATGTAATGGTCTGGCCTAACATGGTTTTAGAATGATGGACTTGAGAGTGAAAAGTTCCTGAATCAAGGCTCAAACTATCACTTCTGTTGCTCATCATACATCATGTGATTCTTCTCCCCCCAAACAACAATTAGCTCAAAATTTATCTCATAATTTCTAGATGTTGAAGTGCTAAAAACAAATTATGTTAAAGGGCAGTGTCATCCGTTTACAATGATTAGGCCCTTTCAGTTGGTCATAATATCTTATTTCTCAATCACTCCATCTACCTTTAGGCAGGGATAACTTACAAATGTACAACTTTTATAAGTTATGTTTAATATTGTATAAAATATTTTTTTGATTATTAGACCAGTTTTACTATTCACATCTCAAAATAGAGTGTAACTTCTAGTAAAGATGAAGTATTGGCTTCTTTGTCATAAATAAAAGAAGAAAATTAATTATAAATTATATAAAGACTTCATAAATTTCATTAAATGTATTCACCAACAAGTTTACAGAATATGCTTAAATTTATATGGAGCTTTTTGGTTAGATATATGACCAGCTTAAAATGATAAGAATTGCCGAAGGGCTAAATATTTAAGAAGGAGCAGATCTATAATTTAATAGTAAATAAAATAAAGTCATATATTATGTGACTTATTTTGATAAGCTTATAATTATAAACTAAAATAGGGTGCCACAAGAGAAAGCATTTAAAATCTCTATCCAGAAATTTTTCTTGTAGCATTTAGAGCTATTAGTATGCTCTTTATTTTAGTCTATAATTTAATAGTTTCAATTGGCTTGCTACTCAAGCAGATTCTGGAATACTAAACATGCCAACACCAAATTTAAGCTGGAAAAACGATTGATTAATATTAGATGATTGAAAAAAATTGCTGCATTTTATACTTTTAATAATTTTAAGAAACGTTTGCTATTTATGAGAGTGAGAAAAGTGCTCTGTGTAAATAAAATAATTAACTAAGACAATAAAGCCAATTACCAAGGCTTAAATAGGTTTAAAAATGTAGGTGAGATAACTCATAAGCTATCAACAATCTCAACCTGTAGTCAAGGCAATCTCCTTTAACAATAAAAGTAATATTCTTTATCTACAGACTGATATGTTTATCAAGTTGCAGTCTTTAGTGTCTATGTAAACATATCAAACCATAGATAAAGGTTACCACCTTTATTGTTAAAAGAAGTTGCCTTGACTACAGATTGAGATTGTTGATAGCTTAAGGGTTGATTGTTATCATATATATTAAAATAATTGAATTATATTAATTTTTTATATGTTTATAAAATATGTGAGATAAAAGAATTATGCTAATAAGAATTTAAATAAATAGGTATTAGCATACTAACAAGCTCTTTTCATATGAACTAGAAAATGAAGTTTCAGTTAGTTAATGTATATATATATATTTTTTTTTTAATTAAAAAAATTTCATTTTTTTTTTACTTATATATTATAGAGCACAATACAAGTATACCCATAATGTATTTCTTTAATTTGCTAAAGTAGTTTCATTTAATTTTTTTGTTGTTGTTGTTTATGAAATCTATTCTTTGTAATATTTAGGGCCCAAGTCCTTTCTTTTTTTTAAATGAAAAATGTTGAATTAACAATTTCAATTTTTAAAATGTTCTTGGGAATGGAGATTGCAATTTATAGCGATTTCATTGTGGAAGTTATTTAAGATACTCGGCTTGAATGATACTAGCTTTTTTTTTGTTTTAATAGTTATATATTTTAAACATTTTAAAAATAAAATGGTTTTAAAGATTTAAAAACTTTAACCAATCAAATTATTGAACTCCATAAACATTTTTTTGTTTCGGGGGGGGGGGGGGGCATTTTAAAGTAAAATTCATTTTAATGACTGTCAATTTTAAAAATGAATGATTTAATAGATTTTTTTTTTTTTTTAGTGCAATTTAAAATACAGTAACTCTCTATGATCCATTAAAATAATAAGTCTCAGTTCTTCGTTTATTTTTTGCATTAGGTTTTATGAGAAAGATATGCTGTCACAACCTCTCTTTCCCTAGTATATGTTTGGTTTTTGATCAGCTTAATTGCCGTGTCATGAAAAAGACTACATGGCCATCATTGACTAGTGTTTGCAAAAAAAATTTTCCAATCAATAATAATAGATTTCTGTTGGGGACTTAACGTAGTCAACTGCGTTCTACGTGACCAAATATATCCTTGTAAATAATTTTAATATGTATGTTGTAGACATTCTTTGATTTTTCTAGTTTTTTTTTTTATATATATATTTCTTTGGAATGTATTTTGAAGTGGGTTAGACACAAGTAGCAACAGATGGCTAATTTTACATTAGCTGTCTTTTTTTTCCCCCTTAAAGGTTTGCTGATAATTGATAGTGTATAGACATTTTGTTGCTTTTAAAATGGAAACAATGTTTAATTTGAGAATATTATTAAGAACTTTTTTCCCCTTTTGATGGTGATAGATAGGAACTGTTTGGATTTGAAATGGAAATGGAAAATTAGTTGCATTGTATAGCGAATCCATGCAAATCATTACGTTGAAAATGTACATATGTGTGTGCCTGTATAATTTTTAAGCCCAAATTTATTTATCTAACAACCAGGGAAAACAATCAGATAACTTATTCTGGAGAAATTCTATGCAAACAAAGACCTCATAATAGTAATTATTACTAATATTATTTAAAAGCACAATTATTTTATCTTTTAGAGTATTATTGTTATATAACTGTTCATCTTTTCCACTAAAACCAAACACTTTATAAATAACAATACATTTATTGTTAGAACACACAAGTAGAAATGTAAGATTTTTTTTTTTGCTTTTAGTTAAAAATTTAAAATAATGTCTTGATAACTAACAATAAGTATGATTTGATATTATATAAAGTATGAGAAATATGTAGGCCAATGTGAGGGTAGCAAATCTCTCTCTTTTCTTATTAAATAAAATCTTTATTTGTAATCTGATTTGATATGATACAGGGTATACATATTGGAATTTGAAAGTATATGAAATACACTATTATGTTATTTGGTGACTATTTTAATTGTTTGCAGGTGTTTAATTCTGTAAGGTGTCTTGGGTGATGTAAAAGTTTTGTAAGACTATGTTATTTACAATGGTTCAAATCTATGGTTTGGTTAAAATGGCTATAAGGCTCCAGGTTGCTGCAAAGATATCCGGATGCGCAAGAGTTACTGTCTCTGTTTTTAATTTTCTTTATTAAATTAAGGAAAAGTTCTTGGTTGTTAATTGTTTCATTGTTAAAGATGAGTTTGCACCTGATTGACCAGATTGTAAAGAGTAGAAATGTTCCAATTCTAATCGAAAGGAACAACTCACTTTTGATGTTGCTTGAAAGGGATAAAAGTGGGGGGTTGTTTGATCTCGATAAATAGGTTATTGTGTTCTGGTGGCTCTGTAAGGTCTGCCATTGAAATATGGTGTGTTCAGTAGTTTCATCAGCCTTCTGACATAGTTGGCAGGTTGGGTCTATTTTTGAGATATCTCTTTTGTAGGATAGGAAGAAGTTTGTGGGGAGAGCTTTGAGATTGAGTTTTAGTAGAAAAATTCAGGAATTTAGGTTCTAAGAACCAATATCTATACTTTCTAATGATTTGTTTGTTGTTGAAGTGTAGTAGGCCTGGTTCAGGAGGACTTGCTGTGTATGTAAGGTTGTTAGTATCCCAGAAGGTGATTTTATTTAAAAAGGTTTGATCAGTTATTTGGATATGTTTTCGAGTGAGGGTAATAAATGTTAGCCAATAATTTTTCTTGGGTGGTGGTCGGTCCTTTAGTGACACTTGAATAATATTGGCAGTTCTTGGATAAGTTAGAAGGATTTTATAAATCAAATTGAAGGATTTCTAGAAAAAAAAAGGTAGGAATGTAATGGAGGGACAGGCCATTGAGCTTTGAGGGATTTTGGAATTTTTTAAGATTGATGGCTGCTGTTTTTTTATTCCATATCAATTTGGAGCATAACAAATTGATTTTATTAATAAATCTATTAGAGAATTTGGTTATTGGCATGAAGTAATTTATTCAGGGAAATACCAGCATATTAAGAAGTGAGATTTTGGCATGAATTGATAAATAAACCTTGGACAGATTGTCAATAATTTCTTGGGTTGAAATGAAAATTGATTCTTGTATTGTATTTCTAATTGAGGTTGGTGATTTGAAGATAGAGAAGCCAAGAAATTTCAGTGGCTTGGCAATGAATTTGGAGTTAAAAGTAGAACTGGCATGTAATTTCCCGGTGGAGGGTTTGTTCATATTAAATTCAAGATTATATGGCTCTGTATATTGTTGAAGAAGTATTACCAATTTAGGAATGACCTTGTTGGATGATAGGAGTATGGCAATATCATCTATGTAGGTGATGTGGGAACAGATTTGTGTATTGATGGGATATAAATTTTGGTGACTTTATTTTCCATTTACAATAGAAGAGGGTTGATATATGCAATGAATATGAAGGCACTGAGCAGAGGGGAATAGAATAAAGAGATTTGAATCCCGGTGCAACCTTTCCATTAAGAATCACAAATATTTGTCTATTGTAAAGTAGGTTTGCAATAATACATATAATCAATTCTGGAACTGTGTATTTTTTTAGGATTTCCAGAAGGGTTTCTATTCTGACAGAATCAAATGTGGCAGAGATATCAAGTTGGACAAGCACTGATTTGAACTTCCTTGAGGTGTTGATGTAATCTAAAGATAGTTTAAAGAGGATTTCATTCTTGGTAATTTGTTAAATATATATCGTCAAAATATTGACTTGTTATATCATCTATCATCAATAATATGCCCTAGCAGGTTCACTTTGATAAATGCACCAAGCCTTCATCTGCAATTTAATCTTAATATAGATTTTTGTGACTAAATTTGTGTGGATTTTTACAGGATTTTAAGCATTTGAAATTATTTCCAGGATTTTCAGGTGTTTAATAAATAACTATGAATGTTACCATACACAGAAAATGTTAAATGTAGTGATTTTTTTTTTTGTACATACTATGAAGACTATATAGACTTTTTGTTATAGAATAACAATGTAATATATGTTTGCCATTGATATATAAAACTGCATTTTTTTATTCAAGAATTTGTGAGTTTATATATTTCTATCCTATTTCTCTTTTGTTGTTTAAAGTGCAGATATTGAGGTTGTAAATCTAATTAATTTCATTATGCATCATTATTTATCTTGATCTGTTGCATTATTTTTCTCATATGAGCGGATATATATATATTTTTTTGGATATTAAAAATTAACAAATATATTCGTAAAAAAAATATTTATTAAAAAAAGAAACTTAAAACTTTAAATGTCTTAAAAAGACCATTTCCTTTTTTGAATATAAAATAATAACTTTTTATTTTCAGCAAATCATAGATTCAAAGTTTTATGGTACCAACATTTATTTTCATTAGTTGTGAAAGTAATAACATATTGCAATTATATTTTTTTGGTTTTGCAATCATTTGATGATAATTATTAGAACTTTTTTTCCTGGACAATTAGATATATTGGTTACTGATTAGTGGCCTGAATGTACTTGTATCCTGAATTTGAATTTCAGGATGTGAATATGGAAAAGGGATGTATTTATTTATTACAATTAAAATCTCAATGCTTTCTGCTGCATCACTTAAAAAATGGTAATGCTGTTAAATCATAAAAGCAGATCTATCTTCCACACTACTTATGCACACATCTTCTTTAAATATATTGGAAATTTTTAACCATGCTAAGATAGTGTGAGAAATTGATCTATTTTTTACATGTTATCAATATTTAAGTTAAGTATTGCATGAGAATGCTGAGATTTGCTCTGGCAATTACATATAGGTGTTGTGTATGTGGTTATTGATTAATTCATGCATATACAACTGGGTGCTTATATATAATATTTCTTAATTTTGCTGAGATATTTTGCATTATAGATATTTAATAATTTCACTTTTTTTATTTGTAAAATAAAACGGGGATAAATAAATAAATCTTAAATTAATTGACACTTATTCTGTAATCTAAATAAATTGGCTTTTGTTTAGTATATTTTGGATACTTTATAACAAAATATTAAATAAAAAAATAAATAATTAACTAAACCGTTCCTTTCTTTAAAAAACAAAACACCAGTTTATGAATGTGATTTTTCAAATGATATAAATAATTGTTAATTACAAGGTTTAGTCTATTCACCAAAACAGTAAAAGATTCGCTAACTATTGCTAAAAAGTGATCAACTATTTGTGGAAAGCATATGTAATTGTTATAATCATGAGTTGATTTTTCTGGTTCCATTTAATAATTTCAGTGAATATTATTGATCTAATTAATAAAAATTGGATAGTATTATAAATTTTGTGCATTATAGTAAATTTTTAAGTAATTAAAATTATTAACGAATTTGATAATGTGATAAAATTTTTGAAATTTCACCAGGACAAACTTTTTTTAAAAATTATATATAAATATTGAAACAGATTTGAATTCGAATCATAGTTTCAACTTTTCTATGGTCTTTTCACCCACCACCTCCCTCCTACCTAAATTTAAACCTAGATATTGGATTGTGTGTGTATAGTGGTATTAGGCAATACATGTATGCACCTAAACTAAGTAATCAATGTGAGGGTATATATATGTGAGCATAGATTAAATGTGCCATGTTTACACATACTTTAATATTGTATGTAAATGTTAATTAAAAAATAATGTGATTTAGAAATAATCTTTAAAAGTCTTTTAAAGCTATGTAGCATTTATTTTAACCTTTCGATTTAGCGGGATGACAGAATTTTGACTTTTGACCAATTCACTTCTGATGAATTTTTTTGTAAGTATTATGTGTTAAAATGTGTGTAAAATGGTATATTTTATTACATTAAATTTTCACTAAAAATTTTATGGTAGAAAGTGGGAAATACAAAATTCCCTCTCTTACAATAGACATAAGCCCAGCCCTGACATGTTCAGCCATTGTCTGTTGCCAAGGCTGTAAAACATTTGGCGTTTTATGACATTGTTTAAAGAAAATAATTCCAATGACCAAAAACGTGTTTATTTGTGAATTTATTACGGTTTTAGATTTTTTTTAAAAATTAATTTATACTATATTTATTAGATATCAAGAAATATAAATTATTAATAACTTATTTTGACTTGAAATACTTTATTTTCAAAAATATAATGTTATATTAGCAGTGAATGTAAGCATGGCCTGAAGCAAATTACAAGATTAGTTTCTATGTAAGCAATCTATTTATACTTACGAGTATGAAAATATCGCAATTTTGCAATAAATATTCAAAAATTTTAAACTTTTAAAGCATAATTTGTTAGATATAAAATAAATAAATAAATATTTATTTGGATAATAAATATTTATTTGGATGATTAAAAATAATAAGAATTAAGAAATATTTTGTTGATTTTATAAACTGAAAATTATCTTTTTAGAAATGATGATATCTAAACTCTTTGTTTTGTTTACAATCTCATTTTATTAATATTCACAGAAACAAAATGTGAACATTTAAAATTTATTTCAGTAGTAAACAAAAATAACTATCAAATGAAGTCAAATTTATTATTTTCAGACAAGTAATAATCATTTTATCATATATTTTACGTTGATGTGTGAGACAAAGAAAAATGTCAGAAAATTCAGACCTTGAGAGGGTTAAAGCTGGCATATAATTATTAAATCAATTTTCTGTAACATTATTTTAAAGTAATGTTAAAATAATAAATATTGAAATTCTGTTCAAATTTATAAATTTTAAAAAAAAAATCTTATTAGTTTATTTTAAAATGGCATGATCATGTTAAAATTCTTTTTATTAAAGATAACCGAGGGTTGGTGAAGAACAATAGAATGCATTAACAAATTCCAGGAAACATTAATGGTTTAAAGTAATTAGTTAAAATAAATTAGATTTATTTGTAAACTTATCTAATCTTGTTATGAGGTCAAACATATATTAAAAATAACATGCATTGGGTTGTAAGGAACCCAATAAAAAGAGAACCTCGCATCAAAAGCATTGAAATATAAATTCTCATTATAGACATAAGATTGTAATGTATGCACTCATTGTACCCAAATGTTTAGGGGGGTTAAGTAAGCATATATCATAAGGGTCATTATTAATGTTAGCTGAATTGTACAATTAATATGCTGATACCAATAACTGATTATTATATAATATATGTAATTCATTAAACTTTATCTTTTAATCATATGTCTGCTGTGATAATGTCTATTTGTTCGACACTCAGAAATATTATCTTATTTCGATAACTGAAATGCTAGGTATATAAATATTAATATCATAACTATACATTACCCTTGATAGTTGGCTAACCTAGAGCAAGTTAATAATTGTCTTTTGTATCTCCTAACTCCCATGCCTAGAAGAAGAGTTTTCTGGTGTGTCATCAGATGCATTGTTGCAAAGTGAGTGTTGTGGAACCGAATCATCAGATTCGAACCCGGTATTGCTAGTGATTTTCCTTGCTTGTAAGATTACTCTTCATTTCTGGTGTTTTGATTCTGCAGCATGTTAGCGAGGCTACGAATCTGACTGTTGCAATATATAGTATTTCTTCATATTGTAGTTTTGTAAGTTATAGTTTTGGTGACCTACACTTTGAAAAAAATATTTCAATAAGGAAAAAAAAATTGAAATCTCTAAATTTGAATTCATAAATATTATGAAAATGGCCACCTATATCATGATTCTGTCAACCATCTCTTTGTCATATGTTCTCAGTCATATCATTGCTCTTTTTATCTTGATTTACTGCTGTACTGTTTTACTGCCTTATTTTTATATATATCTTAATATGTAAATTTTAAAAATTATATTATATCATAGGTATGTGTATAAATATAAGGTGTACATTATGGTTTTCATGGTTTAGAGAAGTGCTAAAGTGGTGGATTCTACAGCTCACAATCTGTAGATCCCAGCTTCTTTTCTATTAATTCCAGTGCTTGAACTTCCTTTTAATCTTCATGTGAACTCCCAAATAACAAAATATATTTACCATTATATTTATTATTTTTATTTTTATTACTTTACTTTTTAAATAATGGATATTTATTTGTATTATATATGTATATTTGTTATATAGGATTTGCTATGGCCCATGATTTTTAAATAATCACAAAATGGCTTGGGAAAAAATACAAGGGTAAGAAAGGACTATTGTATTAAAAATTTTTTTTTATTTGTCACTGCTGCTGGAGGATATAAAACATGAGATATGATGCTAAATTATGTATAGATAGGAAAGATAGATGTATACTATGTTATTCTTCTCCTTCACTTTCTTTGCATATCTTCATATAATCATATATATTACTTATAATACTTCACTCATATACACTTTAATGCAAGTAATTTTCTTAACCTTCTTTATTTTCTTACAGTTTCGACTGTCCAGCAGTCTTCGTCAGAGCTTAATCCTCCTCACAGTTTTAAGCTCTGACGAAGACTGCTGGACAGTTGAAACTGTAAGAAAATAAAGAAGGTTAAGAAAATTACTTGCATTAAAGTGTATATGAGTGAAGGATTATAAGTAATATATATGAAAGATAGATGTAATAAAATATTGCAAGTTTTTGGAGGATACAACATTAACATGATTATAATGCTGGGGAAAAAAATCCTTTTTTAAGAAAGTTATAGATGGCATAATTTGTTCAGTCACATGGAAGCAATGATGATGTCAAGTTCTTTGTTAAAGGAGTAGAGCCCTTAAGTGTAGGGTTGTGTCACATCTACAGATGGATCTGGTATAAGACAAAAATGATCAAAGAAAAAAAAGAAGAATGACTTTTAAATTTATGATATGAAGATTAATATAATACTGATTGAGTTCAAACACAACTTGTTTTCATAAGAAAATGTTTAGCAGAACAAAGCCAAAATATACAATGTAGATCATCTTTTAAATTGTCAAAGAATAGCACATTCATTAACATATTGTAAATCAAGGAGACTAGAAGGTAAAATATTTGTATTTGAGCTTGTAATAGATTCAAATTAAAAACTCTACTATTGATCTTGTTTCATACTTTGATGATTGTTTCATGTTTCAAAGATTAGGCTCTTATAAAAATGGAAAACAATATTGGAGCTATTACACATGATTATTTAACATGAATTTTCATTTCAAATGCCTCAGATTTTAAACCAGCAATAATAATGTTTTGTCATTCCAACTTGTAGAATCTTTATAACATGAATAAACAACTAATTCTGAACATTGTCACAAATCTATTATATTAATCAAATAAAATGCCTTGATTAAATAATAAAAGTAAAATAAAATCTCACCTTTCCTTTTGACACTTTTTTTTTGTATTCCAATTATGATCTCTATCCATCTATTAAAGGATTATCATTTTTTAGATTCATACATTAAAGTGATCACTATCAGTGAATGTGTGCATATCCTTTGACATTTTATTCCATGAATCACTTTTATCTTTTTTGTCAATTATTTGGCTGCCTTTAAATATAAACACAGTGTATTTTGATGATAAAATGATTGATTTTCTTTCCAAATTGCATGAAGTACCATTTCTGAATCAATATGTATGTCATGCAACTGTATAGTTTAGCTATTCATCATAAAAATTTTAAGGCACTGGCATATCTGGATCACTAGTTATGAAATGAAATGGGACAGTGTGATTCAGTAGAAAACTCATGATAGAATTACATTAGCATTAAATTTTGTTTAAATTGAGCAAAACTGCTATTGAAACATTTAAAATGATTTAAACTGTGTATGACATTGAAGCTATGAGTCACAAAATGTTTTTCAAATAGTTTACAAGATTTTATAATGGTGGGGACAGCATTGTAGATGATCCATAGCTGACACATCAGAAACAATTGGAAATACAAAAAAACCTGAAAAAAGTTGCCAACATTTTTCAAACGGATCACTATATATTTGTCGGACTCACCAAAGACTCACTAGCATTCTGAAACTATTACCCATTGCATTTTAATGGAAATTTTGAAAAAGTAGAAAGGTTTGTGTCTCACTTATTGACAATTGATCAAAAGATGCCTAAGTGAAGAACTTCAGAGGCAAGCAAAGAACTGCAACTAGGAATCCAGAATTCTCGTCAAACATTGTAATGGGGGAAGAGATATAGTGTTTTCAATATTACTGAAGAACTGAGTGTCAGAGTATGGAATAAAAATTGTCAGAAGGAAAGCCAAAAAAAAAAAAAACTGAATTCAACAGAGACAAATCAAAACATTGTACAATGTTTTTTTTTTTTTTTGAAAGGCATTATTTACCCCAAACATATTCCTGAAAATTAGACAATAAACATTAACTTCAATTTATGAATTATTTGTGGAACAAAATTTTAGTCATACTGTTGCATGATAACATAGTGCCAAAATAATTTTTTGGCTAAATAAGCATTGTTGTATTGAGCATTTACTATGTCCTCCTGATTTAGCTCCTGCTGACTTCCATTTTCAACATTAAAGTTGGTCATGAAAGGAATTTTATACAAAAGTAAAAACACTGCCACATTTCATGTTGGCACTCATGATCCAAGCACATTGGAAATTTAAAACTTTTGTAGTGAATATTTGAACTATATCACTATGCAACATGCATAGATTCAGAGATAGTGCTGCAGGCAGCTTGGAAAGGAAACTAGCCATTTTTTCATTGAGATGCATCTTGTATATTGCTTATGAAGTTCCACATTTAACTTACTATTTTACCAAAAAAAATGTCACATCTAAAAAAAAGTTATTAGTATTAGAATCATAGTCTAAAGAATAACTCAGGGATCTTTCTTAGTAAACCAAGAATAGTCTTATTTATATTCATCCAACACACTCTTAACCTTGCTAAGATCACAACTGATCTGAAAGATACATAAAACATTTATTTCTTAAATTTTGTTTTATATATTGAGGACATAGATTCAAGGTTATAACTAGCTGTGCATTAAATGTGATTAATGTCAAAACATAATATTTAAGCCATCAGTTTATTATAACATGTGTTTCATCAGGATGGTTAACATTCATAGAAAATTGCATCTGAGAAATATCATGACTTTTGAAGTCAGTGTTGGTGTAGTTGTGAAAATAATTTCTAGATTGTAACTGAAAAAAAAAAACATATATAATAAAGGCAAAATTTGTTGCATTTACACTCCCCCCCCACATTTTTCAATCCATGCTATATCTTGGTTACATATGACCACTGCAGCAATTTTTTTAGTCATGATCTTCATGTTTTTTTATTTAATAATTTCTAATTTTTTAAAAATACAAGTATAGTATATATACTTAAGCTATACGCATGACCACCTATGGCCATGAATATTGGTTGTATAAGATGGAGTGGATGGCGGAAGAGAGCTTGAAAGTCTGGGTTCAAATTCCCTCTAATTAATTTCTATTTTATAATTAAAAATAAATTTTAAGAAATCGTGTATTTTATTATTATAAATGTAATAAAGGCAATTTTGCAGTGTTTTTTAAATTTACCTTTGTGTTTCAGTACAATCTAGTAATGAATGTATTTCTCAGATACATGCAATTTCTGCTGCAATTTTTTTAACCACAACCTCTGCAGGGTTAAGAAAATTCTATGCCTCAGTAACTTGATATTCTTAAGAAATGTAAATTATCAGTTTAATGTTTAATAGCTATTAAAATTTAGCATAGATAATTAATTTCATATACATATGATTAAAATAGGATCTATTTTTTAATGCAACCATCATTTTAATTTTAGAGTTTACTAGTTTATGATCTATTAAACAATCTGCATCTGATAAGTGCTCATTTAATATTTCTCTTTTTTACACTTTAACTTTTAATTGTAATGTATTCCATAAGATGACATTGTTTTGAGCTTAACTGCATTTTAATGATTTTAGAACTTATTTGTACCTAAAACAAAATAGTTTTATTAGAAAATCAATGTAAAAATTCAATAATAATAGACCATTTGAATTAATAACTTTGAGTCAAAATTCACCAGTTCTACCAACACATACATTAAAGATTTCAAAAAGAAAAAAAAGTTATTTTAACATGTTTGATGTAATAACATTATTCAGCAAAATGTTTTCGAAGTGTCTAACTCAAAAGGTCAAGTCTTATTGATAGTAATTTTCCAACTTCTCATATTTTGTGAAATAATGCCATTTGTGGAAGAATTTTAATGGAGTTTTCATTATTTTTTTTAACCTGCTTATTTTTCAGTAAGTTTATTTCTTCATTCATCTTTTTGAATCTCACATTTTTACCTATAATATGGGGATTTGGAATATAGCAAAATTTATCTCTGTTGTTAAAGAAGTGACATTATTTGACAGAATGAAGTTCTAAAATCAAAAAGATCTTTTCTTTTTTAATCCTCTTAATTACCACTTTGTATAAATTAAATACCAATAAGCTAATGCACATGCACTTTCTAGTTGTCACTACATAAATGAATACTCCCACTTTTTCAAACAAAAAATAAAGTCTTTGGGAAAAGATAGAATGAATCCATCTATCTTTTTGACCCAAACGTATATGTATGGGAAAATCTTATGTGTTTGAAAATGAGAGCGTGAAGTTGTTAATTGATCACTTTAAATTACTTTTTTACTACAACGCCTGTGAAATTTCTAGAATTTACAACACATCATTCTTATTAAATTAAACTTATGTAAACAAGACATTTATTTTATATAGCGCGATGTTTTTATAAACTGTAATACCAATAAGCTAAAGCACATGCGCTTTCTAGTTGTCACTATATAAATGAATACTCCCACTTTTTCAAACACAAGATAAAGTCTTTGGGAAAAGATAGAATGAATCCATCTATCTTTTCGACCCAAATGTATATGTATGGGCAAATCTTAAATGTTTGAAAATGAAAGCGTGAAGTTGTTAATTGATCACTTTAAATTACTTTTTTACTACTTTTTTACTCTCATTTTCAAACACTTAAGATTTTCCCATACATATACGTTTGGATCGAAAAGATAGATGGATTCATTTTATCTTTTCCCAAAGACTTTATCTTGTGTTTAGTGACAACTAGAAAGCGCATGTGCATTAGCTTATTGGTATTACAGTTTATAAGACATCGCGCTATATAAAATAAATGTCTTGTTTATATAAATTAAATAATAATTTTTTATCTTATGTTATCATTTGTCTCGTATTACATTGATCTCTGTATTTTGTTTTATATGTAAGTATTTAAACGAAGATCATTTCTCCTGTTTTCAATTTTGAAGTTTTTCTTTTTTTTTTTATTAACCTGCTGCTTTTTATATTCACTTATATATTTTATCCATTAATCTCAGAAGCTTTTATTTTGAAGTTTATATTAAAGAACTAATATATAAAGTGTAAACTCAAATAACAAATGCATATTAATTATTTAACTATCAGACATCAGCAGTAATCTCTTCTATAATAATGGTAATTGAACAAACAAAAATAATGTCATGGATTGCATGATCATGATTCTGTTTAGATTATCAATGTTTTCATTATTAATGTTTCTGCTATATGATACTTTGATAATTATTATATGCAATCATATATATTTTTATGTATATGTATACACATTCATCTTACCTTCAATAAAATTCAAATGATATTTTAGTCAAGAACTATCAATCAACTAAGATTCTCAGAGATAAAAAGCCAATAAACTAATCTTGCGGCTGATGCATGTCGGGGAGCAGTTTGTTTGTATTCATGTACTATACGAATAATCATATAATAATAGTAGCTGTAATAATAAAGTATTTGAAGTGGATATTAGAAATTTGCTCTTCTCAATGTCTTTAAAATCTTAAAGAATAAACAAAGGATCTTCTTTCATTTAAAAAACTCCTTTCTGCAGCCATGAATGAAGGAATAAGAAAAAATTTAAATGATACATTAATAAGAATTGAATATCTAGAATTCCATTTTAAAATGGACAAAAAAGAGTTAATGATGATATAAGAAAGTATAGTTATGAATTGGCAAGGAAAGTTATAGAAGAGGATAAAAAATCTTGTAAAACAATATCTTGGTGATAAAAGGAAAGTTATTTTTGCAATGAAAAGAAAAGATGGAACTATTACTAAAAAGAGAGATGACATCATGAAATGTGTGAAAGAGTTGTATAAAGAATTATATGGTAATAAAGAATAACAATATTCCTTACAATTTCTAAATCCTCAGAACTGCTTAGCATTTTAAATGAAGAAATGAATTATGCAATTAAATTATGAAAGAAGGTAAAAGCTCCAAAAAGTGATGGAATTATAATTCATATCTTAAAAGTAGCAGGTGAAGAAATAGAAAGTTTGTTGGCAAAGTATATATCAAAGATAAAGATATGATGAAGAATATGGTAGTAATATTGATATTTAAATAGAATTCAATAGTTATAGCGATATTTAAGAAAAGTGATAAAGAAGATATATATATATACAAAATCTTTATCAAGGTAATTACAATTCACTTACAGTGAAATTTGGATTTTAATTAACAAATGGAATATTCTGGATTTAAAAGTGTTTTTAGCAATGAATATTAGTTGCCATTATGGTTTACAGTGACTAAAGCATTGGATCATCAAGATATAGTCTCAGAATATTGTTATCATATTTATCAGAATGCAACACCAATAATTAGATTATATATAATAAAACAAATTAACATTATGAAAGGTATATGGCAAGGTGATTCCATATCTTCAATACTTTTAATAGCAGTTTTACAATAATTATTTTGTGGATTAAAATGATCACTTATGTGATCCTTAGGGAGTAAAAGTAAATGAAAATTATTTAAATCATTTTGATATGATTGTTTTTGCCAATAATACTATGACACTTTAAGAAAATGTTCTAAAAGTTGTAATTGAAAATAAGAAAATAGAATAATGATAAATGTTTAAAAAAGACTAAAGTAATGTTCAATTGATTTTCTTGGGAGAAGAAAATAAAGATTAACAACTACAAATACCTTAGCCATCTTCTTAATGCAGATTGAATCTTAATTGATGAATTAACATCAAATTAAACTTGAATACTTTTGATAGAAGTAATACTATAAGGAAATATGTGTTTTAAAACAAAGATTTTTTATAGATATGTTTTATCATTCTTCCTTATTGATCTGGGACTGGGACAGTAACAGAAGGGCAATTTAGAGATTTCTGATCCCTCAATGCAATTTGGAGAGATGTATATTAGGAGAAACAATAAGAGATTAAAAAAATAAATGAGAGAATAAACAGGTATTATATCAATGAAAGAATTAAGACTTTTAAATAGAACTGGGCTGGACATGATGTTAGAAAAGCTGATAGTAGATGCACAGTTGAAATCTTAAACTGAATCCCAAGAGATTCTAAAAGATCTAAAAAGAAACTAAATATGAGTTGGTTTTATGAAATAAGATTTGTTGTTGTGTTGTGAAGAAGAGATATTATGAATCAGAAAAATTGACTAAATTTTCAGAGACCTTCATTCTGTAGTAGATCCATAATGGTTGTAAATGATTCATATGCTATTATCTTTGAATATTTTCCATTAGAGGATTTATCAGAAAATGCATATCTGTTAAGCAATAATAACATGCTACTAATGGTAGGATCTAAACACAAATATATATATATATTAGCTGAAATTTATCCCTAGGCAAAGGATTTTACTTGGGAATGCTTATTTACAATTGTTTATTTAGCATGCATAAAGTAGCATTCAAATATATAACTTTTGAACATTTATGCTACTATAATATCTTGGTGAGCAGGATCTGGAGTGAAGCCACCCAATTAACTGGTGAGATATTGCCATTAGCTAGAAAATCTGTAATTAATGGATTTATTGTGCTATGATTCCTACATGAGTTTCAAGATGAATTTTATAGCTGAAGAATGTAAAAAATACTAGAAGATAAATGCAAAAATATAGAGATGCAGAAACATTAGGTATAGCTTTAAATTTAAAAAATTGGATAAAAGCAAAGATTTATGAACAATATATTGGTAGAGATTACAGAAATTGATAAGTAGAAATATATAAATAAACTATGTCTATTTGAGGAGTAAGTTAGATAATTAATGATAGCATATGTGTATGAGAACCTTTGTAAAGGTATTGAAGATTTAAAAGTTAGCTTTGTGTATGTAATTTAACAACTCTATTTTTTCTTCTTCGTAAGGGTGGAGCTGATAGCTTTAATTTGAGTGTTTGCATTGAAGTATAATTTAATTCCGTCTGGTTGAAGTATGTCTGTCGGCTTTGTTTATCTGCTGTATTTTACTACTCTCTCAAGAAATGATTTTAAGGTTTGACTGATTTTCCACTAACTGAGTCTATCTTTTGTGATTTTTGTAATTTGAAATGACGTTTAAAGAATCAATAAAATTAATAATATTTTATCACATTTGACTAAACTGATCAATGAAGGAAATGAAAAACTTTTAATTAAATATCTGGAATGGTGAAATAGTGACTTTAGCCTGCCTAATCTTTTGAAACTAATTGCTTGACTGTTTTCACAACTAAAAGGACATCACTTTAAACTGTTTATTTGTTCCAACTACCCGGCAGTAATAAAGTGTTACCCTCTCCCCCCCCCCCTTGTTGTTCAGGCATATTAATTGTTAAAATGACAATCGCTATTGTTGATTCTAAATAAATTATGGGGAAGGGGGGAATTATGTACTGTATGTATGAATATATACATATTCCAGACTAATATTAGCACAACTATTTTAATCTATATTTTAATTTATTTAGTTTTAAATGCAACCGTAAATGTTATCGTTTAGATTTGATTTATGCTGCACACACCCATGCTCTACATTATCAACCTTGGAATTTGATTACTTTTTACTGAAATTATCGAGAATTTGTAGCAGAATTGTTGTTCGAAGTCATTGGGCGTAATAAATATTGTTACATTTTCATTTACCATTGTCAAACTTCCTTTACTCACAACTTTGATGCCATCCATTTCAGATAAATACAATAATGATTATTACTAATCATTATCGAAACTAGAGATTATCTCTAGCACAGATATAAACTTTAAACCTCAATTAAAGATTAATATATCTGATTTTTTATTTATTTTACACACGCGGATGTTATTAACCTTTCTCTTTGCGGTGTGTAATATCTTAGATATAATAAACACCTCCACGCTTCCCCATATCCTCGGTCATTCAAAGTTATGAAGCAGGTCTTAAAATATTATTATTACGTAAGCTAGTGAATATGAGGATTAAATACAGACCATATAAACTAAGATTATGCCATTGCAATATTTATAAATCCTACACTATAGAGATGGGTTAGACTGTAGAAGGCATCGTGTCCTATCACTCCGATTAAAATCTTATTAGTGGTAAAAATAATTTAATAAATAAAATTGAGGACAGGGTTGAATTATTCCCATTTAGTCAGTATCTAATTTATTTTAAGACATTTGATATCTTCTTTTTTTTTTTACATATAAGTATTTGAAAAATTAAATGTTAAATGTAATAATGCTATTTGTATTATCTAATATTGCTAAATTCCATTACTATGATATGTCTTCACAATTCAATAATAGGTAGATTTTTAAATTGACTGAATAAGAAGATGATTTTGATAATTTACAACTTCAATAGATGATAAACTATATATTACCATTTTTTAATGATTATATTCCAGTTATTAACACTCTTGCCTGATAGTAACAAAAGCTTCAGTAAGTTTATTTTAAAAGAGGCTCAAATAAGTGTTTTTCTAAAACTTCTATGCTTGGGAATAATAATAGTTAAAAAAATTTCTTACATAATTCTGAAGGTTGAAATCTAGCAGTAGCACAATTGACATGAATGGGGGATCTGATACCATGGTTGTGTCTGCTTGCCTTTCATTTTTACTAGATTAGATTATTTAAATATGTGCACTAGTAAAAAGATGATTGATTTTCTAACTTGCTAGCAACACCATCTCTGAGTCAATGTGTGTATTCCCTAGCAATATAGTTCTGCTATTCACCCAAAAAATTTAAAGCATTACTGTGTCTGGATCTGAAATGGTGACTGTATGTTTTATATCTTTATATAAAATCCGCAGTGGAATAATAACACTTTAACATTGAATTTTATTTTAAAGTAGGCAAAATTGTTATTGAAATAATTCAAAGTATATTTTGATAGTAAAGCTTTGAATCTTACGAATATTTTAAAGTGATGTGCAACATTGAAGGTGATTCATGGCTAGGCCTATCAAAAACAATTGGAAGCAAAAATAACATGCAGAAAGTTGCCAAAATTATTTGAATTGATCACAGAATGTCTAATAGACTCATTGAAGAACTCACTGATTTCCCCAAAATTATTGTCCATCACATTTTAGCAGAAGTTTCAAAAAGTGGAAAATGTGCTTTACTTGTTCAAATGACTAAAAAGTTGCCAGAGTGGAGCACTGCAGTGTCGTGCAAAGAATCACCATTATAGAGAGATAATGAGATATTAACTATGAGCCATCCATTAAGCAAAGAAGTGAAAAATGGTGATCATGAGAACAAGGAACAATTGAAAAAATGTGAATGTAAAAGTGCCAAAATTAAAACATTGGTCACTTTTTTATCATTATCATTCTAAAGGCATTATTCGTCATGAATACATTTCTGAAGATTAGACATTAAGCCCTAACTACTATTTAGATATTTTGAATTGTTTATGAGTCAAAATTTTGCGCAAGCATATAGATACTGTGAACAAGATTCTTAGTAAATGTTGCATGATAACACAGTGCTCCATGTTGCCAAGATTGTGCTTGGGTATCCATTCTATTCTCCTGATTTAATTTCCGCTGACTTTTCCCATTTCCCCAATTAATGTTGGCCATGAAAAGAGTATGAAATGGTCCACTTCAGGACATCCAGAAACTTGTGACAAAATTCCGGCATGTGATTCCAGTGGATTTAAAGGAATGCTTCAGGCAGTTGCACAATCTTTTTCTATGGTATATTGAGGCACAAGGAGACTATTTCAAATCTATAATAAAAACAAAGCATAAATAATGCTTTGTGTTTTATTCCCCATCAGTCACCTTTTTAATCGGGATACTGTGTGTATCTGTATAACATTTTTGATAGAATTATTTACATATGGTCTCATAAAGATGTATGTTCCTCAGTATTTTATGTACAAAGGCTTCATTATTCATTGTTAAATCATAGCAGAATGTGTTCATTTTTATGGTTCTGAACTTATCATTTACTACTAACCCCAATGGACCTGTGCTACTTATTACTGCTACAGTTTTCCTCCTCTCTTGGAATGTGTCAATAGTTGACAAGGTTATTTTGTTACAGAAATTTTTTATTTAGATTGTCTTTCAGTTTTATTTATATTTACCCACAACAACAAAAAAGTAAGCTATTTTAATCGCTCTGATAATCATAGCTCGTTACCTCTCCCAATTCTTATGTTTATTGTTTGTGTTTAGTTAGTAGTTATAGATGTGCACTTTTTGAAAATCGGATATTCTATGCTCTCCGAACTAGTCGTATCTAAATTTCTTTCAGATAATGATGTAAACATTGTCATATATTTACTTTAAATATTTATCCCTCGGAGAGTTTAATATTATGCCATAAATTTTAATTACTTTTATTTTTATATTTGATAAGAAATGTAATCTTCGGAATTGATCCCCTCCCCCCACACGATTCATTTTCTAATATGTTTTTCAAACTTTTATAATTCTGAATTGAACAATTATTCAAGGTATTAAATCTATCTTGTTGGGTAAGTTGGGGGGTGGGGGTGGATAACAATGTTTCGCTTTTAAAAATTGTATTCACAGCTATTACCGGTGGTTTATAATTTCGTTTCTTGTTCTAATCAAATCTCTATTAATTCAGCTGAAATTAAATTTGCAATTTCTAATTATGTCTGACCTAAGAGCGTTATTAAAACTTCAAGAATAAAATTTGCTTGTCAGCATTTTTAATAATAAAATAACAATAGAGGGAGTAATTCAGAATTAGTGCTTTGTGTGTGTGTGTGTGTGTGTAGATGATCATTATTATCATTAATAACCCTATTATAACAAATTGTTGTTTTAATAGTCTTATTGCAAGTTTAAACTTTCTCTTCTTGAAATCTTAATCCCTTTTTCAAGAGTGTTGACATCTGACTATCTAATATATATATGTACAGCAGTCCTTCACAACAATGGGTTAGAGCATGTACCCTACTTTTTAAGTTAATGTCATTCATTGTTAAGTGAATATAAAATCTTTTTTTTAAATTCATAAACGGATCATACTCTCAGTCCCACTACTATGAGGACTATTTGTTCTGAAAGAGATAATAGAAAAGAAAGATATAAGGAGGCTTAGGCAATTGCTAAGAATTCAAATGCAATCAATAGAAAGGATTCATGTGTTCCATTGTTGGAAAAATGGAATATTTAAATGCTGTCATATTAAGTCTCATTTGCATAATAAATTATGTCCATATATAGGCATAATTTTCAACTGCTAAATTAATGCAGTATTATGATTCTGGCGGTGGTCTGCCGAAAGCATCCTTAGTGCATTATTAAAATCATGAATTTCAACTTTTACCTTTTTATTATAATCGATTACAATACATTTGTATGTATTATAGGGATAAAGCAAGGTGTTACTGTTATTATATAAATTAAGCGCATAATAAAAGTATGAAAACAAACTTATAATGACATATAATTTAAAAATAAATATGATGTTAAATATCACATGGGAGGAAAAAAACAATCAAAATAGACCAAGAACCCATAATTTTAAAATAGCAACATTATAATTGCCTTTAACTATATTGTTATTACTGTGAGATGATATTTTATAGATCAAGTCTCACAAACATATTAGGTAATTTCTCTCAAAAGCCTTTTGATGAAACTATTTGCCTATATTAATATATATATTATTGTATTCAAAATCAGCTATTTGATTATTGTCTTGCATTGGTCGTCTAGAGGTCATCGCGACTGCCTTGCACTAGCAGGCAGTTGCCTGGGTTGCGGGTTCGCGTCCCGGCCGATGCTATGACATTAAAAAAAAACCTATTGATTATTTAACTTAAGCCTATATCAAATTTTTAACTAGCTCATTAAGTATGAAATATCAGTTTCAAGATGTCTAATATAAAAAAAAAAGTATGATAAATTTTGAGATAGGCTATATCTTTGAGATTGTTGCATTGGTTTAAGGCTCATAGTAGCTCTAGATGTTCAGAAGTCTGATTAGAGATTATATCACTCTGAAGCAGTTCTGGCATATATTTAGACTAATTGTCATACCTGTTGTTTTGTGAATACCATCTATTAATATTTAAATTCAGTTCACCCATCAGAATCTGTTTTAACTTTATCCTGATATCAATTTGCTCCATTGTATACTTACATGATTGGTAAATTCTGCTGCTTTTGTTGCATTGTTTTTAGAGTTCAAAAAGTCTTGCAGTCAGAATTAAAAAAAAGAAAAGAAAACAACTATGGAAAAGATAGTACACTAATAATAAATCAAAAGAGAGAACTATGTGGATAAATGTGCAAAATGAGAAAATAGATGATTCATGACAGTGTTGTGCAAAATGAAATATTGAATTTCTAATTATTTTTCCCCCCATATATCAAAGCATCGGCTGGGAAGCAAACCTGTGACAACTGTCTGCAAGCAACTGCTTGTTTGCAAGGTAGCTGCGCTGACCTCTCGGCTACCAACAATATTGAATTTCTAATTTTTACATGTATTATTTATTGATTACTGAAATCTCGTGTGGAGAGTGAGTCTGCAGAGTTAAAATATAAAATAAAATTTTAAAAAATTAAACCGTAATAATTTTTATCTCTGCTTATTTTTTTATTATTAGAATGAGTATTCCCATTCTTTATATATATTGTTTTATTTATCTCCTTCCCAGTGCATTGATAGGAATGTGAAAAGGTGCAATACGTTGTTTGTATTGCAGGAATAATACACAAGTACCATTTATATAATGGAATAATAATTTAAATTATAGTTTTATTTAACTAGATTTGACAAGATGTTAAAATATATTAAAACGGAAAAGTTTCTCACCTAAAAGGAAATAAGAATATGGCGTTTTCATTTTTACTATTTTTAAAATATTTATAAGATAAAAATAAAAAAAAGCAGCATAAAGATTGTTATAGAATATTTGTGAAAGATGAAGCAATGTATATATTAAAACGTGTGAATACATATAATAGATGCATGAATATGTTTGTGTTATATATAATAGTTACATATGTAAAAATTTTCCTTGAAAGTAAGCTAAGCTAGAGGATAATTAGTATATTTGATCTTTGGTGGAAGTAGTACGTCATCCTTTAACGAATGCATGTCTTCTGCTTAAGGGCAAGTGATTGGAGTAATTAGTCAATAGGTACTTTGCAAAATATAAGGGTCATTGCTAATGGTAGTTTGCCAATGCATGCCCCCGTCCTCCTTCAATATAGTTTATTTTTGCATTTCAAATTTTAAACTAAATAAAATGATAAAACCCATCACTGAAATATCATGTTCCAGCGATCTTTTATTAGAAATATTAAGCTTTATAAAGAGCCATTTTTGAATGTAGCTAACGGAGCAGTCTATCATGTGCTTGCGCTTCATTACGAGCTAATGTGAATTGTTTTGCTTCTTATTTTAGTTAAAATTGGTTAGTGAACTTATATTTCTTACGAAAGAATAGAATTTTTAAGAAGGTGTGGTATTGATTTTCTGCAATCTTGTGAATTAAATTCAGACCTGGAGGCAATTCATTTTGTTTTAAAACTTTGAAAGATTAATTTGAAAGAGGATTTCAAAATTTAAATTATATATATTTTAAAAAATTATTTTCTAAAAAAATATCCATTATATAATTTTTTGCAATTGTTGAAATGCGTGCACTCACACATGGTTTTTATTTTCTAGTTGTTTATCTCTTTCTAATTTTAGTTTTACTGACAAGTGTTTGTTTTTTTTAATGTTTAAAAGTGACAGAATACCAAAATCCATACACAAAAAATGCATTTTCTTTTTCAAAAACAAACTGCATATTTGTACATTTTTTTTTTTTTTTTAAACGAGAGAAAAAATAGTGAATTTCCAGGTTTTTTTATTTTCAGTTGTCGTTAAAAAATAAATATTAACATATATCAGTCGATTAAAGATTTTAATAAAATACAAATAATGTTGAAATTTTATTAATGCAAGGGTGTTTGTTAACTAATAAAATATAGTATTATTAAGACTAGCAGTGTGTGTGTGTGTGTGTGTGTGAATGTAAGAAAATACAATTATTATTTTTTTTAAGTGTCACAGCATCGGCCGGGACGCGCAACCCGGGCAACTGCCTGCAAGTGCAAGGCAGTCGCGCTGACCTCTCGACCACCAATGCAAGACAAAAAAATTACTAAAATACAAATTTTGTTTGAGAAATTGCGTTTGATTTACAACAATTTTGCTCCAAACATTTTGATATGTTTCGAATTTACTTTCTGGTGCTGAATTCATGTGAGATTATGCCATGACATTTAGTTTTTTTTTTTTGTAGCAATAGGTTTCACCATAAATAATCATGGATTAAAAAAAAATTAATATTAAACAGAATTTTTTCTGTCAGTTAAATATAATCAAATGACTAGTTGCGGTGGAGGTTATATGACATTAGAGCAGTAGAAATGATAAATTGATTTTGAATTTAGAAAATCCATCATTTTATCCTGTACTAATATGTAAGGCAATTGGGGAGAAAGCATAATGCTGACAGAAAAAAATTGATCAGAGCAACAGGACGATGGTTTGAATTCATATTTTTTGGATGTTTTCACATGAATCTAATTTCTCTATATAGAGTATCATTAATTCAGTAATTCAGTCTAATTATAATTTTCAGCTATAATAGCTAGTAGGTATTGCTCCTTTTAAAAAAATTAATTGTGTTAATTTTATGTCAGTGTGGTCGTTATTTGGATGTTTGCCACGGATGAATTGTTTTAATTTTTTTTTTTTCTGCTATGGAGTGAACTAATCCTTAAGTCCCAGAAATATAAATTATCACTATTGGTGCTGTAAAATTTATTTCAGATATAAATAAGTGATCAAGACAAGATGTATATGCTTACACTTATTGGGTCACATGCAAGACTGTTTATAATATTGCTAAATGGCTTGTATTATATGCTATTTGTTGTTCTAATGATTTAAAGACAACTATTAAATACACCATTTCTGTCTACAAAATGAATTTAAAACAAAGAGGGTAGTGAAATATCGTAACTTAACCCTTTTCAATGCCTATTTGCTAATAGTGCTCTGTATTCAGAGGATATAATTTTAAGTGATAAACAATCATTTAATCTGAACTTGAAGACATTTTTAGTTTACTTTCATTTAACCACATTTTCTCTAACAAAGAGATAAAAATGAAATTGTTTGTGATTTGATTTTTCTAAGAAGCAAACTAAACTTTTAGGTTCAAGATCAGTGTTGAAGTCTGCTACATTATGATAGTAAAGTTTATTTTCCTACATCCACTATTGTGTAAAGAAATAACAAGTGATAATTCAGTTTTAGGGGCTGCTGGTCATGCACATAATGTGGATGGGTAGTGCTTTTTCAGTGATCTATCACAAATCAGTTTGAAAACAAACTTCTTTATAGGTGAAATAAATTGCTTTGTGTACTTACTACATATGCTGAAATCATGAAAGAGTCATACAAAAAACATCAAGTTGTTTATAGAAATCTACAAATGTTATACAATAGCATCAAGTTGTTTATAGAAATATAATACTTTTGATGTGGTTGTAGCTAGGTTAAATCAGGCACTGTTATTTTTCATATGAATGGACAATAGGAATAAGAAAAATAATTAGATTAAGGAAAATATTGTGAGCAATCTATTTTTCAACTTAAGAAAGTATAACTTGCTATTAGTTCATAGGCTAAAACTTATGAAAAACTTTGCTAAAATCATGGATTAAACACAAACTGGATTGCATATTGGGGAATCAAATGTCTCATGATCAAGATTTTAAGGAAGTATTTTTGGAGGTTCCCAGATAAAAGAATTGTTAAAAGATGAGTAATTTTAAAGAGAGTTGAATGATTTTGAGGAAGCTGCACAGCAGAATTTTGAAAATATCTGCACAACATAAAGTCTGGTGCAGTATGCAACAAATACCATGAGTATTTTCATCAGTATATATTTAACAAGAAGAGTAGTGTGATCAATGTCAGGGGAGGAATAGTTTGTATTGGCTGCTTATAGCTGTTGTGAGATATTCCTTAGGGAGTACAGCAGCTGCATATGAGGTCTTAACTTTTGAGCATCAAAATATCTAATTAAGACTACAACAGTTCCAGTCAATTAAACAGATTTTTTTTTCATGGCAGGGAGCATTTGGATTTACTATTTTATCACTGTGCTAAATTATTGTATGGTTGATACTTTTATGTTAGATTTTATTATATATGGATTAATTTTACTAGCAGATTTGGATTCAAAAAAAAAAAAAAAATAGAATAATGCACTAATATTACATTTTGTTTTAAATTGGGGAAAACTGTTACTGAAATGTTTGAAGTGATTTAAATTGTGATGGCAATGAAGCCATAAGTACTGGAATATTTTCAAGTGTTTTTCAAAATTTTGCGATGGGAGCAAGATGATTCATGAAAGTATGAAGCACACTGGTTAATAATACTTCTCTGAATTTGCAGATACATTTAGTGCTGACATCTTTTAGACATCTTGGATATAAATAAGTCTGTGTTTTCAAGTGCTATTTGTCCATATGTGGTAAACTGTTAAATTTTGACAATTTGTATATCTTATCTACATTGCTCCCTTCTTGTTGAGAAGCTTTTTTGCCTAGTTGCAGTTTACATTTGTAGATTGTTTTAGGAAATAAGTAAAATTAAACATTTATTAAATATTTGTCACATTAAGTGGAATTGCAAATTTATTATTTCAAAGTTCAAATTCATAGCAATTAAATTATTTTCTTATTTAAATCAAGAATTAAGTGATTGCAGTCATTTATTTTCTAGGAGTTATGGTTTGGGGATTTATGCAATCATCTGAGAGAGAAAGTGAGCAAGATATGGTTAATTTTTATTCCCTTTTATCCCATTCTTCTTGTCTTTTTGTTTTTTATTTCAGCTAATTTGAATTTTTCTATTGCTTTGTATATAAGATAGTTCTTTCTTTTTTTTCTTTTATGAATTTCCTGTGACTAAAGTTAGCCTTGGATTTTACATTCTCCAATATTCTGCAAGGTTTCCGTGGATTTTGCTTTGGAGCATTATCCATAGGCATATAAAAGGCAAGTACCTGCAATATTTATTGTACAAAAGAGCCATCCATTTGAAAGGAATATACCAGAAGTAGAGTCAAAGATGCCCCTATTCTGAGTCAACACCTAAGTAGATCACGTAACTAGTATTAACTTGAGGGCACCATTCCAGTATTTTGACGATTTATTTCCATTTTAAGTAGAGGTTTTTTTTATGGAAATTACTTCAGCTTTAGCAATACATAATGTGCAATATTATGGTCAGAAGTGAGTTTTTTATTAATTAAGCTATGCACTTGTTCATACTTATATTTGCATTCGTGTGTGCATATATATATATGTGTGTGTTTGAATTAAGAATAATTAAAAGTCTTATAAACTACTGCAATATTATTTCAGCCTGATAAACTGTGATTATTATTTTACTTGAATTTCTAATTATCTATTGAATTAGGAAAAGATTGATGCGTTGCCTGTCAGTGATCTTGCTGTTTTGAAGTCTGATTTCAATTTCTGTCAGCTGAATGAAACATCTTAGTCTATAATTTGCAGCTGACAGATCCAATATAAACAAGACTATTAATAATTGCAATGTTGATTAGAAGAATGCTTTTACCAGTTGAGAAGGAAGGCTTGTCATATTCTTCTTAAACTTAACATTTGGGTCCATCTCTTTTATCAGCGGCTTATTGTAGCTCGGTAGGCGAAGAAATAATTTAAATATCAGGAGAAGGGAATTGATCAGAATACAGTCTAGTATTATTTTTATCTTTAAAAAAATTGCTGAGGATTTTTTTTTTTAATGTTTAATTTTTTTTAAAAAAAGAAAAAATCTAGGTGTGTGAATGATTCTGCGGTATTAAAAATAATCCTTAACTTAAAAAAGTAAAGATTTTAAAAAAAAAAAAAGAAAGAAAGAAAACATTTCTTAAAGAGTTATTTAAAAAGAAACATTATTACAAATCATGTGATAACCTTGGTGAGATCTAAATTTTAATTATGTGGCTAAAAAGGGAGGGAAGCAGCTTTTATTTATATATAGAAAGTATTGATAATTATTTGTTACAAGTTTTCTGCTCAAAGATAGGTTTCGGTAATTAGGAAAAGAATATAATAATACGATGAAACAAGAACAGTTTATCTCCCTCAGAGTGCTATTACTTGTTTATTCAGTTGTATTTCACTATTTAGTAGCATATCATAAACTTTAGCAAGACGTTTAATTTAGTCTAATGTAGAGAGTCAGACTGAAATGTAAAGTTTTCGGATAGATTCTAGAACTGGGACTTCAGACGCTTGAATTATACCTGTCCCCCTAGAAATGAAGCTATTCGATTATTTATTTATTTTATACAAGATTTTTAATCATTAAAATGCATATTTTAGTAATCTAGAATAAATTATTTGTTCCATGAATAGGATGTATTTACACAAATGTACATAACATGCAATATGTAAACCTTATTAAAAAGTATTATAATTTTAAAAAGTAAAGAAATTCTTCGTTATTTAATAACCTTTTCATTGGCGAAGCAGCCATATTGAATATTTAAAAAAATTATGTTAAGCCACAAATTTTATCATAACTTAAGTTTGTATTATTCAAAAATGGCATAATATATATTGTTTGAAACATAAAACACCAAAGAATGTAATTAAGCTGAAAAATATATAGTCATTGATATTCACAGTAATAAAAAAAAAAAGAATAAAAGTTAATATTTCTAATAATTATTTTCATATTATTTCATAAATTCAAAATTATCATGCATATATGTTAAAAGTATAATTTTGTTAGGTTAGTTGGATTCATCATAAAATTTCTAAAAAAAATTGGTATATAATAATACTTACCTAAGGTAATCAATCCATCACTTGAACATTTTGTAGAATAAAGATATTAGTACCTTTCATTTTCCCTAGTAGCCCTTCAAAATGTATTTCCAAATAGGAGTTTGTAATGAATATGTCATCCCTAATAACATCCCTTATAACAAGTAGTTAATATTGATCAATAATTAGTATAATTTGAATATTGTAATAAAGAACTTCAATAATATTTGTAATTTATTAAAAATTACTACTAAAATAGTCACTATATACAAAATAAAATAATAAAATTGTTTTATCCACCAGTCTGACTGTGCAAATGTTATATCCGCAAGTATGACTGTGCAGTCAGCAAATAACTATGTTCAATTCCCACGATGTTCTCTTGCAACTAATGCTCTCCAATGAATGGTCTGCAACGAATACTCTGAATATACCCTGTATTCTCTGCAACGGATGCTCTCCAAACGAATGGTCTGCAATGAATGCTCTGCCACGGATGCTCTCCAACGAATGGTCTGCACCGACTGCTCTCCAATGAGTGGTCTGCAAGCGGATGCTCTCCAACGAATGGTCTGCAATGAGTCTGTTTCTACAGTTCGCCAAAATTCAACTCCCACGATGTTCTTTCAGGCTGGCTGCTACAAAAATGGTTCACAATGGGCATACCTTAGCCCCAGTCCAGTTTAGCTGTACACGAACTCTTCGTAGTAAGCACTGCGACCCACCAGGTATCTCCTACTGGAATTGAACAGTAACTCTACTGTAGATGCACTCCATACTGTCTGCTACTTGCTACTGTGTGACTGCTCTCTACTACTCTCAATATTACACTGCATAGTTGTTACCCGGTCTTCTTATCGCTTTTTGATAACTGCAACAATTAATACACCATCCAATAAGATATCGTCTCTTATCCAGAAATATTTGCAATCAGCAAATATCTCTTGGAATAGTCGATCGCCATTACGTCAATGCCTTAATTAAATTCCACAGTCATCAGTGCGCGATCTAAAAACAACTTCTCGAATACATTCTAGTTTTTCCGGAGTGCACAAACATGTCTGCCATTTGTTACAAAACACTACAAAAATAAAAAGTGAATGAAATACTAAATTCATTATAGAGTTAATCTTGAGGTACATAAGTTAGTAGTTTAGAGTCAGTGCGATAAAGTATTATTTATCCTATCTTTATAAGTTTTGAGGGCTCATATTGCTTCATGCTACTATGACCATAAATTTAGTAATAGCTTCATCAATTGCCACCTCTTATGCAGCTTTGAAATTTATATTGCAGTAGTGTATAATCGGCCTAAGTTTATATGCTGTCAAAATCTTTACTTTTAGCATTTGCATATTTTTATTATTATTAAAATGCAGACAAGACATTATAGAAAAATCTAAATCGGGTCATAATATTTGCAAAATATGTTTATCATTGTCTCATATCATCTAATTCGTATACTGGATCCAAGCCCACATCATACCAAAAAATGCAGATAATTCACAATATAAATTTACACAATTATTTTTTTAATCAACGTATATGTTAGTTTCAATAATAATTTTTTCATATATTTTTTTATCAAATATAAATTCAAATAATAATTAATATATATATAAATAAATACTTACCATCAGCACCAATAATGTTCATTCTTCTAAATATATCGGTAAAAGCTTGTATTTTTTCCCATGTAATTTTCAGGGTGAATATTGTTCTGTTAACAATGAAAAAACTGAAAGACAAAAAAAATTCACTTTACTTGATCACAAAATTATCATAAAATTTTTAATTTTTGTCAGAGAAAAATAAAACTTACTTTTATGAAACTAGAAATAAAGATGGAAATAAAGGTGTTAAAAAGCGCATGCATGGACTGCGTAGATTTCTGTTAATATTAAGCTGAAAACGGATGTTTATAATTTGAAAATTTATGCCTGCATATAAAAACAAAAAGGTTTTTTTTAAATGAAGGCAAACTGTGAATATGAAATTATAAATAAATAAATATCCATGGGTAAAATATCTTTCTTAAAGTAACATGCTTTTAAGAGACCACAATACCAATATTAGTAATGCTTTTTGATAATAGATGAAAAGACACAAATAAAATAAAAAAATAACTTGCATTGGACAAAAAAAAAATGTAATATTAATTCAACCATTTGATATTAATGCTCCTTTTTAATTTCATTCATTATTCTATTAGTTATATTGGTCATGTACTTTAATCTTTATCAAATGATTTATAAGATTGAGATCATAAGGTAACTTGCATATTAGGCTGCTGCCCATGTCTGCGAGGGCAGAATGCCATACCTTTCTTCATTATTTGTGACAGCAAAATATCAAATAAAAAGTTATAACTATGGCATTCTGCCATCACAAACACCTCTCCTCTACACACTGGAGAAAGGTATGATATTATACAACCATGAATTTTGTCTAGATTAAGAGTTGCATATTATTTTCTTATTTAGTAAAAATATCACTATATGATATGTGATTAAATTATTTGGATAGTCCTCGTGATCAGATAAAAAAAATACAGCAAAATAATAATGGAAGTTGCAAAATGGCAGATTCTGGAGTTATAAAGTGCACAGATTGCAACCCAGCTCTGAAACTTCTAGCTCTCATATACCTTATGAACTCCCAAGAAATAAGGCTATTTATTTCTCTATTCTATATATTTCATTATAGATTTAGTAACCTTATATTTTTGGGCAGGAAATTTTATTCATTTACTGAAGATTTTGCATTAGACTTCGCAAATAAGAGAGATTCTTTTAAATAAAAATTACCTCTATCTGGAGATTAAAGGTATGTCTGCATTAGCATGATGTTATTGAAAATCTTTCACATAGGATCAGAAAATGTGTATTCGATTGTACAGATTCAATTTATTTATTTTGTTTAGAAGATAATTTTTCCAATCAGTAATACATTACTTGTCATAATTGAATCAACTATATACAATACAATGAAATTTTAATATTGAATGTAGATCAGTACTGGGTTTTTCGGAAATGTTTGACACAAAACTTTCATACCAATACAATTGTCTAGAAAATCTTTATGATATTTGAATGTCCATGATCAAACTTAAGTTGTTATTTTTTTTATACCTTATTTGGGAATTGATCTAGGAATTTTTGTCTCTTAAATTTAAAAAAAAAATCAAATGCTTTATTATTAGGAAATTCATAAAAAGTTTGAATAATGGAATTGATGGAGTTATGATCCATAAGATCTTCCAGTTCTAGAATCCACCATTCTCTCACTATAGGAAATTGTGTTCAGCATCTCTTAAATTTACTACTTTATTACTGAACCCAATGCATGCAGATCAATTTTAATGATCTGTTCAGCATGGATATGGAAATTTGTCATTAAGAAGTAGATCACTTTGGAGAGTTCAAGTGCTCTCAGATCCAAGGATCCTCACTGATGAAGGCCACAAGCCAGAAACTAGTCTGGGGATGTTGGATGAGTAGGCACTAGATGGGGATTTTATGCACAAGCCTTCTTGGCATCCATTGATTACTCTAGCTTGCAGTGAGTGGAAATATGTGTAGTGAGTTTTGCCTGTTTTAATAATGTTTCTATTATATATGAATTTTTTTCCTGGAAAACTGGATCATTCGAAGAGTTGAATTTGTGTTTCTACAATATAGTTAATTTCTGTTAATCCTGGTAAAGGGAGATCACTAGCATTCGTTTAAGGTTTTTTTTAGTGTTGTCATCTCTGGATAAGAACTACTCATTACTAGTTCTGAACAGCTGGGATTTTTTTTTTTTTTTAATCGATTTAAAAATTCCATTTAAATATTAAAAATGTAATTAAATTAAAAATCATTCTGGCAAAACTGCATTATTTGCAAATATATGTAGTGATATATTAAGGAAATAAATTAATAACCTTTACGCAAGAAATCAAATAAGAGTGAAAAAAGAAAAAGTTATTTAACTAATCTAAAAACTTATTCAGCAAGAAAATTAAAAAATATTTTTAATTTTAATTACAGAAGAAATCAATAGTATTAAAGATAAATCATTTTACAGCATATTGCTTGTGTTCATTAAATATTCTTTATTTGGTAGCGTTGAAAGATTAAATATTGGGGAAAAGTTATTCATTAGATTATAAAAGACCAATAAGCATTAAATCTTAATAGCATAATCTTTGAAATACAGATTGTCTGTATAGTAGATTTTTTTTTCTTTCTATATATATGATTTTAGATCTTAAGAACTGAAATAGCAGCGTCAAAGTTGGTGGTTTGTGGTTAGCATAGCTGCCTTCGAAGCAGCTGGCCCGGGTTCGCTTCCCGGTCAAAGCTTTGACACATGAAAAAAAAAAACTGAAATGGTATCAGATATATTTGCTATGCATTCTGGGTAAATTGAATTTTTTCTTTTGTGTTGGATCTAAGTTAAATAGTAATTTTATTTACTCTCCGGTTCTATCTACATGAAAACAACAGATTTTTATAATTACCATTATATATATTTATGAAGAATACAGATTCTGGAAATTGATTAATGTTGGTATGCAGTGTGCTTAAACACATTCATACTGAACTGTTGTATTAATAGCTTATTATTGCTTCTCAGCTTAACACAATTTACTCTAGTTTTCAGTTTTTAGACATTTATCATAAACTTTAACATGTTTCTACTACCTATAGTTAAGTTTGGTGGTAGAAAGATAGACTCAAAGCTACAACAAGTTCCTGAATCAAACTTCGTCTTTGTGTTTCAATATTATATGACTTCTCAAACAACTATTTATTCAATAATTTTTTAAAAGATCCTTAAGATTTCATTTATATGAAAATGATGGTGGGAAACACCACATAACTAATACTAATAATATCCAGCTTTGTACAGTTTCCTTTTTTATGTGACTTTTAAATTCACCACACCTACTCTTCAGTAGATCATTTCACACATTTGTATACATTCATATATATTTGTGGAGTGATAACAGACAATGTCAACAGGATTGCTATACTGAGTATTAAAATTTAGAAATTAATTTTTCCATAGTGGTAATAATAATAATAATAATTACAAATCATTTAATTTTTTAATTTATACAATATATGTTATACAAAATTAACAAAGCTTATGACACACTTGAATGAGAAGCTATAAAGATACACAGAAATTATTACACGCTAAGCGCTTTCGAGGCCGCTAAGCGCTTTCGAGGCCTTTTGCCTCATATTCATGAATATAAGGCCTCGAAAGTGCTTAGCGTGTAATAATTTCTGTGTATCTTTATAGCTTCTCATTCAAGTGTATCATACGCTTTGTTAATTTTGTATATTAAATTATCGAATGAGAAGTCTTAAAATCTTTAATATTTTACAAATATATGTTAACAAGAACAGCTTTCCATAAAGTTGTAATCAGAAACTGTTTGGGGGTGTAATAATACATTACTATCTGGTAATAACTTATTACTCAAATTTACTACAGATAGCATTGGAATAGAGGGTTGTTTTGGGTTTATAATTGTAATAATTAATAATTATGATCAGCAGTAAAATAATCCCAATATCAATTCAGTAATCAGAAAACTTTTTGATCCTCTCAAAATCAAATACAAAACAAAAGTGATTTGTTGTTAGTAACATTTGTAAACAATTATAAATAAATCAAATATCTCTCCCTGTCCCTATACAAACATTCTTTTATTTTTCACAAATATTTTTAATTTCTTCACTATTTTATACCAATTTTATTTACCTTAAATTTAATTCTACTATTTTACAAACTAGTCAATGATAATGTAGTATGCACATATATACAGGAGGTCTAATCTTCAAGGTGACCATACCAGGAATGTAATTTGGTTCACTACTGTCTAATTTTTGGAGAGAGTATTTTGAGTATAGCAGAATATTGTCAGATTATAATATCCAAAGGAGATCAATTTTTATTTATTATTGTATCTAAGAAATGGAATGCAATGAAGCATTAAATCTAGGATTTAATCTAAGAAAACAAATAGAAAATGGAAGGTAAAAATTCAACTTCATTTTGATCAACTAAAAAAGATTCAGTTAGAGAGAATTCAGAATACTAATTTAACAAAAGCCACCTAGTTTAAAATAATTGTCTAAGTAATCAGCATTTAATTTAATGTCTTTAATTTTCGAAGCAAATTATATTTTTGTTGTTTAATATTTACTACTGTGTTTTCAAAAGTCAAAATATTAGTACTATGATTTTCTCAAATAAAAAATGCCAAAGGTCCTTTTAAGTTTTTCTGTGTACAAGAAGTAAAAAAAAAAAATTGTTTAATAACCGAGAGCTTTGCTAAATGTTTCTTTTTAGAGGTTGGATTAATTTTTGTTTCAAGTGAATTAGCAGTACATCTATCAAAATCTTTTTAAAGAAGATTCTATTTCACAAATGGGAACATAAAATGCTGGTAATAGTATAATTAAGAGGAAAAAAAATTGAAATAAAAAATTCGTTTTTCTGTTTTTGTTAGATGACTATTATATAAATTATTCATAGTTTCTAAATGGCTATTTTACCCTAATAAAGGTAAGTATGTAAATATTTCATATTTTATAATATGACTAAGGAATGATTTATATTTAATATTAATGATGGATAAAATAAACCAAATTTATGTATACAAAACTGTTTGTATAAATATGGATTTAATTATTTTGGAACAGTTTTATCATTTACAATCATCAGGATCTTCATTTTGGTTTTTTTGGTTTTAATTGAGAAATACTTAAATAGCCTTTATTCAGAGATGTAACAAGATTATGGCGCTGGCAGCTAATTCCCAAAACTAGTCTTATTTTATATCTTTCACTATAGAAGAGTCATCAAGATAACAGAAATACTAGTGGTACCTTCATTAATATGCATCTAGAACTGTTCATATTATTTATGTATTAAAAGTTTATACATTAAAGAAATTTTTGAGTAATGTTATCTCATTATTTATAGGAAAAACTCAAATGTTCTGTTAGATATAACAAGAGATATTGACCATTAACTTTATTACTTAAAAATGAACCACAGATCAGTATTTTAAATAAGTAATTGGGCATACTATAATGTCATATTTAAATCAATATTTGATTGTGAGTTATAATAAATGGATAATTAAGATCTTGAGAAATAGCAGTAATGTCTGGAAATACCAGAGTTGTTCTATAATTGAGATGTGTCTATGCAGAATAATGATGGAAATAAAATACTATATTATATAGCTGTTCATATCATGAAATTCCATCACCATGATCTTAACAGTTTTGGAGAATAAAGTTTTGTTTGTAGGGGGAAAAGTGCAAACAGTAGTTCATCTGATTATTTTAATATAATCTTCATTTTATTCTTATGTTACGACACTAGTTCTTCTATCCTGTTGCATTCATGTTATTAAACACCGAGTTTAAAAACACATTTATTTGTAAATACTGAAGTATATCAATTCTCTCCATACAATAATGTCACCCAGTGCAAGCCATAGTAATTAGTGGATCTAGAAGGTTTGTGCATCAAAATCTCTATGTAGTGCTTACTCATATAATACCCACAGACTAGTTTTTAGTTTGTGGCTTTCATCAGTTAGGAGTTTTGGATGTGAGATCACTGCATGTAGGTCTTTAGATCAAATGCAATTCAATTCAGAAGTCACCTTTTACCTATTTAGTTAACTATAGAGCTATGAGTCTAAAATAAAAACACAATAATGTTTTCAATCCAAGTTCATTCACTTGTATAGTCAATACAAATCTGAATCCAGTTCAGTATTTATTCATTTTAGGGTCTTTTGTTTATTTAAAAACTGTAGTCACCAACATCCTTTGACCAGAATATGGTATCAACTACTGAATATTACATGATCACCATTTCTTATGCTTACACAATCTGTTAAAATTGTATCAACTCTCTCCATATGTAGTATGGTCATGTGATATTTTAGTCATTTAATGTCATATCCTGGCCAAAGGATGTTGGTGATTATAGTTATTAAAAAAAAACCAAAGTTACCAAAATATATACATACTGAACTGAGTTCAGATCTGTATAACAATCAATTTAGCTTGGATTGAAAACAATATTGTTTCATTTTTGGCTCATATTTTTATAGTTAATTAAAAAAGTAAAAGTTTTGTCTGTAGGAAAGTTGCATTAGATCCAAAGATCTAGGTGCAGCATGCTCAGATCCAAAGCTCCTCACTAGTCTTGGGGATATTGGATGAATAGGCAATATATAGGGATTATGGTGCACAAATCTTTTAGATCCATTGATTACTCTGGCTTGTACTGGGTGGCATTACTGTAGGGAGAGAATTGCTTTTCTTTTAACAGATTATGTAAGCATAAGAAATAGTGGTCATGTGAAGTATTTGAATGTGTAAACAATAATACTTTTTTTTTTCTGCTGTGGTTTTGCATTATTTTTATTAACATAATGTTCATTAGTCTCTGCCAGATTAGATTCTGACTACTGTTGGTTTTAATATGTTTCATTTTCATATCTTTAATTGTGAATGCTATCATTTCTTTTGAAATTGTCAATTGAAGTTTTAGACAGATTTTCCAACTATTTGAATAAAAAGAATTAGAATTTTGAAACTTAAACAGTTTTGATATTTTTTTTAAATAGACTTTTTTTTTTTTTTTGATATCCTGTTTCTCAAAACTTGACCTATTGTGTCTTCTAAACTCTTGAATCCCATAAGTTTCTTTATTTATTTTTTACATTCTAGTATTGTGTCATATTTTTTTTATTCTGTATGAATGTTATATATATTGTTTAAGTATTTTTTTTTTCATTTTCAAATTTTATTGCTTTAAATAATTCTGTTTTTTACTTTATCTGTTATTGTTTTGACATAGTTTTTATCATATTGCATGCTTAATATGTTAATGGAATATTCTGTTTAATTTTTAGATGAACATATCAATAATTTATTTTACATATTTTGTTTTGTTTTAAGTGGTTTCTATCTTATATTCTTTTTTTTTTTTTTTTCAATTATTCAAGCAATCATATTTTCATAAATATACTGTAGTCTTCAATAATTACTTTTTACCATATGTCATGTGACCCTTCATGCCCACAGCATGGCTTCCATTTCTCTGAAGTATTGATCATATGGAAGCAGTAATTATTGACATCGGAAATCACTTTGCTGTTCAGTCTTGTGTGGAATTAGTCATGCTGCATTTTTTGCAGTCTATATTCAGTTATAGTATTTACAAAAATATAAATTTTAAAATAAATTATTTTTTAATTTCTTTTTATCTGTTTGTCAGAAAGTGTTATCCTTCTGTTTATTGATCAAAGACATGTTATCCTTCAAGAGAACAAACGGACCATCTGTTTGGCTTAGATAACCAAGTCTTTTCTCACTCTAGCTTGAGATTTATTTTTTTTTTAAACAAAAGTAACATGAAATTCAATATTTATTTTATTTTTTAATTGTGATTTGTACTCCCATTCTTGCGAGTTAGTTGCCCCTTGAGCTTGTCATCTCTTTTGATGACAGTTTCATACATCATCAAGCTGTTTTTCCTGAAGAGATTAATAACTACCTTAGAAGGGGTATAGGGTGGGGGGTAGAAATATCTGTACAGAGGCATTTTTTTATTAAATGATAAACACTGAGAAATATTAATTTTCAATAATAAGAGGAGTCTTAAGAAATTATATACACTGAAATTTGTTTTGGAAATTTGCTAATCCTTATATATAGCTGGGTCATCTAATGCTAATGATCATTATGTATTAGCAATGCAATCTAATAGATATCGGAATTTTGTAACTTTTATTAAAAGAATTTGCTTGACTGAATGTAACTGCAAATCACTTGTAATGTTGGGAGAATGCTGTGCTTAGTAATATTACAAATATTTGATTAGTAAAAAAATTAGACTAAGCTGTTATTAATTAGACTGTGTTTACATATGGGATGTATTGGATTTCACTCATATTTGGAAACCTACTAGGTTTGCTAATCACTATATATGTTACAGTTAAAGTAATAAATCTGGTTATTATTAATAATTACCCAGTATATTGGTCAAAATGATAAAAAAATATGTAAAAATGACATTGACCAGGTGTAAAAAAATATATATTGTATATTTGTTATTTATTAATTTTAATATTTAGTGATCTTTTTTATTTATTATTGTATTATTTATCAAATTATGATAAAATTATATAAATAAGGAATAGGAAACTAATATAAAAACTTTAATTAGGTAAAATTTTTACATTTTTATAAAGATTTAAATACAGCATAATATTTTCAATGGTAACGTTCTTATAATTTACCTTAAGCTCTTTTATCATGTCTGTTTCATCTGGTATGACTAATTGCAATATGGATGTTAGGAATTAATTGAAAATTCTATTCAAAAAAAGTATAGAAAATATAATAAATTCATTTCCATTTTTAATGAATACAGTGAGTTTTTCAACTTCTTTCAGTTTTTACAATATCACATTGTTGATAAACATTGGTATTTTGCAGGTGATTTAATTTGTTTTCTTTAATTTTTAGCAAAAGTGAATAATACTTATCTCTTGTAAATAACTGATGATTTTTTGTTTATTTTTTCATTTCAAATTATTAATTTGATCATTAAGTTATATCTTTGTTAAGTTTAAACCCTCCATTATGCTTATGGGTAAGGTAAAATTAATGAAAATGTAAAAAGAATATGCCAGCCAAACTAACGATAAACATAAATAAAGAACAATTTCTTCCAATAACATAGTTATCAGCACTAATCGAATAGTTAGCCAAAACGCAACAATGATATGGCTCCTCCTTTCTTTTAGAATATGGATAAGCTTCCAACCGAATGTATTGAAATGTGTTACATTTACTGTTAATATTCACAAACTTAACGGTATTGTAACATATTAAATTTACCACTGACAGTCATCAACCTAATGTTATTGAAATTTATTACATTTACTGTTGACTGTTAAGAATTATGAATAACTACCGATTCATGTGATAAATTTCTTAAAATTAATCACTTGGACCATCTTATTTGATTACTGTTAATAATAATAAGTAATTATTGACACTAATTAATTAATCACTTCAACTATAAATACATTTACAACAGTGAAGCATTGTAATAAGTGTAAGAGTGCTGAAAAGCTTATTAAAAGCATTGGATTAATTGGTTAAAATTGGAAATTACATATAATGTTAGAAAAATTGGAATATATTTAACTTAATTTTTATTCCTTCACAAAAGTGAGTTGTGATAGAGCTATCATATTTGACATTTTAGGTGGTGCAATGGCACTATAATCGCTACTTTTTTACATTGTTTTAAAGCAATATGTTAAATTATGGTGTGTGGCAGACTGCAGTGATTCTTTCTACGAAGCTTAAATTTTTAATATATTTTTAAAAAATTCTAAGAGATGTCAGCAGTATATGGACCTTTTTGGACTTATATCTGTGGTTGATAACACATTCTATTGTTCTGACAAAACTGTGGAGGTGATAACTTGTGATTGGCCGATGCTTTAGATTCTTTTCCCCTGTCGTTAATTGCCACAAAAATGTGATTTTCAGTAATTGTTAATAATTATAATGCAGTATTTTTATAAAAGACATTATTAAACCAAAAACCACATCATTGGGGGGGGGGGGCATTGTCTTTAAAAATATTTTATTTTTAAAAAGACAACTCTTAGAAAGTATACGAAGTATGTTGTGAGAACTGGAAATTAACACAAAAACAGCCATTAGAGGCTAAAAAGAAAATTGTTTTTGTAAAAACTGTAAGTGAAATATTTTAATAACAATTAATAATTTATTAACTTTTAGAATTTTTTTGGTTCTTTGGTAATAACTAATTCTAAATATATCATTTTTAATAACAAAGTTCTAATATCTAATATTTTGTTATTTTAATTTTTCGAATATGTATTGTGAAGCCAGTAACAATGTGTTTCTTTGTTATCATTAAGATTTTTAGTCAGATACTTATTTTCATAATTTTAAAATATTAATTTTAGTTCTACTTTTATTTAAATTATTAGAAGGCTTAAATATTTTTAATATAATATGCAAATTAATTTTATAATATATGTAAAAAAGATTTTAATTGCATAAAAAATTAAGCATGATATTATAATAAAAACCTTACTCACTAGAGTCTATTCAAAAATTTTCAGGTGGATTTGGCACTGATAAAGTTAAAACTCTGCTATGAAAATTAGACTGTGTAAATGGCATTGTGTTTTCATCTGGAATATAATGATTTGCATTCTTGTTTGAAATATTGCTAGATTTGCTAATCTCTATATAAATCTGTAAAAATTAATATAAATGGTCATTTTGCATTGGCAGAGCGTAGAAGGTACAGGAAAGCTGAAAAGTTTATTAACAGCATTTGGTTGGTTGGCAAATTTTTATATAATGTTGGAAAAATATTGTACTATATTTGACCTAAAACTCTCACATGAAAGTTAGATTAAATCTTATATAAATGAGGCTATTCATTTTGCATTAGTTATAGGAATCTTGTTAGGTACAGGAATGCTGAAAAAATTATTAACAACCTTTGATTGTCTGGTTTAAACCAGAAATTATATATATATATTACTAAATATCTAAAGCAATATTTTTAAAAAATATTAATGTTCAATTTATATAAATTAAATTCTTTACCCCAATTTCATCAACTAAGCGATAAATACTTGGACCAAGTAGTAATATTTATTCATCACCAATAATAAGTAACCATTATTCACTGTTCTCTTAACAATATTTCTTTACTTTAGAATTACTTAATTTAAATCCATATTATTAAGGTACATTATCATCCTGATATAAAATTAGTTTTATATCAATTGAAATTTGTTGTAAAGATTTTTAGAAGGCAAGAGAAGGCTCAAATCAAGAATGTCCTAACTGCTACCATCACCATTATTACTTTTTTTAGTTGAAATTAACGTGCTAATCAGTAATTAATTTAAATAAAATATAATAGTTTCTCTCTTTTTTAATTGTAAGTAATGCAAGCAGATTTATGAAAAAATGTGGTTTCATAAAACTCCTTGAGCATCTTTTGGAACCAAAACAAAATGGTTGGTATTTTGTTATCTGTATCTTGAAACTATCTTCCTGCTTATAATTTGTTTTACTATACTAATAAATTTTATAATGAACCTTCATATTATTTCAAAAAATCTGCTTTCAATTAATATTTGCTGTTAAACTAAGACTAATCAGGACTGTGATATTTAAAATGAAAAGTTATTCTCATTGTCTATCTTAAATATTGAATGATAAATTCATTTTAGATTGTTTTTAGTACTTCCATGAAAATAAAATAAAGTAATTGTTTTGATACATCAAATTAATTTTTTGTTAATAGTTGAGAAAAGAAACCTATTGTGTAATAGTTTTGTTAAATTTGTTATAGATATAAATTGTTTTGAAATATTTTTTAAATGCTTTTATCGAAGTTGGAAAGTTAGTTTGTTTGTTTGTTAACTTTTGATCTTTTTCAAGTTAGAATGAAATTTTGAAATCAAGGATTAATATATTTAAATTCAATAAGAATTGCTTAAAAATTAGTATACAACTAAGTTATACCAGCCTAATCCATTTGAAACATCTTTTCAGTATGTCAACTAGTTTTATAAATATGGAGCAGATAGCAGGAAAATATTGAAAATATTCAATAACTTCATATTGCATTTAACAGTTATTCTTACAAATTTGATTTGTTTTAAATAATAATCACAAGAGGGCAGTATAAATATTTTTTGTCAAGTTAATATTTTTTAATATTTTAAACTCTTAATATATATAAATATTTAGTATGTGTACATAATTATATATGTATAATAAATCTGTAACTAAGTTTTCTATTTAGAATAGTTTGATAGTTTTTATTTTTATTTTGAAACAATAGTTTTTGAAAAAAGAAAGAGACTAAACTAGAAAATTAACATTATTTAAAACAGCTAAAAGTTAAAAAAGAAAATTCCTGATAATTAAGAGTTTCTTCTTTAGCATTTTTTTAAAACTTAAAATAAAAACCATGAAACAATTTTAAATAGAAACCTTAGTTACTGATTTATTATGTATAATTATGTACTCATACTAAATATAATATATATATATATTATATGTGTGATGTTGATTTAAAGTAAAATTATATGTATTAAGTGAAGTTTATTTACAATATATACATGTATATTATTATATATACATGCTACATATATATAATGGCTATGCATTTTAATTTATAGAAATATCTAGTGATATATATATATATATATTAACTATAAGTCTCCAGTCAATTTAAAGTGCAATATAGTTTTACATTTTCTTTTACTGTGCCAATACTAAAACTTAAAAATAATGCAATGTTTCCTGAAATAAGACCTAGTTTTATATTAATTTTTGCTCCAAAAAATAGCTTAAGATTTGTTTTCAGAGGATATGTTATTTTTTATGTACAAAAATATATATTTATGCAAATACATTTATTCAATATTACCAATTTCAATAGCACATAAGTAACTTTTACTACTTGAATATGTCATATTTAGGATTATAATCATATTACAAAACATTCTCATTTTATATGAGAATATTAAAAGTTATGTATTTTTGAAATTATTAATATTTAATTTAAAATAATATATGAAATGTTAAGTTGCCTTGATTAATTTATAAACTGAGATCGCCTGCTAGCAAAAAGTTTCAGCTTTTTTAGATATCAATGTTGATTTAATGAAAGAGGAATTCTTATATTAGACTGAATGAAAGTAGGCACATTGATAAATGAAAAGAAACATAGTGTTGCAAGTTTATTAAAATAATTAGTTATGAGTCTGCCAGCAAAATAATTTTGTGTAATATTTATTCATGTACAAAAATCTACATTTATATATTCATTACTTTAACCCTCTTGTATAACAGCATTTGACTGCATTTTCTGCCATTCTTCTTTATCTCACACATCAACATAAAATATGATAAAATGATTATTACTTATCAGAAAATAATAAATTTGACTTCATTTGATAGATATTTTTGTTTACTACTGAAATAAATTTTAAATGTTTACATTTTGTTTCTGTAACTATTAAAAAAATGAGATCGTAATCAAAACAAAGATTATTTTTAAAAATGTGAACGAATATTTATTTATTTCTCTTATATCTAACAAATTATGCTTTAAAAGTTTAAAATTTTTGAATATTTATTGCAAAATTGCGATATTTTCATACTCGTAAGTATAGTAGATTGCTTACATAGAAGCTACTCTTATAAATTGTTTCAGGTCATGTTTACATTTGCTGCTAATATAACATATTTTTGAAAATAAAGTATCTCAAGTCAAAATAAATTATTAATAATTTATATTTCTTGATATCTAATAAATATTTGTAAAAAAAAAATCTAAAATCGTAATAAATTCGCAAATAAACATGTTTTTGGTCATTGGAACTATTTTCTTTAAATAATGTCATAAAACACTGAACATTTTACAGCCTTGGCAATAGACAATGGCTGAACATGTCAGGGTGGGGTTTATGTCTATTGTAAGAGTAGGAATTTTGAATTTCCCACCTACTGTAATTTTTGTAGCGAAATTTTTATTTAATAAAATATACCATTTTACACCATTTTAACGTATAATACAGAAAAATTCACCAGGAGACAAATTAGCCAAAAGGCAAAATTCTGTCACCCAGAAGTATAATTGGGTTAAATCAAAATGTTTTTTTACTTTTGTTTATACTAGTTGTAATATATATATATATTGTAAGGGGCCAGTCATTGTCACCAGAAAGGGGGAGCACATCTAACTAAGGTCAGACATGGGGTCTTTGGATAGGATGCTGATGATGGCATGATGAAATGCTTAGTCTATGATCACATTTACCTTCAATGGGATAGCTCAATGTTTATTCATTAAATCTAGATGTAATTTGGATCAGTTTATGCACATCTCCCCCCTTTCTGGCTCCATTATGCCTCAGTATTCAAACTCAGGGAGAATTTGCACTCAGCTCTGATCAGGGATGGGCTTACTCAGGTTAACAACTACTGCATTAAGCTAGGATCAATTAACATTCTCAGCATATTTCTAATATTATACATATAAGGAGGGATGTGTGGATATTAAGGTTTAGCACATATATATTTATTGCTGTGAATGCATAGTGATGATGACAAGGCAGAGACCAAATTGATTGAAATAACTTAATAACATTTATTCATTAACAAATCTAATTTAACAATGTTAACATATATAATTGCAGGAGTCAAGGATGGCTTTCTACCACTGTAAGAACTAAATACAATGGATACCCTAATCTCAAATCCCATGATAGAAAATCATTCCCTCAATCTTTATTTACAAATTTTAAAATAATATATAAATATTTCAGAAGATTGTGTATCTGACTTACTAATTAATTTATTTACAGTCACATTACAGAGTAATACTTGCTGTTTGATTCAGGATGATTATGGTGATTCTTCTTGGAGAAGAGGACCCCCCCTATACCTATTTGTAATTCCTTAATGTTGATATAAAAGATCATCAACCCAAGAAAGTTAGTCAAATACACAGAAAAACAAGTATATAATAAATATTAGTAAAACATTTAACAAATAACAAGAACTCTCTTGTGTCACTGTGGTATGCTCTTAATGTGGAACATCATCAAAATCTTACCTGATTCCACATTCAGGCTGGTGGTGTCAAGCTACTGGAGGGGTCTGTAGACGTAAATTTTATTTAATACCATAAAACATTTACTCAGTTTAATCCCCCCCCCACCTTGTGCTTAAAATAAACTCTTCCATTTTCCAAAGCTTAAGCTTCCAAACATGAAAACGAAAATAAAAAAAATAAAAATAAGATTTTAAACAACAAATAAAAAAAAATACAAATCAGTTGGATTAATAAAATAAATTCCTGAGTCTGGCAAGCGCTGTCCATTATGTTCGAAGTTCCTTACTTTGGTGTCAGATCTCAGGCGGTGTACTGTCCATAGGTTTAGTCAACACACATTCATTCCAGGATTGTATATCATCAGCACTGTCCAATTGTTTCCTTGGAAGAAAGTACAGAAGATCCTCTGTAGATCATTGTTCTTGACCAGTATTTAATAAGATAGGCATTCCATATGTCATAACGCTTCTATGGGCATGAAGAGTTGGCATCCAAACTCCTACTGCATAGTTTTTTTAGCCAGATGACCTTGGAATACCCTCACTAGTTATATGTAATTTCTATAGGGTTGTTTCTTTGCATGGGAAGTGACATAATAAAAAGCTTCTTGATGGTTACTAGCTGTTGTTTATTTCTTTTCACGTGATGATTTCATTCACACCTGGAGTTCTTTACAATTAGTTTAAACCACTCAGTTTGCTTTTATAATTTAGGCATATTTATGTTTTGATTTATATTGGTGGATGAAACAAATTCCTTTAATCTTGTGTGATTGAAATTTGTTCTAGAATTGAACTTATATATCCACCTTGTTTAGTTCTAAAAATATTGCTGTTGAGATGTTGACTTTCTCAAGCATTTTTTGCAATGATAAAAACGAAAGTGATATATATGAGCTTTGTTCTGTTTTAATCATGGTAGGACTGCATGATTGCTTTCATTTCTCGTGCTTGCAGTATTTGTTTATTGTTGTATGTCATACATTGACATAGTATTATTAAGATAATAATTTATTGGAATTATCTTTTCGTTTTCAAGCCTGCTTGCTCAGCAACATGCTTGACATTAGGTCATTATCTTTTATGCTTTATCTTTGTTCATGTCATAATGTCGATTAGTTAAGGACATTTGTGATTAGTCATATATATGTGTGAGTATATTTATTATCTTAATGTAGAAATCTAAGACTTTAGCTTTGCTTATGGTGATGTTTTGTCTATATATATGTGTGTGTGTGTGTTTGACAAAGGATAACTGTTATTTGATCATTACTTGATTAGGCTTAGTATGGTGTAGATTAGTGTGGGTGGGTTGTTGGTTGTAAGTCACCCATACAATATATATAAACATTTTGAATGTTATTCATTACTTTATAATTTTTTATGTCCACTGTGTGTTTTAGAAGAATAACATCAGTCCACCAGGCTGACAATCTTAATTAGGTTTTATATTTGAGGTAGGTTTATATTATTAACATCCTGAAAAATCATGCTAGGGGTTATTTTCTGGTTAGGTCTTATTTTTGAGGAAATACATAGAGATAAAACATTTTTTTTATATTAAATGCTTTTATTGACTGTGCACTAAAAAGAAATAAAGTAATTGTTTTCACCCCCATGCTTTTATTTCATGTTAAATCTAAAATCTCCAATTGTGGTTGAAGAAACAATTATTTTATTTCTTTTTAGTGCACAGTCAATTAAAGCATTTAATATCAAAATTTTTTTTTATCTCTATTGTTATATTGTCATTTGAAGAATAAATAAACTTGTATCTCATATTGTTTTTATTTTTTAGAAAATTTAAATAAATGTTGCAGAAATCATGCATGTGCACATATCTATCTCATATAATGTCATGCAATTGATAAATGATGAAACAAAAATATTAAATCATGAGAATCATATATATACATTCTATTATTCAATATGTATGTGCCTGTGTATTTATGAATTATTTGTTTTTACAAATATATATATATTGATAAAATTCATATGCTTGCTTTTCCATACATTATTAGTTGTATTGTTTTGTTTTGTTTTTTGAGAAAAAAATTAAATGTTTATTTTAAAAAATAAAACAATTAGTGAATTTTAAAATCTATTATGTAATCAAATTCGATCTCATAGCATTGTTATTTGCAAAATATGGAAATTACGTGAACATTGCTTTTATCACAGTTCAAAAGATTGAAGAAAGTGTAATAGAGGAAAAGGTTTTTAACCTTTTTACTTTGCCAGTTATTAATTTTGCTCTTTGACTAATTTGATTAAAATAAAAAAATCAAATAACAATTTGTATTTTTTTTATCGATTTTTTTTGTCATAATTAGCCTTTATGGGGGGTAGTTTCTATTAAAACCAACTTCCAATCTGAAATCAGCCCTCTTCCTTTAATTTTAAAAAATATTATTGTTTTTTTTTTTCAAGTTCACATTTAATAAATAAAAATTAATGTTGTTACATATATTTAAAATATTTCAGTTATCCTTTAATCTTTCACAACTTGGGAGTTTATTATTCTAATTTATTTTTTAAAATTTAATCTTGAATATCTAAGCAAGCATATTAAAGCAACTAATACTCTTCAATATTCTTGGAGCATGAGCAGCAGTCAGGGCACGATTTTATCTCTCTAAGATATTGTAGGCACAGAGAGAGAGAGATGACAGAACACAAAAAAGTTTAAGGAGGCATGGATTATAGCCAAAGTCAAATATACATTAAATGAAAAAGAATCTAGCATCCCTCTATCTAAAAAATGCCCACTCTAACAACATTTACATAGATTTGAATAAAAACAATAAATTTAATATTATGCAAATCCGACAAATAATAAACAAATTTTAGATTTTTATCCAAATCTATGTAAATGTTGTTAGAGGGAGCAACATTTTAGCTAAATTAATTCATAAAGCTGCGATTATGATACTTGAAATATCGAAAGCTCTTAGCTAGAGTAAAGAGATTTAAATCAATGTAAGCCTTTTTTGTTAAAATGTTTAAACTTTTACTAATTTATTATAATAGACATCTTAGTAAATAAATTATTATACTATAATTTTGAAATAAAGTTAAAATATAAATTTTTGTAATATAAGATCGAGTGTATTGCAGGCTACTACAGTCAAAGAATATATGTTTTTGGTTCTCTTATGATCTGTGGCACAACTCACATATAGTGTTGTTAATGTTAAGTATGTTTCTCTTATCTCTCATGAAATATAATGTAAGAAAGTACATTTATATTGCATGCATTATGAAGCACTAGGTGCACTTATCTTTACAATAGTAATGCAAGAAATTTTAACACATTTAAAAACAAATTAGAGACAATAAGACAAAGAGATAAAAAAATCACCCCATCAGACATTTTCCCAACCACTTGGTCACTTGTCCATCAATGCTCTAACCTCTATTGCGATGTATTTTCTGTTTCCTATTTTATTGTAAATGTTTTCAGTAAATGCTATTGAAAATACTTATTGTGGCATTCTTTGATTAGGTTTGCATTAATTTTTTTGTTTCTTTTAAACTGAAATATCTGTATATAATCCCCCCACCCCCATTAAACTGAAATATCTATAAATATATTTTTCCACGAATAAAGTTTCTTCTAAAACTAAAATTAAAATATAAACACCTGTAAATTAAGATATCTAATTGATAACTGGTGGAGCAAATGAATACCCAAATCACTGAAGCTGAATATATTAAAGAATACTTTTAATCTTCCTTTTTTTTTGAAAACGCATGCATTAGTTGATATTTAAAAAATGTTAAATGTTACTATTAAAGGAATGATTTGAAATACAGGCATTCTTATACCTGAAGCTTAATTGTAAATATAGGAGATTTAAACTCAGACTTTCAAGCAACCTTCAACTATCCACATTATCCCATACTATTGATGCACATGACCACACGCACATATAGTAAAGATAAATAATCACCAATATACGTATTTCATGCAGAACCAGCACTCATCAGTTGGTCCAGATTATCATCTCCCACATATATATATATATATTATCAGTGCTCGGTTTATATTAAGATAGCAAATTTTTATACTTTAATGAACAGACTTCAATCTACTCCAACCTTTAACTCTTCAGCCATCCATACCATGGAAAAGCTGATGATAGAATGCCCAAATCCCATGCTGATGCCAATATTGTTGTTATGACCATGTTGACCTTAAGTCACTCTGACCCCTCATGTATAGGACAATATCCATTTAAAAAATATAGAAAAGGGATGGGCAGAGTACAGGCTTAATGTATAAGATTTGAAATACAGGTATCCTCTATATTTACAATCCCCTATATTTACAATTAAGTTCCAGGTATAAGAATGCCTGTATTTCAAATCTTACACATGAAGCCTGTATTCTGCCCATCCCTCTTCTATGTATTTAAATGGATACTGTCCTATACATGAGGGGTCAGAGTGACTTGAGATCAACATGGGCATAACAACAATATTGGCATCAGCATGGGATTTGGGCATTTTATCATCAGCTTTTCAATGGTATGGATGGCTGAAGAGTTGCGGTTGGAGTAGATTGAAGCCTTTCCATTAAAGTATAAAGATTTGCTATCTTAATATAAATGAGCACTGATTATATATGTGTGTGGAAGATGATAATCTGGACCAACTGATGAGTGCTGGTTTAGCACAAAATATGTATATTGGTGATTATTTATCTTTACTACATGTGTGTGGTCATGCATATCAGTAGTATGAGATAGCATGGATAGTTGAAGGTTGCTTGAAAGTTCAAATCCTGTGTATTTATTAAAGGGAATGGTGGTGATGGCATGGAAGGAGGCAAATGGCTGAACATGCTGACCTATATTTTAAATATATAAAAACAGAACGGAGCAAAATCAGGAAATGCTTTTTTGAATTTCGGATTACTATTGTATATAAAGATTTAGTATCGTATAAAAATAAGCATGCCTTGTTTGATTAAAAATAAATTTAATTTAGGGTCAAAATACATGACGTCTGCTCCATGGACTCTTCTGAAATGAACAAATTGTACAAGCAAATCTCATTAAATTAAGATTTGTTTAGGAAACACAATTATCACAATAAGTGATATTTGCTGACTACATGTGTGTGTGTGTGTGTGTAAGATAATCCAAAGCTTTTCTATACTGAAGATTATTCGGCATTTTTTATCTCATTTTGTAAGATTTAGTTTACCAATTTACAGTACTTTAACTTATCTGTTTATTTATGCCTTTGGTAATAAAATAGAGTAATGTAATTTTTTAAATTATTTTTCTACATATATATGTATATTCATCTATAAAACAGAAAAGTAATTGGTATAAATGTTAAATAATTTCCATTTCTAAATGACTCTTCAGGTGATTTTTATTGGGATAAATTTACTTTTTACATTTTGATTTACTATTGTCAAACTTATACCAACAACAGCTTTGACACAATCGATTTTAAATAAATATATATGTGAGAGATGGTGACCTGGGCCAACTGATGGGTACTGATTCAGTACAAAATATATCTTGGGAATCATATGTCTTTTAGTGTCTTTATTCATGTATTTCAAGAATGTGTGGGAGCGGGAAGTTATTGAGAACATCTATAATAAATTTGTTTATATATATTTTTAAAAGTTAATTGTAGTTTTTAATATTAAATATAGGGGACCTGAACACAGACTTTCAAGCTCCCTTCAACTATCCATACTATCTCATACCACTGATATACATGACCACACATGTAGAAAAGATATATAATCACCAATATTCACATTTAGTGCGGAACCAGCACTTATCAGTTGGTCCAGATTATCATCTCCCACATATATATATAATCAGTGCTTAGTTTATATTAAGATAGCAAATCTGCATAATTTAATGGACATGCTTCAATTTATTTCAACCTCCAACAGTCATCTATGGAAAACCCCAAACCTTCAGTCATCTATATCATTGAAAATCTGATGATGGAAAGCCCAAATCCCATGCTGATATCAATATTATTGCCATGCCCATGTATAGGACCTTATCCCTCTTCTACGTATTTAAATGGATATAGTCCTATATAGGAGGAGTTAGAGTGACTTGAGGTCAACATGGGCATGGCAATAATATTGGCATCAGCATGGAATTTGGGCTTTCCATCATCAGATTTTCAATGGTATGGATGACTGAAGAGTTGGAGGTTAGAATAGATTGAAGGCTGTCCATTAAAGTATGCAGATTTGCTATCTATATGATCATATATATGTGGGAGATGATAATCTTGACCAACAGATGAGTGCTGGTTCAGCACAAAATATGTATATTGGTAATTATAGATCTTTTCTCCATGTGTGTGGTCATGTGCATCAGTGGTATGAGATAGTATGGATAGTTGAAGGGTGCTTGAAAGTCTCTGTTCAGGTCCCCTATATTTAAAATAGAGCTCCAGATATATGAAGAATGCCTGTATTTCAAATCTTGTAGTTTTCACTAAAAAAAAAGATTACTAATGCTTTTCAAATTTAACTTTATTGAATGGGAAATTTGATTAAATTAGTCAATTTATTTCTTGTAGTATGAAAAATGTTTTGAGCATTGTGATTTCTGATTATATTACTTCAGTTTGTTTATATATTAAAGAATTGTTTATACCTTTCATTTGCATAATATTTTTTTGTTTTTATTATGGAAAGTTTGAGTACCAATTTTAAAAAATAAATACATTTTACATGATTTTTAGATTTATATTTTGTATTTAGACATTTTTGCTGTTAAATGTGTGCATTGGATAATAACTTTGCTCTAAGCTGTGTTCCTGAAATGGATTGCCTCTTAGTAGATATATTTTAATATAAGCTAGAATGAAAGAATTCTATATAGACACCATTGCTTATGTACAGTTATGTCTCTCACTTCCCCCAAAACTATATCTTTCAGCAACACTGTATTGTAAATAAAGATAAAAAGTAATGTTATGGGTGAGAAATTACATCTTGTCTGTACTATTAAACTCAGTCTTACCTTTTGTCCATGCTGTTAAATTGAGACTATCTTTATTTAATAAGGTAGTACTGAAAGTTTGTAGTATTGGGGGAGTGATAGAATATTTTGTATTTGAATTATGGGTGTATTAAAAATATAGAATATTATAATGAGTGTGTAATCCCTACGTGGTTTAGTGCATTAGTAGAGTGGTTGGATTCTAGAACTCAAGAAATATCAATGGACATTTAGAAGTTTTTGACTGTTGCTTTCATCCATAAGGAGTGACAGTTCAAAATTAGCATTAATGCTGCATGTCTTTATACTACTTAAGTTAATAGCTTGAAATTAAAAAAGTCTTAAGGTTTTGAACCAGCCAACATGCTTGCATTATGTCAAATCCATAATAACTTTAAATTGTAAATGTTCACTGTCAAAGCCAAAATCCAAAAACCAATCTGGAGATATGAATATTGTAAATAGCTCTACAGTATAATCAAAGAATTTTTGTTAAGCATCAGGATGCTATGACCATTACTAGTTATAGTTTATCATTCTTTAATTCAATTTATTTTATCATCTCAACATTAGAGCTGCATTAGAAATGACTATCAGTCTGTTTTAGTGCTTCAAAACTCTTCTCAATATTAATTTTACTAAAATAAACTGAAAGTAAAACTAGTACAGTCCTGGGTTCCTAAATTTTCCTTTTTGAATAAATAAACAATTTAAACTTATATATATATTTCTTTTCTAATATATGTATTTTAAGTCTCTGCATGCAAGCAAATGGAGAAAACTAGGCATTAGAGTTAAGTATTGTGACTAGATAATAACTTGATTATTAGTAATGGGACACCTCTTATCACAATTTATTTGGAATCATAGCATCCTCTTGTAAGTTAACAAATAAATAAACAAACAAGTCGATTTTTTCAACTTTAATAAACGCATTTAATTAAAAAAAAAAATTAGGTTAACTATTGAGAAGAAATTGCTATGAGAGCAGTGCATGCTTTTGGTAAGATCTTCCAAGTTTATCTCACCAGTAAGTTTCAATAATGTTGGTATAATTGACTGGAAAATGATTTTGATGAGGTTGAGGCATAATAGACTAAGCGTACAAAATCTACTTCCCAGGGAATTATCTCATTTGAAATGATCAGTCATCTAGAAGCCTGAGTTTGGATGTAGTCATTTCACTGCACATCAAGCATTATAATCTTAATATATAAAATAATGTAGCCAATAAATATTCAGATGCGTTACTGAAACTATTTGAAAATTTGTATTGTGGTAGTAATGTAGAATGGTCACTCTAGCCGCACTATTTTCCGTTCCTTAATATTATAATGTTGCTAATATTTTTTTTCTATTTGCTGGCTATGAACAAATTAGGGTTCAAGGCATAGTTCCATATATATATAGCCAAATAGTTCTATGCCCAAACTTTTTTTTTTTTTTCAATTAAGCTATTGAGACAATATATCATTTAGAAATTTAAATATTTATCTCTTTCATTTTTTTACTAGATGATGGAAATAGTTTATATTTTTGTTGCAATACGTCCTTTGCTATATAATCCTCAGAACGATTCAATTTGTCATTGGAAATGATAAATGAGTTGCTATCCATTAGCAGCAGATAGTTTGATTAAACTCATTTAGAAACATTAAATGAGATCTTGAATAAATTAACTGCTGTCTATTCTAATGAAGTTAATACAGACTTATTGGTTAGAACTCGCGTAATAAAATTAAATTACAATAATGTGGTCTCGATTGGGGAAAAAAAAGCCCAAACAAACAGAATGGTTGTTATTGTAGAGAATAGTTCTCAGGTCTAGGCCGGCAAGAAGTGATGATTGCTAGCATCTAAAGCTTTTTTTTATTGTCAGCATTCTCTCCTTTAATCTGTCAGTGTCTAGACATTAAATTCGATTCAATAAAATAAGCTTGTTTGTCATTCAAAAATATTTTAATCAAATTTCATACAGATATTTTATGTAGCTTGCACATTCATATTAATGCATGTTTGTAAAATAATGATATCGAAAGAAATACTGTATATATATATAATTTATTTACGATTTAAAAATATATACGTGTGAATATATCATTAAACTGTTATACCTTAGTTATAAATTATATGTAATTTTTACAGTACCGCATATATATATATATAGTAGTACTGTATATATATATGTATAAAATTCAATATAAATAATACATACCTTTAAAATAAAAACATAAAATGCTGAGTATGCTTTCGACTAACTGGTAATCAAAATGTTAAATACATCAACATAATGTTTTGGACTAACTGGTAGTCATACTGATAGTATGAGTATGACTGCCAGTTAGTCGAAAGCATGTGTAGCATACTATATTGATCTATTTAACATTTTTATTTTAAAGACTTAAACAATCTTTTCTTAGTATACGCATTGTATGTAGTATTTATATTGAATTACATTTTTTCAAGAAAAGATTAAAACTGTTGGAATTATATCTATAAAAGCACAAAGTTTATTATTATAATGTTTTTGATGATAGTATTAGTACATATATTAATCTGTTCTTATTAGAAAGGATCTGCACGTAAGCTGTTCTTGATAGAAAGGATCTTTTCCTTTTGAAAAATTCTTATTGTCTACTTTTAAGATGAGGTCTGACCAATCATTATTTGTAATCAAGAGAATGCAAAAAAGATAGTGTATGGGTCAATGCTATCCTATCAGAATCAGAATTTTATTTGATTGATAGTTATAATTAAATTAGCTTTTTTTTTTTTTTTGATTAATGCCATTGTAGATATTATTGTTGTTACAGAGGATCAAAAAAAATTTTTTTGATGGATATGGGCTTGAATTTTTTTTCTGACTGAAAAAGCTCATGCGATTGCAGTAAATGTCACATCTTTTTAGTGTGTTTCAAATCTTTTTGATATATGGCACATTATTGGTGATTAAAGTTCGAAAGTTGTTGTGTTATTTACCAGAAAATAATCTGGCAGCTGACTTGCTGTTAGTGTGAAGCAGACTTCATTTTTTTTATTGTCTTCTATTTTTGTTACGCTTTAATAGGATGTGTTTTATTTGTTGTTGTTATTTCAGATGTCTAATAAGCTTTTCATTCTCTGCTGAAAGATCACTGTCTATAGTGTTACAATCTTTTACAAATGCCCAAATTTAATAATGATGTGTTTACTATCATTAACTCTGCTAGATTGGTGCTGAATGTAATGAAATATTGATTGATTAACTGGAAATCAAATTGCAGTTGAATTTCTGAATATGATTCCATTTAGACTTTGTGAATAATTGATCATTTGTATCTGTGATCAAAGATCTCATTTTAAGAGGATTATAAATTTATTTAAACGCACATTGATTACATAAGTAATATTTACTAAAGCTGTAAACCTTAAGAATATGTGCTTGAAAATGCAAAGGTAGGGACCTCTACAGGTCTTAACTATTGACTCATTGTAAATTGAAAGATTTCTTGAGTACTAATATATAATAGGAATTGTGGACTTAATCAGTGAAGTACTGAATAGCTTCATGCTCTCAGATCTAACCGCTTCAGCTTCACCTATTCATATAGAAAGTAGGTTGAAGTAAAGAAGGGTTCCCCTCTTTTCTTTCAAAGTGTAAGCTTGTGGTTAAGACCGATAGAGGTCCCTACCATTTCACATGCATATTCTTAAGGTTTACAGCCTTAGTAAATATTATTTAAGTGGATTAATAGATTTGCTCACATATAATGTCTGCTTCATAAATATATCTTGTCAAATGATTTTGAATCAATGAGATCAAATTCATTATGCTTAATTGATTATTGTAGAGTTTTAAAGTGATTGCAAGAACCACAGTCCCAATAAATATATCATTTTAGCTTTATTAATTACTTTATGATTTGTTATGGTATATCATGATAAGAAATGTGATAGAACAATTCTGACTGTCACTGTATGTGATAGAACAATTCTGACTGTCACTGTGGTAACTTAATTTTTGTCGAAAAATGGAACACATACATAGGATTATTAGAATTATGATGAGATTCTGTTATTAAGAATGCTATTTGAGAGTGTGTTTTTTCTTTTAAGGACAAGGTAATTTGTTAAGAAATAATGGTTATTGCGCTTATTTAGAGAAAACAATTTCTCCCCCCCATTATTGCCAAGTTAAAAGTAGTAGCAGTGATTATCAAGATGCTATTAACATGGGTAAGAGCAAAACATTTTATTGCTAGAATTATTAATACTTTTAATAATAAAAATTGAGGATGAAAGAATAGAACGCTGACCATCTCTTCTGTGACTTTGCACAGCATGGAAAATGTCTTTAAAAAGTTTTTTTTTTTCTGCGATGGAGTGATTTCTTTTTTAAAAATGTAATTTATGAATGCAATTGGTTACAATGAATTGATTAAAAATTATGGCAAGAATTTATTAATCTAATTCATAGAAGTTGATAGTGGTAAAGGTACCATGGAAATGTACTATTATTTTTGATTTTTTCTGGAGAACCAGGATTGCAGAATTGATGTCAGTGTGAAAATGAAATTGATTAAGGTTTGATTTTATTTTGTATATTTTTTTGGAAAAGGATTTTGATATGTGTTTTTATGTGTAGATGGAGGGCAAGAATGGAGTAGGTTATCCTTTCTCCTAATTAAAACAAATGAATTGTTTATAAAATGTGGCTTGCCATAACATTTCCAAAAGATGTACATTTGCATGAGGTATGAAATCTGGGTATGGCCAAAACTTATGTATTTGAAGTATTTGCTTGTTAATAGTAGAGTAATTTATTTATTTTTTTGTAAAAAAAGTAAAAATAAGCAAGACTATTTTTTATAAGTTGATGAACTAAATAATATTATTTGATGCAAAGATTTGGATTTAAAATAATGCTTGATGGTCATTTAGCTGATTCCCAATTAGAATGTATGCATGACCATCCATCAATGATTTATAAAATGTCATTGATGTGTGTGGAAAGGAATTTAACATAATAATGATTATTCTAGTCAACTTATTACAGGAGTGGATTATAAATCTGAGGTTTTTTTTAGGTATATATATAACCTTCTTTAATATATTTATTTGAAATAGTTATTAGGGGTTTATTTGCAATATTTGTGAATAGCATCTAGTTTATAAAATATTTTTTCATTACCCATTGAAATGACAAAACAGATGTATAAATGCTTTTTGGTAAACAATTTCACCAGCTGCCATAAAGTACATGGAAATTATGATTTAATAAGATGATGATGTATTGTAACAGTCAGATTTGTACACTCATGCAACAAAATTCAGAGCCCAAGCAAAATATACCAAAGCTGACCATAGTGAGGTGGTTGAGACCTCTAATCCGACCAAACTCCAACTCATCTGCCAGTACTCCAAATTTAACACCTTATGAGTGACATTCCTGGGGCTACACTCGGTTCTCATTTAACCACGAGCCGACATAAAAACAGGGAGAAACGCGAGACTTAAGGTCATTACTAACCTTACTAAATAAGTGATATATATAACACTCAACACTCCATTAACCTTAACTACCAGACATACACATATAGCATATAAACTCATTAAGAAATTGGAGTATGAACTGTGACATTTAATAATATACTGTGGATTGGATAAAATACTATGGATTGGATAAGATACTGTGGTTTGGTTTGATCTAGAGTCTGAGCAAGAAAGATATACAACAGTTTATATTTAAAAGGATTTATTAAAACAATAACAAATGATCTAACACAAAATATCATAATGGCAGGGATTGTATAATCTTCACAAGGTATTCAACACAGGCAAGCATGTTACAATAGTTGGGACTGTTATCAAGTACATCTGTTCCCTTTTAAACATATTACAATACATGTGTGTGTGAGTTATAGAGGTCATGCCTAATTATTTAATATGCTCATCTTATAACTTGACTTGCTTAAGTTAGAAGTTGATACCTTAGTAGAGATGATGATGAGTACAGCCAGTTTTAAAGACTTTTATATATACTAATTAACTGAGCAACTAAATAAACTCAGAATCATGCAGATTCAATCTGATAACCCAGATTCAAACTCCAGTCTAAAGCTGAATGATTAATTACTATGGGAAAAAGAACTGGTTACCATTAGGTCCACATATATGCGCTATGGCGCTATATAAAATATTAAAGAAGTAAACTTGCAGTGCGAGTGTGTGATTCTTCAAGAGTTTCAGCATCAAATGCTCGGTTTGCTCTGAGACCGACGGTTTGCTGCTATTGATATATGAACATCGTTCAGGAAGTCGGATTGGCTTTAGGAAAAATCTGGGTCCTCACGCCCCGTGAACCCTTGTCAGAGGCAGCAAAATGTAACACATATAAGTGTACTATATAAAAACACACCCGCAATGCACACAATATATATATATAAAGCAATAAGTATGCCTATAATTAATTGCGCCTAAAACAGATAGCTTTTATCTGTCAAGCTAATTCAAAACAGTTCTTAAAATTAGCATTATAAGTATGCTAATAAAATGGGCTTAAACTATATAAAAATAATCTAGTTAAGGTCCTGAATCTGCATATAAATATTCTTAATGAAGGAGGGAAAGTATATTCGATGGGACTTAATACAAACATTAGCAAATATACTTTATCATCTCTAGACAATATATATATCCCCTTCCAACTAATAGATATCAAAGGTTATAATATAAGATCGGTTAAGCAAACCTTGAAAAAATACGATTTTACAAAATATATATAACTATGATAATAACGAGTGGTTAGCGCATTCGTTTATTACCCATATTATAATTTCGAAACAATGATTTAATAAAATAAACAATGCTTTTAAAATGTCTAAGTGAAGATCACATCCTTTATAAATTACTTACTTAGTTTCATTGTTTCGAAATCTGAGCATATTATCACATATTAAACATAACAAAATGCATTTAAACAAAATATTAAAATTACTGAAATTAGGCAAGACCGTTAGTTTGTAGGAATTTAAGAGAATAAATTTCGGACATTTAATGAGTATAAAAAAAAAATATGAAATCTTTTAATTCATAAAAGATTTCAGCAGTTTATAAAATTAAAGTAAATGATTTTTTTTCTCTTACATTATATATATCGTTACACAGATTGATAGTTTCTTTTTAGAAGAGGGTAAAAATTAAAGAGTTTTTTTTATAATTTAGATAGAACGTTCTTTTTAAAGTGTTATAAGAATTTATAGATTAAAGTTCATACCGCAGCTTTTTTAAAAATGATTACCATCTCTCTGCCTCCTTGATTGGACTTGAAGCGTATATCAATGATAGTGGTTGGAATAGGGCATCTGACAGCAACATAATATTCAGTGGCCTTTCAGATAGGTTAAATTTCTTCATATTCTCCATGAAGGTTGCTGGAAAGTCTATTCAAAGGTATGTTTAGAGAAACTGAGAGCAGCCATCTGGCTTAGGAGCCAGTAAATATATTATTTTACTCGATCATTTTGGATTCTGGTCTCCACAATAATTTACAGGAAAGCAAGCCAAAAAGAGCTAATTTTCAAAAAAATCTGCAATATTTATATTCCCTAGATCAAAAGCCAGCGACTATCTATTTTAAACACAATTCAAACTTCTTCTAAGTTTTAGCCTTAGGTCTCTTTTGATTCTTATCTTTTTTTTATCTTGTTGCCCAAACTTTTACTGGTTTGATCTGGGAAAAGTAATTCATTACAATCGTAATGAATGAGCTCTAGAACAATGTCAATAACCTAGGGACCATCTGATCCCACCTGCGAATTATTCTAAATAAAAATCTGCGATATCTATATTCCCTAGATCAAAAGCCAGCGACTATCTATTTTAAAACACAATTCAAACTTCTTCTAAGTTTTACAGCAGTCTGTCTCTTTTGATTCTAATCTCTCTTTTTTTATCTTGTTGCCAAATTTTTACTGGTTTGATCTGGGAAAAGAAATTCATTACAATCGTAATGAATGAGCTCTAAAACAATGTCAATAACCTAGGGACCATCTGATCTCACCTGCGAATTATTCTAAATAGTCTTATTACCAATCTGTGAATTTCGCATGTGATTTATAATTTACCTAAACCAAACTTGTTAAAGAATATTTAGCCACATTTTCTAAACAAAATAACCCTTATACAATATATTATTTATATAAATGCTGCGATATATCCATACAAAAATTAATATCATTATCATTTACAGGTGCTTGTACGTGTGACAATAAACACACAATTGTTTGAATACATATAAAACTGTGATTACATATATAACTGAATATATCGCTGGGTGGACACATACAACTGTGTAAACATATATATACAGCTGTGTAACGGCATATAACACTGTGTGTATACATATACACGTGTACTAAAGAGTGTTTAAAACCGGCATAGATGTGTCTATGGAGACATAAAGGTGAAACAGATAGAAGGACAGTAATATCTGTTTCAGTATATCTGTGAAACATTATCGACAGAAAATTGAAGCTCAGGATGAAGTCTTCTGTTTGGCTTGATGAATGCTTAGTTTACGGTGGATTATAGTTTGATTATTAAGATGAGCTAGCAATGAATTTAACATAAGAGTAATTCTATTGGTGGGATAAGAAAAAGATTTGATTGATTAATGTAATAAATATAATATTTATAAATAAGTATGGATTAAAAGGAATAAGTTGAGTTTGTTTTCATTTTGAAGTGTGCCTTGAATTTTTTTAAATTAACAGGAAAGTTTGCCAACACTAAGGAGAGTCTAGCTGTTTTTGATCATGTCCAAGGTATGTAGCTTCATTTAATTTGGTTTTTGTGACATCACATACAGAAGTCTTTTTATTAAAATGAACTATTTTATGAATATGAGTTTTGAAATTAAAATTATTTCTGATGTTTAAGATTGGCAACTAATAGTTGTTTGTATGCTCATTAAACAATTATGATAAATCAAATTTTTTATTTCCTTATTTTATTTCACTTTAGTGTCTTTATATGATGATTGGCTTATTGACTTTAAAAGTGTATTGTTTAAGATTTTTTTTTTATGATTTTATGAAGATTTTTTCTTTCATCAAAAGGCTGGATGTGTATGTGTATTATTCAAAGACAAAGATGATTTGCAACCATTGAGGTGTTTTTATTATTGATGTAATAGCATTTAGTGAAAAATGTAATGAGTCTGGATTAGTTGATGGATTTATAAGAGTTCCATGTTTTTAGTGGGTAGTATTAAAGTCTTTTTTCATTTGCATTAGTAAGCAATTCAAACATTTGGATGGACTGTAGGATATTTTAAAGACTGATATTATTTGTGATAAGATTACACTTATTAGACTGTCTTATTTGTTGTAGCTATCAAATCAGTTATTCATTGATCATGTATTAAATAGAGATCATGAGACTTGGACAGAAATAGTGAAGCATTCATTGATGGTCTCTAATATATATGTTGTACAGGAAATCAGTTAATAAGATTTATTATAAGCAAGAAATAATTGACATTCTTGCAAAATTTGAGCTTGAGATGAAATCTACACCCCTTTTTGTAGATTTTGTTTCTCCCTTCATATCATATTGTTATAATTTTAAAGTTGTTGTTGTTGCCCTTTAAAGGTTTCTATGATCATCTGGAGATCAAATAACATTTTGAATCTTTATAAAGACATTAGAGCTTTGCTTATTAAAAATTTAAAAAATTTGTATTCTATCACCCTATTGTTTTTTTATTATTGTACACACTTCTGACAAATATTTCTTGATAGGAAGCAAAATATGAAATAAACAGAATTGATAGCTAATTGTATGATAATTGATATTGTGATCAAAAATTGATAAACAAAAAATACTTTCATGTTGAACATGATAAGAGAAGCTAGAAATTGGGTGTAGAATTTTATCACAATAGGAAAGATTTTTAACAGCAGATCACTTAATTCTCCAGCTCTTGTATTATGATAAACCAAAAACAACTTCCTTACTTTAGTTCTATCTGAAATTGACTTTAGTAATCCATGATTACCTGACATTTTATTGCATTTAAATTCTCTTGTCTGAGGTTGGTTCTGGATTTTTAGCTTTATTATTGAAACTTTGAGGTTTAGTAAGATTTCTGTCAAACAGGTTAATTGGAATCAAAATCTAAACTGATTAAAAATTTTTTAGCTTGGAATAGTAAAATGGAATTTATGACAATTGCTGGGTGCTTGCCAGAATTGATACCAACTTTGATTGCCAAAGCCTCAATGGTAAAGGCAAGAGCCAAAAATTGGCTGGAAAATGAGAATTTACAGACAATAAAATGTTTGGTAATCACTGATTACTCAAGCTAACAATAGATGGTGCTAGAGTTGGGAGCTGCTTTTGATTTTTTTGTATTAACAAATGTTTTATTTTTTGATAATAATAATAATAACAATAATGAGGAGGAGGAGGAGGAGTGATTACAGATATGTTAAGAATTATTGAATAAGCTTGTTGGCTCCTGAAATTCTTCGGTTAACATTGTTTCGATATTCTCATTCCCAGTTTTTATACCTGGAAAAGCTTGGAATTTAAAGCATTATTATTTTATTGAAGTTAGATTGGGATATTGAGGAATGGATTATAGATTAAGACAAGAATTTTTCCAAAGATATTTTTTTGTTTACCTGCTTTAATATTTACTGATGATTCTTTGGACTAAAATGTAATTAATGAAGTTTCTACCACCTGTAAATGATGCTTAATTTAATACATTCATGTTCAAAATCTTCTTTTTTTTTCCAACATAATCTGAGTACTCTATTTGGATATTTTTTAACAACTGTTAATATTAATACTTTATTAGTATTAAAATTCTTCTATGCATCTTGAGAGAAATTTTTTTTTTTTTTTTGAGATAAATGAAATCAATTTCATTTTGGATATTATTGGGAGCCTTTCCATACCCATTTTCTATTAGATTTTCTCTTTAAAAAATTTGTGTTGTTACTTTCTGCAAAATCAATCCATCTTCTTTTGAGTTTCTTTTCATAATCCTAAACACCTACTCAGATTTGATTATCAAGGCAAATATTAAAATTAAATTCTATCACTATCTTAAAGTGAGAATTCTTTTTATCAATTCTGTTTGAATATTCTCATAAAATTACTGTTTTCTCATCTGGGTTGGTGGAGCATATACTGCTTAATTTGTAGTTTATATTAATTATTGCAATCACAAAACACTTAACATATTGGAAATGGAATATAAATTAATAACTAAATTTGATTTTGTATAAAGCCAGATGTTTATAGATGTTAATCACGTGATAATAGTCCAAGATTATCAACATCAGGAATCTCCAGTTTGTTTTTAAGACAAACTATATGAAAAGGTGGATTTTTTAAAATGGGATTTACATCTTCTATTAATAGAGATTGCCTTGACAATAGATTGAAAATTTCTAGTATTGATAAGTTTGGACTATTATGTGATCTAAATTAATTACTGTAATTTTCATTATAGGATGTGGATAATCAAATACCATTTTTTTAATAATACAGATATACTTCAATTTATGTCCATTTATTTAATTTAGGAATATTTAAAGTTATGATAATAATTTATGTCATGTAGCAAATGATGGTCATATTTGTGTTAGTTCACTCAAATTCACATGTATAAAAATTAAGATGATACTGACAATATTGATAAAAATTAAGAGATTGAAGTGGAGTTGGGCTAGATATTGTTAGAAGAAATGTTAATAGATGCACAGTTGAAATCTTAAATTGGATTCCAAGAGATTATAAAGAACTTAGAAAGAAACCACATGTAAGATTGGTGGATAAAATAAGGTAATGTGCTGGTGTGGTGAGGAGAAGAGAGGCTAGAGATTGGAGAATATGGAATGAACTGGAAGAGATTTTAATCCTGCAGTGGATCGATAGTAGTTGAAAATGATAATGGTGATATGATAATACTCTGCATTATATCTGCAAAAAATACCTTAACACATAATTTATAAATGTGTGCTTATTATTGTTAATGTGTATTTATTATTGTTGTCATTTCTTTTTAGAGCAAAAGTTATAGAACTGTGTGATAATTTGCTATCAATTTTGTTTCATTTCATGTGGTCAGATATATAACCAAGTTAATGGTTCTATTTTTCTTTTTTATGACAGATCTCAAATCTAATTCTTTCTCATTAGTCATTTCTACGTTTTCCTCTATTTTCACTGTCTTGATTTATTTGATATAGTTTGGCATTTTCGGAGTCTGGAAGTGAAAATATTTTTGACAGCAACATTTTGAAACTAGAGTATTAAAAGTACCATATATTCCCTTACTAGTCAAATAATGTTTAGATATATCTGTATTCTATTTTCATAATGTTTCATCAACCCCAGTCTTAAGATATAAGGTAAGTATTTTGAAATAAATATGATGTTTATACTCGAAGAAATTCAAGAATGAATTGTTATTACTTCCTAAAATGCAAGACCTAGTCCATGAAGATAATTTGAAGCAGAGAAATATTTTTGGATTGTTCTCTAGTTGAAAACTTTATTTAATTAAATAATAATAATAAAAAAAAGAAATATAAATGTTAATGTTATTTAACTAATGTGGTTGCCAGGCCAGTACTCAATTCAAGTTTACAAAGACGCTATTATACACATAAATATTAAATGCTTAAACAATTTAAAAAGATTGAACAAGAACTCTAGAGAACAAGAATGCAGAAATATATATATTGGAAATTTTAGTGATTTGATGCTAACATTATTTATTATCAATTCCACATTGTTAAATATTTATAATTTCAAATTAATTCTCATAAACACTAAATAACTATGTTCTTAATTAACAACTATGTTCTTCAAAAATGAGTAAAAGAAACTCATCTACTTGTAAGCCTACATCTATTCAAAATACTGCACCAGATCTTTAGAGAACAAGAATATAGATAAGAGGCGTGTGTGTGATTCTAATTTTATTTTCGCCGGGGGGGGGGTATTAATTCCATATTGCTAAATTTTTATAATTTTAAATTAAATCATTGTTTCCTTTCATAGATGTTAATTTTTATTTTTCCATGCGTAAACAAAACACATTTATTTGTAATAATTAAAAGTGCTGCCCAAATGCCCTTAGTTAAATATTAGTTAAGAAAGGTATTATCTCATAAGAAGACTATCTCCTATAAAATAAGCATTTATTTTATGAAATAGTAATATCTATATCTATAAGTATGTATGTACACACCTTTTTATTTATATATAAAATTAACACGAACTAATTTATGTTTGAAATTTGCAATCTCAATAATTTTAAGTCATTATTATCACCGATTGTCTTTTTTTAATAACCCTAAAAAGGTGTATTTTATATATCAGTTCAGCTTAATTAGATCATTTGAAATGGGAAATATGTGCATGCTTCAGAGGATCAAAGAAATGAAATATTCTCTGACGGTTTTGTCAAAAAGAGAAAGAAGGAAGGAAGGAAAAAGAACTGCATTGAAGCTTTTCATCTTTCACTGAATTCAAAGAAATCTGAGATTTTCTTGAAATAAATTTATGAGCATCTCAGAGAAGGAAATCTTATTTAAACCTGCAGTTGCCAGATTGTAAATTCTAGGTCCCCCTCCCCCAAGTCACTCAAGTGTGAAATGATAAATGTGTTTAACACGGTCTTAACTTATTTCTCATCAGAATCATTTACTGTATGCTGTAATTATTTACATTGTTGTTGCTATCTGCCACTAGATGGCAATGTTAAGAATGACAGATAAACTTACATCACTTCTACATAACATTAGTTCAGTGTAAAGAATTTATGCAAAAACAACAAATGACAATCAATTCATTTTTGCATGATTTTAGGCAGTAAAGAATCTATGTGTTAGGTTAGACATTGCGGATGGGGATAATTACATATATGTATTTATCAGGCATCTAGTAACGTTTCGTTATCTCTTTTATTCTTTATCATAATTATCTTTTTTTATTATTATTTTGTTTTGCTCATTTTCAGAAATTCACTAAACTTCTCTATAGACATTCTTTACCCTGCATGTCATTATAATCCATTGTCATAATTCATTAACTACCCATTCTTTTTTTTTTTGCTTTATGCATTTAACAATCATAAAGTGCTTTGCATTGTATTTTTTTATTCTGTCTCTAGCACCTTTTATTCCAATCTGACTTGGTGACCAAAAAAACAGGGCAGTCCAAAAAAGCTTGCATATTTTTCTGATTAAAAAAAATTACCGATTTTTCTAACAACAAAAAAATAAACAATGAATTTTTGTAAACTATTATCGAATATATTTTTTTATTCTTAAATTTTTAAATTTTATTTATGGTATTGGCCTCTTAAATCCTTGTATTGTGAGTTGTTTACTTTGCCTGGCATAATATAACCAACCCTGCCTGTTCTGTTATATTCACAATTGGAGTTGTGGAGATGGAATTGTGATGGAATTTCTGATTATTGGAATTGGGGAAAAAATACGTGATTTTGGTTTCATTTTAGTAAATTTTATAAAAATCAAAAATGTGCTCAAAATAATTAAATGTTCTAATAAAACTAAATAAATGGTAAAAGGTCTGCATTTTTACTACAATTGTACTTTGACGCAAAGTACAAAATGCAGGCAATTTTCATAAAATACTTATGAAGGAGGATTTGGCTGAAAAGATTCTTTTGATTTTGAATTTTATTTTATTTAAATGAAAGAAGTTTTTCTTTATATTTTTTGTTAGAATTCATTTTAAAGTAAAAAGTGTTTGAAAGGCACTGGTAATTTAATAATTAAATTTTATTTATTTTTATTGTTTCTTTACTTTTTCTGATAACATAATTTTAGTCTTTTGTATTGTACACAAATATACTATATATTGAATATTATACTTATTATGTTATAAATACAGGAATCAGGTATGGAATTAAAAATTTTAATTGATGATTCCTGATCCTGTTCATAACATCACTATATATATAATGAAATTGTATTTCTGCTCTTGTATTGACAAGATATATTTATTTATAAAATGCTTGTTTACTTTAATAGCAATATTTTGTCATGAAATTATTTTATCATTCATTATTTGACATTTCTTATTTTAGCATATTTCTCACTGTAGGCTTTCTTCTAATTGTCATTTCCATTTTTTATAATTTCTTTAGCATTCAATATATTTAATAGCTATTCTGTGTTTTAGTTGTTATGTTTCTGATTGTCACAAGCAATATAATAAGAATACTTCTTCCCTTCCTCAAATTTTAATCCAAGTGTTTCACATTATTGATACTCTTTCTATTAAACAATTGTGGGATTATACAATCTCAAAACTTTTTTTTTTTTGTAGAGAATAAAGATAGTTACTTTCTTCAGATATTGATTAGTCTGCTTATAACATGTTATGGGAATCTTTCACATAAACAGTGAACCATAAATGTAATAGCATCATTCTTTATTTTCCATGCATGTGCACACAATGTTTGGAAACATTCTTTTCAGAATCCAAATTGTGACTTATCCTCTTCACAAGAGAACACAAGTTGTCTTTGTTTTCTGTGTAAGGATATGATTATTACTGGTCAGACTGTATATTTTCAGTCGACTTTTCTATATAATGAAATGGATTTAATGAATTTAATATTAAAAAACCATTTGCCCAATTAGAAGAATTATTATATCAACATTTCCTTTGCGATCAAGTGTAAATATGGAATTTACAAGAAGCAATTTTAAGGCTCAATCTATTTAATTTAAAAGTGACAAATAACTGCAATAATTAATGCAAATAATGTGAACTCTTATTTAGTCTTCTTTAATAAAAAGTCATTTTTTGAACTATATTAAATATGATTCAAACATCAATCAGTTCAGAGTATTAATGGAATGTTTCCTAGATTGCTACTATTCTATTGTTTATGTTCTTCATTAGTTAAAAATTTCAGATCACAAATGCAGTTGTATTATTTTGATCTGGATATATATTCTGTATATATATATATTCAACTTTGATTTAATATAAAAATTAAATGAGTTGCACAAATATTAAGCAAACTTCTTTCATCAATATGTTTTCTCTGAGTATTAGTAGCTATTGTAATATATCACAACTGCCTGACTATTTCTTTTTCTATCAATGTAAATCTACATGAGAAAAGACAAAGGCTTAACTTCAATGAAAGTTTAAACAACATCATTAAAATAGTGAGTATTCTATTGCTCTGAAAATGTTTGGTGAAATGTTGAGTACATAAAGCTCGTTTGACTTGTTTTATTCAGCAGTTTTGCATAAAACATTTGAAATAGGATTTTTAAAAATTTATAATCTTATAAAATATATATCTTAACAAATGTTACTGCAGATAATTTATAGTCACTAGAGTAAATTACAATTGCTCAATTTCTGAATTAAGCTATGTTTTCTTCTTAATTATCTGCTATGAAGGAGGGTTAATAAACAAGGGGTACAAATCTGAGCAGGGCTGCTATGTTCAGGTATATAGGTTGAGTGGGGCACAAAGTTTCTACATCAGTAAGGCTGCCATGTCATTGCGATAACTAATGAAATTTATATGTCAATGAAAATGTTGAAATTTCTGAATCACTCCATTGTTAAAATATGTTCCGATTGTAAATTTTTTTATTATTTAAACATGGGAGAATTGCTTTTTTTACTTAGTTTTGTGTCAATTGCTCAAAATATATTTCGTATTATATAGTCTACCATTGCGCTAAACTGAACAGACCACCACGATCTCACCATGATAACTAATAAAATTTATATTGTAATGGTCAGAATCGTCTATCTCACTAACACACTGCAGAATTCAAACCCCAAACATGAAACTGAACATTCTAAGAGGGGTTGCCTTCTAGATATACTAAGTTCGAATCTAAAGTCCAAATTTCACAGTGCCACCTACATGATAACGCATCTGATGCTACTACTAGTATAACCTTTTACTGGTACCTGGTGGTCAGGGAGAAACACATAGACTCTATACCAAGATAAGTTTGGGTTGCTAATTAATGTCTATGGATGTACAAAAGAAATGGAGAAAATAGATATGTAGACCGAGACAGTGATAGGAATCAATAAAATAAAAGATCAAAATTAGTTTTAAATGATTTCAAAGATTTTTTTATATAGAAATATATATATAACACCACTGTCTGCTTATATGAGACAGGGACACTTACTAAATAATTGTTGGCATTACATTCCAATAAATGACAAAAAAGGTTTTTAAGAAAATATATTCTATTCCTCAAGCTAATATAATATTACGATAATGTGCTTATAAGAGATGGTAACATGTGCGAGGTGCTTTGAGTAATTATAAAAGTTTAATAAAATATATGAAAATTAAGTGTTATAGAATATTTATTGATTTTGAGAATAGCATGGACAAAAACTTACTAAGCAATAAAGTGGGGATGTGATCAAGGCATTTATTTGATAATTATAATTAAAGCAGATGGGAGGTCTGTATTGCTAATAATGAATTTATTAAAGAATGGAGGGTGTGACACATTTAAGTCACGGATGCTTTGTAAAAATATATATAAAATAATGGGAAATATTTGGAATGACTATGGAGGGCATCTCGCCTCTGACCCGTAGGAAAGTGTTGTCACGAACAGCCGAAACTTAGCGACTGGGTGACGACTGCATGTAATTTCCAGGTGTGACATTTGAGTACCCACTCTGCCTGGGAATCGCAGGAAGCGAAAAGGGAATGAACCTGGCCATTTAAAATCCTTGTAAAGCAAAACAAAGCGGTCTCAACAACCAATTCATTTACCAGCAATACTAGACTAATGTATATAAAACATACAAAATGGGTTTACTTGGATTGAGAGAAATGCCCAATCAAATTCCCAGAAATTTATTTAAAAGGGTCCGCACATTCTCGACGTCAATTACGAACTTTGCAATTAAAGTAGAATACAGTATTTAAAAATAGGAAAATGCATGCTTGCGGGTTTGAAAAGTATAGATTTATTTACACAATCATGCATTTGTGGCACATTTTAATCATTGACCTTGCACATACTCTCATATTAGGTTAAAATCAATAAAATGTAAATTTTAAACTATTTGATTCTTATATATATTAAAGAAGATTAGAATAGCCCTCGAACGAGTGATTTGTGAGATAATAAAATTGGGAATTATTTATAAATTTAAAATATGCCTTAATATCGGCATCTTACTTTCAACAAAGGGAATAATTCACTCGGTCAAAGACTATTCTGACACATTGTCATAATAAAATAAAAGAAAGATTAATATGTAGAAAATATTAACCCAAGGATAGAGAGCAAAACTGTTGATTATATTAGAACACATTAAAGAATACATAATGAAGTTATGTGAAATAAAAGAAAAACAATTTAAAATAGCTATAGCATGTTAGTTAGGAATCACAAGAGCTCTTGGGTTAATTTGGGGTTACCTCTGGAGAAGCATTTGCAGGTAGATTGATGGTCGGCAGGTTTTATACAATTCAGCAGCAAAATCTGGTATTGTTCATATTTTTGTCAGCAGCAGCAGTTTCAGGGTTCCTCATGTGATAGCTTTCGATGGTCTAGAGCAGCAGCTGGCCATTCCCAAGGGAAAATAGCCTTCTTGCCGGCTCTACTTCATCATGTCAAGGTTAGCAAATTTAAAGGTTGGGTGGTTCATAGGTGAGACTGTACTCACACTAAATTAATTTGAAGATGAAAACTCAGCTTCAAATTTAAGTTCGCAGGCACATAGCTAAAAAATCTTCTCAAAGAATATTTTACTAGAATATTTTCACTAGACACATTTGCTGAAATATCACTAGAATAATTTCGGTTAGAAACATTTCATTAGCAAATCACTGGAATCATTTCATTAGCAAATAACTAGAATAGAGAACAAAAGAAAACCCTCCTTTTTATAGTGGAATTGAACAATACAACTGCCCTGGAGCATTACAAAAATATTTTGGACTTTGCTTACTTATCAGCTGTAATTAATCCTATCCGAATGTCTAAAGGAATTCAACAAAATTTTAATTAATTTCTATTGTTAATTTCCTTGTCGACATTCGAATTACAAACTTGGTTTAATTAAAATAAATTTTTTTTAATTGAAAGAAAACCTTAAGTGGACATCTGCTGTATATTTTAGATAAGCTTCTATAACATTAAATAATTAAACTATTGTTCCTACCAGCCCTCATTTATTTTAACAGAAATATATGGCATGACTTTTATTAAATTCAAAAGAAAATTATTTTACTTTTTAAATTGCAATATTTGAATCTATTTACTAAATGAATATGAATTTTATTTTAAATCATATTATGACTGGAATATATTTTTGTAAATAGATTCAAACAAAATAATTTTAACTAACAATTTATAATTTTGACATAAGTTTTAAAATGCATATCATAGTGTGTGCGCAATTATGACCTATATAACCTACTTTTAAATAAATCTAAATTATGTGAACATACACACAATCCATAATATTTTATTTATTTGGGCATGAGTTATACTTATATATATAATATGAGCTTTGTAGTCGTGGTTTAAAATTGGGCAGGATTTTCGGTATATAAGCGCATTGCAGACACACTACGATAGATTGGGGTTCAAACTAAGGTATGAGGGTAGGAAATAGGCGAGAAAAGGTGAAACGAAGATCTGCAAAGCAGACCTTACTGTTTCAATATGTAAATGAAAATATTGAGATTTCTGAATCATTCCATTGTTAAAATATGTTGTGATTGTAAATATGTTTTATTTAAATATGAGATGATTACTTTTTTACTTAATCTTGTGACAATGTCTCAAAATGTATTGTATATTACACACTCTGCCATTGCAATAACTGAACAGACCAGCACTATGGCAGTCTATTGTTAGAAACATGCTCTGATTATAAATTTTTTTTTTTTTAATATGAGAGAATTATTTTCCTACTTAATTTTGTTAGAATTGCTTGAAATATATTACATATTATATATTCTGTCATTATGCTAAACCAAACAGACTGGCCGCTATGTCACTGTGATAATATGCAAAATTTAAATGAAAATGTTTAGATTTCAAATCATTTTTATTTAAGTATTCTAATTTATATATAAAAAAATAATTACTATTAATAATTTATTTAAAAATAAACTTATTTTAAAAATATTGCCTTGTAATAATTATAGTAATTCAGCAGTATGTTGGATAACAATGGTGTAGTAAATGAATAAATTTATCAGTCATATAATTTTATAAGTTTAAGCATAGTATGATTGACACAGTGCAGTGTCAAACTCTAAAATATGGCATGGAATTGATTCAGGTACTGTCTCAAAAGTTGTTGTTTTTTTAATATCAATATTATCTTCTTTTTTTTTTGATACCAATATTATTCTTTTTTTAATACTGATATAATTTTTTTTATATACGTTTTTCTAATCTGCTTTTTCTTGGATTTGGACTGTCATGAGATTTACTATCTAGAGAAAAACTCATAATTGATCCACCATATTAACCAAATATATCTGAAAATTATTGTTTGATTGAAAGCAGTTCAAATTCAAGGAAAACAGAAATGGTAACAAAAAAAAAAACAATTTAAAAAAAAGATACTATGCATTAAAATATTTAATTCTTTAACACATCTCATTATATCAATGTTATATCATTTAATTTTACTCTGTTGAATAAAATAGCATAATCTAACATTAAAATGAGTCTAAATGCATGCTAATGGCTCCCAAAAAATTATTGAATATTCAATGTAAATATGAAAATTTAAAATGAGTCGGTATAATACGTGTACAATATTGTTAGTTGTTAGCAGTAGAATAATGAGTACATAAAAAATTAAGAAAATGTTAATATGTTATTATTGAATGAATATAGCTACTAGTAGAAAATGTAAACAAATTATGCATGAGAGATTCTGAATTAAACAAAAAGTAACTAATGGATTTTGAGACAAACAAGAACCATTTTTAACAAACTAATTGCCATGCAAATCTTATTAAGTTTTAATGGGCCCAATGGAGCTGTTTAGATTATGAATATCAGATAAAAATTGGTTGAAAATTCTTTTAGTCAGATAGTTAATAAGGATTTTTCTAAAGATGATTCTGCTCATAAGTTTTCAGAATATATTATCATTATTTACCACATGGAGAGAAAAATTTGTAGAAATCATTTTATGGTTGCCCAGGCCAGAAGACTTATACAATAAAAAGATAAAAGTGTAAATAATTAACCTTTTTCAGTTATAGAATTTATTTCATTATTAATTTAAAATTCTTATTTCATGGGATAATGGGCGCTGGAATTTAATTTGGACAAAGGCACCTCTTATCCGCATGTTTGGCCTCAATATGGGGAATCAGACAGTTCACATTTCACAGCAAAAGTTGTTTAAAATCATCTAATATTAGTGTGTTGTGTGCTCTGTTTAATGATTATGTGATTGTTGAACCAATAGTAATTTTATAGGCCATTTTATTATTCTAAAAAACTTGGTCTCTCATAGTTAGAAGAAATGCAACCTATTGCTTTTTTCCAGTAAGATGGTACTCCATTGCACATGTAGAAGTTCCTCAGTTTGAAATTTTCTAGCAAGTATTATCCATGATGAGACATTTTAAAGCTATATCCATTCCTAATACTTTTTTCTTTGGAAACTCATATTTAACAATGTTTACAACATTCCATTGTAGGTATAAACTCATATTTAACAATGTTTACAACATTCCATTGTTGGTATAAAGAGTCTCAGAGGCATCACTTTCATATTTGACATATAATTAATGGTAGGTGTTAACATTAAATGTTTTTAATATAGTCTCTTTTTTTTTCAAGTGTCATAGCATCGGCCGGGAAGCGGACCCGCTAACCCGGGACAACTGCTTGTAAGATAGCTGTACTGACCTTTCGACCACCAATGCTTGACTATATAGTCTTATTTCTTGTTAAAAATACAAAATTGTTTAAATGCTGGGTTTATATCTTTTTAATTTTTATTATTAAAATTACAAATATAATTTGTATACACAGCTGCATATAATAGTAACTTTCTACTCTTCAGTGTAATCGGATCAATTTGCTTACTCAGGAAAATCTAAATTTAATGGAATAAATAATTTTTGATTTCCTTTTTTGTCATTAACTATGATTTTCTACTCTTCTATTATATAAGGGAAGTGTGTAATTCAATGAATAGTTTATTTTAATTAATGCGGATCTTTCAAAAAAAGTCGTAATGAAAAATGATCCAATCATAAATGAGAAAATATGGCATTTTTTAAATTTTGAATCGTTGAGTTATTAATGAGTAAATATCGTGAGAACTCTACTCTATCATTTCAATCTTTTCATAGTTTATTAAAAGGCACAAATCACAGTTTTTATTGATTCTTGTATGTCCCACCTAATGGATAATATAAAATAATTCATTTCTGACCTATAATTATTATTAGTTTTTTTTACCAATTTCCTACTAGAGCTTTCTAACTTGTTAACTTAAAAATCAATTCATTTCTATTAAGGTTTTCAATTTAAAATCATTATCAAGTAGAATTCTTCTCTTATGATTGGTTGCAAAGTTGTTTGGACAACTATTATGTTAATAGTTTAAACATTAGGACCAATTAGGAAACGATGTTTCTGGGAAAAGACTACAAGACTGTTGATTTCCATATAAATGAAAAAACTCTTTTAGTTAGACATGTCATTATAAGTCAAATATGCACACACATTTATATTTATATACTACAAAACTTTTCAAAACTAGTGATATCGACCTTTCAAGAGAATATTAACCTGATATATATAAATAGAATGTACTGTGGTCGTGCCAACCCTGAATGCAGGGGATGCTTAACATCGACGCAGCAAAAGTTAATTCATACGTTTATTCATCATCAGCAGCACCATTCGTAAATGAGTATGGCTTTTCCAATTATACATATTAATGAATTAGAGATGAGTTTTATGATTATGTAAATTAATCTGTAACTACAAATATATGCATTTATAAAGGAGGCTGGTTCACGATTCTGCTATTTGATATTTTGTTATGCTGTTTTTTAATTTTTTACAACTTTTTTCTTCTTCAAGATTTCAATACCATATTTAATAATAGCTCTTTATATAAGAGAAAGCAATCAATATTACACTGCTTTAGAAAGTCTTTGGGATACTTTTTATAATATAAATAGGATTTGCCTCACCCACATAAACCATATTCAAGTCCTTCATAAGATACTTTTTTAGACTTTGTGTTTCACAATCCAATGAAAATGTGATTTTACAACAGCATCATATTCAGAAAGCTGAAGCAAACATAACCTTGGTCCATCATATTTTTAAAATTGTGTGAGCATCATTAAGTAAAATTTTTCGAATGTCCTTATGTTATATTGACAGAGGATATCACTTTCATACAATAAAGAAAATAAAATAACAGCTTTATATACAAATTTAGTTAACAGTAGTTATGTAACTATGGTAAAGTACTCTGTCTTGTAACTTCTTAAAAGCAGCAGTATAACGGAGTCATCCTTTCTACTTTTTCCTAGTTATCAAGGTCCATTAGTCCCCTAAAATACCTTCGAATGTAAAATATTTCAATAAAAAATAAGCAATTGTAATGAGTTCCTATGGGGGGGGGGTATTTTTTTATTTTAAATTCAAAATATATAAATAACTAGTTAAAAATAAATAAAAAATTTAAAAAAAAGTGTTAGTTAATGAATAAATATTTTATTAAGCATATTTTTTTAAAAAAATACTAACTTGTAGATAAATATACTATATAAAACCATTTCGGTAGCTATAATTTTAAAAGAATTTTTTTGTCCCATTGATAATTTATCATTTTGCTTCTTATGTAGCCACAGAATAATATTTCCTGAAGACAGACAAGTCACTGAATTAAAACAAAACATGAAGGGGGAGGACACTCTAAACACAATGCACATTTTAAAATAAATAAATAAAAAAACACAACTTTATTCAATATACACTTTATAACTTATTTTTTGAGTATTTTATGTTTAAAAGTTTTTTATTTTTGTAATTGCTAACCAACAAGACTTTATTTTTTTATTTTTTTTTGTGACGTTCTTTTATCCAAACATAGGCCTGCATGCAGAGAAATTGAGAAAAGGTACTGGAATCAACTTGCTTGTACAACAATCTATTGAAATATTTCTATATATTTTTTTTTAAATCAAGAACTTTACGTATATTTTATTCCAATATTTTAATTCCAAAAAAAAAAGTCTAAAGATGTTACAATAATCAAAAATATGATGACTTCAAATAATTAAGCAACCTTTTTGATATTGTTATTGATTTTCACGTGCTTTTCAAAATTACTTTCAGAAATTTTTTCAAATGACTAAAACTTTGATTTTTTAGTGAAGTTTTATTAAGATTCACAATTATTTTTGACAATAATTGTGTTATGATTAGTAAAAAGCAAAAATATACATAATTACACATTTATTTTAAATGTATAAGTTTTATTTTTAAAATGGATCATCAAAGCAAATTATGAAGTTCTTATAAACAGGCATTTTCAAACTGATTGCTAATATGTTATTCTAACTATTTGTTAGAATATATTGTAATATTGTAATTTTTTTTTTTTAAAAAATCAACATTTTAAAGCATATTTGATAGATTTATCAGATATTGATATTTATTTTGGTTGTATTTTCATCCTTGGTGTTCACCTTAAGATGTCACTACTTCTAGGTAAATTCCTAGAAATATACCGTTTCACCAGCCTTCACCCAACAAAAGAGGAATTTTTCTACATTATAAATGCAGAAAAGTCCTCACGTTATGTTGGACGGAGGAAGTGGTGGCGGTGACAGAAGCCAACACAAAGAGACTTCTTTCTATGATAAAACACAGAAAGAGTTCCTGACAGCTGCCGGTTATGGCTTTTTTTCTATGCTAAAAGCAAAGAGAAAGAAATGCCTTGATCGGCTGCCGTAGTAGTCGATTTTGTTCATCATTTTCTCATAATAGTAGAATATCTATTTTCTCTATAGTTTCGTGTGAGAGTGTGTGTATTTGAAGCAGTCGTAGTTTTTTTAAATTTGATAAGATGTCTATTTTTTTAATGTGTTGTAACTTACTTTACTGTTGTAAGTTTAGTAATAAGGTCCTGAAGATTCCATTATGAAGGGGTAACCCTCAAAAATTGCTTTTAAGGGTGCGAAAGGGAAAAAAAATTAAAGGATCAGCGAAAAGTACCATTTTTGCGAGAATTCATCCGTGACCAGTTACTTTTGCTATATATATATATACACACACAAACAAAAACAACCCACTGTCTAATTATTAGGAATTACTTGTCCGAAAAATAAAATTAGTCGGGTATTATTTTTTTTTTTGTTTTGTTACATTTATTATTTCAAAATAAGATTAGTTTTTATATCTACACACTAACAAAAACAACCCAGTTCCTGATTAATTACTGTCTTTAAAAAAAAAAAAAAGCAAATTCAACAGGGTTTGATTTTTTTCAATGGAGTCTTTGAATTATGGTTTGTTTGTTTTTATATATACACAAGATTTACCAAAAAAAAAAAAAAAATAGAAACCCACTTTTTGATTAATTACTGTCAAAAGAAACGCAAATTAGTCAGCTATCATTTTTAAATTTAGTATTTCAATAACGGTACCCTTTTTATATAGACAGACTTAACAAAAACAAACCACTTTCTGATTCATTACTGTCTCGTCCCCCCCCCCCCAAAAAAAAAAGAAAACAAATTAGTCGGGTATCATTTATCAATTGAGTCTTTTAATGACGGTCCTTACTAATAGTAGTTGGGTATCAATTCTAAATTGTAGTATATAAATTACGTTACTTTTGATAGATTTAGAATTACGTCTTGCTTTTTTAATAAAATGATTGATTTAAAACTCTTGACCAAAAATACCGTAACTTTAAAAAAAGACACACGTAAAGTCCAAAAAAAAAAATGAGAAAAAGCCCCGTAACTTTAAAGACACACACACACAAAACTCAAAAACAATCTAAGATTAATAAACATTGACTTATTATGTCTTGCTTTTGAATCAAATTATTGATTTACTCTCGCAAAAAAATACCATAACTTTAAAAAGACACACCTAAAGTCCAAAAAAAAAAAAAATTCGAAAAAGCCCCGTAACTTTAAAGACACACACACAAACTCAAAAACAAGATAAGATTAATAAACATTTACTTATTACGTCTTGCTTTTGAATAAAATTATTGATTTACTCTTGCAAAAAAAAAAAAAAAAGACTGTAACTTTAAAAAGACACACGTAAAGTCAAAAAAAAAAAAAAAAATTAGAAAAACACCGTAACTTTAAAGACACACACACACACAAACTAAAAAACAAGATAAGATTAATAAACATTTACAAAAATGAAAAAAAACTAACATCATATAATAGTATTAGTTAGTAGAATATTTTATTACAAATCTAAGAAATCAGATCTTTTTAGATCAAATCGATCATTTAGGTCTGGCCCAGAATCGTTATATGTATATGCTTTTGATTAGCTTCAATGCCATCTTAAGGCGAACACCAAGGATGAGAATACAACCTTTATTTTTTTCAGATTTTAAACACAAATATCAATTAAAAAAATATTTCATTGGTTTTATGAAATCAATCTGCTTTTCATAATCTTTGAATGATGAAGCAGTTCTGTTTTTATTATCTTATTTTTTCAACATTTGTAAATATATCAAACCAAGTTTAATTTATTATATTCTGATATAAAATAATGGTTTAATGCTAAAATCAAATGTTGAAAGCTTATGAATCTTTTATCAAGAAGAACTTTACATCAATTAAATCTTCTTTTTTTTTTAATATTTTGCATAAATGCGGTCAAATTAAATAAAATATAGTTAAGAAAGGTAGTGTACAGTTGATCCCATAGTTTTAATAATGCATGTAAATGATTAAATCTTTTTTTATGACAAAACTGGCTATTATCTTGAATGAGTTACAAACAAATTAAGAGATGATTGTCATAAAATTTGAAAAATAAATACTATTTTAAACTTAAATTTAATCATATAATGTTGATTATAGTTGTAATTAATAATTTGTTAGGCACATACTCATTACCCAAATAATATATATTAAGGCTCTTGTCTTTTAAAGTCAATCTTGGGTTAAGATTTGTAGATGTCTCTACTGTCACATTTAGGCGCATAGTCTTGAGGTTACAGCCTTAATATATATTACTTATATAAAGTTGATTATTAACTGCATAGTTAATTAAATTATTTTTTTCTTATAATAATTTTAAAAATTACAACTACCATTATGATTGTCATATTTTTGATACAGATAAAGTAGCGTTCATAAGAATTTTAATTCATAAAATTGGTTGAATGAATCCTTAATTTAGCTAGTATACACATTTATACTAAACATTAACCCTTCTCTTTTTGTTCTCATTTACTATAGAGGGCCATATACACAAATTAAATTTCTAAATTTCTCAGATGTCATGACTCATGCCTGAGTGAATGGATGGGTTAAATACACTTTGTTGTTGTACATGAGTATATTTTTGAATACTTTCTGTGCTGAAGGAAGCTAATGTGTTTTTGTTTTTTTTTATTTTGTAGTCATTAAAGATGAAAATCTTTATTTTGGATATGTTATAAATGAAAAAGAAATGATTATCTTGCAAGGATACTGGATGAAAATTAGATAAAATACATTAATTGGATTTTACTTCTATAATCAAAATATAATATTGTATTCTGTATAATGAATAAGTTCTACTATACATTTTTAATATGAATGTTACTATTTTATTTTCAGAAGACTTCAATGATATCCTGTATTGCCGTCACCCTTGCAAAATGATTGCTATTCAAAATGATAATTTTTTTTTTTTTTAAATATACAATTTTTTTTTAAAGATTGTAATAATGAATAATTAATTGTAAATCAAAATAGTGGAAGCAAATTAATGATGATTGCTATGGCAAATTCTTTCATCAAGTCTATCTCTGAGTAAAGGTATATTTATTTTATATTGGCTCAGATTTTTAAGTTGATAAACATTCAAACTAAAAGTTGAAGATCCCCCCCCCCCATCACTTTGTTTAGTAATTAATGTTCATGAAATGTAATTCTTTTTTAACATTAATTACTAAACAAAAATCATAATATGTTACATTCAAAACATTAAATGCATTCTGTGGACCATTTTTTGAATTGACATGGATTACGCAATCATTAACATACTGCAAATCCAGAAGATAAAAATTTGAAGTTTTGTTTTTGCTTTTAGGGTATTCAAATTAAAAATTTCATTATTAAATTTTATTACATTTTGATACCTACTTTATGAAGCCACTTATAAATAATTCCAAAGAACTATGATTACAGAAATTGATAATAAAATCAAAGCTGGTGCACATTCTTGTTTAACACCAGATTTCATTTTAAATTTGTCTGATTTTCCATCTCTTGTAATACTTCTTCTCTTACCATCATGTGGAAGTGTATAATAGCAATGAACTTTGGTGGACAATTAATTAATTTCAAATAATGCCACAAATTTTTTCAATTAATTGGGTTAAACATCATGAATCAAATCATTGAAAGCAATTTTTAAATTATTCCTTTATTCCTGACATATATGTAATTTTATTTTGATTTCATTGTTTATTGGTAATAACTTTGCATATGTATTTATGCCTGATGAAGTGTGTTATTCTTCTTTATCTGTTATTTGTTTGGCTTAGTGTACTTAAGTGTCGAGTATCATAATCATATAGTGATTGACATTGAAAGTGCATTTAGCCAAACAAATAACAAAGAAGAATAACACATTTCATCAGGAATACTAATATATATGTAATTTATTGGTAAAAAGGAGGTTGCCTTGACAACAGTTTGAAATTGTTGATTATTATTGATATTGGGATTGTCTAAGCTTGACTGGTTTTTAACAATATATATAAATATTTTCCTGGCAACAAAAAAACATATTGTAATGGGTTTTTTTTTTATTCTTTACAACTACATTAAATCTCTCATAATTATCTATGACTAGCAGCAACATATTTAACAAAAATTATTGAATACATCTGTGCTGTAGTGGATATCTGTGATATTACTCAATAATTACTGCAGTCTTATTTATCCACTTAATTTTTTTAAATTGGAACTATAATGAATCTATATATTCCGTCAACAATTTTAATATTTTTGAAGCTGACATATCATCACCATAATTCTAAACATCTCCATTATTATATCGGGACCTTTTCACTTTTATGATTACAAAAAATTTATTTTAATTTCACTAAGCTGGATATCTTTCTTCAAACTTAATGAAAGAATAAAATGGATATATCATCAAAAGTGATCATCTCAATTTGTTACATCTTTATTCAGAAAAGGATCAACCATTGCCATCATATAAGGAAGGGCCATCAATAAGTTTAATAGCATTATAGCATTGTTTTTCAGATCCAGATGATACTATTAATGCATTAAGAAACAAATCTAAAGAATAATTGATGTATCTATATTTTTAGATTCACACATATATATCATAAATAGTGTTTGTATATGATTAAATATTTAATGTTAATTAAAATTAAATGAAAATATATTAAGATATTTTTTTAAAGAATATTTTGCTTGAATTAGTAAGTCTAGTTTTATTTTTTAAATTAATTTGTTGTTTTTAACATAAACATAATTTTTCTTTTTTTTTTAAAAAAAAAATACATATTGATAATAAATTATACACACATGTTTTGTCAGCATGTAGGAATCTGTGCATAGATTTATCGTTTAACTAAATTATAAAAATTGTAATACAAAATATAAAAGTCGTTGTTTATATAGATATTTTTAAAAAAAGAAAAAATCCGACTTTCAATTGTATTGAAAAATGAAATATATCCTCAAATGATTAACTTGGAAATTCAGTCCTTAAAATATTTCTTTTTTTTAAAAAAAAAATCATTTCCAATAAAAATTCAAGTTTATTTAGAAATTTTTGAAATATTTTTCTGACATTTGGGGCTTGTTTTTGGGTTGCTTCATTTGTCATTTTTAAATTTCCCACCATATTTATTTTGCTGATAGTTTTACTAAAAGTAAAAAAGTTCTAGATTTAAAATCTTAGTAAACAATAATTTCAAATAAAAATTACGAGAGATTTATGAGTAATAGAAATTCACATTGCTCGCCTTAGTTATTAAAAATGTTACAAGTGAATACACACGCGCGCGCATGAGTATCGTATATATATATCACAGGGTAATCAATTATAAATTTTTTGTGTCTGATTTAAAAAAGCCGGATTCTGCTATTCAAGTTTTTGCGTATATACTTCAATTGTACTATATTAAACATAATAAGATAGATGATTTGAGATAATTGTTTATTAAATCAAATTCAATTATATTCAACATAATAAGAAAGCTGATTTGAAATAATTGTTTATTAAATAAATAGTTTAATTTTATATATTATAATCAATAAAAACGGAGCTGTATTGTAGGAAAAAAAATCATATATTAACAATAAAAGAAAAATATTATTTCATAACTGACCAGATGAAATAAAACCGCAATGTAGATTAAGAAAAATCTAATAATTTAAGTTAATATTGATAACTGATGAATTGTTAAATAAAAAAATAAACAAACTTCCAAATCTGTCAATCTACTCAATGCCAATTCGTGATTAAATAATCAAAACCAGCACATACTGTTATCCATGAAAAACAATTCAGTCTATTATTGATTATGTGATCATAATTTGTATCAGATCTTTTAATATACTCTATTTTATAAGACCATTATAATATTAAACTATCTTTCAGTAAATACACAAATCTTATACATAGCAGTTCTTTAAAAGTCGTGCTGATAATTTTTTAAATAACAGTTTTAATCATTTAAGAAGGTCTGGGATTTTTTGAGCTTCAGTAACTAATACCATAGCATTATGAGAAATAATTTTAAATATGTTTTAAAAATTTTGTTCTATCCAATATGGTATTCTTATTTGGAGCCTGAAAAAATCCAAGTTGTGGTCAGATTCAAACCTGTCATTGTCAATAAGTAAACTGGCTACTATGCCATATGACTCTTACAAATAGATGAAAGCGAGATAAAACAGTCTTCACATAGCTTACAGTAGACCCAAGGCCTCTCCAACAGCCTCTTTTAGAATAATATTGTTGTACTCTAGGTTTTACCACATAATGAGCTTTAGAGAAATTTTCCATTCTTGTTTTGTCCTCTAGCTAAGAATAACTAAATATCCAATTATTGAACAATATTGTATGATTATCTGGGTTGTCTATAGGTTGGCTTTTTTAAAGAAAAATCCTAAGTGCCTTGAAAAAATTTCAAGTTTATTCAACCTGAATTCAACTTAGATCATTTACATGGTAAATGGTTCTAGTCACCTTTATGATTAGGAAATTTTCCAGATTTGAACAAAGTCACTCAAATAATTATAATGGCAAAAAAAAAAAAAATGCTTTTTAAAAATATTTCTGTACTTGATGATTTAAAATGTTTATTAATTTTTTAAAAAATTAAACCGCATTAATTGAACAAAATTAGACAATTATTTGGCATTATTTAAATACAATTTATTAATGATTGTTGTTTAAAAAATATTAATTAAAAGTAAAAATAAATTTAAATTCATTGCTTACATATATTTGATTTTTCAAATGTTTTGCAATTGCATTTGTGGAAGAAAATATGATAATGAAAATGGTCTTTTCAGCAGATACTTCCATATTTCCCCATTCTTTTTAAATTCATATAAATAAAGATATAATAAAAGACAAAATGCATTTCGTGCTGAACCAGTACTCATCAGTTGGCCCAGGTCACTATCTCTCATATACATCTTTATTATATGCAAAGTATTTATCTAAAGTAAATTGTTATATTTTCATTTACCATTGTCAAACTTCCTCCACTCACAACTTTGACGCCATCCTTTTCAGATAAATGCACTAATGATATTACTAATCATTTTCAAACTAGAGATTATCTCTAGCACAGATATAAACTTTAAACCTCATTTAATGATTAATATATCTGATTTTTTTTAATTTTACACACATACGGAGTTATCCACCTTTACCTTTCTCTGTCCCGTATGTAATATCTTTATAGATATAATAAACACTTCCATACTTCCCCATTCTTTTTAAATTCATATAAATAAAGATATAATAAAAGACAAATAACCCCCAAGATGCATTTCGTGCTGAACCAGCACTCATCAGTTGGCCCAGGTCACTATCTCTTGTCTTTTCAGCAATGTTTATATTTTTTTTGCATTGTAGTATTTGGGGATACATATACAAACTTTTGGTATAGAATTGCAAGGTATTTGCTACTATGTCTGAAGATTTGTGATAGTGGTATTTTAGATGTGATAATATATTGGACTATTTCCATCATCTATCATTAAATGTTTAATATCCAGAAAATTTTAAACTTTTCCAAATACAAACAACTATTAGTAATAACACACAAATAGCCAACACGAGTTAGTAAATGACTCAACATTTTGAGTAATATTAATCTCTTCTTTTTTTAATGTGTTGTGGGGACCATTGACAATACTAACATAGGAGATGAATTTACACATTTAGATTCTTGAATATCAATTTTTAATGCTTTCTAATCAACTGAACTTTTCTGTCAAATGCTATTATATTTCATAAGCAGTTGTAAATGAATAGCAGATAAATCAATGTATTTTTTTTTTTTTTTACAATTAACTTCTTCATGCAAATTGTAAGTGGTAATATTGGGTGTAAAAATACCTGGATATTAAATGATTCACCCACCATCATTGTTTTACAATTACATTTATTTTGAAGATAAACACTTAGCATACAATTGCAATCTTTTTGTTTTTCATGTACACTTAAGAATCACTAACAGATAATGCTGATCAGAGTTTTTAACAATTTAACTTTTTTATAAATGAGTTTTTTATACACATATATTCACTACATTGTGATTACAGATATAAAAATGATCTGCTATTAGAAGGTTCCCACTTTTGTTTTTCTGTTGTTTCCTTTGGGAATAAATTCTTTTCTATGTCTTACACATTTAAAAGTCAATACATTTTATAGATATTCACATAGTCTATGGATAAACATGCTACAATCTGACTTTTCTATAATCCTTGTGTACATTTTTGCTACAGCATGATGGCCACCTAAAAATGTTGAAATATTGGAAGTTTTCTAATTAGAAAGTTTTGAAATAATGGTGTTCTATGTATGCTGTATTTAATTGCTGTGAATGTGTAATTATTGTTGAATATAATTTAAATATTAAAAAATTAATTTTTTATTCAAATATAATGCAAACTAAATTAAAGAAATGTATATAAGTGTTATCTACTTCATGTAATTATTCCTTCTTTTTTTTTTTTTTTTGATTTAACATAGAATGGGAAACATAAAAAATCAAAATATTTTAATTGATTGTTATTTGAGAAAGAGGGGGGGGGGTACTTTGGTCAGTTAAATGAAATTGTTCTGCTCCAACTGCCATTTGTATGTCCAACATTGTATGATCTCTGAGCAACTAACTATATGATTATTTATTTATATTATTTTCTTTGTAGTTCCAATTTTTAATAATAATTTAGTCCTTATGATCTATCCTTTTAAATATATAGCTTCCCTCTCAATCAGGTTTGAATATTAAATTCTATTTTTTTTTGTAAATCAACACGTCAACATTCATTTGACTAATCTATTTAGAACTTGACTTTATTGAAAAAAATCCTGAACTTATATTGAAAGTCTTGCATGGGTGGTCGAGAGGTCAGCGCGACTGCCTTGCACCAGCAGGCAGTTGCCCGGGTTGCGGGTTCGCGTCCCGGCCGATGCTATGACACTTCAAAAAAAAAAGTGTTTAGACCTCTAAAGAAATTATGAGCAACTCCTCTCTCTTTGTAAAACTTCTGAATTTTCGAAGTCAGCACTTTTAATTAATCTGTGTATGTTTGTGTTCAATAAAGCAATAGTCGTATGCTGTGTAAATTTTTTTTTTTTTTTTGCTGTCTTTTAGCGACTGGTTTCAATCTGTAAAATAATTAAAAGCTATATAAATGTGCCGTGTATATATATTGTACTATTTCCATCATCTAAAACAGAGTCTGCCAAACTTTTTTATTTTATGGCATACTGGGCGAGGAGAATTTATTTTGTGGCACACTAACAAATAATTTTAAAAATTCAATCAAAAAGGCTGGAGAAATGTCATTTGATTCCCGAGAAAGCTCAATTCGCTAGTTGTAAGATCATCCAACTTTTGGCAAAGAAGAAAAAACCACATTCTGATGCCAAAAACATTATTTTACAGCTTTGGAGATCATCATTGGCATGGTGATTAGTGATGAAGCCATCAAACAAATTAAAATCATTCCTCTGTCAGCCCACACAATTTCTCATAAAATTCAAGACTTTTCATGAGACATTGATGATCAGCTCCACGAATATTTCACTGAATCAAAAAATGAACTCGAAAACTTGTGGACCTTACAAATCGATGAAAGTAGAGACATAGGGGTGCAAAAAGTCTGCAACTTAGGGAATGTGATTTTATGTAATTCACCACTTTAACAATGTTGTCCATCGTCTTCAGGAAACCATCAGGTAGAGATTTTGACATCAAAACTTTGTGGTGAATCATGCAATGTACAATTTTTAACTTCTAAAATTTTTTTGTATGAGCCACAAAGCCTTTTTTTCGACCCTGCATGGATGGAATGCTATCAGTGCAAATGCTAATACAAATTTGCCCCTGCATCCCTCTCAATATGATATTTTGGTTTACTAGGTTAAAGACATCTATCATTCTTTCCTTCAATTTACAGTAAAAGAAAAACTGACTTATGATTTTACCACCTCTGATAATTTGCAGAAATGAAATTAATTGAGCTTTGTTGCTGATGTCTGTGCTTTCATCAATTTGTAAGGCCCACAAGTTTTCGAGTTCATTCTTTGATTCAGTGAAATTTTCATGGAGCTGATCATCAATGTCTCATGAAATATCTTGAATTTTATGAGAAATTGTGTGGACTGACAAAGGAATGATTTTAATTTGTTTGATGGCTTCATCACTAATCACTGTGCCAATGATGATCTCCAAGACTGTAAAATAATGTTTTTTTGGCATCAGAATGTGGTTTGTTCTTCTTGGCCAAAAGCTGGGTGATCTTATAACTAGCAATTTGAGCTTTCTCGGGAATCAAGTGAAATTTCTCCAGCCTTTATGATTGAATTTTTTAATTATTTGTTAACATTTCAAAGTGTCCTTAAATGACATTGAAGTTTACTGGAAGCCACCACTTCCTTTGAGAGTGTTGTTAAACAAATCATACAAAAATGACTAGAGTTGTCTTTTTTATATTAGATGTAATTTTCATTATATTTTCATATTGATGAAGTGTACTTTTTATTTTGGTGTTCATCTTGTTTACTATAACTCTTTCTCATTTTTCTGAGGTCTCAATAAAGATTTGTTCACGATTAAAATATTTATTTCTCATTAAAAATCAATTAAAATTATCAATAAATAATAAACTAAAAACTACTATAACTACTAAGCAATTTACTTACAGACAATCCTAGTTTAACTTTATTAATACATAAATGTAATATATTGCATCAAAACTGCTGTTTGTCGTGTAACATAATTTATATTTATGGTATTCTATGCTATATTTACAATTACAACTATTTTAAACTAATCAATTCCTACTAATTACTATCACTAATATTTATATAACAAATCATTCAATTTATTTTAATCACAGTACATGTGTTTACCGAGATGATTACTGCCCTAATCTGTCCGCTACCGTTATATATACTTGACATGGTATAGTTCCAGAACATGCTTGAACTTTGCAAATGTTTTTAGATCTTTGTTTCCCGAAACTACTGCAGGATGACTCATAGTCAAACAGTCCATGGTATCTTCACCTGTTATTTACCTATATTTTTAAATCTTTCTCAGTACACTTGGAATTTCTCATGGTGAACTACTATGCTGTGGTACACAGTTTGGCAGACACTGATCTAATATAAAATATTGAATATATTTAGAAAAATTTAACTTTATTTACATTTTCAAATTACATTCGTCTATTAGTAATAGCACACAGATTATTATATGCACAACATATAAAGAGGTGTTTTTCACCTCTCTTATTCAAGTGTTGCTACTCTGACCAGTGATAGTACTAGCATGAGAATCGAACATGGGCTCTTAGATTCTTGGATATTGAATTTTAAGGTAAAGCTCTAACCAAGAATCTTGCCATGGCAACAGTCAGTAGAAATTTCATATATTTATCCATGAAGCTCCTCCTTATTTAACAACAATATAAATGTGCTGTTGTTGAAATTATTAAAGTAATCTTGTGTAAATATGTACACATGTTTAGGTCAAGATAAGAAAATATTTTACACAGAATATTTCATGTATGATTGATTGCCAATAAGTGCATTGCATAAAACAGAAATATTAATACAAATTACTTTCTTTGTCTTGGTGATAAAGAATTAAAATAGTGTAGAAGGATCTTTCTTCCAGAATTTCATGTTTTATGCACTTATATATGAAAATGTTTTCTGTTTGTAAAACTCAAAAATTCTCACTGATTTGATACTTAAATCTTTTCTAATTACATCAAGAATTGGTTCTTTAGCCTGATGTAAATTAGATGGCGCTTTTCTTGCTTTGGACTATTTTTATTCCTTGTTATTGATCTTTGAAGTCATCTTTGTTTTAGCTACTATGCTAAAGTATATTTCAAGTTTCTGTCAATTGATAAAATATTAAAGTTGATATTATGTATATTATTTACAGTTTCATTTATAGTGAATTTTATTTCTATAATGCTACAAATAGTAGGTAGTGTGGTTAGCTAACATCGTGGCAATACAAGTAGTGAGAAAATAGAACTTGAAAAAAAGAGAATACACATAGTTTTTATACAATTAATTTAATAACATTGTAAAGATTACTTTAAAAATAATTACAAAATGGGAAAAAAAACAGGCTTGTCTTTTTAGATTGTAAGAGATGATTCAAGCAATGTATAATAAGAATCGTGGTTTATTTTGAAGAAAATATAGAAATTTTAAATAAATACATTAATTAATTATTTTTATGATAAGCATTGTTTACAAACCATACCATTAAAAGATTCATCATTTATCTATATATTTGCAGATTTTAGAGTTGATATAAATTAAGAAATTTTTATTTTGCCATTATTAGAATATGAAGTGGATTCAAACTTTCTTTAATGAAACTCTGGAGCAAAAATCCTTTATAACAAAATATAATGCGTTATTTAAAGTACATTTTTTCAAATTGACTTCTAGAGTACTATAGTAGTCATTTAGCAGTCGTGATGCCTAGAGCCACCACATGTGGATGTGTGGGTTGTGCCACACAAAAAGTTCCTCAAAGGGAGTACCATGTTATAATAATTAATATAATTTATACATAAATGAAAATGTTTAGATTTCCAAATCATTCCATTGTTGAAAACATGTTCTGATTGCAAATATTTTTGATTTAGATATGAGGGTATTACTTTTTTACTTAGTCTTGTGATAATTACTCAAAATATACCACATATTATATGCTCTATTACTGCACTTCACTGAACAGACCAGTACATGTCATCATGATAACTAATAAAATTTAGATATAAATGAAAATGTTTAAATTTCCAAATCATTCCATTGTTAGAAACATGCACAGATTGTAAATATTTTTTATTTAAATATGAAGGTATTATTTTGTACCTAGTCTTATGACAATTGCATTATGCTGAACAGGTCATATTGGTATTTTAGAGTAGACCATTCAGAAAAGATTGTGCTAACGCTATCAAAACTGTTATAGTAATCATTTCCTTATTGTATAAAAAATGACACATAATTATTAATAATTTATTTTAAACAAAATTAAACTAATTCTACAGTATGTTAGACAATTGCATTAATTGTATTTTATAGATACCATTATTCCATAGTACAATGGTATCTAATATTAAAATAAAATGCAAATTCATGGCAATGACATTTAAAATTTATTGACTAACCATTGCAAGTGTAAAAAATTTTAAGTGCGGGATTATATAATATGCATATAATAAAGTATATTATGTTGAATATGTTTAAGTTAAATATAATGGAATAACAAACACATAAAAGATTAAACAATAGTGTAAACATTATTATTGAATGAATATAACTTTGTTAATAGAAAACAAACAAGTTATACATAAGAGATTTTGAATTGAAGTAAAAGTAACTAATGGATTTTGAAACAAAAAAGAACTATTTTTAACAAACTAATTGAAATGTCAGTTAAATGTGACTTAATTACTCCTATCATCAGTTATAACTATTGTATTCCAGAAAAAATAATGGAGACAAGCTGATATTTAACGAATGAATAAACTGCCTTCTAATTTTTCTTTGTGATGGTGGATGGAGCTGCAAGATCCAGAATTCTGAGGTTGAAGCAGTAGAAGACAGCCACTCAACATTGTATCACAGAGTCAGCTCCTTACTGTAGATAATGAGTCATATAGAGTCTCTACAAGTCATCCTGACCTAATTAAGTGTTTAGTAAGCCCAATGGGATAGCATAGATTGTAAAGGTAGATAAACTAGAAGTCAAATTACATAACATTATATATGTATATTAGGTTCCTAGATGTGTAACATCAGTTTCAAATATATATATATATATTAATTTCATTGTATATATAATTAATTATTTGCATTAAATTAACATTAAATGACTTCTCTCTTTATTGAGTCATTGTGTCTTGGGTGTATTTCTTATTCTACTTGCGAAGATTTATATCTGTTTGTTATGATTTCCCAGTCAAAGACAGATCATGGACAAAATATCAAATAAATTACCTGGAGATTAAAACAGAAAAAGTTAAAAAAAAGTTGTGATTCTGGGAATGAAAAACCTGTCACTTTTGATATTACATTAAATTTTAATGTTAATAATCTAAGCAAAACTATAAGCATAAAAATTAGTTGAAGATTCTATTAGTTAGGTAGGTAATGATTTGCCTAAAGATGAGTCTGGTTGAAGTTTTCAGAACTATATTATCATTATTTACCACATGGAGAGAAAATTTCTAGAAATCATTTTATGGTCACTAAAGCCAGAAGAAGTCTTATACACATGAAAAGATATAAGTGTAAATAATTACAAATTTTTAATTTTCTACTGTTTCTGTACTTTTTGTTAACTTGTAAACTCTCGCTTTCATTGAAATTCATTTAAGGTTTTGTCAGAAAAAATGATGTTGTCCCATAACTTTAAATGAGAGTATTAACATTATATTACTGTAATAGCAACCCAGGGTTTTTTATGAATTGTGGCTAAAATCAAATAATTTCTCTTGTTTTTTGACAGAATAAAATGATCTGAGTGGATTTGCATCCTTCTGGTCTAGTTTTCAACAAAGATTTTGAAGTCTAATTTAAAATGGTTTTTTAGTTTCTTTATAAAATATTTTTAATTTTACACACTAATTGATTGATTATTATCAAGAAATGCACAGGTAAACTTTTAGGTTATTCATTTATGTTTTATTTTTAGAAATAGAAGTTAATATACTTGATGTAATATAAAGAAAAAAATGCCAGTGTCTATTATATCATTGTCTGTCAAAATTGATTTGATGTTAAAATCTTTTAAAATATTGTAATTTTAGCAAGAAAATGTCCTATTTTAAAGCAGAATTTGATAGAGTTATCATAAATCTATCTGCATTCATTCAGAAAACAACAACATGAATTCATTCTTTTTTAGTTTTAGTGTTTATATAAATATCTGGTGTGACATTTATAGTACATTGTTATATTTACAAGTCAGTTTTAAATAGTTAAAATGGTCTGATGTGATTGTTTTTAAGAATATTATTTACCTATGAAATTAAATTAAAAGGAATTAAAATCCAATTTATTGAATTTCAGTATAAAATAAAGACTTTATAAAAACAGAAAGGTTAAGTATTTCTGAAAACTCTCACTAGATGGAACAATAAAAAATGTAAGAATGGAAGAGGGTTAAATAAAAGTATCGTAGAATTTATTTTGTTTTAATTTATCAATTTTATTTCTTGGATTGGGGGTGCTGAAATTGAGTTTACACAAAGGTGCCTTTTACACATGTGGTGGTCCTGTACCTGCATAATTTTGGTACAGTGGGAGAAGGGCAAACTCCACAGTTTGAGATCCATGGATCATAAACCATTTAATTAACTTTATCATTTCTGGTGCACAAATTTCTATGAATGCCATAGAATAAACCATTTCATCATCATCATTGTTATTGTTAGTGCTGTCCTTTTTTACTATAATATTCTTTTTTATATATGTAAATTTTTATTAATAACAAACTATATACAAATATTTATATATTTACGATAGAATGCATTTATAGTCTTTGGGATATATAATGAATGTCAATTGAGTTCTCTGCATGATAACAATTTGGAGCCTTATAAACAGTAAGATTCATAATTAGAGGAAACATTTGATCGTTGTCAGTCTTAGTTTGATTTACTTTTCTACACGTGTAAAAAATTTATTCTAAAGCATTTCAAATTTAGAACAAAAATAAAAATCATGAAACAATCACTGAAAACATTGACTTTAGTCTTGCATTGGTGGTCGAGAGGTCAGCGCGACTGCCTTGGACTTGGAGGTAGTTGCCCGGGTTGCAGGTTCGCGTCCCGGCCGATGCTATGACACTTTTAAAAAAAAAAAAATGACTTTATGCACTATAAATTATCTTTCTCTGTGTGTACATTTTTTAAAAATAAATTTGCTGTATTTTGTTGTAATGAATAATGGTTCTAGTCGATGAGAAACCATATCCCACTGGATGGCGCAGTTATCACACTAAAACTATAAAATAGATGTTTTTGGGTTTTTTTTAACGAGAATCTGCCTTATGACTTCTGTTTTAAAAATTATATTAGTATATTTGTAATGAAAAATAATTTCTATGTTAATTTTTATAATATAATGTAAATTTTATGCTTATTACTTAACTTGACATTTGACATTTAATATGCAGGCTATAATTCAATCATGATTTGAGAATGCAGAACTTTTTATTTTATGACGGATTGCTATATTGTTGTTTTTGTTTTTGCTCACAATATTCTGAAAAATAAAATTTTAAAATAAATCTGCTTTAGTGAAAGAAAAAAATATATCTATAGAACAGCCTTGTTGGGGGAGGGGGGTCTCTGAGTAATGCCAGAACTATTTATAATTATATGTACAACATTAAATGTTTTTAAACAAAACATGATATTTACTCCTGGTCTAAAGTTATTGACTTATGATCATTAATTATCTTCAATTCATTCTCACGTTAATCATAAGATATTTTTTGTGTGTAATAATGCAGTAAACTTCTTGATCTTATCCTTTCTTCTTCTACTAGTTCTTTTCAAAGAATTGCTGCAATCTATCAGTCACCCTCTTTTTTTTAATGACTATTATTAATCTCTATTGGTTTTGATTTTTCTATATTACTTTATTCCTAAAGTATCTGCTTTTCTTCTCTATGTTATTTACAACTTTTGTTTGAATCATGGGTTCAAAGTTCATATTTCTTGTCATAAATTAAAATAGATTAGAAGTAAAAATTTAAAAAAAAAAAATTTTTTTTTTTAAATTTTTGGAATGGGAAATCACAATTCCTGCCATTTCTAACAATTTTATCTTTAATGGAAGTATTTGTTACACACACAGAATGTGATAAATAAGTATTTAATATTAAATAGAAGTTAATTTTATAATAAAATGGTGGATGGAAAACAGTCAATAAGAACATATGTATTAAAAAATAGATATAACAACACAAACAAGAAACATATTTTTATTATTGTTTGCTGCTTATACATCTTAACATTTTAATTTTTGAATGGAGGGGGAACTTATATTAAAATTTAAATTTAGTTTAGATATTTGTTTGATTACATTTAAATTATAGATTAAAATTTTTTTCCCATTTTAGGTTGATAATTTAGATCAGATATAGATGTTAGTATCTAATAGAACTTTTCCATTAAAGATATGATTATTGATGAAAATATTTTACTTATCAAAATGATTTGCTTTTTTTTTTTATGTGCCAAAGCATCGGCTGGAAAACGAACCCGCAAACCTTGGACAACCGCTTGCAAGGCGGCTGTGCTGACCACTCGACCACCAACGCTTGAGATGTAGCTCACTAAAACTCCATTTTTAGTTCTGCTTCACTTTCTTTATAATTTTTACTATCTCTTCATTTGTATTACTATGATTTCTCTAAAAAATTCTCAGGAGATTTTCTGGAGAGAGCATCAGTAATTTAAATTTTTAAAAAACAGAAATTCATCGTTTTTTAAAAAATATAATATTATGTCTATCAAATTTTTTAATTCAATGTATTTCTTCCATTTTGTTTGTTTTATTTGAGGCTGACTGGCCTAAATATTCATAATAATATACTTTTTCAGTTATATTTTCAATGAGTTTGCATATCTGCTTTAGTTTTATTATAATATATATATTTTTTCAAACTAGTTGAATTGATTATAAGACATCAAGTATTGTTGTAAAATCAGCAGGATTATTGTAAATCTGCATTGATTTAGAAAATCAATCTTTAAAAAAAAAGTTCCAAAGTTATATTAGAGAAAATAAAATATTTTGGTTTTTATCTTAAATTTTTCAGAATTTATTTCATTTCTGTTGATGAATTGTTTTTGGAAAAGATTCGATAATGCTAATATAATTTTTCATTTTTTAAGATATTGATCACTGCTACCATATACTGAGATTTAATAAGTTTGAGACACCCCCCCCAATAATCAATATTTTCTATAACCCAATAACATTCCTGTTAAATAATCATATTAATGTTTGAACAACAAAATATTAGATTGAGCACAATGATTCCACTCATTTGATCAAACTGAATTTTTTTTTTTTTTCACTTTCATCTGTACAAAATTAGCCTGTGAATATGTAATTCTTAAGTTAATCATTCAATTACAGTAATAAATTACCTAGGGCAAAATAATATGTATGGTCAGGTGTTTAAAAGATAATTTAGGTTGAACATAACATTTTCATTCAACTAACCCATCTGTTAATTGATCCAGAAACATTTAGTTCATAAGTCCACTATATTCCTTAAATATATGGATTGTTTCATCTGTAAATAATTTAAGATACAAAATACTGAAGCAGATCATCTGATGTTCAGATCCTGCTTCACAGCCCACGTCCAATCTCATACCACCTAACCATGTTTAAACCGATCCTTACGCACGTATACGTATTTAGTAATACATATTTTTTGTTTGCTTTATCATTTTAACATAAATAACGTAGATATTTATATATCTTAACCTAAAACCATTTAATAAATAAATAATTAATATTATTTTCATGTGTATGCGTGCGTAATGGATAAATATATATTTTCAGTGTAGGAGATTGCTTACAAATCATAGAAAGTTATTTTATAAAATTGTATAGTAAAAGTCATATATGAAATTTATTAATTTTTTATATTTAATTTAGCAGTCAGAAAATGATGCAATTCTTTTAAAAAGTTTCTCAAAAACAATTACCCGGAAAAGCCCATTAATTAAATTTAAAATATTACGATTTGTAATAATAAAGTAAAACGCATTAGTGGGAATTTTATCCACACCAAATTGTTTTAAAATCATAAGACTTATTTTAAAACAATCATTCGAGAAACTTGTAACAGAATTGCATTGTTTCAAAAGTCTTACAAGACAAAAGAGATCCGGTCAGCAGATTTTTGCTTGGCTAAAGTGCACAAATTGCCTCAGATCCAGCAGTAGTTGCTATGCTACATCACCAAAACAAGAGTATAAATACTGCTGGATTTGAATCCAAAAAAGGGAGACAACCATAAATTTCATGATGCTAAACCAAACCCACGTCAGTCTGAAATTTTATCCAATATGCCGTGAGTAGGGGAAATTTCACCTTCCCCTCCATTCCAATATGCACTTTCCCGCAACAAAGCTCCAGATCGCGTACTTATGAACTCTAAAATATCTGCCGATCAAGTATATAAAATGCTACCTGTCATGCCGTATTCAAACCCTAGATCTAGTGCATTAATGCTGATGAACATTACCCATATCAAGGACTGCTACTACATATATCTAGGTAAAAGAACTCTAGCCGCTCTTGATTTTCAAATTCAGCCTTCTTTATAATAGCTATAATCCTGATGCTCTATTCTGATATTATGTTTAAATGTTTTTCTATTATGTAACTTTCTGTAGTATAACTCTATATAACTTATCCTATCATTAAGCCTCTACTTAATATGTTTTCCTTTTATTTCCATGCGGCAAATAACTCTAGTTCATTATGTTTTATGTATTTATGTTTTTAAAATGCCAATAATATTTTCAAAGTCGCTAACATATATTTTTTTTCTATTTTCCCTACCCCTTTATTTATGGGGTAATTAAGAACATAGGTTAATTAAAAATAAGTTTTATTCGACTTATGCAGGTGTTTGCGATTTTGGAAAAACAAAGTCATTAAATTATAAAAATTGCTATAGAAAACAGATCAACATCTGTTTTCCTAAAAATGTTTTTTTTTCTTTCTAAATAATAATGCGCTGTTCTTAACTTTTAATGTACTTTATATATATAAAGTCTATATTTTACCCAACTATTATCACCACCCCATTTATTTCTGTATCAACTTATTTACTTTCATAATAGCATTTATTAACCAAGATGGGTATTCGTTAAACGTGTGGGGAGTTATGAATAACTTAAAGTAAAAGGGAGGGGGAATCTTTACGTCTTAAAATTGTATATTTTAGTTAAATTTATCATCCATGCCTGTTTAGCGATTAGATCATACCATTACACAGGGTATTCTATAATTTATGGGTATTAAATAATTAAGATAGTCTTTAAAGCTATACATTTCATTATCCCCAAGCATTGCGTGCATATAGGCCACTTCATCCTATATTATATATATATTCATGCTTCTTTTTATATGGAGGTATCGCAAAGTCGAGCCCCATCATCGTTCTCAATGTCCAAGAACCAGGCTTAAACCCCCCTGGGGACACCTTTGGTTGCTAATGCGTACTTTATATGGGGATTGCTTTGGAAAAAACAGCCCAATAAATGCATCGCCGACCACTCTTTGTTTATAAACCGATCCTGCCAACGTTTGCAGAGTAAATCGGTAGTTCTCATCCAATCAATTTCATGAAGCACATACCAGGATCCATAACTGGACCACATAAATCTGCCGCCATGCATGTACCACCTTTTGTTAGATTTCTAGTAAACCCATGAACATCCATAAGCCGTAATGTTGTAATTTTTGCTAAACAAATATCTATGTTCATTATTTAAATCGCGCGTCATTATGACGACCTTATTATTATTAATATAAATATTCATTAGCTATCCCACACACATCTGCCACTTTATAAACCAAATTAATAATTATATTCTGTACAAATGTAATGTTTCTTTATTAAACAATTATTCTCTGTCAAATCGGTTAAATGCTATTTTCGTTTTCTCTGGGGGTGGAATAGTATTTCAATAATATGTTTCTAATAGTGCTAATTCTTTATGGTATCTATTATTGGCATCGCTGCAAATGTAAACAAAGGTATTGTAAGATCTGATTTTTGATGTATAAATCAAAGATAATCTTATTTCTTAAAGTCAACCATTATATAATATTTACATGGCCAGTGTCTGACAAATAATCAGACACATTTATTTATGTTTTCTCAATATAATAAATCTCAAAATATATATCATACATTTCTGAATCATTGTGCTTTCTTTTATTTAAGTTAATATTAATTCATAAGTTATGCTCATGATGACTAGATGAACTCCGCTAAAATACATAATTAATATGCAAGGTCACGAGCCTTCATTGCTTCTAAATTATAGTTCATTTTCAGTTAGTCTATCATTAAATTTAGCTTAGAATCTTTTTGTGTCTCCGATGAGCGATGCCGGCGGTGAGAGATGAAATTAGATCGATATCATTGGGATTGTTGCTCATAAGTTGGTAGCTCTGGGAAATAGGCAAATAGGGCAGAAATTCATGAGTGTTCCTGACTTATGTATCTTGTGCATGATTGGATTTGAGGTACTTTTGCCTAGATGCTAGATCTTGTTATGTGAACTTTCAAAACCAACCAGTACAATACTTATAAATCCTGCTCTTTCTTTTAGCTTGCCAATAATTCATGTAATTTTCTGCATAAAACAAGAAAAGCTTTTGAAAATGGGTTTATTATTTCATAAAGCCTCTAACATCTTTTTTGTATAATAACTCAAGCCATTATTACACTTAGTAATAATTATCCTGTAACTATAACAACAGTTCAACTTTAATCAAATTTGCTTCTCGGAATTGTTTTTTATTTAAAATTTTATGTTTTCCTTTAATAAACTAACACTACACTTAAAATTTCTTCAAAATACATCCATTATCATTCAAGAAGTATGTGGTTATAATTGATAATGATACAACTTGAGAATTGGATAATTCCTATTTAAGACTTTTTCTAAAAAAAAGAAAGAATTGAAAACAAATAGGCTGTTATTTTAAAAAAAAATTTTTTTTTTAAATTACACATGTGGAACTCCACAGAAATGAATATTAAATCTGTGGATATCTTTATATGTTTTTTTAAATCTAAATGACTAATGTGATACATAAAACTGAAACCACACAAACTTAAGTTCATTTAGAATTGATACAGCTTATCTATCTCATATTTCCTAATGGATATCATTTCATCATTTATTTTTAAATCCTTCACTATTAAAAAATCCTTTATAATGATTACCCATTATGTTATTTTTTTTTTTTATGTAAGTACCTCTGAATAATTATTATATTTGATCTTTGTATTTTACATACATTTTAACACAAATTATAGAGTATTTTGAATCTGTCTTGATGCAAAAACTTATGTTGCTTTCATTTCTTATGAGTAGATTTCAAGAGTTAGTAACAACAGGTTTGGAACTGAGACATTTCCAAATATAATAATTGTGCCAGAAAAATGGATTCCAATATCCTGCAGAATTCTCTCTCTTTTTTTTTAAATAAATAAAAGTTTTGGATAACCATATCGTTAAGATTCTTATCAAAGGTTTATTCTCTTAGACAAATAAAATGCCCATTCCAGAAACATATGAATAAAGAAGATATCTGGAAATGGTAAATGACCTCCAAGAGGCATTTCATGCATGAACCCGCACTCTTCATTGGAAGGGGGTTGGATAAATATATATACACACATATCTTAATTTTTAACTGAATTTAAAATTAATATCTGGACTAGAAATAATATAATCTCTTGTCTAATAAATAATAATCATTAATTTATTTATCTAAAGTGGATAATATTGCAGATGTGAGTGCAGAAAACTTGACACAAATTGTATAATTTAATATACAGTATAAATAAAATCTTATAGACACTATAAGCAATTTATTCTTCAAAAAATTTAATTCACATCTGTAATTTTCAAATTGTCATTCTCTTTTAAGACAGAGCAGTTATAAACTTTTTAAATCAGGTTTCGGTTTATCTCTACTTAATATAACAATACTTTTGGCTTGTTTAATAAAAATATGCAATTATGAACTCTTTAAAGCATTGGAATATTTGAATTCTGGGGTCATAATATCATCTTCCAATCTTTATAGCACCATAAGCTTAAAACATATATAGTATTAAAAATCAAATCTAAAGAATTTTAATTATTTTGAAAGATCTGTTAATAATTTAATTGTATACATGATTTTACTTTTTTATAATACATTTCTCTGTAGTAGAGCTTGTTAACTTAGCTTAAAAAAACGATACTCGAACAAATTATATTAAGGCAGTGGCAAGCAATAGCAATACACTAAGAATACCTAAGTGTTATAGCCCCCATCATTTATGTATTATCTACTTTGAATATAAAATAACATACATATAGTGTTAATTATTAAAATCTTTGGTCGAGAGGTCAGCACAGCCGCCTTACAAGCAGTTGTCCCGGGTTAGCGGGTTCGCTTCCCGGCCGATGCTATGACACATGAAAAAAAAAATCTTTGTTAAATGGTATTAATACCTGTTAAGTAAATCTTTTGTTATTAATCTGAAACATCAAGTTGATTCATATAAAAGACCAAGACATTTTGTATTGTTGAATATAATTTTAATTATTTCTGAATATTACCATTATTTCAAACACTGTTTTATATCACAGGGTTAACTTCATATTTTGAAGACTAATATATATATTTGGAGGACCAAGTGTGAAATATAAATGTATATGACTTTTCATTTGAAAATTAAAATAATAATGGTTCAGCTTCAAAATACTATATTTTGTATATTAATAAAGTTGTTATATATATACCACACACATATACAGTAATCCGCCCATAACCATTATCTCTTTATCTACAGTTTTAATTATGTATGATCCAGAAAGAAATTTTAATTTTCAGCAGCAATTTTTTAGTTTATAGTACGTATACGATATGTAACCATACACATAAATTTATATATGAAATAGACCTAATGCATATCGCTAACTGAAAATTCAAAGGTGTCAATCAAATGCTACGTTTTTTCAGCAACGCTACTTTGTGAATAAAGATTTAAATCCATGCCGTTTAATTCTGATTTTATTTTAATTCACTAGTTAGCGCTGCTGAAAAAATAGAGTGGTTAGGGGAAATGATTAAAGTTATATATATATGAATGTGTGTTTAAATACACATTATAATTTGGTTCAATCTAATTTAGGAATTTCAATACATAATGGAGACTGGGCTGAATATTTTGCTAGAAAAGACGATAATAGATGGGCAGCTGCAGTCTTAAACAGATTTCCAAGAGATTATAAAAGATTTTTAAAAAAGACCATATGTGAGATGGATACATGAAATAAGGAAGTTTCTTGGTGTGATGTGGAGACAAGAAGCTCTATATCAGAGAAACTGAATTAAACTAGGAAAAAATTACATCCTAATGATTGAAGATGATGTTGAAATGTATGCACACATAGTGTCTTTGTAAACCTTTGTGGAAGTTTTTTTAGGATCAGATCAATCAATAATTAGTTATATTTTAACATAGGGGTAGTCAAATGGTGGCTCAAGGGCCACATATGGCCCGCTTAGAGTTTTTGTGTGGCCCACCAAGACAAATCAGAAAAATCTGTCTTGAACTGAGAATTCCTTCCTGTGCGTGACCAAATATCTTGTATTTTCCATTAGGATGGTCACGTCAATACACGTGCAGTGAAGATACAATGTGCAGTGCTTTTCCAGTTGACCTGGTTAATTTCAGTTTTGTCTTTGCATTAGCAAATTATACATTTCCAACTTTAGTGAAACCATGAACCTTCCAAAAAAATGGAAAATCGGTAATGAATGTCATGTGTTTAATGAAGAATGGACAAATATTTCTTTGGTAATACAGGGAATAAAACATTGTGTTTATTGTGTCATGAAAAAAGGGTGCAGCTCTCCACCAACCTTCACTTCCACAAACTGGCCCCCAAGGTGGCCCTCCACCAACCTCTGTGGCCCTCAAGCCAAAACAATTGCTCAGCCCTGTCTTAACACATATAAGTATTTATAAGATATCATATAAAATTATAAAAAAAAATACATTAAATTTTTCTTGCATTTTTCTGGCAGAAATGGAAGCAAATATTATTTATTAATTTAATACCCTGCATGGTTTAATGCAGTCATTAAATGTCAAATTCTAGTATTTACAGTTCTCAGATCCATTCCACTTCTGGAACTTCCAGAAGTCATTTTCTTATGGACTCCTAAGCAATGAAAGCAATCAATTTTTTTTTCTTAATTTAATATTATCATTTCATTTGCAATTCCAAAATCTGGAGCCCTTGAATGCAAGCATTTGATCAAAATAATTTAATAAATATAGTTATAGTTAAATTTTTTTGGTTGTTGTTAAAGCCTGTAATTCAGTTATGACATAGTAGAGATGTCTGCCCATTCCTTGTACATCTATTAAATGGATTGACTTTAGATCAACATGGGTGTGATGAGAATCTCGGCCTCAGGGTGACCTTTGAGCTTTCCATCTTCAAATTTTCAATTGAATGGATGGTTGAAGAGTTGGAGTGGATTGAAGCCTGTCCATTAAAGTATGAAGATTGGCTATCTTAATATATATCTGAGCACTTATAGCATATATGTGTAGAGATGATAATTTGGACCAACTGATGATTGCTGGTTTAGCATGAAATATGTATATTGGTGATTATTTATCCTTTTGACATATATGTGTTCAAGTGTATCACTGTTATGAGATGGAGTGGAGAGTAGTGAGTTGTGTAAAAGTCTGTGCTCATATACCCTATATATCCTAATTATTGTTATTTTATTGTCAGGAACCCCAATTTTTGATTTTTTTAAAAAGAATTGCTGATATGTTTATTCCATTATAGCATAATCATTGGAATCTTATCACTTGCTGTTCAATTTATGATAACTGTCAGTAAAAAAATCATCAAATAGTTTATAGTTCAGGAATTTGTAAGAAGCTCGTGCATTGGAAGTGACAAAGCTAGGCTGTGTTCTAAAGACTTAATCTCCTGAGTCTACCAATGCACCAAATCATGCAAGGCACAACTACCAATAAAATTAGTTTCTAAGCTGATTAGCAATGTTATGTTTTCTAATCCCTAATGTCAGATTATAATTAGCAGCTACTAAATTCTGATTTTCTGCCCGTCTGATAATGGATCATTTTATTACAAATCAAATTTATTGATTTATTTTCTGCAGAATTAAATTTTAATACCTTGACCTCTCTTTTACTGTGAAAAATAATTTATGTCGGCCATTATTTTTCTCTCTTTATAAGAAATGTTTATATGAGTTGTTCTTTAACAATAACTTGTTAATCTTTTCTTATAGATTAATTTTTATTATTGTTTAACAACACAAGTAAACTACCATTCATCTAAAAGCTTGTGTTCCAACTTAATTTTGGATTCAAAAAATGTTCAGAAATGCATCAAGTCATTCAAATACAAATTTATAATTATATCAGTAAAATGGTGATCATGTGATGTAAAATGGGGACTGTTTAGAAAATAAACAATAAATTAGTGTAACCTAAATGTAATTTATAAACAAATATTTATTAAACTACATTTACTTGATTATGAAGAAATTTTACATTATTATTAAGAAGAAATTCAAATACAAAAATGTATATAAAAGACATATGATTTGTATATCATAAAAAGTGTTGGTAAATATATCTATATAAAACTTGTTTGATTTATTAATAAATATCTATATTAGTTTAAATAATAATAATAAAATTTAAAATATGTATATAAATTCATTAGCTACTTAACAGTTGCTTGAATTTTTGCATTATTAAATTATAAAAAAGAAAAAATCATAATAAAAGTTGAAGATTCTTTGACCACTTGATCAAAAACTGGTATAATCATAAAAATGCCTTTCACTATTTTTTTTTTTTTTTTGTTTACACTTCAGGTAAATATTTAGTATTAGAATTGCAATTTTTTTAGTTTTATATTCATATAGAATTGAAGCAAAAAACAATGAACAAACTATTATGCTTTTTTTATAATTCAACTTTTTCATGAAGAGAAACTGTATTCAAAAAAACATTTTTATATTGAAGTAGAGTTATACAACATTTGTGCTGAAATTAAAACTATTACTGGTTTTTTTTTTTTGTTGTTAATTTGTTTGAAAATGAATTTTTAGCATAGGATTGGTGATATTTTAATATTGACTATTACACAAAATTATGAATAATTGTATAATTCATAGAACTTATAGATAAGTTAAAGTTTTTCATAAAAACTGATTATGCAGAAGATACTGATTTATTGTGTTAGGTTGCACTAAAGTGTTTGGAAACTATAATGATTTTTTTTTAATGAACTTTTTAATGTAAGATCAGCAATGATATAATTTTGGATGTCATACAAAATTGCTAATTATCATATATATAGATCTTATAAAATAAATTGAAGTTCTTCATTAAAAACATATATTATACATGTGATACTAATTTATCATGTTAGGTTACATCACAAGGCTTCTTACATTGTGCATGGAAATTGTAATTATTAGCTCTTTATTTTTAAATAAACTTTTAGCATAGAATTGATTTTGACTATCATACAGAGTTATTAATAACTACTTATTCTACAACTTATGGATAAATTAGACAAACGCCTTCATAAAAAGTGTGTTACATAGACAATATTGATATATCACATTTTTTTATTCTTAAGTAGAAAAAACTTTATTACAGTTATAAGTAATATGTTAAATACAAGTCTACTTTATATATCTGGAGTCTAGATATAATACAGGGGATTTGAACACAGACTTTTAAGCTCCCTTCAACCAGGTCCTCTATTTTATACGACCATTACACATGACCACACACATGTGATAAAGATGAATGATCTCCAATATAAAATTGTTTTATTATTCCCTTTTTAATATATTCTTCCTCCTTCACCTCTTCTCTCTTTCCCATGTTATTCTCTCTAATTAACTGTTTTTTTGTTTGTTTGTTTGTTTGTTTTTTTTTTTTTTTGGGGGGGGGGTGTCTTAATATACTTTACCATATATCATATCTTTACAAAAAAAATTGTATTCCATATTGTTAAAAAAAGATTTTGTGTTTGGAATATTTCAAATTGTTGTAAAAATAGTTATTCCAAATTTAGGTTTATTTTATAAAATCCAATTATATTTTTTATTGTCAAATACCATATCACATCTAACTTTCCATAAGCTTTTTAATGCACGAATTAGAACAAACTAAATGTGGGTTGAAACTTTTGATATGTTTTACAGATTTGATTTTTTATCATCAAGTGAGTGGTGCAACTATGCTTGTCCCATCAAAACCATTGTCATTTTATTCATTTATTTTTTAAATGTCTTTTAGCATAGAATTGGCCATGTTTTGACTTCAACTGTCATACAGAATTGTGAAGTTACATATTCATATATTTTATGGATAAATTAAACTTTCATTTAAAAAAATATGTGTGTGATGATATTGATTTATCACATTAATACACCTAGTGGCTGGTATAACTATGCTGTCATACAGAATTGTGAAGGAATAAATACAATTATAGATAAATGGCTATGTTCCAAATACTATATTCTTTGACTACATATTTTTAAAATAATATCCTGGTAACTACAAACTGCCACTATATTTTTTTGTAAAGTTTTTTGTTTTGAAAATGAAATTTTAGCATAGAATTGTAAATTTTTAGGTTTTATACATTATACATGATTGAAAATTCATTGCATTAGCTATTCAACATTTTTATTGATATATACACTATGTTAATTGAAGTCTTTGCAAATATTTTTGTGATACCATGTTGACTGAGTTTAAAATGTTTAGATATTAGAGAGTTTGAATTTGTCCAGTTTTAATTAACAATAGTCTATCTGTAATAGCGAATGAAATCTATATGACTGACTATTTTATTCATGAGTAGTTAGCGAAATTGTACTATTGTAACTTATTTGTTGTGTGTACCATTTTAACTAATTAATATTGCATACTTCATTATAATCATAACTAGAAATGTATTGAGATTATGGCCCAGGTTATGGAGAACATGCTAAAGATGTCTCATGGTCAACCTATGTATACATATGTGCAATAAAATGTCAAAGGTGGTTTTCCTATATTCATTCTTAAATCAGGACTCTGTTCCACATCATTCAATTCATAAGCCATCAGCATAATCATCACTACTCAGTATATGTCACTGTAGTCTCTAAAATAGTTGCCAGTTCATTGCTCTTTCTTTGTTGCTGATATCCACTCCGATTATTGGCAAGTTGATGGGATCTATTTTATTTATTAATATGCGTCAATAAAAGTTTGTTTTGACAATAAATATATGTAAAAACAAATAATTTGATAAGGATTAAAATATTGATTACCTTTGAACAGAAGACTTTTAAAGAATATTCAAAGAAATAAATAATAAAATTCATTAGACTGGTTTAGAAGTTTAAAAAAAAAAGAAAATGTTAAAAAAAAAAAGGTAAATATAAACTAATCAATAAATTGTGATTCATCTCTTTACAAAAATGAATAATTTAATGCTGTAATTTTATTCCAGGGTAAGAAAAAGAAAATAAAGCTCATATATATATATGGCTTCTGATGTTTAGGGATCAATTGTTTTGTTTTAATCTCCATTAGTATAATATATTAAATAATGAATGATTGTACAACCACATAAAATTTACTTTAATGGAATGGGGAGTAATGAATCTTGAATTTAGTTTTTGTAAAAATGCAATTCTCATCATCATTAATACTCCATGATAGGGTATTTATATATTAGTCTGACGGTAACCTTCTGATCTTGCACTCTCATAAAATAATGTCTGCATGAATCTTCAGACAAACTTAATCCATCAATTTTTAAAAATGCCTCCCTGTATTTTTATTTACTGAAAAATGGTAACCTATAATTTTATTTTTACTTGAAATAAAACAAATGACGTACCGGATGACTAAATTTTTAACAATATACATTCATTGGATATTAGAAGTGCATATTTTTTTCCATATACTAAATGTGGTTTTATCTTACTTTCACTGCATGCAAAATGTGCATAAAAGTGTCATCATTTTTATGCAGTCTTTATAAATAAATCTCAGTGCTGTCATAAAAGTTACTCTTGAGCCCTTCAAATCATGTTCCCTTACCAATGGAAATTTTCACAATCAATTTTTACAAAAAGGAATTTATCAGAAGTGTTAATGAAACAAATTATGATGTTCCATATGACTTTACTGGATATTAGAAATGTTGAAGAACGCAAAAATAATAAACACTTGAGGATTTTAGCAACAAAAAAATTCCAGCAAGTAAACTGTTAGAAAAAAGAATTTATTACAAGTGTTAATGAAACCACAAAAAATAAATAAACATCTATATATAAGTGTATATTTTTTTCCATGTATAAAATGTTTTCTTTTACCATCACTGTGGTGGACTAAATTGTCTTATGTAGTGCAAAATAGACATGAAAGTGCCATCATCCTTGTACAGTCTCCACATAAATTCAGTTAAATATGAGATAGATGTTGGAACATGGTTTCCCGCTATTTTTATTACACAGTTTGGCAGTTCCCCAAAGTCTTTCAATGTTCTGCATGTAAACACCAGTTTTGGGATATATAAAATTGTACGTATATTTGACTTGAAAATGTTCATATCTGGTAGCTCATAACTCATTAGATTTGTATGCCTTCCAACAATCCAAATATATTGCTGAGCCTTCTTTGACATACTCTTTGAATCGCTTCCATGAGAGCTGCTAATTGTTCTGTCAGGAATTGTAATGATGAATGATTCATCTGTCTCCCTGAAGAAACCCCCAAATTATCCACTACTTTGGAAGTAGTCTACCGGTTTGATTTTTCCACTTAGAGAAAAGGCTCTCATAGATTTCTAGAATTGTTAGAGCCTCTATTTTTTTGTATTTGTTTGAATAAAAGGCTAGATGTGCAAACTTTTGAGTATATAATTGTTCCAGTCTATGACCGTCTTATTTGCCATATTTAGCTGTTGTTTGCCCCATTCAATAAAACTCATCTCTCTTGATCAGTTATAAATAAATTTCAGTGCTGTTACAAATGTAATTCTTGAGCCCTCAAACCATGCTCCCTTATGAATGAAAATTCTTTTTTCACAATACTTAACAAAACACCACCATTACTTCTCTGAAATATTAACATAAAATGTCATATCATGACTGCTTGAACATAGTTTTTGAGAATGCAGGATTTCATAATTTTGGAAATACTCCATTGCACCCTTCTCATTGGTAGACAAATCCAGATTTTAATCATTGTTTCTCACAAGAAAATATATGCAGATTCACCTTGGCAAGAAGTATATGACGTGAAATGCAGTGAACATGTGTGCAGCTTACTTTCACTAGATTATCAATTAGTCATTCTATCATTTGTTCAGAACATCACAGCATACTTTAAATCAGAAAATTAGCAGTGAAACCAATATTTGGATTAACAACTTTCTTTTGATCAGAATATTATGTAATATTTATCTAAAAAATTGTTTTCATTTTTAGAAGATTGTAAATTTGTTTAATTCTGTCTTTATACACATATTTCTTTGTGCCGGTATTTTTCATCACTGTTGGACCAATATATAAGTATCCATGATAGTTAGTAATGATACCTGATGATCAAATGTCAAGTCCCATAATATTTTGCTAGTTTCCATAAAGATAGATATTAATAAGGCATAACAAAAAATATAACAGAAAAAAAAAATGAATAAGAAGAAATACAGGCTCTTCATATAAAAGATTGTTGGCAGAGAGAACATAAAATATAATGAGTTTTAGATTTACCAAACTTATACTTACTAGTTGTGATTTCTTGTGGCAAATTAAATATTATAGTAAAACGAAATAACGTTAATGCTAATTATACAAAAATATTTTTGCATATTTATTTTTCCAACTTTTTAGTTTGAATTTGTTTTGAAAATAGTTATAAATGATTTTTAATAATATCATTTATGAAAGCACTTTCCTTGCATGATTTGGTTCATGAACAACAGCTCAGGTCTGTTGCTTCCAGAAACTTCTTATTAACTCCCAAGGAATCAACTGTTTGATGATGGTGATAGTATCTCATAATAACAGTGGCTGTTCTTTAAAATTGCAATGCTTTCAAATTGTCCACACAGGATTTTTTTTTACAATGTATGTCCGAGTCTTAATTCAAAAAATTATACTGTCTTTTTTTTTTTTGTTGGAACACGACTGTGTATTTGTGATTTTTCAAACTTTGTAAAGTTGTATATTGTATGCATAATATTTTTGTTAACTTAATATCAGAAGTGTATTATATACAGTAAATTATGAGAGATTTAACGAAAAACTTTACTTTCCATTATTTGTAACTTTTCTTAGGGGAAAAAAATCCCTTTTTCTCAGTTTTTAATGGTACATCTCAATGTCATTGTCTCCTTTCTTAATTAAATTAATAGAATGCATTTTTTAAAAAGGACATCTTATCAACAATTTCTTAATTTCAATTTTTCCAGAAAAGTTTCATGTATGTCAGCTGCAATTAATTTGTTTAAAGTACTGATGACCAAATAAATTTATAGGAAATAGTCTCAGTTGTTGTACAATATTGCTTTTGCATTCAATTTGGCACTTTAGCAAATTACTGTTAATTTTTCAGTAATCCAAATATCATTCTCCCCATATTGTATGTTGCATACTGTATATTGCAGCAAACCTGATCTTAAATAGGAAAATTCACTTCATTCTGAATGACAAAATGGCATACCTAGATTTACACCTCACAAATCCTTCCCCCCAAGATTCCCTTTTAAACTAATTTTTTATTGCATATATAATTCCTGTGTTCTTGGAAATGCAAAAAAGAAATATTTAGAATTTATTCAATCCACATATATATTCTCATGGATGATCTGATATTCCTTTTTTCCTTCAAAAAAAAGTATTTCTCATGATTTTTTGATATGCTAGATCAGGTTTTTCACTTATGAGTATCCCCTTCTCTCATAGACTCTTACTTATTCTTCTACACCAGGGGTCCCCAACCCTATGCCAGTGGGCATCATGGCGCCCACAGATCATTTTACATGTGCCTGCCACTATCCGAACATGATAAAAAATTATTTAGCTGACAAAAATAAATTTAATTTTTAAAATTTCTTATAAATTATTGTATTATATTGAAGCAATGGATCTGAAGTCCAATCCATGCTTCACATCTTCCTATAAACTTGATTAGTATTGTAGACCTGAATTAAGTTTATAGTTCAATATCAGCAGGGTTTTGCATTAGAGTTAAAAATAATTATGCTTATCAAATGTGTATTACATTTAAATATTTTGTTTTAAATAAATTTCATTCTATTAATAAAAAGTGCTTAACCTATTAGTCAAACATATATATACATCTAGCGTATATATATGAGTTAATGCAAAATTCTGCTGAAATAAAATGCTTATTCTACTATAAAAAAATAATAATATATTGTTGTTAAAATTTTGTTAAAATATTTAGTATGATTTGATTTTGAGATAAGCCTGCCAACATTTTCTAAAAGAATGTATAGTTTTAATTAGTGAGCCATTCAAGTGTAATTAAAGATGGCCTTCTCTTTCTTTCTTTTTAATTAAGAGAATTCAAACTTTGAAGTAAGAAAGTTAGAGTAAAAAAGTTAAAGTTATTTTTAGAAAGTGTTGCTTTGAAACAAAGGAGCATGGGGAGGCTTATCAAGATCTCAGATCATACAAACAATAGAAGGTAGCTGACAGAGAGGGTATAAATAGAAGGGAGAACAAAAGATTGATTATTCAGATTTTTCTTTTTGAAGAATTCACATGATTCAGATTTTTCTTTTTGAAGAATTCACATATTCAGATTTTGCTATTGGAAGAGTGATATCAGATTTTGCGATTGCAAGGCATTCAGATTTTGCTATTGCAAGTTTCAGTCAGATCTGCTATTGCAAAGTGCATTCAGATTTCTCTTTGGAGAAATCTTTCAGATTTGCTTCACATTTAGCTAAACTCCAAAAAGTTATACAACTGTCGTTTTCAAATCATGGAGAAATTTGAACATGCTCAAGTTAAAAGCAACAGTATTTTGAGGGAAATGAATATGCTTGGCTAGGCAAATAAATAGCTTTGCCTATCGCCGAGGTTCCGGAATACCATTCAAAATGCCTTAATATCCACTCAATAGTCATCTGAACTCTGTGCCGTGTCTGGAGAACTTTTCGTGAAACCATACTACATATTTTCATTGTCCGGACAATTACATCTCGACGGTCGGATCAAGCCACGAACGCCGTGGGGAACATGACCAAGGAAAAAGGACGGTAATCGTATCTCCTCTATTGAACTATTTCTCATGCTACCTTTTGTTCATTTTTTTCTAATTGCTTCATTGAATTGATATGTATTTGCTATGTAACCATTTTTATTAGACTAACCTTAAATATATATATATTGTGTGATCATCTATCTATATGTAACCTTTTTCCCTTCGCTATTCTTCCTTACTAACCTGTGTAAATATTTAGTATTCCATTGCGGTTAAGTTTAATAGTTAATTTTTGTTCATTTAAAATCTCTTTCCAATTTTATTTATGTTTGTTAATTAAATACGAGTCAGTTTCTTTTGTGTGCCAACTTGATCTCTTTGATAACGCCTCTTTTGTCCGCCATTAGCTTTACGTATACCTGATTTAACTATATACGTTTTAAATAATTTTTAAACACTGTTTTTAGCGCAAAGCAATTAGAAATGCTTTGCGAAAGATTCTTTTTTTATCGTACGTTATCGAGAAGATCGAGTTGACAATTTTTATTAAAATTGGGAAGAAAAGAGTTAGACCGCAAACCTATTAATCCGTTATATTGTCTAATTATTTTGTTTCATTAATTTAGAGGAATAGCGGAGGCCATTATATCATTATTCATATTTTAAAGCCATTAATTAAACATATTATTTAACTATCAAAAGCTTGAGTTTCCTAATTTTATTATAATGCTTTATTTTACTTTTCAATGATCCAGGCACGCATAACGCAAAACACATATTTCTTAGTACTTTTGCACATTTAACTATTTAGCTCCTTAGGATTTCCCGTCCATGTCTCTACCGCTGTTGCTAAGCTTTGTGGCCGGTTGAAAAATAATTTATGTGTGGCTCAGATAGTGTTGTTCGGTTCATAATAGCTTCGAGACTAGACGAATAGGGCAGAGGTCATAGTATTCTTGATTTATATCTCGCGTATGGTTGGCCTTGAGGTACTTTCGCCTAGTATTCGAACTGGGTTAAATCAACATACATCATCTGACTGTCACAATATTGTAATCAAATGTTAAAATTTTATTTTTGAAATAAATATTTTTTTGTACATTGTGTATTATTAACAATATCCAACTATAAATTTACATTGAAAAAATAAATGGTGCCCGCCACCTGGCCAGTATTATAGAATGTGCTCTTAAGTGCAAAAAGATTGGGGACCGCTGTTCTACACAAACAATATGGCCTTTTTTATTATATTATATAATTAATAAGTCAAATTAATGGTAAATTTTGGTTTTTTATTTTACATATTACACTTCATTTCAGTTTTTTATAAAAGCAAAAAACAAAATAAAAAAACATTAAAATACATTTTTGATCACTCTTAATTTATAATGAAAATTCATACAAATGGTCAATGATTTTTTTAAATACACACAAGTCTTCAAATGTAGCTCTTTTTAATAATTTAAATGCGATCCTTGAACTTGGTTTGTGAAGCTGAGTTTTTTGAAATCGGATTCAAATGAAGACAGCTGCATTAAGTTTATTATAAAAATGTGTATTAATAAAAGGTAATAAATACTTTAATGCTTTAGCACTGAGATCTGACTACTTTTCTTTTACTGCTGCCCAGAAATCAATGACATTTGTTTTTTGAAATCATATTTTTCTATTTTTGATATGGATAATTATTCTGTTTGTTGAAAGAACAGTTAGTTGAATAGATTTGAAATTCAGTTATTTTCATTATTTTGCTTTAGAAAGTATTGCATTAATGACACCTTTAATTCTTTTAAGTGAGCTATTACACTAATTTTTACTTCTTTTGACAATTTCAGCTCACTCTCAGATAAGAAACTGTGAAATGTCTCAAAAATTCCACACTGCTTTTTATCGATAAAACACTCCCAAAAATCTAATTTCTTAATTATAACCTCTATTTTGTCAGAAATTTTAAAGATAGTTGTAATCCTAAGTTAAGTGTATTTATTTCTGAAAAAATATCAGATAAGTAAGCAAGTTGTTGAAGCCATTTAGTTTCATGAAAGTTAGAACTTATTTAAAAATAATGGTCTTTAAAAAAAACATGCACTTCATGTCTCAATTCAAAAATTGTGTGAGTACCTTTCCTCATGAAAGCCACTTCACTTCAGTATGCAAAAGAAATGTTGTATGGCGGCTGTCCTACTCTTCACACAAAGAGTTGGATAGTCTGGACTTTGTTGAATTGGTTTTAATAAAATTAAGAGCTTTTACAGATTGACTGAGCACCTCCATCAACAAATGTGGCAGAGATTTGATCACAAGACTGTTTGTGTATACAGTGACATGGGGAGTAATTTCTTTGATACGATGGTATAAACCTGTATAACAGTCAGAATTTTTTACTCTCCATACAAACACCACAGTAATTGGTTCAATCAATTTATTTTTAATGAAAACAATCCTGATTGGCATTGAATATGTTCTCATCTGTGCATCTTTTGGAAAGAGATTAGTATAGTAAAAAAATTTCCAGAAGAATGTTATCATTTAAATATCTTGCAATAATAAGAAAATTGACAAATTGGAAACATTAATGTTTTCATCCATCTGTATAGAAAAGATGGGATTCTTTATTCAATATCATCAGACATTTCCTTAATTCTCTGAGAAATTGTATTACAGTATTTGAGAATGGAATATTGTTAATTTTTCAGACATGGTAATCACCGAACATACATTGAACAACATTTTTGATACATAAAGGTATTAAATTTTTAGCAATTGTATGATTTTCATTATTTTTAGCATTATAAATTTTCTTTAAAATGTTACACAGAATGTAACATAGTTTTCATTCTATTTAATAAAATCAATATTCCATTAATTATTCCATTATTAATAAGTATTGCACCATTTTCTTTCCAAATATGACTCATTAATTTTAGTATACATAAAACAAATGAATTTCACACACTTTCTTTTAAAATCTTTTAATTTATGTATCATTTTTCATTTCAATATTTTCTTATGCCATTCTCAAATTTAAATAGGAATAATTGCAAAAAATATCCAAATGCTAAAAAATTAATAATATTTGTAATGATGCAAACCAATAACAAGTAGCATTATTCTCATTACAATGCTGTCTTGTCTCCAAATTATTAAAGTCAGCTTAATAAAATAATATACTCTGATTTGTTAATTTTATAGATCGCAGTATGTATGCACATATATTAGATATATATGCATAGTATATTATATCTTTAAAAAAAAAAAAGAAATTAGTGTATAGTGAAACCGAAATGTCTACCCAGAGCATAACAGGCAAAATTAATGATATAACACAAGACTGTCACGACATAAGCCAGTCATGGCAGGCTACACTGCGAAGACCCATTGCAACATTACATCAAGGTATATTAAATTACCCCAAAATAAATTTTATGACTATTCATTTAATAACTATACTCACTAATGACTGTATCTTAAAACTACATTTCAAAATCTTATACTGAGATTTTATTTATATGACACTTTATGGCCAACCATGAACAAGATGGTGTGATCTATAAAACTACTAAAGATTACTTTTCCAGAATTGAATATACGATCTACTACATCAATATTAACTGTAACATGGTGAATACAAGCCATTTAACAACAGTAATAATTATAATCAGCATCACAACATAATTGGTTGTAGCTCAGATATACTCAAGATTTTAATACAGCAATGTTATGCCTTGCAATAAAATGTAAGCAACATGAATTTAAGGTTCTTTCATCATTAATTTAAATGTTGAATCAAATTAATAGCAATGAGACTCTTATCGCCATCGGTAAAGTGTAAGTTATAACATTAGAAAATAGATTCAATTATAATATTGGCTAATGAATTTATTTATTAATTTAGGTCCCTATATCACAAACATCAATAAAATATAACAAATTCTGGATTATATTCTAGAACTAACAAAGCAAAGCTAAAATGATAGTTGGGGTAAGTGGGATTTTATTATACCCTTAACATCACTAATTACTCAAGAACAAAAGCAGTAAGATATTCTCTTAGAACTTTAGTAAACCTTGTATGTACTATCAGTGACAATATGTGCTCTAATGTATGATATATTTAATATAATGGATTTTCTGGGTCTATGTGTGACAAATAGCAATGATACAATTAGGTTAAATCATAAAATTAAGATTTATTTATAACTCAATTAACACTAAATAAATAACTGATTAATACAATATTGAAAAATTAAATAAATATAAATAACATTAAATACCATCACATATACTTGTTTCTATATGGATAATATACATGAGTTTCACAGTATACACAATATAAGATTTTCTCACCAATGGACTTGATTTCAGCCATGTGGGAGAGAGGATGGGTTCAAATACCTAGTCAATCACATCTCCAATATATCAATATCAGAACTAATGCACATATGCTCAGATTTATAATAATAATAAAAATTGGTATTAATAAATATGCAAAAATCAGTCATGCAGAGATAATAAATCAAAGAGGAGATTTGATTCTCAATTCAGCCTAAAATATTATACAAATTGGCCTGTAATAATTATGAAAATAATTTATCAAATATAGCTGATAGCTGAACATGTGGGATCAATCTAAAAATGAGGTAACAATGTCAGCATCATAATGCATGGAGACTCTGCTCAAGCATACATTTATACAACAAATAGCAATGGTATTTCTGTGGATGAATTCATCTATGCAAAGGAGTAACAAAGCATAAAATGCCCTGTGGGTTTTTTAACCATTATCAGAGCAACAAGCACCATTACAGAATGTTCTGCGAATTCACCACTGGCGCAGAAACGAATATAAAATGGCAAGAGATCATTCTATGGATTAGACCACCAGCCCAGAATAATGCCATATAACATTATACAATAGTGCAGACATTTCTTTCCCAAATAAAAGAGACATAAAATCATCCATATCGATAAAACTGCTAAATTCGAAGACCCGTACAGTCCTACAGGCATGAATTAAGACATAAAATGATGTAAGTACTTTAGTCTAGAAAATAACTGAGATAATGACCAACTCTGCCTAAGATATGGGTGAAATAATAATACATAGTAAATATAATATGAGCATAGTCACAAAATCCTGGAAAGACATACGGGATAAAGCCATGTGTTAAGACACATTATAAATTCATTAAATAATCATTAGACCTTTACACAAGTGCTGTTCCATAATAATTGATTCTCCTTAATCCATATATCATATGTTCAATCTAATTAATTTAAATTAATAAATAATTATTTTAAACTCAATAGAATATTTACCGTGAACTTCATACACATATAAGATAATATGAAGATATAAACTAACATAAAACTACATACTTGTTTAAATAACTGCACTAAGCTAAAATACATAATATTTCAAATATATTAAATATTCATCAATAAAATCAATTACACATTTTCTTAATATTCAATATACAACATAATATTTTATGAATTACAATTAATATTTTATGAGTTTGATTATATTCCTCTTTGTTCCCGCCATAATGAATATCCCATAATTAATTGATTCAGACATAGGCTGTCTGAATATTTGAGATATTTATAAATGATGGAACATGTATAATATTATAATGCATGAAAATGTATCAACTCCATCTAAATAATCTCCTTATGAATGTTTAAGGCTGGTCTTTTTTTTATACATTGTCACGTGACATTAACCAATTTATAATTAGAGAATACCTCAAAAGTTAATAAACTTTCTTACTTCCATTTAGGTATTACTCCAAAGTTAAAATATTTCATTACTTTTAATTTAGTGAGTAAGTGTGGGAGACTAGGAATGATTGTCCAAGCAGATAATTATTCCATGACTGCTATGACAGTGATAAAATAACAATCTGATTAGTTGTTTTCTTCTTTCAACAACTATATATATATTTTAACAATAAGATGATAACTCACATAGCATGAATATTATCTCTAACAATAAATCCAAAGTGGAATATAACTAAATCTTCTGACACTGGCACGCAAAACAGATAATGTTATTATAGCATTCTGCTCCACACTTATATGGTATAATTATATAATTTAAAGTAATATAAGTAAAATATATCCAAGGTTAATATAGTCTGTAAACAATACAAAAATATTTCCAGGTAGACTGACCTTTAAAATTGTTATTCCCATTGTCGCAGTTGATAAAACCATTACATTTCAATTCAGACATTTTGAAAGATAATCAGCAGTTAGATTCTTGGTTAGCAGACTCAAATAGACCTGTTTAAATTTAGTTACTCGTGTTGCTTTAACACAATACCATCATAAATTTGAATTATAAGAAAATTCTAATTTAATTCCTTTATTTGTCCTTAATTTTAAGGAGTAGCTCTCATATTTGTTACATATTTAACAGCAAAAATTTTACACACACTCCGTTCTATCCTTGTTTTTAAAAAATAATCTCTGAACGACCTCTTTTCCTTTTATTCAATTACATTTCTCCTCATTTACATATTTCTGTTAAAAATGAAAGAAGAAAAAAAATGTGTTTATTGTATTCTATCAACTAATTCAAAACAAATTAAATAAATAAACCCAAAAAATGAACAAACAATTAATGATTACTGTTATTATTTATATGTTATTAAATTTGATATAACATGCTGTTGGTTTGCAGGTTAGACACAGCTTGTTCAACTCAGTGATTGGAAAAAAGGCAAAACCAACAAAAATAAGTAAAAAAAAAAAAAAAGAAATGACATAATTTCATCATTGAGTCAAATTGAATACAAGTATCAGGTATATATAAAGTGTTAACTATGACAATCAAGTCACCTAGAGGAAGATAGAGAAATTTTTAATCAGTTTCACCAAGCTATCAAAATATAAATAGATTTAATAAATCCACAAAACATTTTATATTATTTAAGTTTACTATTTTACACACATGAATTTTATAGTTTAAGAAAAAAAGATGTACCACTGTATTTTAATACCATTCAGATTTTCCTTCTGGAAGAGGTTTAACAAAATAAGTTGCCCTTTTCTTATGGATGGTAAATGGAGAAATTTTATTGAAAATTATATAGAATTAAAATTAGAGAGGCTAGAGAATGGATTTCGAAGATTGATCATGATTTTTTTCTTTATCTTTCTTCCCAGTCTTCATAAACTAAAACTATTTTATAATTATTTGGAAAACAACTATTAGTAAAATCTGAATGTGAAAGAAGTATGTTTTGGAAGACATTCTCATTCAAATTAATCCGGAGTTAATTTGTTTGTTTTATATGATAAACATGAATTCACTGCTGTAGAGAAAAAGTATAAATAGATCTGAAAACAACAGAAGTTTTTTTGTTTTAAATCATTAGAAGGCAACGATGCAAATGTATACCAGGAAGTGAAGAGAGAACATGATGAGAGAGAAGTAGAACAGTCATTACCAGCAAGAAAACAGAAAAGATAAAGGATTATAACCAGCCTGAAGAATAATTCTCATGCTCCAGCTGTTGTAACTTTACCTCTAATAGAAAAGAAAAACCACTAGTTAAAATACTTTTCCTACAGATTCATGTGGGCACACCAGACAACTGAAACTATTTATCCAGATAGGAATGTTGATTGTGAAGAAGATACAACTTTATCTATTTATGAGAAGAAAACCTCATCAAAAGAAAGAACAGAACTCCGCCATAAGACCCTCATGCATTTGTATAGTGAGACCCATTTCCTTTGAATGAAGTCATTGATGCCCAAGAAGGTTGTTAATTGAAACAGAGAAAGATTGAATATATATAAACTATCATCTAAGATGTGTATAAAAGATAACTCTTAAGCTTACAATATCAAAAAAAAAACATTTATTATATTGATAACATTGTTTTAAAATTCAAATATAAAACCTTGGAATTATTATTAGTATGGTTTGAGTATATTTATCTGTAATTACATTTAAAAGTTTTATTTGTTTTTTTTGTATACATATCAATTTGATTCCATTACTATTTGCAAGCATGTAGGCAAAATTTATTTATTTTGCTTATTTTATGATTATTGTAAATAAATTCTATTTTTTTGTTATCAAATATAGTTATTTTTCTGTTTGAACTCATTCCAAACATATACCACTAAGCCTGAAAAGTCATGCATTCCTTGGGGGACTTGCTGATTTGATAAACATGCATTGAGATGATGATGATTGTAGATCATGATTTTTCTGAAGTATTCTTTCTATAATAAAAATAGCATGTAAGTCTAATTTATTTTGAACCTTGAAGAAAAAAAGCTTTTGGAATGATTAGGCTGGTTTTAACTTTCTGGGGGTGGATGCCATTTTGATCATCATTACCACAGTAATTGTTATATTAAATATGTATTGTTACATTTGGATATTACAAGCATTGTAAAGATATTAACCATTTATTTCATAATATATATAAAAAATATTTTATAATAAAACCTTTTATTTATTGTGGACTAAAAAATCAAAAAATAATTGTTTCTTCAACCACAATCGAGGTTTTTAAATTTAACTTGAAATAAAAGGATGGGGTGTCTAGAAATTAATTAATTAAATCACTAATTTTGACAACAAATGGTTGAATTAATTAATTTTTGGATATCCCATGCTTTTATTTCAAATTAAACATAAAAACATCAGTTGTGATGAAAGAAAACGATCATGTTTTTGGCTTTCTAGTGCATAGTAAATAAAAGCATTTATTATAAAGTATTATATATGTATTATTTAATTTTTTTTATTTTGTTTATAGATGATAAATTAATTATTAAATGCAACTCTAGTAATAAAATAATATTGTACTAAATAATTCATCATGAGTGGAAAAAATAAATAATTTATTTAATGGTAAATTTTGTTCATTAATTAATTAATATGAATATATATTATTTATTTTAATATTTAAGTATTAAATTGTACACTTTTAAATGCATAATCAGGAATGGAAATGTTAATTACTATATTATATATTCGTTATAAAAATATGTTTTATAAAATATGAAAATATCAGACAATATAGTGTACAATTTTTTTGAATGTTACAAATTAGAAAAACTTCTGGTCAGGCATATAAATTCCAGATATTCTGAAATTTTAATTTTTATTACTTAAGCTATAGTGCAAAATAAAGTTGATAAGTCTATTCACAATAAATTCATTTCCTTTTATGAAGTATTTGTTTTTCACTATGCTCTCGTTGACATTTTCAGAAGTGTGCTTCATGGAGTCATTTTTCTTCGTTTTGAGAGGAGGGGTGAAGTGCAGTTTATATTGAACACAAATGTTTTGCAATTTTCTGTTACTTCAAAATTTTTGAAAATAAACCTGGTTTACTCTGTAGTTACATGTAGGACTATTTCCATTATCTAACTATAAATAAAATACCAATCATAGCAAACCTTCATACATTCATTACTTTAATCTGATTTGGGTAAGGAATTAAGTACGATGTTTATTTTTTTAAAGAAAATGATACATTTTGAAAAAAAACCCACCAAAGTTGAATTAACATATAACTCTCTTTTCTTAAATGTGCTGGACTCCAGATATTGATTGGTCCACATTTGACAGAGAAAGGATGATCTTCAGATATAGGGATTTCTATGAGATAATCAATAATCATTACCTATCCAAGAATATCATTTTGCCACCTTATTATCATATGATCTTGAGATATAGAATTTTCTATAAGATAATCAGTAAGCAGCACCTGACCAAGAATATTTTTTGCTATTATCTTTCTTCTTTTTTATTTTTTACTTTACTATCTTCACTTACAGATGCTGCTGTAGTGCCCAAATATTATGGGCTTCTCTTATCATTATTCTTTTTTTTTTTGCCTGACTGTGTTAGTATGATTGTGAATTTAAAAACATCAATTCTAATTTCCAATTTTTTTTTCTATGAAAATAAGTATAAATTTGTAAGTATACAAAGCTTTGGAGATGAGAAAACAGTTTTAGGACCAGGATTAACTGACTGTGAGTCTTTAGATGTTGTTGTGTATTCAGCTATGAAACTGACTACCAACAATTATCACAAAACAAAACATTATTAGATAAGAATAAATATATTTATTTACATACTTTTTATCTCTGAGTTTAATATCAAGAAACACCATGGTCTTTCTTCTCAGTTGCCTGATAAGGCATAATGAAGGTATGTGTAAATGGGTTAGGGTTAGGGTTATACACATCAATAAAGATTTAACTAGACAGTGTTCATTAGTTCCTTTATATACACATTAACAATTAGTCCTTGATTTAAAGTTCTAAATCTTCAATGCTATAATCATCACCAAGCAAACAAATATTGCCACTGCAGTAATGGTGGACCTAAGCGAATACTAAAAGTTTATACTCACAGTATTTAAAACACAATCCTCATTGGGCCTTCTCAGGCGTTAATAAAAGACCGATGAAGTCTATAAACATTTTCCCTAGCCAGCTATCTTTCACCTTCAGAGGCATAGGCTCTGGGACACTTCCATCATTGCAGAAATGGGTCACTTTGCCCTCAACATTTCTCAAAGCTTCTTATGACAGCAACAAAACAACAGCACGTGATGAGTGGAGAAAAGCTGATGACCACGCTCTTTTGTCGCATGCACTATTTATATTGTTTTTACCTTGCTTGAATTCATTGATAAATTCCTATCATTCCAATGTAAAAGTAAATCTATTTGACTAATGCATTTTTACAATGATGATAAGGATCCAGCTTCTACTTATGACTGTTCACATTCCATAGTAATTAGCTTCAAATATTTATTCCATTTGATTTCTCTTAAAATAGTTTAATGGTTTAATTTTAACAATACATAGTTTTCTTGGTATTTTAAATCCACAAGTTATATCCAGCCCTGAAAATAATCATTTGCATTATCTTTTTGCAATCTTGCTGGGGGTTTGGTCACTGTGGTGAGAAGTACCACCTTTCTACTGTTCAATCTCTGGCTTACAAGATGCGAAATGGTCTTCAACCAATTCAACATTGACCCTCAACGAATGCTACTAAGAAAACTCAGAGCAACAAAAAACAGAGACCAGTAGATAGCACCCCAAATGACCTACAAAACCACATGGGAATTAATACAGTTGGAGACAGTAACAGATGAAGATCTAACAAATTTCGACTCAGATATCACAAGTGCTTCTGAAAGGTACCTGAGTGGTTCGGGTAACATGAGGATTAATGAAACTGTACAAAGATTGTAAAACTGAGGTCTATTGGAAGTACAGACAAAATGTTATCCAGAAATAAAACACCATTGGATAGAGAGATATAAAATAACTCCTCATATTGCAGCAAAGTAAATATGGGATAAAATAAACTTTGATGTTATTTAATATCATTAGTCAGTCCATTCTCATTTGATATCATATCTTGATACTACATAAAATTAGTCTTTGCTTGGATGTAATCTTTTAACTAACAATTGTACATAAAGGTTAATAAACATATTTGATAAAATAAAAAAAAAGTCTAATTTATCTGCAAACTAATCTTTCTTCATTGAATTAGACTTAAACTTAAATTAGCAAAATAAAGCTTCCTTTATTTTACAAAATGTATTTTTCATTACTTTTTAAAAAAAACTTTCATATCTATTTTTACATTTATGTTTCCATTAATTATTAGCAATCTTTTTAAACTAGATATGTATTTACAGTTCATTACTGTTTTTCTCTGAAGTAAAACTTAGTTTTATAACTTATAGTTCTCGAGTTACTAAAGCCTAATATATTTTTTTTACAAAGTATAGCAGATGTATTACAATAAACCAATAATAGATCAGTTGGGAAGTGGATTTGAGGTAGGAGTTTGACACTTAGCAAATGATTGTATGTTTGGGCAACCCAATATAGGGAGATTGCTCTTCCTTACCCACCCACAGATACAAATATATCAAAGAATTTGAAAATATTAAGTAAAATAATGATTATGTAATGAAGGGTTTAAACAGTTTTTTATAATTGAAAAGAATAGCTAAATATCCAATTATTGGTTAGATTTTGTTGAGTATCTATTTTGGATATGAACTGAATACCAGAAAGAAAAATTCTAACTCTTATTGAAACCTGCAAAAAAAAATTCAAATTTAACCTGCCTAGAATTCAAACCCAGTCATTAACTGGTACTATGGTGTCTTTACTAATGATAGTTAAGGTATTTCGTTTTTTTAAAAAGTAAAGGTATATGGAATGTATAGACTTTGCTTGATATGAATTCTTCAAGAACTGAATATTTAACAGAGCTTGCAGCCAAGAAATTGGTAAGATTTAAAATTTGATGTAGACACTTTAATGATACTCATCATGGATTGAATAAATATATATATATTGAAAGAACAATTCATTGGGTGAAAGAATACTGTGAGGTCTCAGTTGAAATTTTCTATTCTTAAGATTCCTAGATATATATTGCTTACAATAACTGCCTTCATATATGCTTTAATGCAAAAAAAATTTTTAATATAATTCCTTTATTTTCCTGACAGTTTCGACTGTCCTGCAGTCTTCATCAGAGCATTCATTCTTAACCTTCTCTACCTTTTAAAATAACTGACTTTTTATTTTGAGCACAAGCCTTCTGGCATCCATTGATTACTCTGTTTGGCACAGGTGGCAATACTGTATGGAGAGTTTTGCTCTGTTGAGCAATATATATGAATATATGAAGAAATGTAAAGAAAGTAAAGGAGAAGAATAAGAATGTACTTCTAAAATTCCTAGATATATCAGTGAAATATCTATAATATGATGCTACTGTTTTTTTTTTCCAATGTATGGGTGTTATAACTATCACAATATAATTATGATAACATACATGTAAGCTGTGAGGGTAATTCATAATTACATATGATATCCAAAAGAAAAGTACTATTCTACACTAAAAATTGTTTTCCAACAACAGATAGAAACAAAAAATGTAATGGTAATTTTAATGTCCTAACATAATTGTCTTAGCTACATGATGTATTGATACATTGCAAAAAAATCAAATCAGCTGCCACATGACCTAATTTTATAAGCTTGTGTTTACAAATGTTATATATAGAGCTCGCAAAATAAGTTCTTAACAAGCTTTGAGAATATCCTCAAATATGAGTATTTAAGTTAGATAGCTGGATTGGAAGACATATTGAGGTCTGAAAATTTCAGAGTTTCTACTTAATAGTTATACATTAGATAAAGTGCTGGGCTTGGCCTGGTGTTTTTCATCTAATGCTTGAATATCCTGGCACCTCACTGATGATGCCAGTAGCAGAAACTGGTCTGGGATTGAGGATATTCTCAAAGGTTGTGAAGAGCTTATTTTGCGAGCTCTATATATAGTATTGATACATGTGATCAAAATTTAATTCTTTTATGAAAATGTTTGAATTCTTATAATTGTTAATTCTATTTTGTATATGAAATATAATATCAAAGTATTTGCAAACATGTGGTAAATATTTATCCCAAAAATGTCAGCAGAAAAAGAATATAGATCTCAAGTTTTAATTTTTATTATGATTTTTTTTTTGCCACTTAATAAAGTAAAATTTCTTCATAATCAATTTAAATACTGTACAAAAATAATCACAAGCATTCATCAATTTTATAATACAATAAATTAGAGGCAATATTAATTCCATTACCTATTTGGAGAAAATATTAAATACAATCGTAACACATTTTTAGTACTGAATATTCTTGTAGAAGGCCGCTATCATATGCTCAGCAATGAAAATTCACTAAGGTTGTATTTAATGTATTGCGTATATGAGCACAGACTTTCATACAACCCACCACTCACCACTTTTACTTGAACGTAAAATCATATTAGTATTACCTTTAATTTATTAGATTTCAGGGACAGTTTTTTACATTTTTATATGTTTAATTATTTATTGATTGTGAGACTTTGCTCTTTGGTTTACAATGATTAATAGGCATTAAAGTTTTTTGCTAGCCAGGAATATACATCACCTATGGAAACGGTTCGTAATTGTCAGTTTGCTATTCCATCTACCAATTGCATTTTAAAAGATCGACATTGTATTTATTCACTGTAATATCATGCTCTGTTCCTATGTTAAATGTAAATATTCATAATTTTAAACAACAGTGATAGACCAACTTCTAATGAAGCAGTGTTTGGTCACTTAATTTAAAAATGCTCTGGTATCATCATTGAATTTCATTTAGAAGTTTTATTTTATGAGATCACATCTATTGTGACGGTTATTTACTAATCAGAATTAAAATAGGAATTCAACCCATGAAAAAAATTGGTTAGCCCATGCAAACACAAATGTTGTCTGTATAGCATTAGGTTTTTATTTGCTTTTATTTTTGCGAATTCAGATTTCTCTGAAAATGTCATTAAATGGCAGATGGCATCACTGCTCCTTCTGCTGGCATGCATCTAAGAAAATGTGTACATATTCCAAGTTTTTTGATCTCATTTAAGAAAAAAATAAAGGTAAAAGGAGAGTCCAGAAATGTAAAATTATATATAAGTTTTATTACTGGAGAAAGTAAAGAAATAAACCCAGTAAATTAAAAGCACTTGAGAAATAAGTTCATATTATTTAAAGATGAGCTTCCAAAAATGGGTGTGCATGTTATGTTTAAAAATAATAAATTATGTACATTGATAGAAGGTTTGGTATCTAAAAAATTTTGTTACTATGATTGTTAATACATTTTAGTTAATCAAAATACAATAGTAGTGTGGAAGATTTTATATTATTATTTCTGATTATTTGAAATGAAAAAAAAACAAAGAGAAAATCCATTTGGTTCTAAAGATAAACCAATTTATAAATTAAATGTAATCCAATAGACAACAGCAAATAAGAATAAATTATGTCACATTAGTAAAAAATGATACTTCTATGATCATCAAAAAAATTCCAATATGCACAAAACTATCTACAATGAAATGAGAAGAAATCTGAATAATAAAAAAATCGCCAAAAGATAATAACTGCTTGTCTATTCCTCGTTTGCATAACTGATATATTTCGCCCATCTAGTTATTGAAAGATTTTCTCTTTTTGGGGATTAATATTCAAGTTTTCTTAATTAAATAATCTATCATGAAAATCATGGAGAGAGAAAGATCAGCCTTTATTTGGATTCGAACCCACAACCGAATGATCTGCCATTTCAATTGAATTAATTGAAATTTAGTACATATATAAATATTTACTAACGATGTCAATATTTTCAAATAAATGGTAATTAGTTATTATTAATTATGCAAATTAATTCAGTCAATAGAAACTCGTTATTTTTTCACATGTGGCAACAACAAAAAAACTTTATTGATTAACTGTGTGAATGGCCAATTAACGATAATTTAGGGAAATGGATTAAATCCCAGCTAATGTTTATATGTATACACACTCCCACCTGCCCTGCGATTAGGATAACATTGACTACTAATAATTCATTATATCGATTGATGATTGATTTTGATTGATGAAATGATTAAATGGATTTTTGGTTAAGAAAAATACTGTTATTGAAAATTGTTCTTTTTTTTTAAGGCACAGAAGGACATTAATGTGGTTCTTATTTTAGAATTTGCATATATACTGAGAAAGAGATATATTTAGATGCTTACATTTAAATTTTTCTTTCGCACACACGTCTGTGTTATTAATCAAGGTACAGGTGCATTTGACTGCAATCTTGGTTTGATTGCTAACAGACTGTCATATTGAAATCTATCTTGCTAAGAAGCCTCAATGCATTTTGACAATCGCAAGCTAAAAGATTCACTCAGTGTAGTCTCAATTACTTGAAAGTTAGAGGAGAGTGGGTGAAAATCTTGAAATATTGATGAATTTTCTTTCCTTCTTTTCTTTACGTGATATTCAATTTAACAGAATTAGTCACTATTTAAAATATCACTGGTAATTTACATTAACTAATTGAAAACTAGTGTTTTCAGAAATTTTACATTGCCTTCAAGATAAAAATTACGCTAAACATTTTCTTAGGAATAGAATAGAAACATAATTAAAATTACTTTTAGAATAAATAATTGTTTTTAAAAAGCTTTTTTTTTTTAAACATACACACAGACAAAGAAATAATCTAGGCAAGTGTTAAAAGAAAAAAAAAATGAAACTTTGATCAACTTTATTCTGACTGCAATAAGCCTAAAAAAAAGTTCCAGTAATCAGATTGCACTACTCTTTTTGGCAGAGAAAACAATCCGGGTCTCAGGGCATTGCTGTAGAGAAAATAAATATAGTAAATGGCCACGTTAACATCTTTTATTGTCCAGTTAATAAACACTGCTTGAAGTGAGAAATATTAGATATGAATGAGATTAGACAAAAAAAACCTCCTGAAATATATAAATATTTAGGCTTAGTAGTAATGGAACTTTTACATAATATATAGTATATAATAGTCTTAGGGAAAGTTTGTACTGTTTATTCTAAAGTCCATTAATAATAACTACATTTTATATATTATATGGCTAATATATTTCTCACCAAGAAATTGAAGCTTTTAGCTTTTATAGACTACTGATTGTAGCATGTAATAAAACAAATTTATGTAAGAAAAAATTAGCCGGCTTGCTATCCAGAATATTATTGACATCTTATAATTATTATTGGCATCTTATAATCCATATTTTATATGGATGTACAAAAGGCTTTTGATCAGAGTAAACAACATTTTAAAATTGTTATGGGAGACTTTAATGCTAGAATTGGTAGACAAATAAAAGATGAAATTGCTGTAGGTAATTTTGGTTATGGTAATAGAAATGAGAGAGGACATAGACTTGTGGAGTTTGCAGAAAAAGAAAAACTTTATATTATGAATTCATTTTTTGAGAAAAATGTTAAAAGAAAATGGACATGGAAGCATCCAAATGAAGGTACAGCAGAATTGGATTATATTTTGACTAATAGGAAATACATATTTCAAGATTGTAATGTTTTTAATAAATTTAACACAGGAAGTGATCATCGATTAGTAAGGTGTAAGTTACGTGTTAATGTAAAACTAGAGAGACAAAAATTATTGAGAAAAACAATATTTACAGTTGATATTCCTAATCTTCAGAAACATTCTAATGAATTTAAATTAGAACTTACAAATAGGTTTCAAGTGTTAGGAGATTTTGAACATGATTCAGATTTGAATGAAATTAATATGAAAATAACTGATACACTTTTAAAAACTGCAACAAAGATAGCTGGTAGAAAAAAGCAGCAATTGACTAATAAAATTTCTACTGAGACTAGAGAATTTATGAAGAAAAGAAGGAATATGAAGATATACAAAAATGATGTATTAAAAAGAATTGAATATCTCGAATTTTGTAAAATGGTACAGAAAAGAGTTGAAAATGATATAAGAAAGTATAACTGTGAAATAGCAAGGAAAGCTGTAGAAGAAAATAAAAGTCTTAAGAATGTTAAACAACATTTTGGTATTGATAGGAAATTTATATCTGCAATAAGAAAAAAAAGATGGAATTATTACTAAAAAGAGAGATGACATCATGAAATTGGTAGAAGATTTTTATCAAGAATTATATAGTAATAAAGAACAAGTACCTCCTATATCTATTACATCTTCCGAATTGCCCAGAATTTTAAATGAAGAAGTGAGACATGCAATTAAATGTATGAAGAAAGGAAAGGCTCCAGGAAATGATGGAATTATAATTGATATATTAAAAGAAGGAGGTGAAGAAATAGAAACAATTTTAGCAAAGTTATATACCAAATGTCTAAATGATAAAGATGTACCGGAAGATTGGAAGAATGCAGTAATAATATTAATATTTAAAAAAGATGATAAAGAAGATATTAGAAATTACAGACCTATCAGCCTTTTATCAGTTTTATACAAAATTTTTACCAAGATAATTACAACTCGTCTACAGAGAACTTTGGATTTCCACCAACCAAGAGAACAAGCTGGATTTAAAAGTGGTTTTAGTACAATAGATCATATCCAGGTATTGAGAGAAGTCATAGAAAGGACAAATAAATATGAGTTGTCATTATGTTTTGGATTTGTAGATTATGAAAAGGCATTCGATTCTATACACATTTCTTCAGTGATTAAAGCATTGGATCATCAAGGTATAGATCCAGGATATTGTCATATTTTAAAGAATATTTATAAAAATGCAACAGCAACAATTAGATTACATAATGATACTGGAAAAATCAACATTGAGAAAGGTGTAAGGCAAGGTGACTCCATATCTCCAAAACTTTTTACAGCAGTGCTGCAAGAAGTATTTTGTGGATTAAAATGGGAAACTAAAGGAATGAAAGTAAATGGAGAGTATTTAAGTCATTTAGATTTTGCAGATGATGTAGTTGTGTTTGCAAATAATGCTTTGCAGGAAATGTTGCAGGAGTTAGCAGATGAAAGTAGAAAAGTAGGACTAAAGATAAATGTTAAAAAGACTAAAGTAATGTTTAATCGATTTGCTCAAAATATGAAAATAAAGATTGATTATGAAGAATTAGAAGAAGTTAACAGTTACAAATACCTAGGTCAGATTATTAATACAGATGGAAACATAATGGAGGAAATTAATCATAGAATTAAACTTGGTTGGGGTGCTTTTGATAGAAATAACTTGATACTAAAAGGAAATATGCCTATGTGTTTGAAAAGAATGGTTTTTAACATATGTGTTTTACAAGTTCTTACTTATGGATCTGAGACTTGGACACTTAATAGAAGAGCAATACAGAGACTTCAGACCACTCAAAGGAATATGGAGAGATGTATGTTGGGAGTAACAAGAAGAGATCGAAAACGCAATGTATGGGTAAGACAACAAACAGGTGTTACTGATCTTATTGAAAAAATTAAAGGATTGAAATGGAGTTGGGCTGGACATATTGCTAGAAGAAATGATAATAGATGGACAATTGAAATTTTAAACTGGATTCCAAGAGATTGTAAAAGACCCAGAAAGAGACCACATGTGAGATGGATGGATGAAATAAGAAAATGTGCAGGGGTGTTGTGGAAAAGAGAAGCTAAAGATCGGAGAAGATGGATTAAACTTGGAGAGACCTTCATCCTGCAGTGGATTGATAATGGTTGATGATGATGATTGACATCTTATTTCATGATTATAGAAATTGAGGTTTTAATAATAATAATAATTATGATTGATGATGATGATGACAATTCAGGGTAAATATATGTAAGCATATAAATAGATTAAATTACGGATCTTATCGTGTTATTTTCTAGTGTGGTACTTTTTCAAAGAAAAAAAAATCCATTTTCCTTCTGATTTAATTAATACCAATCTTTAATAATTGAAAAAACCATTAGCTGTTCAAACTTTTGGTAATTTTACATTAAATTAAGTGAAATCAAACCTTCTAACCAATAAAATTGCATTTTCTTCCTGGTTGAATTTAATGAACTTTTATTTATGTATTTAAAAAAAAAAGGAAATCCAGGAATGACATATTAATTTTTATATATAATATAAATAGCTGGACACTCTTTATAATTGTGATAATATATTATACTATTTACATCATCTATCATTAAATGTATGTCTAGAAGATGTTAAGCTTTATTTAAATTGTTCAAATACAAACAATTGTTAGTAATAACATAGAAATAGATAATACATGTTGGTTGATTACATAACGTTTCAAATGATATTCTCCTTTAGGTGTTGCTGGCCTAACCAGTGACAATACTAGCATAGAAATCGAAACGTGGAATCCACTAACCTATATTATCTATTGTGTGTTATTACTAACAGCTGTTTGTATTTGAAAAGTTTAAATGAAGTTTAAAATTTTCTCTACATACAACATTTAATGATAGATAATGAACCTAGCCCAACATATTACCACATTTAAAATACCATCATCACAAACAGACTCTTTACGGTTATCTAATATACAGAATGCCATTAGTAGTTTTGTGCAATGATAGAATCAAGAACTAAAAGTCCTTGAATTGCTGCTTAACCCCATCATGACACTCAAACGTCATATAACTTTTCAATTGATAGACGATTAGATTACATCTATTTACGGAAACATTCAAAGTTACCGATTTAATTTGTATAATTATTTTCATTCTCAGATTAATCTTTATATATAATATACAATTTAAAAGTTTAAACTGCTGATTAATATGCATAATGTGCTTTACAAACTAAAAGGTATGTTTTGTGATTCTTACTAAAATTATTTTCTTTATACATTTGAGTTTTAATTGGTTTCAATCAAAAATATCCATTTTAATTTTTGTTGGAATACATTTTTCACTTTGTTGGGAGAAAATAACTGTAAGATTTGCACATTGTATAGTTATGTATGAAAAGATTTATCTATTGATTTATCATTTCCATCACTTCTTACTTTTTTTAATTCCATATTTATCATATCCCTGCATTCATTTAACTTCTAATTATTTATCCTCCATCATTATAGATATATTCTATCTATTCATCTATTCACATATTCATACAATTATCTATTATTCGCTACAAAAGATTACTTCATTTCTGATTTTCATTGTTCATAACTCTCCTCCATAATATTTTTGTTGTTAATAAATAGTTCATAACTACTGAATATCTTATCAATCTTTCTTATTATTCATATCCTCTTAGCTTCCTATTAAAAGTTCTCTTCATTCTTTCTTATTCATATTCTTACAATTTTTATCATTGAATACACATTATTATAAGAGGAGATGATGGCCCAAGATATTTATAAATATTTAGTCTAGTGAAAAGTGTGATGGGTTTGAACTTCTAACTTTAAATCCCTATATTGTTTATAAAACCTATTTCTTTATGATCTATTAAGAGTTACATAGTACTCATTTTTTCCAAATAACTTTGCACAGTCAAATCCATATTTAAATATATAATAAACAAATAGCAATGTTGTAAATATATGAAATAAAATATCAAATCGTCAAAGTGCTATTTATATTATTTAATCAGTTTAAATATTAATGGACTATAGTTAAATATGCTTTAAAGATCATTATATTAAATATTCAAATGTTAACATCAATTATATTGCATTAATGATATTTAAATAAAAATGATGTTGCCGTATTGGGATGGAATCAATCTTGTCTTAAGGCAGTTGAAAAGAATGGTGGCCTGAAACATATGTCCTGCAAAAATTGGTTTGATTTTAATAAAATAATGTAGATGTTATTTCGAAGATTTGATATTACTTTAATTTGTTTTAGATATTTAGAGAGCTATTATTTGCTTATTTTTTACTTAGTAAGGATTTGACCATGCAAGATTATTAGAAAAATTGAATTTTATATAACTCTATTTTGTGCACTACTGGGCCAAAATAAAGTAGGCTTTATTAAACTGATATCACTAAAACAAATAATCAAATATCAAATAAAGTGAATTAATAATAAATAAAAATAAGATTACGATATTGGTGTGAAAATCGGTTGACTCTCAAGGTAGTTGAAAATGGCAATGGCTTAAAGCAAATGTCCTGCAGAAATTGATTTGATTTTTTTTTTTTTTTTGACATATGGTGATTAATAAATAATGTAGATAGTTCTATGATCTCTTCAATTTATTTTATAAATATGTAATGTATTGCTTTTACGTAATTAATATGATCATACATAAATTATAATCTCAGCTGTGCTAAATATTTAAACACCAACAATCAACAAAAGTTTCAAATACATGTTTCAAGTTTGATTCAGAATTTTTTAAAATAAGTTTGCATTAACTGAAAACAAAATAGAATAAGATGAGTGCAAATATATTTTTGATGGTCTCATTTGCTTAGTTTAATTCACTAATAATTATTACTAAAATTATAAGTAAATTATCATTAATACTAATTCAATGGTTAAATGCTCAGGAGATCATATGCCATTAAACAAAACAGAAATGCAGTTAAATCTCTGCCCAAGGAACTTTACCTCTCAAGTCAATTGCTCTACCACTCTCATTCATCTCCTTTTTTTTTTTTTTTTTACATTGTACTGTCTTCAGTCACTTAGGCTATGTTTCTTATGCCATGGCCATTTATCTGCATGAAATTTGGAAAAAATATCTTTTCATTCTTTAATTATAGTCTCACAAATTCTGATTTTAATCTTTCCTCGATTTGTAACTTTATTTTTCTATATTTGTATGAGTTTTTTTTTTTTTCTGAAGTTAGAATGGATATGCTCGTTCTTGGTGATTGCTAATATGTGTTGATGAAAAATGCGAAAATATGTTTCCGTGTCAAAGTAATTTTGTAACAATATCTGCAGTATTGCTCCTAAATATCACTTCTTCATATCTTTATTTGAAACCAAAAAAGGTGATATACTTACTATGGTTTTTTTTTTTTTTAAAAAAATGTATTAACTACTACCATCATCATTAGCTATCTTCCCAGGTCTCACATCTTCAAGATTTTTTTACTGTTTGCTCTTCTCCTTAAATATTCATAGCTACTATCTCACTTTAAGATAATTTATCAGTTTTATGCTCATTTTTTTTCTTTCTGATTTATTTTCCATTGTCTTTCCAACATCTTTCATAATCCAATATATTTCTCTGCATTTCTTCAATAAATAATCTTTTTGACTCTTTTTTTCAACATTGTTAATGTTATACCATCCCTTTCATCCTCCTTTCTCTTTATTTATTGGTTTATTTCTGTAGTTATTTTCCCCAACTAAATTGCTTTATTTATTTTTTTTAATATTATTTTTCTAAGTGTTTTTTCCTAATTAATTCGCTGTTAAAACTTATATATTTTATATGTTTTCATTGCCTTTGTTCTTTTATTTTAATGATCATCTTATTATTTTCTTTCATTTTTTTTTTTTCAAAATCTACCATCTTTACTGTAGCATCTTTTATATTTGCCTTAAATATTTATCTTCTTTTATTTGATCTTACTTTATCATTCAGCCAAATGTAATTTGCACTTATTGTCATTTGCTAACAAATTATAAAAAATTCTCTCCTAATATTAACATTCAATTTATTATTTAGCTCATTTCTTTCTTTTAAAAACAATTTTAGCTCTTCTTTAATTCTACTCCCACCACTCTCACACACAACAAATTATGATCAACAAATTATGATATTACTAATTTTATTAGTCCTTCATTAGACTACACATTATCCAATAATGAATAATATTTCTGTAATATAATTTTCACTATACCATTCTCATGCAAGGTAGGGACTGGTTTCAACTGATGAGAGGGCTGTTTCAGCATAAAATGTGCATCTTGGGGATCATAGATCTTTTTCACATGTCTTTGGGCATATGTTTATGATTACATCCCTCTATAAGGTGTTAAAAATGGATAGAAACCAGTCCCTACTTGCAGGATAGTGTTGTAGTGAAAATTACACTACAGAAATATTAACAAATTATGATAGTTTCAAGATCTGTACATGCACACATCAAAATATAATCCAGTTGAAATTATTTCTACCACACTTGGATCTTTTTACAACTATATCCTTGTATGATTTTTGTATTCATTATTGTCATGCTTTTTTTTTTTTTTTACAAAACTAACCATTTCTTACCTTTCACCCAAAAACATCTACCACTACAACTCATCACAATATTATTGTGGTATAATTATTTTTATATTTTCCAGTTATTTCTACCTCTTCATCATCATGGTCATTAATTGGCATATATATTTTTATTAATTAGTGGATTCTTTGGAAATTTTAGTAAATTCTGTCTATATTACTACCATGTTTCTCCGAAAATAAGACCTAACTAGAATATAAACCCTAGTTAAGATCATCAGTTAAATAGATGGCTTTTGTTTGCCCATTGAAACACACGATAGATGTATTCAATTATAAAGTAATAAATGTACAAATAAACAATATTATTGACATTAATGCTTTAAATAAATGGTAATATAAATTATATGGTTCTTTTCAATTTCCCATTGATCTTTTTTGATAAATTTAATTCTACCTGTATAGAGAAACAATTTATCTACCACAAGTCTGTATATTGGACAATTTATAATTTCATTTATGTATATTTAGAGACTTATTTTATTTAATACTTAGATTTAGAATGCTGATGGTAGCTTTTAAATATTCAAGATAAAAAAAAAATAGTTTGATTTCTTAAACATTTTTTTCTCCTAAAAGACTTTCTAATCAAAGTTTAGCTCAAGTTAAATCATCACTCTTTTTCCTAAAGAAGAGTTTTTAAAAAGAATATCCCAAGACGGACTATTATGGATAATTTTGAATGTGCCTGCTTTTGTGTGGACAAACCATTCTTAACTGTAATCATTTTTGTTACCAATCCTGTCTTGCAAATCTTCAATTAACAATTGATTTAATGGTAAATTTAAATGGAATAATATTCTGATCCCCAAATAATATGAATGCAAAAAAAGAGCTATTCGGGTGGGTACAGGAGAGGAATTATGGGAGGCTTCCAAAGTAAGAATGCTCCAGATTTCTGTAAGAGAAGAAATACATGAATAAATGTACATTATTGTATATGAAATAATAAAACATCTCCTGAAAATAAGCCTATGGTGTCTTTTGAAACAAAAATTCATATAAGACCCAGTCATATTTTTAGGGAAACGTGGTATGCCTGGTGAATTGCTTATTAAATTAATGGAAATCATTGTAATATCATAAAGATAATGAATATAAAACATCCAATAGAGATAATAATGTATATGTAGGAATATATGAACTTTATTTGATGTGGCTTTTTTTTAAGATCAGAATAAACATATATAGCTAAGAAGCTATCATGATTTAAGATTGATGTAGCTGATTTCGTCATTTTCCAGATAAAGAAAGTTTCTCTGAATAGAAAAATATCGGGTTTTGATTGAAAAACAGGACATTTATCAAGTTGTTAACTTCTATATTTGAAAATCCTCATTGTACCAAATGAAACACTAATACCATTAAAAATGGAGCTCTGATTTTATTAGTGTTTTTACTCCAATATTAAATTCAAAAAGTTTTTGTTTATATTTGATAGTGTTTTTGCATCTATATTGTTAAAATGATTTTTTTTTTTTTTTCGTAAAGACTTTAATCCACATGTTAGTAGGTAGAGAAAACTATGATTCAAAGTTACTGGAAAATAATTGTGTTATATTAGGTTGCTATTACTTAGTTTTTGCCATAACTATTACTATGGATTCACTATCAAATACTTTGTTTTATCATAAAATGAATATAAAGAAACTGAATGCATCTTATGCTCAAAACAATAGCATTTATATAATTTGAAGTGAGAACATTAAAGATATTAATATTACATGAGTATTTATAGGCACAAATTATTGTATACTTCATATGTGTGTTAAAAATTAAATTATTCCAAACATGGTGATTAAAAATTTGATTGTTTGTTATACTAAATTTCAATGATTTTGTCATTTATTACATAAATAAATAAAATTATAATAAGCAAATAGTCATGTGACAAACAAGCATTGGAAGTGATAGATTGAACTTTGTTCCAAATCCTTTATCTCGAACGCTATTCTAAACCCTTTACCTTTCTAGTCTAACACTGTATATATAAGGCATGCATGTGTGCAAGTGGGGAATGCAGAATTTGAGTAAACTATAAATCACCTACTTTTGGAATTGAATAATGGAGAATATTAGTGTAATATTTAATGTACTCAAAATTGTAATTTTATATTGAAAATAAAAAGAAACTGTTAATATTTATAGCAGCTATTTGTAAATGCTACTGTCAATCTAACTGCAGAAGAAGGAAAAAACAAAGTTAGTAAGGCAAAGAATAAAAAGTTTAGTAAAATAAGCTTTAGATAACTATACAATCCAATCCATGAAATAGACTTGTGTTCTAATATATTGCATATCAGTCATTTCATCTGCTTATTCACCATCTTGTGATGCTCCCTTTTAATTGCTTCTATAATAAACTTCACTTTGTATTTCCAACTTGTAGTTCACTTATATATTCTAACCCCAGTTTTAGCTTCTAAATGAAAGTAAGATAAATATTGAATGAATGTTTATATATGAACAAAATAAAGGAATATTTAGGTGATTAAATCTTTTATTAATATAATTATTTAAAATTAACGCTTTTGTAAATTACTTTCATCTGTTTGATTTTATTTGCAAAAATACATCCAACAATGGATAGTGTAGCCATTTTTTAATCCTATCATTGGAGCACTTAATGAATTAATAACAACCATATCCAGTTAAAAAATGATTGCTTAACTTGACACAAAGAAATATTTAAAAATAAGTAGAAACATGCATATATTGAAGAGACCCAACAAGTGCTAAAAAGTAAATATGTTAAACATTGATTTCGCGCGCGCACACACACACACACACAACAACAACTGATGTACTTATTTGTTTTTAAACCTGTCTTTTTTGAAAAATGCATCCTGGATGATTGCGTTGTTAGTTCATGATCTAATCCAACCCTGATTTGGATTTACTGGGGCAAAAAATTTGTATATATATATTTTCTGGAGTCATATTGTATATGAAGTCCGAGAACATTTTTAAAAATAGTATTGTGAAAATACACTGCATGTAGAAAACAAATGGAAAATAGAGCACAAAACAGTTCATTCCTTATGTGTGTGTATAAAATGAACGTATAGACATAACACACACACACACGTCTGGTCTAAAATCTAGCAATTTAAGATATTTAGAGGGGAAAATATATATAATTCAACTATATATTATTTTTATATGATCAAAAATGGAGACAAATATAAAATTCAAGTTGAATATATTGATATATCTCAAATGAAGTCCAATCTATTTAGTTAATTGAATAAATTGATTATCAATCTCTCCCTTTGGTGCTCGAAAGATGAGCGAATCTGTTGCGTGTTCAATAAATAAATCATTTTATTTTAGAACATTATAATTTTAAAATAAGAATAATCATTGGAATTCATCGTAAACTATTATATGGTGAAAATCAGAGAAATGATTTTATATCTTAAAATATCTTATCACCCAACCCACATCCCAAGAGAGTAATCCTTTTCAAACCTTTTATAATGAATACTGTGAAATAACATTACAAGAAGTTTACTATCTTGTTTTTTTTTTTTATAAACACGCATTTATTACTTCAAAAGTTATTCAAAAATGTATTTAAACTAACTTTGTTTATCCCAGTTTATTATTAAATGTTTCTAAAATTAATCTTTTTATGTATATAATTTAGTAAAAAAAAAAAAACAATATTTAATTTTAAAATATTTCTGCCGTCTGGCATGTGTTTATTTTATTAAATTAATTTTTGTAATTAATGTCTATTTGAACATTTTTAAACAATTTAGAATCATTTTATAATAAATTGTTTCTGTTAAGACAAACTTTGAATTTAGCTTTTCTTAATTGACTATAAAGACTAAAATTTAATTAATGTATGTGGTTTACTTTATTAGAGCGAATATCCTCTTTTCCAGAAGATCCCAGTAAGGGCCAATTTTTTATTTTCATAATTTTTGCTAGAGATTATACACTGCGTGTTTTAGAGCGGAGGATGCTGGAACTCAAGATCCGTGGATTCCGTTCTGATAATCCGCTCTGCTCTGTAGCTTCACGTGCTCAAGCTTTTTATAAACTCCTGAGTAAATTTTGTTAAAGATTATGAAATGTTATAAGTTAGTGCTTTTTTAAAAGTGGATCGTATTAAATCAAGAAAGGAAGTGTCTTTTTTTTTTCTAAGTTGGCTCGTTTTTAACTTTTAGTGGACGTATTCTGCCATTGCAAAATATGCCATTATTAAAAAATTTAATTTAGTATATTAATATATTCTTGATAATAATAGTGAAATATGGGAGAATTTACATCAGATAACTAGAATATTGATTATCCTATTATTATTACACAATAAATGGTATTTTCCCTAAATCCCTTAAACTTGCTGAAGTTGTATCTATTTTTAAGAAAAGTTCTAGTCATTCCATAAGTGACAATAGGCCTATTTCAGTTGATGTCAACAAGGTTTTGGCATCAGAGCAATAGGTTTATTGAAATAAATCTGCTAACTATTTTTGATCACATTTCCAATTCAATTGAGGATCAATTTATATTTATTTTGATATGTCTAAAGCTTTTGATAGAGTTAATCATAAAATTTTTCTTAGAAAACTTTACAGATTAGGTTTTTCAAAAAGCTTAATTAATCAGTTTGACTCTTTCATTAAAAACAGGAATGTCTTGTGTGAAGTTTAATAGTAAATTTTCATCACCCTATTGTTGCTTCACTGAGGTATCTCAAGGCAGTATTCTTGCACCATTATTATTTAATGTGATATGTTGATGATCTCAAAAATTATATTAAATTCTCACATTTTCTACATTATTCAGATGATTGCAAAATGTTCAGGCATATCTGTGCTATTAGTGACTTTTTTTATTTATTTCAAAGAGATATAGGTTTTTTTTTTAAAAATGATGTGAAAATAATCATATGAACATAAATATGGATACGTGCTCTACTGTCTTTTATTCTGGAATTCTGAAATCTTAAGGTTTTCTTATATCTTAAGCTCTAAGATAATAACAAATGATAATCAAAGAAATCTATAAATAATATTTTCCAATAATGGCTCATACCATCATCACATTGATTTTATGATGGACAAAACTGTTAAGAGCTACAGGAACTATTTATAGATATGGAAAATCATTTAATAAATTTACAAAAATCAAACTTTTTATATCTTTGGCATTCCATATCTTGGAATATGGATCAATTATATTGAATCTTTATCCTAAGATGGATATCATCAAAATTCAACCTGTTTTTGACAAATTTTTTAAATTAAATAATCTAAATAATGATCACTATATCATATTAATAGTGAGATGAAAAACAAAAGATTTTGAATTCTTGCATGAAATTATTTCCCAGAATATTTCTGTCTATCTTGAGTTATATATACTGTATTTAAAAAAAGCATTATAATAATCATACAGTATTTTTGAACTTAAAATTTGTAGGTCTAATATATTATAATTATCTCATTAACTTCATTTACATAGAACTTATAATAAAGACTTTGCAAATAAAGGCAGTTTTTATTTAGATTTTAAACTATTCATCTTTAAAAAAAAAACTGTAGTTCTATTTAGTGTATTACCTTTTTTACTTATTTGTTCATTTCATTTATTTTTTGCTTTGTTTCTATTATTTTATGTTTTTTTAAATGCTAATTTATACTTACACATATTAATTAATTCACCTATAATTGGATTGAATTATTTTTCTCTAGTTACATGAAATTAGAATATAAGATGAATTGGATAAGGTTAATAATGATCATAATGCTCTCATGAACTCATTATATTTTGATAATCAACCAAGTATTACTATCCTAGTTTAGTGAACTGATTTTAATTCCTTATCTTTTGTTTTGAATTTTTGGAGAAAGAGCAAAATGAATATTTGATAATGCCTTAGGACATGTTTTTATGTAAAAATATATATATAGAAATTTTAACCATAAAACTATTTAATATTCAAATGATTAGATAGAAATATTAAACCATACATTTTTCTATCTTCTATCAAGGCATTTCATTGTCATGCAGCCCTGCAAGGCTGGGTACCTGACTTGGAATTGGGAGATCCCAGGTAAATCCTAGCACTCAAACTTCTTATGAATGCCCAAGCAATAAAGCCATATGCCTTTTTAAAAAAAATTATAATGCAGAAATGAACTATTTGCATCAGATGATTTGCACATCTAAGAATAAGATGTAATTCGGTTCAGCCATTCGAAGAAATTGATTGGCTATTCCTTACTGCCAGTTGGTAATTCATTCTGATGGAAATTGAATTGCTAAAATTTCCAACTGAAATATTAAAAGCTATATTGCATGGGGTACACATTTATTAATCAAAATAAAAGTATACATAGTGTATACATTTATATGTTTTAAAGTAAACTAAAGTAAACTTCATTGTCCTAATCTCTAGAGTTATATTTTAGAAATGTAATTTTGAGGTTTTTTGTTTTGTTAAATTTCTGTATTTTCCCCCCATCTTCTTTTTTAAATTCTGTAAGCCTTTCGGTTAATTCCGTAGGCCTTTCGGTTAATTCCGTACTGGGAGATGAGAGAGTCTTTAAACTAGTAGCATAATGATACTAGAATGACTTTCCACTAGTTATATATTTAGACTTTCAATAAAATGTTTTCTACAAAACACTCGTTAAGAATCAAATACACCTTTTTTTTCCCCCTCAATTCTATAAGAGGGGAGGAGGCTTCAAAGATAAACATTTTTAAAGTTTTTCTCCTTTGCTAAATCTCTGAGGACAAAGAAGTATTTAATTAAGACATTTAATATTTGAAAGCTGAATGGGTTCAATATTATATATTTAAAAAATATTAATAACAAAGGATGATTTAGGATGAGTTCTCAGCAGAAGACAGCATATTAGCTGTCATAAAAATCATTTTTCAAACTGAGAAATAAAATCAAATAAAATTAGCAGCTGATATTAAACAACTCTAAAATAATAAACCGTTTCCATGGGTTGAAAAGTAAGATTTCTCATCAATCAGAAGTCTAGGAGGACAAGTCAACTTTCAAATGCAAACTTCTTTATCAATAAATAGATTCGAAACAGAAAATAAATTTCCAAGAAAGACATAAGTGACTAGAGATCAAAAGTTGGGCAATTTAAGAGATGCAACTCTGTAAAAAAAAAAAAAAAAACACCATTAATCATGTAGATAATCAATATGAGTAAAAGCTCCATCTGGAGGGTGTTAAGAAAACACTAAAAAGATTGAGTGCATGGATTCAATACTAGCAATATAAATAAGTATTCTGTGTAGTGATTTATGATGAAGCAGCTACCCTTAACACAATTACTTTATTTTAGTAGGATTATCTGAAATGTCACATGATCACTATCAATACTAGCACATAATTGTTATTAAACAATTCAAAACAAAGCAAAACTCTTCATATAGTAGTGCCATCTTGTGCCAAGATGGCACTACTGTATGGAGAGTTTTGCTTTGTTTTGAATTGTTTATCTGAAATGCATATAACTATATATAAGAACAGTTATGATCTCAGTCATCATGACATATCTTTTTTATATTGAATCAAAACAAATTGGCTGTGCTATCAGCCACTATAATGGTACAGCACATTTATATTTAATAGTACATCCATATATGACTTTGATATATATATATATGCACATGCCTACTATTATATGTTACTGTTTACAGTATTTTTATTATTAAAAATCATAGTATATCGCTGTGTTCTATAAATCTCATTTTGAATGCTTTTGCATATTATTTATCAGTAGATTTTATGAATTCTTTATTTAAAAGTGCATTATGATTCAAGTAAAATAAGAGAAGTTGATCATGATACCAAATTAAAAGTCCTGTCCCAACTATTATTGAGTTATATCTAAATCTAACTTGCATACACTTTCTCAGAATGTAACTTCATTGTAAGTCAATACTCATATGTATTATATTGATTAATTTACAGGGTTTCATTTCAGAATACCAACAAACAACCTAACAGTATATACTGTATTGTAAAATATAATTTACAAATGTGGCAGTAAAATACTTGTCACTTTGAAGAAGTTTTATGTTGCAGCAAAGAAACACAGGAAGTTCAATAATTATTAAGCATTTTTAGAACTGCTATACCGTAATTCACATTTAATGCTTAAATTTGATTTACATAAGAACTATTTATCGGCAACTATTTCCATGTTTAAACTACACTTTTAATATTTTATCAGAAATTTCAGGAAAATGGCTTCCTTCAAAACTTAAACATTAAAAATTATTTGTATATCTGATAATGTAGTAAATTTCTATAAGTTAATAATCTTTTTTAATCAATCAACCCGTGATCCATGTATATATAATACTCAAATCATCCTCCCAAATGTTATATTTCAGCAACACCCTCTATGAATAAATATAAATCTGAACTTCAAACATCTGACTGAAGAGGGCATTGTTGAAATATCATAATGTTTGGGTGGATGATTCGTATATTTTAATTTTTAGCTAATGATATGCACAGGAATTTTTATATATATAAAGAATACTTAATTGTTCTAGTTATTGCATTCTCTATCTCAGAAGTGATACCTACAAAACTTTGAATAATCTGACCATTTCACATAAATTTTCTACAGAAATATCTTGCAATATCCATTGACTAAATCAACACTTTTGTAATTAACTATAAATAAGCTTGAACGTTTGAGGAATTGCAATTATTTTAATATTTCTGGTATAGTTCAATAATAATTTTTCTATCTTGAAAAAAAAAATTCACTATCCAGTTTAGACCAGTCGTGTAATAGAATTCATTTGAAAAAAGAAAAAGAAAATGGAACTCATATTTGTATCATATTCTATAATAGTGAAAAGCATAAAATTAATTCAAAGAATAATATTTTATCTTTTTTATAAATACATAAAAGTGCAAGAAAGAGAAGAATATTAAAGATAATTAAATGCTTACAATTTCCATTTTATGATTATAATATCTTAAGGAGATTTTGAATCTTTGGATTTATTTTATAGAATTTTTTTTTTTAAGTTTCATTTAATTCATCTTAGTTTAGACAAATCCTCTACTTTTCCTGACCCCACAAATCTTTGAATTAATGTGTCAGTATTTTTTTATTTTTATATCTTCATTGAATTTATGTTTATTATCCTTATATAATAATCAAATTGAAACATGAATTCATTGAGAGATCCCACATGCTTATTTAAAATGTCTCTCCATCAAACATAATATTTGGCAGTCATTGGTTTACAATAAAAGGCATATTTTTGTAAATGCACTTAAATTAATTGAAATAGTGGAAGTATAATTACCATTCTCCATAGTATTACTGATATAAAATGAATACCATGAATTTGTTATCTGGTACCGTATGAAACTTAAGCAGAGTTGATAAGTCTGGGGATTTGCCTTAACTGAAGTAGATATAATTTGGGAGCTTGAATTATTTGTTTCAATATCAGTAATACTCAAAATATACTATAAATTTGGCACTACAGAGAGTTAAATGTACTTACATTATATATATATAGTACACATTATTTTTTTCAGATGTGAAAACTCATTACTAATTTTCCAAATCCGAAAAGACATTTGATAATGATCGCTAAGAAGTAAGGAATAAAAGCCAATCTACTTAAAGGGGAGAAATTATTTGTTAATTCTTTCTTAAAAGAAAGACATTGTTTTATATAGAGCTCAATATTTATGTTGCATAAGAAAAGAAAGTGTAATACATTTTAAAGTATAGTTTGTGCTGAATAGTATAACACCTGGAAATATTAGTGAAGCATGATAGTATTTGTAGAATCATCAATTAATGAACTCATTGAACAAGAAATGAGCGATTGATAATGAGTCCACACTCAAAAGTTCTAGGTAGCAGTTTGATATATCACTTTTATAAATGAATATTTATCTATAAACGACATTAGGAACATTAAAAGTGATACATATTTAAATGCCTTTTTTTTCCCTTTCCTTATTCAGAGGATTGACAATCCACCACTTTCATCAAATTGCTCAGAGCAATAACTGCTTGGAAACATATTACTTAAGATGATCCTTGGAAAATCAATGATTTTTTTTTATATATATTAAAGAAAACTATAGATCCAATTCTGTTGATGGAAATTGCTGTATGCAAAATGACCACATGCATTACTAATAAATGATTTCATTTCTTACTCTCCAATAATTGTTTGTTTTTGTTTCATTAATTGTTATGGATTCTGAGCAAAATTGAACTTAAAAGTCTGAAATAGTTAGTTAGTCATTCAGGTTGTTAGCTTTGTAAATATATAGGTATGTATAGATTTCTCAGAATTATTCAGGAAGTTTGATTCCCTATTGTTGTTGTTGTTTTTTCTACTTAAAACACCACTAACATTCAAATATTTTAAATATACAAACAATAAGTTGTTTAAATTTTATTTGGTACCTGTTTTTTATGGTAGAATAAAATAATGTTTATTTTTAACTTTATATAGATATTTATAATGCATAAATGCAATTAATGTTTCTGTATCTTTTTTTTTTTTTTTTAGGTACTATTACATAACACTTCTCAGAGAACCATTTGCTCGATTTATTAGTGAATTTCGTCATGTTCAGAGAGGTGCAACATGGAAAACATCTCGCCATGTATGTAATGGTAGGGAACCTACAGTAGATGAATTGCCACCATGTTATGAAGGAGAAACTTGGGAAGGTGTGACATTACAAGAGTTTTTATCTTGTCCTTATAATTTAGCCTTTAATCGTCAAACTCGAATGTTAGCTGATTTAACACTTATTGGGTGTTACAATCGTTCTTATATGACTGAAGAAGAACGAAATGTGATTATGCTTGCCAGTGCTAAAAAGAATTTAAGAAGAATGGCATTTTTTGGTCTTGTAGAATACCAACGAATCTCTCAATATTTATTTGAAAAATCTTTTAACATGAAATTTAAGCATCCATTTGAGCAGTATAATCAAACCAAAAGTGGGGACACTCAGGTAACGACCAAAGAAGCCGAACATATAATGAGGTTAAATGCTTTGGATGTAGATTTGTATAAATATGCCAAAAACTTATTCTTTGATCGTTACCGTAAACTTAAAAATGAGGACCCGACATTTAGTGATGACTATGAACTAAAAGAAGAAGGGTTACAGTGAACTCTACCCAATTGAATATAAATTTAATGACTTTTCTTTTTTACTGAAAGGGGAAGGTCCATATCACAAGATTTTTAAACAACCGTTTATCATTGACAGTTTTTTTCTTGTGATTGTTGTTTCGAGTCATTAATTACAGACTGCTGTGAAGTGATGACAAACTGTTCTTTTTTTCTTTTTCTTTTTTATTTTTTTGTTGTTTAGGAGCATTACTACTTGTGTGTGTGTGTGTGCAAGCGTAAGTGCCAACTATGCATTTGATTTTACTGTGGTAGTTAAACGCTCCAAACGAACTGGCATAAACAGTGTAATAATACATTCCATGACCAGCCACCTATGGCTGACTACTTAAGGTCGGAAATTTTATTTCTTGCACTAGAATACTAACATTCCCATGTCATGAGCCAACTATCTTTTTGGAGCCAAATTTATGGGAACGGAATTTTTTTTTAACTGAAAAAATAACAGTTTGATTATGTACTTTTTTTATAAAATTGGATTACAATCTTTTCTTGCTCAGCAAAGGGTTACACTTAAGATGGCGCAACCACCTTCAAATCTGATTCACGGGTCCTCTCCTTACCCCGCTCATACTAATACAATAAAAATGGTGTCTTCCCGATCCTTTTTATATTTTATTTAAATTATATGTTGTTCTGCATACCCAAAGAGAAAGAGAGGATTTAATCCCTAGAAAATTATATCCATATTGCCGTGATTATTTTTTAAATTAAATAATAATTTTAAATATTTATAATTTATATGCTGTGTTTAATGTAAATAAATAAAAAGAACTTTTAAATTTTTGTCATTCAAAAGAGAGAGAGATAAAATTTTATTACTAATTTTTAAATTCTGTATTATAATAATGTTTGGGTTACACTGGTAAATTGAATTTCTAAAGTGAGGAAAGTAGGCCCACTTTGAGTCTGTAACCTTCAACGCTTTAATAAATAATTAATTACAAAAGTCCATTCCCTTGATTGAGAGAATATTTATAAAATGTGGTTCCAAGGAAAAAAGAATGTAAATAATGGCGATATTTCAGAGATGATTTTATTATTTAAAATGCTTTCTTTTTATGTATTGTTTTCTTTATAACTAACTGATTTGGTTGCTTTATGGAATCATGCAGATATTCAAGCAGCAATGAGATAGAGGATAACAGTTCCCCAATGCTCACCTGAAAGCTACTGTTATTAAAATGACACCTGCTCAGTTTAAATGAAACTATCTGCTTAGAGTTTCAGAATATTACTTTATAAAAATGAAGGATTATAGATTTGAAGAAAATTTTCGTATTATTATTACTTTTTATATTTGCTGTATTATCTAAATTAAAGAGAATTAATTATTATGTCATGAATAGAGAGTCTATGTGCTACTCAAAACGTACTAGAATAGTTTCATAAATTATTGTTTGCTATTTATAGACGAAGCAAGGTTTATTTATTTTTTTCTCTCTCTCATCCTCTTCCCACCTCTAAAATAATTGGTCACGGACTCACTTTAAAACATCTTCTGTTTTTTAGATGATAGTGATTTGTAATGTTATGAGTTTTAATTTAGCATTATTTTTGTCTTTATGAATAAATGCATTTAACATGTATGTTGAAAAAATAACAAACATATATCATTTTTGGATTATCTGTATGGGTGAAATTTCATCACCATGACCATACAGTGATGCCACAGTTTGTTCTGTCTGATAATGTATTAAATGATGTAAATAATTATATTTCTTAGAAGTTGAACATTGAAAATACAGCAATCAATTTTTGTGGTCTTCTTGAAATACTCATCAACAAACCTATGTTTTTGACAGTGCTGATTATCGGGATATATACAGAGAATTCTTTTTCATGCAAGTAGACGTAGTAAAGAACTTAAATATAATAATTTTTGGGACATTGATGAAATGTGATTGCATGGTGGCTTTTACTGGAGAACTAAATACTCGGGCATTTTATCAAACTATTTTTTAAATGACTTAACCTTGCTTCCGCTCACAGGGTGGTCCAACTGGATCCAACAGTATTCTAAATTTTTACAGATTTTTTTTTATTTATTTATTTATTTATTTTTGAGTAAGCACTGAAGAAGACTCTATTGTGGTACCTTAAAAGGACCACAATCAAACAGTACTAGCTTAGAACAGAATTAGTAATCTTGATGACTGGAATAAAGACATCTTTCTTTACGTATTCTAATTTCAATCAAAAAAAAAAAATTTGCAAATGCTACCAGCCTCTACTAAACCATCTTGGAAAGGGAAGGAGTAACAGTCAATTAGATTTCCCATTGAACAAAAGTTGACTTTATTGACTCACTTTGTGATCAAAGCTTGATTTAATTTGTAATATTAGATACATGCATTAGTCCGATCATGAGTTTGATGATTGTTTTTTATTAAAATGCTGATGTAATCCAGTTTAAGGTTGCATTATCTTCTGTTTACTAACTCTGAGACACTGTTTGTATATTTGATGCAAATAATAAAAAAAAGGAACTTTCTGTTAAAAGGTTTTAAATGTGTTATTTATTTGCATATACCTTCCTCTCTCACACACAATAAATTATATAGTAATAAAGCAATTGGATGAAATTTTCAACTTGATTCAGACAAGGTAAGTAGAAACAAAGAAAAGGTATTTATAATTATTATTAGTCAATCAATAGACTAGAGATTATCCAATAACGAATAATATTTCTGTAGTGTAATTTTCTTTACATCACTTTCACGCAAGGTATGAACTGGTTTCTTTATGGAGAGATGTAATTATTTTAATGAATAATATCTCTCCATAAGATATTAAAAATTGATAGAAACAAGTACCTATCTTGTGTGAGATAGTTTAATGCAAATTACGGTACAGAAATATTATTCATTAAAAGGTATTTGTGTATCTCTTTTTTTTTCGTGTTCTGTTGAAATTTAATTAAATAAAAATTATTGGATGAGAGCTTTTAAAATGTTTTACCTTAAAATGCAATTATAAAATTATATACATAAACTGTTTGCTTCATGATATTATTTTGTGTGTGACGTTAGATGAGTTTGATTCTGGAATCCTATGTTTGTTCAAGTCTGTCAATTTTTATTTTATTTTTTTGCAAAAATAGCCAAGGTATTATAAAATGTTTGTGTGGAAATTTATTGTAATGATATTTTGCTTGTGAATATTTATTTATTAGACTATTTTCATCATTGATTTGAATTGTTAAATGTTTTTAGAAAAAATCCAAATGTTATTTGTACCTTTCGAAATACATTTAACTGTTATGATATTTTTCTTCACATTTTGCTGACCTGGTCAACAAGTGAAGTAGTTGTTTTAGATCTGTGAATTAGATTATTTGACCAAAAGCGAAAGTTCCTAGAAATTTATGTGGGAGTATCATCCTGATGAGTAGTTTCCAAATATTACAGATTCCCATTCTGGATTGATTTACAGGATTATTTGTCATTGTCATGTGAACAGCTTCTTTACACTTTATTTTTTCACTCTGCACAATATTCTTCTGTTTTCCGAATTAAATTTACATTCATTGATACATACATAGTCTTTATTTTAGACACATCTGTCTTTTCCTCTTATTGTTGTTCTTTTGACTTTTTTTTTAATGGGGCTGTTAACTTCACTGTTGTATATCCATTCACATTCACATGGAATTTAATAGATGTAGTTATTATTTTTCATTAAATTCAGGCTTGTAGAGGTTATAATTTCTAGCAGTATACTACAACTATACGAACTTGTGTGTTACTACTAACAATTAGAAGGATTTGAATTTTTTTAAAAACCTTTAAAATAATTAGATGATAAGAAATAGTCCATCATACATTTACAAACAGTATAGATGGATAGGATGATTTATCAGAAGAAAAAACAGGAAAGGCAATTCTATTTATGAGTGTGTGTGTACACAAAGAACATATTTATCCTACAGATCATAGTTAAATGAGAGGAAAACTGAGATGAAACTAATCGATAGTTAAATGAGTAAGTTTGCATCTTATATGCATCATGATGTAGAATGATTTCTGTTATCTTCCATACTTTTTTACTCACTTTTATACTACTATTATTTGATCAAGTAAAAAATAAAATATAGCATTGTAAAAGTGAATAAGGGAAGGAGAATTTATTTATTCATTTTATAAAATTAATCAGTGCATAAAGATGTTAGGTGAACGAAGAATAAAATATTTCTGTACCTAATCTTTGGCAACCAGGTAGAAAGATAATTAAGTGCATCAGTATGAGGCATGTATTCTACAAGAGAAGATCAGTTATTTAAAATAGGCACAAAATTAAAAATCCTAAACTAGAATTTTCATATACCAAGGTTTGCAATTAAAGACAGATGGTAACTTTTTATTTTTTGCACACGTATGTCTGAATACGACAAGTTCAGATATCTTTTCAACAAAAATACTCATATGCCCAAGACCTGTATGAAAAGAATTTGGTAATAATTAGTATTACTTTGAATAAAACTAGGACTTCTTACTACTCTTTAGAGGATGAATACTAATTTTTGATTGTGCAAATTAATAGTGTGAAGTGGAATGAAGTCCCTTTATACAATAGCTTGTAAAGACACACAATATGTCAGACTATGTAAAATTGTATAAATATGTTTTCCTAGCTTTATGCTTCAACTTTGAAAAAGTTAACACTATTTTATTGACAATAATATGATTACTGCAAATAGGATGCAAGAAAAATGAGAAATGAAAAAAAAAAAACAATAGAGAAATAAGCAAAAAAAGGCCAATAATAAATCTTTTGATAGTTAAAAAATAACTTTTTTTCTAGCATTTCTTCCCATACAAATTTTTAGAAAATAATTTTCAAATTAAAAACAGAAACAATAAAAATTGGTCTTTGTTAACAGAAAAGTTTACTTCTAATCTACTCAATCATTTTATTATCTTTCCAAATGGGCAAAAATATTCCCATTTATGAACTAATACATATATATAAACAATATGTTGATTTTAATTTAAGCCAGATTCTCTTGATTGGAGATTTATACATAATACGATTTGTCATATTTTAAAATTCTTATGAAAAATTTAACACTAACATATTTCACCTTTGCCCTCCTGCATATTTCTGCTACAAAGATTTGTATAAATAATATGATTAGTTTTTTAACTACATTTTTATTGATTGAGTGACTGATATCTAAACAGTTGGATATTATTTCAGCATAATTTTCTACCAGCTTTGCACCACTTATTGTAAGATTTAGTAAGTAAAGTTATAATAAATGGCATAGAGATGGTGAAAAATTATGCTTCTATAACATCAAAATGTAAGCTAAATTCATGTGCTAGAGTCAGATGATATTTTATTGGTTTACAATTAAATATTTCATAAAGATTAGAAGACTGCAAAAAAAAATTATAAAGAGGCTCACTTCAAACAAAATATTAACAAAGTAAAATTATTTCTCAAATCTATTGCTAGAATATTCAAATGTTGCATGAGCAAATAATCACAGGATTATCTTCTCTATTATTAAAGAAAGCTAAAATTCTAGAAATACTTTCAGTATATTGCTAAAGTTATCATGGAAAAATGTATTTAATTAATACTTTATGATGATGATTTTTTACATATCAGAAATTGTAACCTCTAACCTCAAATGATAGAGTTGAAGCTAAATCGTCATAGGAGCAAAACTGTGTGGACTTTTAACAAAAAGGTATATTTTAAAAAGTGATGTGGTTGTTCTCATCCATTTGCTGAAGTTTACTTATAACTAGGTTTTGCTTTAGTTAATTTGACATTAATTTGTGTTTTCCATAATATAACATGAGGTAATGTTATGAAACATAAACTATTGTCATTGTCTTAATCAAAACAAAAGCTGCAGGACTGAATTTCATGAAGTCTGTATTTGAACCTAAGAAAAAAATGCTTTCAGTAAAAATTGGGTTGTCTGTGAGCTTAAGAAATCAAATTTTTTAGACTCTAGTAGAAAAGAAAACATGAAGTCAGTTTGTAAATTGACAGTAATATCATGGAATTAATCACTCAGCTATTATCTCTAGTATTTAAATTAATCATAAGTCTGTTAAACATATATTAATGTCCATGTAATCAACATGTATGAAAATAGAAGACACTATTTTAAAAATTAGTGTTGTAATATTGATTAATATAGAGTTGTTTCTAAGAAAAAAATGCCATAATGAAATTTCTGCTTCTATAATTAGGTAACACTTTACTTCAATAAATGCATTAAGCATATATTATATTTTCTGTCTTAAGGTGAAATAATCAGATGATCCAGAGCTCTATGATTAATGCAGGTAAGCTGACTAGAATTAGTACGAAAAAATACCTTATCATTATCAATAATTATTTCTTACTTGTTAATATTTATTACAACACATCATAATTTACAGCTACATCATAAAATACCATATGTAAATAATGTTCATAAAAGCCTGTAAACATTATAAAAATAAAGGTTTATCAACAATTTTACGTTTACTTATTATATTTGTTATTTATATTTGTATGTATATATATTATATTTAATTATACAAATAAATTTTAAATAATTGCTAAGTGCAATATTTTTCATCAATACTTTTTTAGTTTATATTTTTTATTCTCAATTTATGTCTGCATCAAAGAAGAAAATGATGAAAGACAACACTTGGAGATAAAAACATAATTTCAGGAAAGCTTTGCGATGAATTGTTTAATGACAAATTAGGGAACTAACATTCAATCATGGATAAGAAAAAAAAAGCAAGATGTTTTTAGATAATAAAACATTTACATTATATATATATAATATAAAAAATAACGTATGAAATTTGCTTTGCTATAGAAGTGTTGAGATAAACAATAAAATAAATGATTTATTGCTTGCGAGCTCATAAGAAGTTGGAGTATTGAAAATGATGAGCTGCAATATGTGGACCTTGATTTCCTAAATCCGCCATTCTACTACAGCACTGGCGAGTATTGAAATGAAAATCAAACAATAAATTGGAATACCTAAATATATAGTCTCACTCACATTCTTAAACAACATTAATGATCTATTTCTCGATTTCCTTTTTTCATTAATAATGTTCTTAGCATTACAATCAATCAGTTTTCCTTTTATCTTTATTTTTAAATCTATTAATGATAACAATATAAAAAACATGATAGAAGGAAGTATTTGATCTCAGTGCACTTTTCATAATTTATTTCTGTATATTTAGAGCTTCTTAAATTTTAATGCATACACCCCTCCCTCTGTTTGCAAGTATATCAGTTTTTAAATGGAATGATATATTAGAAATAAAGTTTCAATATTTGTTTTTATTAACCTTCTAACATTATTTTCTTACTGTGCTAAATTTTATTTATAAAAATAAAGCAATTATTAATACAGACATGAAAGAAATATATGAAGTTACAAGCAAGATTATATGCGTATAAATACTCGTTTTATGAATACATAGTGTATGCTATTCATTTAGAAAATGTATAAACAATAAATGAAATTTAAATGACTTGTTTTAGCATATTAAGTTCATTTTACTGATTGTTATCTTTTTGTATTATTATACATTAAATCTGCATACTTCATAATAGAGGTTAATAATAACGTTCATAGAAGTTTTCAATCTTTCAGATCAGGCCTCATTATAGCAATGGTAATACAAATTACATGAGTATGTATTCTGATTATATCTTAGAATTTACTTAAGAGCAACCCATAAACACAGTTTAATCTATTTTATATAACATCTGTAACATGATAATGCATGCATTTGCTAAAGTATGTAAACATTAACTAAATATATTTTTGAGCCATAAAGCATTTCAATAGAAAGAAGTTCTGAGAGATATTTAACACAAATAGCAAAAGTTCTTTTAAAGATCAGAGTATCTAAATGTCAGTTCACCATGAAGGAGTGATAAACCAGCTCTGCACTTTAAACTGTAAACAGGTAATGACTTTAACATTCTACTTTCAAAGATAATTTTAAAGAGTAATTTCCTTATAAAAATTTTTTTAAGAAAAAACGAAAATTTACTTCAGGTAAAATTTATCCACATTTTTATAGGCTGGAAATTATATTTTTAAACTTGGAAAAATTGAAATATTCAAACAATTTAAAATGCTTGGCAAATGGTAATAGTCTAAACATATGGTTGACTTTCCAGTATGCAAAGTTGCACTTTGGAAGTGGACTGGAAATCTTACATAACTATTAGTGAAATGGTACTGAATAAAAGTGGAAGTTATATGTTTATTGTAATGAGGCATAAAAATTCTTAAATATGTCTGTAAAATGACAGCTTTCTTTTCGATAAATTGGGAAAAGGTTCAACTTTGAAGGATCAATACTAAAGAAATGGAAAATAATCAGTTCAAATGAGAAAAAGCTTAATATATTGAAAAGTTATCTGATACAATACAAATTCAAACAAGATTCTGCTAAGTATGGAAAAGATGATTTTCCTATTACTCTTTTTTTTTTTTTTTAGCATATCTTCACTTGCAAAATCTAATGCTGGTCTTCATATAAGAGTACTTGTGTAATTTCAGGCTTTTTTTAAATTTCAAAAGTTGTTTGATCTCTCTGATTAATACTTCAATAATGATGCCAATTAATGAAGTCATCAAAAGAAGTGTTACCTTGCTGATAAATTATGGCATGATGTTTACATAAATCCTTTAACTGCCAATCGTGTTTTTACATAAATTGAAAATGCTCATTTTTTTAAATTTTAAATAATTTCTTTTCGTAATTGAAATCAGTGAAAAACTTTAATTAAGGTAAATGATTTTAAAAAGCATTCTTCAAGAGATAGAAGACATTTCTAAAATTGTTCAAAGTCATGCGATAATTGGTCTGCAATTGTCAAAATTAGAGCAGAAATAATATTTAACATTGTTTGAAAAAATAAAGAGTGAATTTGAATCTTTAGGGTTTTTTTTGAGAGTTTGAGAAAGTTTACTTGTAATGTTATTTCAACACCGTTTTCATCAGTGGTCTAAAATTGTAATTTTGATTAAAATGAAGTGCTGTATAAAGGAACATACACCCAAATTTGTCATTTATGATATTTTTCATTTATTAGCAATGACTTGTAAATAAGTATGATTATGTAAACCTCAAAAAATGAAAATACAGAAAAGTTAAAAGTGAGTTTTGCAATAATTATCTGTGAATACAACAAGCAGATCCTTTAATCTGTGCAATTTGCTGTATTCTAACCTTAACTGCGGCAAACTTTTCTTTTTGAAGGATTTTAGTACTTTGCCCAATTGTAGCTCTCCATTGTATTCTATCTTACCACAGTCTTCCTATGAAAACAATATTGCACTCTTTATAATGTTTTAAACATAGTACACGTACATTTTTACAATGATATAAATAGAAATAAAAAGAGTATTTATTAAAAGAGAAATTGGATTAAGCATATTCTCAAAGGTGAATAACAGAAAGTTTGCATCTGCCTTTTGACAACCAATGAAATAAACATTTTGCAAATACACATTGCAGAATTCATTACCCTGGTGACCAAAAACAAATATTTCAATAGCTTCAAATGAAAAGCATTTTTTTTAACCCCAAATCTCATATATTAGGATTCACTATACACACAGGGGTGATTGTTTTGACAGGCTATACAGAATAGTATATAATTAATTTATTAAGGATCCCCTCACACACATAAAACCTTGACAATATTCTTAAAAATTTAATCAAATAAATAATTTATTACTTAGCTTCCCTACAGACAAGTCATTTATTGTTAGAAAGATTTTTTTTTTTTCTGAAAAAAGAGCACGTGCCCAATGAATATTTGATGCTGCTGCTGGGTGGAAATGGTCATAATTTCGTAAATTAATTAACTAATTAGCTGTAGATTAATAAAGTAAATCTCCAATTAATTCTTCTATTTGTTTAAAAACAACATTAAACGCATTTGCTGCAACGTACATGTATAATTCATATTACAAGATATTTAAATATTAAATGAATATTTTATGATAAATTAGTTGAATGAAATATCAATAAATATAAAAACAATCTATATTGTATAATACCGAAATTATATACAAACACAAAAATAATAATAATAAAAACATTCTTTATAGTGGTTTAACCACATGATCTCTTATAGAGTCAATGATGGAGATAAAGACATTTAATAAAACAAATCCATTAAACCCTAACAGTGCTGAAACTTTTATTAACCAACGTAGCTATTATAATACTTAACAAGGATTTCTAATAAAAGAAATCTGAGAAACTAGCAGTTGATGGCTAAAAGAATCCAGTAATTATTAAAGTATGAAGAACAGCTATTTCTCTTACATTGACACTGAACTGGTGATTAGTGGGTATTGGCTGAAAAGAGAAGAAATCTGCTGGATGGTCTACTTTAGCTCATAACCAAATTCTCTTATCAGTATTTGGAGTGAGCTTCTAGATTGATCTCTTAATAGAGTGGAGACTTTGTCTTGTAGCATTTTAAATAAATAATTTAGAAATAATATATATATATATAATTTTTAAAAGAATTAAATCATTAATAATGAATTATTCATAGGATGACTTATAGACTTATAAAATCATAATTATATTAAAGAATAAAATCTCTTATAAATAAAGAGACTAAAAATTCAATGTAAGTTTATAATTAATTAATGAATTTTTAAATATTTGAAAAACAATCACATTTGCTTTTCTGTAATATCTAAAGATTTTTAGTTATAAATACATTCAATAATTAATAGTAATAATCAGCCATGAAGCTAGTGCACATGTGCTTTGTGGATTTAAACTATAAATGAATACTCTTAGTTCCAAACACAAGATAAAGTCTTTGTGAAAAGATAGAATGAATCCATCTATCTTTTCGACCCAAACGTTTATGTATGGGCAAATCTTAAGCATTTGAGAGTGAGAGCATGAAGATTTAAATATTTATTTACATATATTTAATTTCAAATAAGAATGACGTATCATAAATTCTAGAAAATTTCGCAAGCATCATTTATTCAGGCATAATAAAAGTAATTTAAAGTGATCACTTAACATCTTCACACTCTCATTCTCAAATGCTTAAGATTTGTCCATACATAAATGTTTCAGTCGAAAAGATAGGTGGATTCATTCTATCTTTTCACAAAGACTTGTGTTTGGAAGTGAGAGTATTTATTTATAGCTTAAATCCACAAAGTGCGTGTGCATTAGCTTAACTCTTCTGATGATGCTTACGAGACCTTTCGTCGACGATTGACGTCACTCTAATTTCGTTATTTTTAATGCTAGGATAGCCGTTTTATAGTTAATAGTTAGATTTTTAAAAGCTCTGTAAGATGCTGCCATCTCTTGAATTATTTTACAAGTAAAAAATCAATAAAACCACATGTGAAGCTAAACAAAGAAGGAAGCTTGTCGCTGATTGGTCTCAGCCATCAAAGACATTCTGATTGGCTGGAAAGAACAAAGAAACCACCTAATCAAAGAAGAACGCTAAGATTTTCAATTCGAAAATGATAAATAAATGTTTTTAGACAATTATAAAGTATTTCTTGAGAAATTATGAATATATAAGTAAAATAATGCTAAAACCAAAATTATTTTAAAAAAATATTTAAGATTTTAGTAAAAATATTTAGGATTTTAGCAAAAAAAATATTTACTTTTTCATAACATAAAACTGAAAAAAAAAAACATTTACGTCAGCAAACTCTTTTTATTCATTACTAAGTTTAGCTTTTAATTTTGCCACTATGAAATATTTCTACAATAAACAAATAGAATTTTATTTTTGAAAGAACTTTCGTTCACTTTCATAACCTGACAAATTATTAATATACTTTTTACAAACGAATCTAAAGTGAATATGATATTAAAAGGTTGAATATATTTTGACAATTGACTTTGTCTTGGCCAATTAAAAGTCTTGATTTTTAACTCACTCGGGCCAATAATATAATTAGCGGTTAAAAGGTTTTAATGGCTGATTATTACTATTACAGTTTATAAAACATATCAATATATAAAATAAATATCTCATTCAATAATTAAGTAAAAATTAGTCAGTTGCTGAAAGTATTTTTTGAAAAGTCTTCAATATGATCCTAAGAAACAAATGTGGGGAATGAAAATGATGTGATCAAAGATGATGGAGCTGATCATCATAAAAATATTAATGAGTATGAGAAAAAAATCAGTATTGGAAATCATTGTAATATATAGTAGATATGATAATATAACATCACCTGCAATAATCATTAAGAGAATCAACAGGCATTCTATGTGTTTGGAATTAAGAGATACTCAAACTAGTTAATTGTCATCTAGCTATTTCCAAATTTAGAGTATAATATAAAAGCAATCATCAATATTTCAATTACTTGCATATGCACAAGTGCTAAAGTAATTATAATAAATCCTACCAAAAATAATGCTGAAATTATTATGTCAATGCTGATCATTATTAATGTTCCAGCCCATCAGATACCATGATTGTACAGGTTCCCAATAAACTAATTACCAAATCTATAAAGACAAGTATTTGCATTTTAAAAATGACATTTACTTTTGAACCATTCAATTAATTTTATAGAGTACATATGGATGGTCACACAGACACATATATTAAAAATATGTTCAAACTAGCTTGGGATCACAAGGACCATAATGAGTGATTAACATTGTGAAGAAGGCAAATACACATACATAAAACAATCTATTGCAGCATTAAATATTTTCCACTGGAATAACCTAAAAATGTCTTAAAGCACAACTCTATAATGAAATCAGTCACACCCTGGTGATTCATAGAAGAGATGAAAGAATAAAAGTATTTGGTATGATTCTTAAAAAATTAAGGAATTTGATATAAAGATTGCAAAAAGTTTTGAGAATATTTTTTTAAATAATATTAGTTTATATTCAGGTACTTGGTTATTCTCAATGGCAATTTGTAAAGTAGATGGATGTGATAAATCATATTCAGGTACTTGGCCAACCTCAATACCAATTTGTAGGGTAGATGGATATGATAGGTAATATTAAAATTTAATCGCAATCAGTTCAATTAGATATGTCAAACAATTCCTGACAATCATATGAATGAAATTTTGATTATTTATAAAATTTTCAACAGTGTTGATATTTTTCGCTGTTACTAGTGTATCATTCAAATTCATTCCATTATATAATATTTAATGTGTGTAAACATTAATTCAATATTATTACAATTAATATTATGTTACTGGCAAAGTATATATTGCATGCCAGAAGCTTTAAAAAATATACAAAGAACTTTCACAGAATTTAAGATTAGAACCTGAGTTTGCTAAATTTTGTGTAAAGGAAGACTTAGTATGTTTGTGATACAGGTTTAAATATTGAGTTAAAAAAATAAAATCCTATATCTGTGATGTCCAGATATCAATCAGCCATATTATGCAATTAAGCATGCAAAAGTAACAAATTAAGCATGTGATTAAATTAATTGGAAATTTTATCATTACTTCTATGACAGTTATTTAGAAACAATTATGAGCAAATCCTAACACAAAAAAAAAGAGGAAAAAGATAAACTAATGAAACCCTAATTCATTAGCAGTCACACATAAAGAAGTGACTATTTTAATTCCAAAAGAAGAGAGAAAGAGTTTGTGACAATTATGTAGTTTGAATGTGTGTGTGGTTTGCAGATTATACATTATTAGACTGTTAAAACAGTAGCAATTTGCCAAACAATAGTGTCATCTGATGCAAATTATAAGTATTCAATGGATGCTAGAAGATTTGTGCATCAAAATCCCTATCTAGTGCCTATGCATCCACTATCCTCAGGCTAATTTCTAACTTCTGGCCTTCATCAGTGAGAAGCCTTGGATCTGAGAGCACAGCACCTAGATCTTATAATTTAATGCAACCTCTAGCAGGTATCTTCACATTTTTAGTTGAGTCCAAAATGAAAACAATGTTTTCAATCCAAGCTTATTTGTGTGTTATTAAAAAACCAAAGACACCAACATATATTGATAGTGAACTGGGTTCAGATCTGTGTGATTGTACAAGCAAATGAACTTGAATTGAACACATTATTGTGCTTTTATTTTGGGCTCACCGCTTTATAGTTAACTAAAAGGTGGCTGCTGGAGAATTGCAGTAGATCCAAAGATTTAAATATAATGGTCTCAGATCTAAGGTTTTTGAGTCCACAAGTTATAAATTAGTCTTGGATATTGGATGAGTAGGCACTAGATAGGAATTTTGATGTACAAACCTTCTAGCATCAATTGATTACTCTGGTTGTACTGTGTGGTACTACTGTTTGGAGAGAATTGATACTATTCTAAAAGATTCTTTACATTATGTTTTATTCTATCATATCACTATGATATTGCATAGCTTTAGAATATTTATAAAATCATGCTTATGTTAAAGTTTGTTTATGTAAATTATAATTACAATAGAAGATGGTGAGTTTAACATAACTCCATTAGTTAATACTATACATAATAAAGTTTGAAAAAATTACAAGAATATTTGCAAAATGCTTATCACATTAATAGTAGTATAATCCTCATCATTTAAGTCACTGAAATTTGTTTACTTAAAGGACTAATTACTATAATATCAAACTGCTGCAGCACCATCTAGTAGTTCTCATAAATACTAAGTATTAAAACTTTAACCTTTCAAAAACATCACAAAGTACAGTTCAATGTAATAAATTATATAAAATTGCTTGATCTAATAAAAATTCATTGCAATTATAAAGTTAGAAGAGATTTAAAGTGCTTTACATTCATAGGTGATAATGTCTAAAAGGTGAAATAGATTTATTTAATGGTGGAAATAGAATTGAATACATTAATAATCAAAAAAATATTGCTATCGATCTTATTGACTATCTACATTCTGTTTTCTCTTTGTTTCTTTAAAACTGCTTTAATATCATGAAAGAATAGTGGGTTGACTACTTGATCGATTATTTGATTTGGAAAAAGTGTCCAAATACTATAATTTATAAATTCAAAGTGGAATCTAAAACCTCTCATCTTTCATAGATAGATTTTTTTTTGTTGTAAACTTTTATTATTATTTGACTTTTTAATTTCTTCTTTGGTTTTGATAAAATGATAGAGGGATGGAGAGTAGGAAAGAGAGGGGGGAATACAATCAATTCTACTTTTCCATGGTTTCTTTGGATTTCTTGTCTAATACCACCAATATATAATTTCAAATATCTTTAAGTGTTTATAATTGTCAGATTTGTTTTGGAAATTTTTATTATTTGTTTTTAAAATTTTTAATTTTCTTTTTTCTTATTTGCTTTTTAAAAAATGAGGAGGGAAGGAAAGATGGTGAATGGTAGAAGTGTTGACTTTGATGAAAACAATAATTGTTGGCTACATTTAATACAAATCAAACTAATAACCCAAATAAATTGGCTGGTTTTGAAATAAATTGACAAAAAAAAGTTTAAAAAATAAAATTACTTTCTGATTGTCTTGGATTCCCAACTCCTGCCGATAGTCATTTATCCAAAAATAATAGACAACCTCGTTTCCTTGTGAACTGAGTAATTTATTGGCAACATGAATGGACAATGCAAAATCACTCTTAACTTCCCCTTGCTTTTCATTTCTCTATTATAGATGATTTGAGGTCTCTAAAAAATGTAAGATTTATTTATTTTTAATTAAAAACTTTAAAAAAAGTAAAACAATCTAAATGAACACCTCCAATTCTAATGTTTCAAGTTACTTTTTAAATAACATTTTAACCACATGATCAATGAAGAATACAAAGTTTATTTTTAAATTACTTTTAGTTTTCTGTTGTATATATTTTTAGTCTTTATAAATCTAGATTTTAAATATGTAAAGTACATTGAATTTTAAAAATATCGATTAATTATCCCAGAATTATTTGGCAATGTGAGACACACTATTTTAAAAAAACAAAGAGACAATGAAATGTAGCCAAGTATATGACATCAAAATATCTATATATAGTATTAATGAAAATTAATATTCATACAGAGTTTAAATATAAAATTTTAATAATGTTTATTATACCAAGTATACTTTCAACGATTTGAAAAGATATAGAAAGATAAATCTATTACTTACTTAAGGACAGTTTTTTTTCTCATATGTCATAGCATCGACTGGGAGGCGAACTCACAACAACCAACTGCTTGCTTGCAAGGCAGCTGTGCTGACCTCTTGGCTAACAACACTTGACGATTAAGGACAGTTTTTTGCTTTCAGTTTGTTACTTTTGATTATAATTTAATAAAATCCTTTTATGAGGGTAAATTTACATTATTTTGCCTATATTGCATTTTAAAATGTGTTACTTTATTTAAAATATGTGAAACTGTTTTTAAGTATATTCAATAATAGATAAATTTAATTACATATGAAAAGTAACATTTTACAATTGATTTACAATATCTTCTTCAAGCATGAGTTGAAATGTGCCATATAACTTGGGTTATTCAACTTTTGTTATAATATGTCAACATAGATAAATAACATTTTGATTTTTTTTCATAATAATGTATAATAGAAAATAAATAATAGTTGGCATTTTTTATAATATAATAATATATTGGAAAAAGGGAAAACTTAAGGCATTATTTATTTCAATGAGATTTCTGATCCAATTTTGCTTTTACCAGATTTTTAATGATGGAGATGAGGTTGAGAATGAAAACTGCAGTGCATTTTTCAAATTTGAATCAGTTTATTGTGGTCTAGTTTTTTTTTTAAATCAAATACACAAAAGAAAATAATTAAGCAGTAGCAACTCTCCATACAGTAGTTCCACGAAATGCAAGCCATAATAATCAATGAATACTAAAAAGTTTGTGCATCAAAATCTATCTAATGCCTACTCATCCAATGTCAGCTAGAAGTCTTGGATCTGAGAGCATTGCATGTAGATGTTTGGTATTGCAAAACTCCAGCAGTCACCTTTTACCGTTTTAGTTAACTATAAAGCTATGCGCCCAAAATGAAAACACAATAATGTCTGCAATCCAAGCTAATTTTCTCATACCTTTATAGTTAACTAAAAAGATAGCTGCTTAGAGAGTTGTGTTAGATCCAAAGATCTAAGTACAGTGATGTCAAATCTAGGTCTCCACACTGATGAAGGGTACAAGCTAGAAATTAATCTGGGGGTATTGGATGAGTAGGCACTAGATAGGGATTTGATGCACACACCTAGCATCTATTTATTACTATGATTTGCATTGGATGACATGATGGTAGGGAGAAAATTGTTATATTTTAACAGACTGGAAGCATAAGAAATGGTGGTCTTGTGATGTTTTAGTGATTTAAAGAAAATAATTATTATAAAGTAAAAGTCTGTAAGGTTTATAATTCCCTAATATAAAAACACCAATTACAAAATGAAATTAATAATAGAAATAAAAAAATTTATATTAAATGCTTTTATTGACTATGTACTAAAAAGAAATAAATCTAAAAACTTCAATTAAGGTTGAAAAACAATTATTTTAACTTGAAATAAAAGCATGGGGGAGGCAGATCCAGAAATTAATTAAGTCTTAATTAATTTCTGGACACACTCTTCCATGCTTTTATTTCAAGTTAAATCTAAAAACTCCAATTATAATTGAAGAAACAATTATTTTATTTCATTTTAGTGCACAATCAATAAAAGCATTTAATATAAAAAATTATTTCATTATTTTAAAGTTTTTAGTATTGACACAGTAAATGAAAATGTAAAACTATATCTTATTTTAAATTGACTGGACACCTATAATTGATATATATATATCACTAGATATTTGTGCTATAAATTAAAATGCATACACCTTGTGTATAAAATTATATTTAGTATGTGTACATAATAATGCATGTGTATATATTGTAAATGAACTTCACTTAATACATATAATTTTACTTTAAATCAATATCACACATATAGTTTAAGTAAATCATTTTATATTTCTGTAATAAGTTATGTTATATGAATTTCTATTTTATACTCTTAATATATATTATATTTAGGATGTGTACATAATTGTATATGTATAATAACTATGTTTTCTATTTAAATTGATAGATTTTTTTTTATTTTCAAACAGTTGTTTTTAAAAAAGATGCTAAAGAAAAAAATTCACCAACTTTTTTAACTTTTCATGCTTGTTTTAAAATAAATATAAAAACAATTTTAAATAGAAAACTTACTTATTGATTTATTATACATATTTGATTATAGACACATACTAATTATAATATATATATATTATAATGCAACCTACTGCCCCAAAGTTGATGGTGCCAGATATAACGAAACCACTGGGTACACCATACAACAATGTGAATATGGCTAAGTAGTTGGATGATTTGGATGAAATGTGTCAACCAACTTACAACAAGTCATATCCTAAATTTATGATTCAATGGCACATTTGGGTGCATCAGATGTTACTGAATCAGGAATGGCATATAACTAAGAGAGCGCATCTCACTACTGTCAGATCTAGGCCTTTGAATAGGATGCTAAAGATGTCACAATAAAATGCATAGTTCCAAATCACATCTACTTTCAATATACTAACTTATAATTTATTAACAATATTTCAATATGACCCAGACTAATACATATTCATAACTTCTTCCTTTTTAGGCCCCATGACACCACAGAATTCAAACTCAGGGAGTTCTTTGAGTTAGCTCTCTTCAGGGATGGACTTCCTCACTTATTAACCAAATATGCCTATGTATAAGCATAGATATAGAAAAATACTGATGATGATCAATAATCTAAAAGAGCAATACATAATGATGATAATGATCACCAAATCTCTAGTGGAATAAATTCATAATGATGATGATGATCCAACATCTAGTGGTATCAATGCACAATGTTGATGGTGATGATCAAACATCTAGTGGTATCAACGCACAGTGATGATCAAACAGAGATCAGATTGGTTTAAACAATTTAATTTATTAACAACATATATAATAAATATTTACAAACAAAAAATAATAAAATAAATAAATATTCAGTTCTCAAGAATGGTTTTTCTGTCATCTCGATGGCTTCACACAACAGAAGCAAAATAATTTGAAGTATATTATATACAAAATTATACTATATAATTCATTAAATATATACATAAAACAAAAAAAAGAAAAGCAAAATGAGAGTTCACTAATTCTAAAACTACCCCATTATTGATACTTTTAGGCTAGGGTAAATACATTTATAACTATTTTTGTATTAAAATATATATATAACACCACTCCCATATATATGTGTGTATAAATCCTAGTAAAATTAATGATAGATACGAAACAGACCATTTACTCCAGTGGGTTAATTGCACTCGGAAGTAAAACAAAATTACAAGTAAATATTATTAAAACTTATTAGTAAACAAAATAGTTTTGTTTGTCCCAAAGTTTGTCCTCAATGTTAAATATATAAAAACCTTACTTGAGGTCACCTTGATGGATCAATGTTGAATTTTCAGAGGAATCTGTAAACCCTTACTTTTATTAAAAAAAATAATACATATTAATTGAAGAGGATTTCTTTTTTAAAATACATCAACATATGACATCTATTCACTGCTTCCACTTTTAAATTGCAGGTGATCGAATTTGAAAAATGAATCTTGAATACACAATAATAAAAAAATTACAATACATAAACTTTCAAATAAAAAATGACAAAAGCAAAAAAAAAATAATCACATGAATCAAAATAAAATATATTTATCTTGAGAAAAGCAAGCATTTTATCTCCCACTAAGAGTTTATAGATTTAAATGTCAATCTTCATGTATACTGTTCTTTTTCACAAATTCTGTTGCTATTTATGTATTTCATGCTCCTTGATTAAAACAAACACATATGAAATATCTCCCCTGAACATACATAAATCCATGGAAGATTGCTGTACTCCAGCATTCTTTAAATAGACATTTTGATTGTGAAATTTTATAATTTTACAAATTTCATAATGACATTGAAGCTAGCTTTGGAAGGTCCTACAGTACTGGCTTTTTACCCCGAATACATTGTAATGATTTCTTTTATAAACTGTTATTTATAACGTGGCTTAAATATATATAAAAATAGCTTTTAAAGAAAACAGTTAATTTCTAGTAGTTTCACATTTCCTTTGCATCATTTTCATTCTAATGAATTCAATCTTGCAGAATAAATTAAATCACTAGTTCATTCCCATTAATTATAAATTAAAGTTTAACATTCCAAGTTTCTTCTATCCAAATTAAAAAGACATTAGATTACTTTTAAAATAAAAGATTTTATTTTTATGTCTTGACCATTCTGCTGTTAAAACACAAGTAAAGAGAAATGCTACTAGATTGTCTCACACTAGCTAAAAACCTATTGTTACAACTTAATAAAAAAAATTATAAAACATTATTATTATTTAATCTTCATTATTCCAAATTCCATTATTTAGCAACTATTTTGACCTCACAAATTTTAATCTTTGATTATGTCCATTCTATAAGTCAATTAATATTTTAGTTAATGATATTAAATGAATAAAAGAAAAACAATTAATTTCTACAGACAAACTTATTAGTTTATATATATATGTTTATATGCATATATACTTCATGTCTATAATAAATTTGTTTGCTTTCTCATACTAGATAAAAAAATAAGAATTAATTTCTCAAATATATCGGTCTATATGTATGTTTATATGTGTATATACTATATGTATATAAGTAGGTACGTAGGATAAATTATTTGCCTACCACTTGGTCTGAATTCAAACATTGTGAAAGAAATTGGGACAAGTGTGAAGGTTAGTTGTAAGCCATCTCTTACAACATTAAGAATTTAAAAAATGGGTACTTATGTAGTTTGCCTGCTGGAAGCTTGCCATCTGTTTTTTTTTATAATCCATTTTCAGGGTTTAGGGGCTTACAACACATGATATAAACAATGTGGCTGACTCTAAGTTATTGTATTCAATAATTATATTTTTTTCTTTATTTCTTAAAATGATAAAAAAACACAGAAGCCTCAAAGAGTTGTAATTCAAATTTTTTTTAATGTAAATACCAGAAAATAAAATTAAAAAAAGAAATAGCATTTAGTTGATAATAACAAACAGGTAGACCAACATCACTTTTTGGGTATGCCCTATCCCGTAATTTTGAAAATATTCCACTGAAACAAAAATTCAAAAGGGTTGTAATTAACATTTTTAAAATATAAATTCACTACACTAGTTGTAAACTAATGTCAGTGCAGTTACAAACAATGTTTTGGATCCTTATAACTACATTCCTTTCCAAACAGGTGCTTAGAATATGTGCAATATTGCATCTCTGTTCACACATAATGTGTAATTTCATGCTCATTATTACATGCTTTTTAGATGGGCACTATACTGTAATTTTGAAAATATTCCACTACATCTTGTTCTGTCAATGAAATATTCCAAATTTTAATCATATTTCCAAAAATGATATGGTAAAGAAATATTTAAAAAAATCACCATGTGTAAAACAATATTAAAAAAAATTACAATATTTTTAGTCATGGCAGGCAACTACATAAATATTCCACTGCAGCCTGTTTTGTCAATGGCAGATTTCAAATTTTGATCATATTTAAAAAACTGATTGAGCAAAAAAATAATTTTTTTAAAAATCACTATAATTTTATACACAAGTTACCAAATGCTTTAAAAAAATGACAATTTTAGCATCACATGTTAGCATTTGAACATTATGTTCTAGATGGAATTTATTGAAAAATGGTTTCAAATTTTCTTAAAATTAACATTCAATTTAGAATTGTGAATAGTATTAAAAAAAATTTGGATTAGCCCTGCCATAAATTCCATTCACAAGATAATGTCAAAATGTTAACACTTGGTAAAGACTTGACGCGATGCTAACAGATAACTCATGACTATATTTTTAAAATTATAGGATAGTGCCACATAAAAAGTATGTAATAATGAGCATGAAATTATATTTTATGAATAAATGAAACAATGTCACATATGTTCTAAGCAACTATCTGTTTGGAAAGGAACATAGTTATAAGGCTTCAAAACATTATTTGTGACTGCACTGACATTAGTTTACAACTTGTAATTCATTTTAAAAAATGTTAATTGCAACTATTTGGATGTTTGTGTGTTTCAGTGGACTATTTTCAAAATTATGGAATAATGCATGCTCGAATAGTGATGTCTGTCTGCCCATTTCTTATAGTTTACTAAATGCAGTTTTTTTTTTTTTTTTAAATTATACTGTATTTAGATTAAAAAGTTTTTGAATTACAATTCTTTGGACTTGTTTCTTTATCATTTTAAAAAATGAAAAAAAAAAACATAATTATTGAATACGATAACTTGAAGTCAGCCATATTGATTGTACCATGTGCCCCTGAAAATGGGTTATTTAAAAAAAAACAGATGGCAAGTTTCCAGCAGGCAGGTTATTAAAGTGAAAGAAAAAAATAAACTGCCCCCTCATGACCATTATTTAAAACAAATGAAAATTTTAAGAATAATCGTTAACTGCAACACGTGAAATTATTGAATATTTTCCCCACTCTCTGGTCCACATCTATCAAACTAATTGACATACTGTCAAATGGATTAGGGTGATATAACGTATATCAATTTTCAAGCAATCATTGAATTAAAGTAATATTAAATCTTGATTTTAAAATTTCATTTTAACTTAAAAAAGATCAAAAATTGACAGACATTTTCCAAAATCAATAAAAGTATTTAATAATAAAAACTATTATAGACTCACTGTAGATTAGACAATTCAATATTAAAGAAGTATACAAGTCTGTACTTATAAAATGAATGCATATCAAAGATTTTGAATTTTTGTAAAAGAAAAATTCTGAATAAATTATTTTGATTACAGTATTACTTTACAAGATAATTACTTTTTATTTTTATAGTCATAGCCCAATATACTATATTTAGACTCACAAAGCATTACATTTTGGATTTGAATCATAGGCTGGTTATTCTTGATATTAAATTTTAGTATTTCTCCATTGTGAACAGTCATCAGAGTCATCTGGTGAGTTACTATTCAACTACTTACTTTAATAATGACTGAAAATTTGATCTAGGCTGCGTTTTCATTCATTATATTAAATACATATATATTTTATATATGAGTTAAATAATAAAATGAACAATTTTGAAATAAAGAACTATAATATATTAATTAAAGACTATGTTTTAAGATAACATAAAAGTAGATGAGCATGCCAAGCATAAACACATATTTGTAAACAAATATAATTGATTAATAGTTCTCTTTTTGAGATAATTAATGTGATTTATAATTTTCTTCTCTTTTACATTAATTTAATTAATTCTTGAGAGGGGAAATGTATTACTATTTAAAATGAGAAAAAATAAATGGCATTTAGTAAGAAAAATACATTAATGACAAAAATCATTGAATTAGCTTTATATTATTGTAAATAATTAATTGATAGATTAAGCATCCACATTTATCTTATGACTATTTTTCTATTGCAAATAAATTTAGAATTTTGATGATCCAAATAAGATAAAAAAAGGTGATAGAAACATATAATTTTCCTCCTAATTAAGAGCATCCAGAAATCAACGTTTGATGGCCCCTCTTTTTTTTTTAAGTATATAAGATATTTTGAAAATATATATGCTTGTAAAAATGTAATTAATAGTCCGTGACTTGAGTTCAAATTCAGATGGAAGTCAGAAATCTTTTTAATTAGCTGAAAATTTTCCAAACAATTTTAGGATTTATTTAACATTGATTATAATTGACTACAAGTATAGCTTATATACTAAACTTTAGATCTAATTAGAGGGGATTTGAACACAGACTTTCAAGCTTTCTTCAGCTATCCTCTCCATTTCATATAACTTATACACATAACCACATACATGTGAAAAAAATAAATGATTTCCAATATACATTTTTCATGCTGAACCAGCACTCATCATTTGTTCCAGTACTGGTTTTATATATGTGTGTGTGGAAGACAATGATCTGGACCAACTGATGAATGCTGGTTCAGCAAGAAATACATATATTGGAGATCGTTTATCTTTTTCGCAAATATGTGGGCCTGAGTGTCGGTTATATAAGGCGGTGTGTATAGCTGAAGGGAGCTTGAAAGTCTGTGTTCAAATCCACTCTAATTAACATTGATCAGTAAAGGAGTATCTCTATATTTAGCTTCAATATAAAAGTCTGCAGTTAATCAATGCATTGATCACAAAGGAGCCACCATGCCTTTGGTTAACTTTTACTATATGATACTTACACATAAAATGATGAAGGATAAGTTTTTAATAAATTTATACATTATCTAATACAAAAATATTATACACTCCTCCCCCCCCCCCGTGCATAAGCGAATATATAAATCAAAATTTAACGGTATACTTTTATACTACAACAAAATGTAATCAATTGTATTCTTAAAGATTGCAGGGATACTTCTGATCTGAAAAAGTTGGGATTAGTAATGCCTTTAAGTTTCCAGAGCTTAAAAATGGATATTATTGAAAACAACTAAATGGAAACCTGAAACTTTGCTTCTCTACTTCATACTTATATTTGAGGTAATGTATGTCATAAGCCATGTGTGTTTATTATATCAGAATTTCCAATAAATTATTTCATTAAATTTACTTTTCTTGTCTTTTATTCCGCACAATCATTAATCATAATTTAAAATTTCACATTGTTTATATTTAGCAGACGATAATGTAAAATTAGTTTTTGAATCACGAAAGAAGTTCTTGGATAATTTTTTACCAAATTTAAAAGCAATCACAAATAATTTCTCTTGTATAATCTAATATGCGAATTTGATAATAAATTTAAACTAGCATAAATGGTTTTAAAAAATAAAAAATTTGTGATTAATAAATGTAGAAATTATTTATCCATAAACAAGGAGACTAACATGATATAAAAATAGCAAGTTTTCAAAACTCTTCTTTTTTTAGAAAACTATATTTTTACAATATTTCACAATTCTGCCAAATCAATTTTTATTGTAATTTTTTTTAGAATAATGTAGTTTCAAAAGTACATTCAGAAATTTGATATCTTGGTTATTATACATAATTCACTTAATTTGTATCAAATGTGGAAGTCTCTAAGTATAGGGTCTGGGTCAAGTTCTCTGCCTGGCTTCACTGAGAGCAGTATTGATTAAGATATTGAAATTTATACTGCAAACTAGAATTTAATTTATATGCAGCGTGCTATATATCCCGAATTCAGATGTTGTGTAATAATATAGTTCTGCTTATGATGTATTTACATTGGTTAGCTTTGGTGCATCATACTTCTTATTTAAAGGTATAATTTTGAGTAGATATTTTTAAATATCTATAATTACAATTAAAAGATATGTTTCTTAACATATTAACTGTTACCAGTCATTATTGTATTTCTTATAAATATTGTACAATTAAGTTTTCCTTCTTATAGCATCAATATATATATATATAATGATTCTATTCATGATTTGTCGTATTTTGATGAAACTAAAAGAAAGCTTTTTAAACAATATGAAAAAGTTTCAAATCAAAAATTAATTTAGACTATTAATCCATTTTCCTTTGATATTTTTAATATTCCTGTAAACAAAAAGGAACAAATAAATTATATTTCAAGCATAGATACATCTTTTTCAGATTCAATTTAAATCATTATCTTATCAGAATTCTGGATATTAATTGAAAATGAGTGCACTAAACTGAAAAAAAAAAAAGGCAGTAGGAATATTAATACAATTTGCATCGATATACTTACATAAAACAATTTATTGGCTCACAATTTCTATAATTACCTCAAACATGAAAATAGTTATGAATTCCAACAAAACACTTCCATTGTATTAAATTAATATTTGTCACAATTTCTTTTTATACTGCCTTTAGTAAAAATTATAGAAGTTTTATTTTATATCAGGACTTCATTTAGAGATATTAAACATGATGTTATATGATTATATGTATTAAAATTATCAATTCATAAAATCACTCATATTTATTATTGTTGTTAAAAAACTGAGGAATCATATAGAATATCTGTATAAGAAAACTATGAGTTGTAAATAATTTGTGCATTGCTGTGATAGAAGATAGATTGAAAGATACATTTTTGTTATTAGGAAAGATAGAAGAATTGGGATATTCTTGAATGTAATATGCATTATTAGAATCTCTTCTGTTAAATCCTTCTTTACAATGAAGCCATGGTATTTACTATATTTTATTCCAAGCCCCGCCCCACATATCATGTATAATAACTCATGTTTCATTGATAAACCTTGTTTACAATAGAATATGTATTGTTTATTGAACAGCAAGTGTACAGTATTTTTCAACATGTAAACACACACATATATATACTTTTTTACATATGCATATATAAAATAAGATTATTGTATAAACAAAATTTTAAAAACATAATAATTTACTTAGTAATAATAAATTGAAGGAGCATGTTTACATATATACTTAGTGTGTGTTCATTCATTTACATTCATGAAAAATAATAAATCAAACTGTACTATATTTTTATTTCTTTAAGTAAAATGAATGGTGGAGTATCAGATTTTCTCTTAAGAATATTCTTCCGTGTTTTTTTCCCATATGGAAACATTAATAGCAGTCTCATTGTCAGAAAACTGTAGTATTTCTAGCTGCTTTCATGTTTTTTAAGTCTGTATAACTTTGGAATTTACGCAGCCACTCATACTTGCTATTATACATTTCAGATTAAAAAACTAAGCTTTCTAATGCAAAAATAAGAATGTTTTACAATTTTTATATTTTGACATTACTAAATCAATAACTTTCATTTTATTGCTTAAATAATATACTTTAGGAATTTTATTAAATTTCATAAAATTTTTAGTTTTGTGCTTAAAAGGCATTTTATTGTATTCATATTGCACCACATCAAAATAAAAAATAAAATATATGTACTTTCAACTAGCCTGAAATTTTTTTATTAACCCTCTTGCAATGTGCTAACACTGACAGTTTTTTTTGTTTTCACTTGCTGTAAATTTTCAACTTTAATTTTAATATTAAACCATTATTATATATCAAAACATAATAAATTTGACTTCATTTGTTAGATATTTTTATTTAGGAAATAAATAAATTTTTAAAAATTACATTTGACATTCACAATTATTTTAAAAAATAGATTTTAACCTTTAAACCATTAATTATATTATTGGTTGTATGAGGTAAAAATCAAATCTTTTAATTGGCCAATTCACAAACTGAAGACAAAGCCTATTGTTAAAATATATTCGCCTATAATATTAAATTCAACTCAGATATGTTTATAAAAAGTATATTACTAATTTTTCAGGTTATGAAAGTGAATGAAAGTTCTTTCAAAAATAAATTGCTATTTATTTATTATAAAATATTCAATTTCGGCAAATTTAAAAGTGAACGTATAAACAAAAAAATGCTGACGTAAATGCTTTTTTTCAATTTTACGTTATGGAAAAGTAAAGATTTCTTTTTGCTAAATCTTAAATATTTTTACTAAAATCTTCAATATTTTTCGAAAATAATTTTGTTTTTTTAGTATACCCTGTGAAAATGATTTTAATTTCCCAGAATATACTTTTTTTAAACCTTAAATCACATTCAAAATGAAAATCTCAGCGTTTTTCTTTATTTTCTTTGATCAGGCAGTTTTTTTGTTCTTTCCAGCCAATCAGAATGTCTTTTTAGGCTGAGAGCCAGCTGACAGCCAATCACCGACAAGCTTCTTTCTTAGTTTAGCTTTAAATGCGGTTTTATTGATTTTTTACTTGTAAAATAATTCAGAAAAGGGCATCATCTTACAGAACTTTTAAAAACCTAATCAATAACTGTCAAATGAATATCCTAACATTAAAAATAATAGAATTAGAGTGACGTCAACTGTTGATGAGAGGCCTCGTAATAGGCAGGAAAAGGGTTAATCAAAACAAAGCATTTGTCATTCACCTTTCAAGAGGAGCAGTTTTATTTTGCAAAATGAATGAAATATTCTTTGTCTGACATTTGTATTTAAAATGTGAATGAATAATTAATCAATATCTGGCAAATCTATCAACTTATGCTTTAAATATTTAAATTTATTTTTAGCAATTTTTAATGGTATTGCTATATTTTCTAATAGATTGTGAGTGATGATGTATTGCTAACAAATCATAATTGCCTCCACTGTAATTTCCATGGTAATGTTTTTCAAAAAATAGAACCTTTTATATTTAAAAATAAAATATTTCTATAAAAAATGAATATGTAATAATATATGTTCTTGATTTGTAATAATTATCACACAAATATTGTATGAAAATAATCATAAACTTTAAAAAAAATCAAGTTTTTAGTCATTTGTAACATTTTATTAAAATAATATCGCAAAGTTCGAGACCTCCAAGAAAACAATAGATGCTCATTATTATAGAGTTTAGCAGACTATGAATTCCACACATTTTGATTATCCTGACTTTTTTAGATTTTTTTTTGAAATTAAAATATTAGAAAAAAGTATAAGTGACTTATAAAACTTGGGGGGGGGGAGTTAGTAAATTCTCTCAATAGAGGACCATATATGGAAATTGAATTTTTCTCAAATGTGGAGTAATGTATTAAAAAAAGGTATGGTTAATGTGAATATATAAGGCACTCTGAACTTAAAAAATGGCTACTCACTTTTCATAAAACATTTTGCATATTTACTTTTTTTTTTTGGCAAGCATATAATTAAAGTATTGTGGCTCCACCATATTTCTTTTAGGTTTTTCTATTGTTATTTATACATTTTTTGGAAATTTTTAAGACTCCTTATAACTTTTAATTTATTATTAAAATAAATTAAAATTTATTATATACAGTTGAACATGTTTATCTATACATAGCTATATTCTTTTTACACTGTTGCAAGGCATTCATTCTGTAGAGCTTGCTGTGGTCTGAGACTGGGGCCATTGCCCTCCTTCATTCTTCCAGGAGAGTGACCCTAGCCCAGGTTTCATGAAAAATCCAGTCCGGAGCCAGCAATCTATCTCTGTTCCTGAACTGCTTGAGTAATTTGATATAGAAGTTGCAGACACCATGAGTAGCATTTTCAAATATACACTTGCATCTGGATAGCAAATTGCAAAGGTCGGAATAATCACAATTCTGATTTTCAAGAATATGCCACTCTTTACAGCCTTTTGAATGACTAAAACTTCTCTAATGTCGAGCGACTTCTTTCATTAATAAAAGATCTGATCATCTTGAGAAAAGGGCAGAAATACAGGAGGTGATGAATTGTCACATCTGCTGCGGCACATAGTTGGCATTCGGATTGATCTTGCTAAACCCTCTTTTCCACACTAGAAAATGATTTGTTGGCAGGGAGGAGAGGTTGATCTTTAGCAGAAAGTCAATGTATTTTGGTTCTAAGAACCAATTTTTCGATTTTGCTATGAGTTGTTTATTGTTTAACCCTAGATCATTCTGTAAAATGGTTTGATTGGTGTATTTGAGTTTGTATGTTTGCCAGTATGTTTTTCCCTCTATTGTATGTTGTGTTATGTTTGCTGAGTTTCTGACATGTCCATATATCCATCATCCATTTTCTGGTGAGCGGAGGTGTATCCATGGACTCCACTGTTGGTGTGAGGTTTGGATTTGTTTGTTCAAGGCTGGCTACATGCATCACTCCCAGAGCCTTTTGGAGGTACAGGATGGACACTGAATGCAGAGCAAGCCCATTTGATTCTTTGGGCATTTGAGCTTTAGCCATGCTTATGACCATGACTTTGCCATTCCAAAGCAGCCTAGAGCATAATGAGTTCATTGATCGTTCAAATGTTTTGGTGGGTTTTATGAATGGCAGGTAGTAACTTAGCCTCAGGTTGACTAGCATGTGGAATAAGGTAACCTTGCTGGGTAATGATATTGAAATTCTTGACAGCGAGCTGACTAGTTTTCTTGTTTTGTCTAGTATTGAGTTCAAGATGTCCTTCAACATGGCTAATCTAGACTTGGCAATGGCAAAGCCCAGAAATGATTGTGGCTGGGCCATGAATATTGAGGAAATTGTTATACCTGTTTTGAATTTCCAGATGCAAGATTTATTGTAGTTGACTTTAAGATTGTTTTTTGGCATATTTGTTTATGATTTGTATTATGGTTTGAAGCTGGAATTTGTGAGGAATGAATATGAAAACGTCATCAACATATGAGATGTGGTGAACTGTATGTTTCAGTGCTGGCACATATATGCCTGGCATACTGCATTCTATTTCAAGAGAAAAGGGTTGAGGTACATTATAAAGCAGAGGGTAGCCAAAGGGGATCCCTGTGGAATAGATAGATGGGGTCTGAATCCCTCTGAAAGCTTACCATCTAGAGAGGTAAATATTGATCTGTTGAACAGTAAATTGCCAGTAATACAAATGTAAAATCCAGCACTTGATAGTCATTGAGCATTTGTAGTAAGATTGATGGAACGACATTGTCAAATGCCGAGGAAAAGTCTAGTTGAATAACTAATGGGTTTGATTTACTTTGTAGTCTAATATGTTTGGAAAGTAGTATGAATTGCTGGACCGCATTATTGGTGAAGACATCTTTGTGGGCAAATTGATATTTGGAGAGGTAAATATCGATCTGAACAGTAAATTGCCAGTAATACAAATGTAAAATCCAGCACTTGATAGTCATTGAGCATTTGTAGTAAGATTGATGGAACGACATTGTCAAATGCCGAGGAAAAGTCTAGTTGAATAACTAATGGGTCTGATTTACTTTGTAGTCTAACATGTTTGGAAAGTAGTATGAATTGCTGGACCGCATTATTGGTGAAGACATCTTTGTGGGCAAATTGATATTTGGAGATGTGTTTATATATCTGTTCTTGTATGAGATCTTTAACTATGGATTCTATTGTTTTAATGAGAAGTGGAATCATGAAAATTGGGTGTATGTTTATTACCTTCGAGGGTTTGATTTGGTTTTTTTTAAGAAAGCCACCAGTGTGATCGGGTAGAGGTTAGGGATGTTCTGAAAGTCCCCTGCAAGGACATCAATCATTTGTCAAACTATGGGTGCAGTGTATTGGCTCAGATGCAGTAGCACAAATCTTGGGATACCAGGTAGTCCCAGATGTGTGCTCTCTGGGTAGTTCTGTAGTTTTTGTACTATTTGTGATTAGTGTTTCTGTCTAGTTCATTCCAAATGCTCCCAATCTCAAAGTTATAGCTTTGTAGCTCATGTTGAATGCCAGACCACTATAGCAATGTTGATCTATGGAAATTATTGAAGGGTCGGCCTTTTGGCAGCTCCCAGTGCCCATCTGATGTAGCTGCATATCCAGTTATGTCGATTATTTAAGAAGATTTTGGATCTTTTGGTGGCCACATATTGTGCCAAGACTTTTTGTTTCTGATAATATTGCAATTTAAGGTCTATAATGTCTTGAACAGTAGTGCCTGTGTGAGAAAGTTCACTTAGCCTGTTAGTAATGTTGTCTAGATCTTTTAGGAACTGGTTGGGTCCTTTGGTTTTCCGTGTGTGGAAATCAATCAGAGAGCTCATTATTCTGACAAACACCGATGATGAGGTGGCAGAGAAAGGATTTTAATTTTATTAAATAAGATGTATGCTTTGGAAAAAATCCATTCAGGTGCCGCAGCTTTGTTTAGTAGTCTTATGGTGTGAAAGAAATTTGTTTGAACCAATATGTTAGGGTTAATTTGCAATGATATTAACAGTTCCAGGTGACCTGAGAAAGGCACATATTGCAATCGGGCATTGAGATCAAAATGTATGTCTGGGGAGTAGTAGAGCAGATCTATAAGAGATCTTTTTGCAGTGTATAGAGGGAGAAGGCATCAGGAGAAAAAAAGCCTTCTCCACACAATAAGACTCTGTTGAAGAGGTGTAAATACTTAGTGTTGAAGTTGTGGTAACTCATGTTGAAGTCACCAAAACAAACTATTGGTAAAGTTAGATGACAGAATGGAATTGATTTTGTTGATTGCTGCACACACTGAGTCAGTGGTGTTCCTTAAGTACAAATAGACTATATTGAGTGAATATCTTCTGAAGGTTAAATTTAGCAGCGGTGCTTCTTTGTCTAGGTGAAGTGACCTGAGTTTGGTGTATGACAGGTTTTTGTGAATGAAAAAGGTGACCCCAGATGATGCAGTGTTAAAATAAGCATATTAAAAGAGCCCATATTGTTGGAATAGATGGTCTATTCTGTAGTCAGATTGAGTGTGTAGCTTTGTTTCAGAAAGGCATGCTATGTGGATATTCATTTTATCAATCCATCTTTTAACAGCATAAATGCGATCAAGGGAATTAGCACCCCTTACATTAATGCCACCTATTTTAAGATACATAGTAGGGGTTGCTGCCAGACTTGGATGAAGTATATAACTATTCTCCAGTAATGAGTTCATCCACTGAGACTAGTTGTTCATCACAGTTGGAAGCTTGCTGAGTGTTTTTTTCCATGTCTTTTTCTGTCATATGTGATTTAGATAGCACTGGGATTTTAGATTATATGATTTGATGTGAATTGAGAGTGCCTTCATTGTGACTATAGTTGGAAGGTGTTGCTTCCAGGAAGGTACTGTCTTGCATGTCTTGTGTTTCAGCTTGTTTGATTTTTTTAGACTCCTTTTTCATTCATTGATTTTGCAGTTTGTTAGTGTTTTGATGTAGGCAGTTTGGTTCTGTATCTGAGTCAGCAGTGGAATTGATTAAATCTTCATACTGGGAGCTTGATGAATCCTGTGTCTTTCTTTTATGTGTAGCTACTTGTTCTTTTTGTCTGGTTTGCATTGTGTGTCGTTTTATAATTGTATTTCTCTTGCTTGTGATACTTTGCTGTTGAGATGTGTCTTTTGGTTTAGTTATAGTTGGAGCTTCTTGTGACAGTTTAAAAGCCAATTGTGATTGCAGTTGCTGTGGAGCAGTGATTGCTTCATCTGTGCTAGTCTTATTTTCAGCACTTGTTTTTTGTTTTTTTTAACTGTGGTGCTTCCCAGTGTGGCTGTGTTTGAGTTTTATTCTGCCCTACATTGTTAGAGGTGTAGAAAAGTGGGATGAAAGGTAGATTTGAAGGTGTTAGATTGCATTTGTGGTATGTAGTTTTCTTAACATTGCAGAAGTCTCATGGAACAAGATGTGTCCATTAACCATAGTGAAGGCATTGACGCTGAACACCTTGAATGGCAATAAAGATAGGACATTTATTTTCTTCTAGTGTTGATGGAATGTCAGGTAGAGAGTAGCCCTTGTGGAATTTGAGTGTGAAGGCCACGTTACTTGAAGGTAATTCAAGGGCTGCTCTTCTTTCTGTGAGGTATTTAAAGTTGGTTACTTCACTGTATTTGGACAGCAGCCTTTGAGTCCATTTGTGTGAAGTTTCTATAGCAGTTGCGTGCTAAGCCATATGCTATTTTAGGCAGGTCCATGTCAATTTTAATTAGGTAATTTTGGTTCAGGTAGGGTTGCTGCCTTTTGAAGGGTTCTTTTTGAATTAAATTGTGGAACTCTATTATAAAGTATCTCCTGTTGGGATGATGGTAGATTCTTCTGATTACTTCTCCCAGTTTTAGATTTTTAATCAGTTCAAATAATTCAACTGTAGGAAAGGGGAAAACATTACAGTTGTCATTAGTGGTAGTATTAGAATGTTCTCACTGTGGTAGTTCAGAAAGGAATGTGATAGTTCAGAAAGGAATTGAAGAATACTGGGGTAATTCTACATTGAATTCCTGACTTACTGCTTGATAGTTTTTTTAACAGAAATTGTTGTGAGTTTTGATGTTGTTGCTTACAGTTATTTTCCTCTAAATAAGTTGTGGGGGTTTCATCCTCAACAAAATCTAGGATGCTATATTGAGTTGTTTGATAATCTGTACTGAGATTTTGTGTATTGACTCTGTTGTTACCTAGAGTTTGGTATTGGGAAGATATAAATTGATTAGCCACTACTTTGTTGGGGACCAGTGTGTTTTGTTGTTTAGAGTGGGCTTTAGACTGGGGAAATGTGAGTTGTAAAGGACTTGTTTAACACTCGTTTCTTGCAATTATTTGTGCTTTGTGAAACTGCTGCCAATTATTTTACCATTATCACTGTTGTTTTCCGAGACCGAGTTTTGATCAGAAAATTGTTGCGTAGTTACTTCGGTGTCATGGTAGAGTTTAGGTGTTTTTGTATTTAAATCTCCATTATTGTATTTGGGAATTGATTCTAACTCTGTTTTTTGATCAGAGAAAGTGTTATTACAGTAAAGATCGGCAGGTTCTGGTAAAGTGCCACCTGTGTTTTTAAAATTTTAAAATTTATTCGTGCCATAACTTTTTGTGTTTTCTGTATCAGATGGAAACTTTTTGAAATTATAACTTTGATTTTGAATGTTATCATTTATTTTTTCATTAGAAGAATAGGTTTTGCTTAGATTTTTACTAGAATTATTTTTTTTCAATTTTTTTTTAATTCCAATCGGATCGGTCACAGCAGCTTTCTGTTCAACATTTGCGATCATAGCAATCTTTTGTTTATAAACAGATTGGGATTCTTTTTGCTTTTGTATACCTTTGATAAGTGTTTTAAAAGTGATAAAATCATCCTGGTCAATATTAGTTGAATTAAAATTACTGGAAGGGCCCTTAACTTGTTCTGTCTGAAAGCTTGATAAGGCTTAGCTAACATTAGAATCACTGCACGATTTTGAGATTGGTCTAGACCTGAGAAATTGCTGTTCCAGCAGATCATCTATACTGCTCATTTTGAAAGTTTAATTAAATAAACATAGAGAAAAAGCTTACCTTAAGCCTTCCCCGACCCAGATTGAAAAAAAGAATTGGAAACAATAATATAATTTAGGATTTTATAGCAGTTCGGTGTGATATGATGCACTGTGACCTCCTTAAATGGAGGTAGGAATCTCTCAACAACTATGCCCAGAGAAACCGGTTAGTCACTTTACCTTCTTTTTCCATCTAACGTCAATCTCCTAATAACTTTTACACAATTCTTCTATGACCCATATTTTACAACACTGTTCTAACAAATTACAATTTATTTCTTTTATTAAGGTGCTGAAATAAATTATGTTAAGAGAGTGTTAAAACTTGTCTTGAACCAGGATAGATTTTAAAGCAGATAGCAAATTTTCAGAATATCTAAAAATTTATAATCCAAAGTCAGCAAAACAATTCAATAACAATGTTCATACAGAAAACAAGATGTAAACTTAAAATAGCAGCAATAATATTAATTGAAAACATTTTTCTATTAAAAAATGACGTTTTATAGAAATGAGTTTCCAAACAGTATGCAAATGAAAAAAGTTTGGGCAACACTGCTACATCACCTGATTAGTACCAACCAATGACTATATGCTATACAGCTGAAAAGTGATATTCTCAGGTCTATCCTATTCACTAAGTTATTGAGAAGAAAGATATTGTGCAATACTTCTGTTTTGTGTGAGATGGCATATTAAAGCCATTTGAATTTCAAGTTTCTGAAGTCATTATGTAAAAAATAAAAATCCAAAGATACAATGATCACCATTGAATGTACAGACTATATAACAAGGAAAGAATGTATAAAGATAAGATCACTTACACATTGATATCTAAAAAGTTAGTGAAGTATAGTAAACAGGAAGATTTTTTAGATCAGAAGAAAAAAAGGATGGAATTTTCATATCAGGGTGAGCATTTCAACAATACAACCAGAATTGGAAAGTAAGTTAATGCTAGTTATTATTGACTTGAAAATAGAAGTGGTTCAATAACCTTTTTATTGTCAATACATTTTTAAGCAGCCAATGTGATGGGTTTATGCATGAACATCATTTAATAAAGTTCATTAGAATTAAATTGATAACTTTCTTGGCAATCAATAATTAAAGACGAATTAATGATTAAATTTAGTAAGATGAAACAAGAAATGTAAGTGGAAGTTATAAGAAATAATCAAAGACGAATTAATGATTAAATTTAGTAAGATGAAACAATCAGGAAATAAAAATGGATGCTAGAAAATGCAATAATAATAATAGCATAGAAAACAAATAAAAATATTAAAGATATTTCAAGGGAATAAAAAGTTAAACCACTAAACATCACATGATTACCAGCTCTTATACTAGCACATAACTGTTATTAAACAGGCAAAACTCTCCATATAGTAGTGCCACTCTACGTCAACCAGAGTAATCAATGGCACTAGATGGGGATTATATGCACAAGCCTTCTGGCATCCATTGATTACTCTGGTTGGCACAGAGTGGCATTACTGTATGAAAAGTTTTGCCTGTTGGGAATAAAAAGAAGTATTTTAAGGGAATTGAATAGAAAATGGTAATGAAAACGGAAACAAATATGGATAAACAGAGCTAATTTTTTGGAGACTCATGAGATCAAAAGAAGTTTCAATCAATAAAAGATTTATTGAAAACATTAATATATCTTTTACAACCAAACTAATAAAAATCAGAGATGAAAGGAGTTTATCTTTTTATATAACAACTATATTACAAAGATATTAATCAACATACTTTATAAAGCATATTATTCCTAAAGACTTTTTGGTATTAATCCTTTAGACATGTGCACCACTTGATGGCTTATTTATGTGTAAAATCACATAAAATGCCATTTAATTGGCTGCAGGACATGTGTTACGTCTAACACACATTGTACATTGTAAAATCAAGCAATTTGACTAAGATGAAATTGTCATAAAGTTAAATTTGTTCTGGTGACAAATTTGAAGGTGACAAAAGTAGTCCAAATGTAGGAACAAACCGAATTCTGAGGAGATCACACGTCAAGTGACATCAATACAAACAAAATAGTGCATTTTAGCAAACAAATCATCTGCTGGAAAGATTTGCCATCAAGTGGATCGTCCATGAGAGTTTATATTACAAATACAACAAGTCAATTTATATGTTGATCATATTCATGCGATCGAAGATGTTCTGTTAAGAGTTGTAGTTGGTTTGACAGCTCTAGAATCCCATTGTGTAAAGCACTCCATGTTAAGTATTATTGGAGCCATGAACAGTTGACAGTAGAAGGCATCCACTCAGAGCTGGACTTATCCAAAAATGTAGTATTGTATTGAAACAATAGGTTGTGAGAGCTAGGTCATGAGAGCCTGGAAGCCAGACCTTGCCATCAAAGAGGCAGGCCCGGTTTGATTGTTGAAGTTGATGAGACTATGTGGAGTCATCATAAAAACCATCAAGGCTGTGTCCTTCCACAGCAGTGGATTTTTTTTTGGGGGGGGGTATGTCATGATAGTGGGAAATGTTTTTTAACTGCTGTTCCTTTCCGATCGACATCCACGCTTATGCAGGCCATTAAGGATTATGTAAAGCCCGGGTCAATTATATACTCTGATTGTTGGAGCTGCTTTAAGACTGTCAATCTGAAGTCTGCCAACTTTCAGCACCTGACAGTTAATCACAACTACAACTTTATGGACCCACCACAGGCGTTCCCACACAAAATGTTGAGTGTCTTTGCACAAGGAGAAAGTCATTTTCCTGGCCATCCTCTCAGAGATGTCTGTGAGACACAATCCACAGTAGAATGTTTAGAAACTTCTAAAAAAAATTTCTGATTTCACTTGTTATGAAAAAAATAATGATTTAAAGAGGTAAAAGAACCTTAAGACCAAAAACAGTTTATTTCGTGTTTTGAATAATAAAAAAGCAAAACATTTTTCAAAAAGCAAAACAGTTTGCTCTTTTTCTGTTTATATGTGTGTGCATGTCTGGTTTATAATAAAAAAAAAAAGTTTGTTAATGTTTATAAAAAAAAAAAGTTTGAACAAAAAAAATAACATTAAAAAAAAAGACAAAAAACAATTAAAATACCTAATGAAATTAAAGCCGGCCTGGTATGTTTCAGTTTATGTGTGTATCTGTATTATAAAAAAAAAGTTTGACAATGTTTATGAAAATAAAAAAAAAAGTTTGAACAAAAAAATTACCATAACCGTATAAAAAAAAAGACAAAAAATAATTAAAATATCTAATAAAATTAAAGCTGGCCCGGTAATATTACATTTTATGTGATTTTGCAAATAAACAATAATGCCATCGTCTTGCATTGGTGGTCAAGAGGTCAGTGCGACTGCATTGCACTGGCAGGCAGTTGCCCAGGTTGCGGGTTCGCATCCCAGCCGATGCTATGACACTTAAAAAAAAAAAAACAATAATGCCATCATTTTTTTTGTAAATGCATTTCATATATTTCTAATGACTGAAAAATTGGAACAACATAAAATTTTGTTGCTTTTTTTTTTAAGAAAAATGGCAGGGGAAACAGCTTACAAGTAAGTTACTATGGGAAAACATAAGTTTATGAGTGGTTTATTAATGGAGCTATCAAATTCACACATGCCAAAAAAGCATCTCAAATGAAGCTCATTTTCTTTTTTGGATGCAAGCACCATACTCAGAATTCGTTCATAATAATCAGGCATTTAAAACCTACAAGTTTTGACACTTTTGCCTGATGCAATAAATTATAAATGTTCTGTTTTGTGGCAATATGAGGAGGGCATGCTTCAGCATAACAGAGCACTCAAAGTCTTGTTTGTGAAAGAATTTTTAATTTAATTCAGCATGATCTAGCGTATCCATCAGCCATATTTGTTTGATCTCACTCCAGGTGATTTCTTTCAATTTTTTATTTGCAGACTTAGAAGTGGTGAAGAGAAAACTATGGAGGCATTAAAAGGCATTACTTTGTGTTTTGGACTGTTTTGAAAAGTGAAAAACACATTTAGACTTAGTGCATTGCCTTAAATAGATTATACTTTGAAAGGGATTCAATTTGCAACATCTAAAAATAAAGACACGGTTTCAGGCTGCTGACTATCATCAGTGAAGTGCTAGGTTATTCATTTACATATACATTTTGATATAACATGTGAGTAGATGTTTATAATAAGTCAAAATAAAATGCATATAATGTTAGCAATCTCAGATATTTTTTGAGCATGTCAAATATATTGATATATCATTAAAATAAACAAAAATGAAAAACTGGTAATGTCATATCTCTCCAATGGTTTTAAATTATAGTAAACAATATCTAAGCCATATTTAAAAATCAGATTTCATCTATAATAATATTTCTTAATTTTAATTAAACAATTTTTTTTATAAAATACAGATCGTTACACTACATCTACGATATATGAAAATAGATCTAATCTACTTTTATGTAATTTTAAAATTTGAAATTTATTTTTCCTGTTCCCCTTGACAAGATCATGGCTCATTTGGGAAGGGAGGGGGCACTGCTGACAGTTTGAGAAGTTTTGTTCTAATTAACATAAGTTGTTGTTAGAGGAATATAAGATAAACTATTCTGCACTTCGAATGGATCACTATATCAAAACCATGTTCATCTAAAGAAATGGAGAACTTGGACCAAGTGTCCATGCATACCTGGAAAGATAGTTATTCTCCATCACAGTTTTTCCAAGGAATAATATGATGGCATTGGAAGAAAACCCTTGAAGCTTCTTTAATCCAAATCAGAGATTTTCAAATTTATTTGGCCTACCTTAAGAAAAATATTACCCCATATTCCCAAAATTTTTATTTTCATTAAAAGAATAATTGGACAGGTGCACCAACAAATTTGCATTCTTACATAGATCTACGTTTTTACTTATAACCTATAATATAATGAAAGATATTGTAAATAAAACCCCTTGAAATTACAGAATTATTTTTTTTTAATTAACCATAGTAACATTCACATCACACACAGAAAATTAAGATAACAAATATATTATTGAAACAAAAATCACAAGTAACATTTGAAATAATCTTAATGAGAAGAATGAACTTAGTTACTATTGTCGTTTATTAATGTTCAGTTCTATGTTTGTTATCAGCATTTATAAATCACTGTGATTAGTATTTTATAGTTAAATCTAATTTATCCACTACTTTGAACACTTTTAACAAAAACTACCTATATGCATACACAATTGTACATTTCAACTGTTCTGCAGTCTTCTTCAGTGCCAATTTTACTTTAATTTTTTAAAAGTAATAGTTTTTACTTTTAAAAAATTTAAGTAAAATTGGCTCTGAAGAAGGCTGCAGAATGGTAGAAACATAAGATTGTGTAGGCATATAAGTACAATAAAAGGTTTTTTCTAAAAAGTGTCCAAAGAAATGGATAAATTGCATTTATGTAAGATATTATAGCAAAGTAAAGGAAGTGGTGAATTTGGTAATATTTTTGTAGTTACTTCCTTGTCTTTTAGTTAGTAGATTTGTGACTGTGTTGAACCCATGTTTTATTAAATATGATAAAGGAAATAAATTTAAAAGCTGTTTTACGATAGATTCTATAAATACAATATAAGGTATTGTACCATTTATTTATATATGATGCAAATATATTGGCATTCGGTAAGATATTTAAAAGGTAAGAAAAAAAGTAAATTTGGCGATCTTTTAAAAAAACATTTTTAGATTATTTTTTTTTTGATTAGTATAATTTATTTTTTTAAAATGTACAATGAAAGTTAAAGTTTTTGTTTATATTTTGTTTATCTAATTAAAAATAAAAGTAAAAATTGGGAAGACCAAAAGACACACAAATTACTAATCCAGATAAGCTGAAAGAAAAATCTTTTTAGCTAATTAAAGATTGCAGAAAACTTTATAACAAGGAGAACTTTGTAACTAAAAAAATACAAAAGAATGCACAAGATTATCAATGTGTATTTCTAACAAAGTATGCATAGAAGTATGGACCAGGAGTATAAAAAGGAAGAGACCAGTTTGATCAGCATCTTGTCTTGCCTGTTTTTTTTCTTTTGGTTGGTCATGGATAACAAAAAAATTATCCAAGACTACTCTACGATGGAAATAATTCATCATATGTGAGTGGTCCGAGGCTATTGCTGGCTTCATCCATGGAGATGTACACCAGAAATCTCTCATGACTAGCCGTGAAGACAGACTAAGAACAACTTAAAACCAATAGCCACAAGCTCATTCTACCACAGAAAACCATGCATGGTAATCAACCGTCTATGGAAATTTGCTAAACTTACCAGTAAGCTAAGATTCTTATAGTGACTAAATTAAGATAATAGCATGCATACCCGATTGTGACTAAAAATAAGCTTATAATACCAATAGAGACATTAAATTTTTAATTAAAGAGACTTTCATCTAAAGAACTCTCGAGAATAAACTTAAGAAGTACACATTGTTTGTGAAATTGTTTTAATTAAATAACAATTTGTCTGGATTAGCGTTATTACTCTCCAATTTTATTTAACTGATTTATTTTAATAAACGCATGTACATTAGCTTGAGAAATGCTGATCTTTAGTTTATTACAATTTATATACATCGTGCTATATAAATAAATATCTCATTTACTGATTTATTTTAGAAATATTTTAAGTTCGTTAGAATAAAATATTTTACTTTTATCAACTCTTTCATTGTAATGATAGTTCTTAAATTTATTAAAATTAGTTCATTAGGTTATAGTGTATCATTTACCTTTGCCAATATTTATTAACTAAGCCCCAGGTGTATTATTCTCTACAAAAAATATAACTAAGATACGGGGAATCTGAAAATCCCGATGTTTATTTTCTTTTTAATTTACCATGTGTGATGCCATGAATTTCAGTGGATTTTTATATGAATCCTGGTGCCCTTACAAAATAAATAAAAAGCTGATTCTATCGATAGCGTAAATTGTACAAAAAATTCTTAGGTCGAGTTAATCAGGAAATATTGCTATGTTTTATGGAATTATGAACAGAATATTTTTATTTATACATAGCTTGATTAACTCACACACATTTTAGTGTGTAAAGATCTAGCAAGATGTAGAAAATGTTACAGTATAGTTATTTACTTTGCAGCCAGAACTCTTGATAGCTGTCATTCAATCTACATTTAAATTTCTCATTTGTTGTTATTTCTATCAATTTTTCTTGTAAATTTAGAGATTCTTCTGTACTTATATTTGAAAAAGAATCCAAAACCTAACTGAGTGGGATCATTTTAAGAATATCTTCAAATTTATTGATTGAAGCCAGAAAGAAGAATTTCCAAATTCTGACAATAAGTAAGCAAGTCTTCATCATGTTTTTTTAACTGTTAATAAATTTGAAAATTGGCTGAATATTCCATTTTAAAGTTTGTTTGTATGGAAAGAAGTTCGTCCACAATTGTGAAAATAACAGGTTTTGTTTTAATTAAATTCAGAATATCACTTTTGAACAATGTTTCACTAAATTTATTAAATAAATTTGTCAATCACATTGGTTCATATACTTTTGTTTTAGGAATTATAGAATTAAGTCAAAAAATTTATAAAACTGGTAGTCCACACAGGAATCTTTTGATAGCTAATGAATTTCTTTATGAAACATCTAGTAATTGAATTCTTTATCATTTTCATTACAAAATTGTGTGAACAATCTATCATTTAATTTATTGTCTTTCATTTTATTGAGTGCTTTAATGATCTATACAGATGTTCTTACATATTTTTGGCAATGAATTGATGATGATGAATAGCAAAATATATAATAAATGCAATCAGAAACTTTTTTAAAATATGCTAGAAAATTCCTAACACACCCCATCTATGCAGCTCCATCAGTACTAATTACTAATCCATAACTTGGAAGATTTCTTGTTCTTTAAATTCTTCCAATGGATGAAATATAAATTTTATTTTAATAAAATCAATAATAATTATATCACTATATTCTTTATAAATATGGTCTATTAATATATTAAAAAGTACTAAAAATATCAGGAGTTGACTCCTTCAAGTTATTTAGAGCAAAGAGGCCAACAGGAGTCTAGTAAATTGGTCACTACTTATAAATATGTAATTGTAAAAGATATAGCCTTTTTCACTTGGTAGTTCATAAGAAGTTTGAGATCCAGACCTGAAAGTGATAGAATCGATCCTGGGATCTCGAAATCCCAAGTCAGGTGTTCTACTAACTACGCCAAACCATACTTATAATATCAGTTCGCAAATTTTTAGCAATTAATGATTTTTGACAGTTTTTTTTTCTTTTATAAGTTACACATATATTAAAGTAAGACTTCATTTCCCACCAAAATTGACTCAGTGAGCTGTGTAAGAAATTGGGTTGCTTTTAAATAGTCTTCAAAGTCTTGAGCCAGTTCATCAATACTTCTTTGCACTTTATTACTGCTGGAAGGAAGTTACTTGGTAATATCAGATGCTGACATATGCAGCATATTAGAGCATTTAAATCTACTTAATTTTTCATAAATAGGATGCCATTTTTCCAATTTAGCAATCAAAAATTGTAAGAAACACACAATCCATCGTCCCTTGTTTGGATTCTAAACATCACATGATCACCATTTCTTATGCTTGCTCAAGCTATTGTATGGAGAGTTTTTGCCTCTGTTTTAACAACTTGAGCAAGCAGAAGAAATGGTGATCATGTGATGTTTAGTGATTTAATAGCAACCCTGCACAATAAGATGATGATGGCTGTGGTTATTAAAATACAAAGAGATATAGGTACTGAACTGAGTTCCAGGTCTATATGACAAATGAATGAGCTTGGATTAAAAATATTTTTTATATTCACAAAATTTTATTGTTAACTAAAAAGGTTAAATATGGTTGCTGAAGGGTTGCACTGGATGCTAAGATCTTGGTGCAATATTCTCAGATCCAAAGCTCCTTACTGATACAATCTAGAAGCTAGTCTGTGAATATTGGATGAGTAGGCACTAGATAGGGATTATATATGCAAACTTTCTTGCATCCATTAATTGCTCAGGCTTGTACTGAGTGTCACTACTGTATGGAGAGTTTTGCCTGTTTGGATTCTATTGAAAAATGTTTTGCCAATATTGATTATCTTAATGTTTAAAAATAAGATAAATTCTTACCTTTCCAATGAGTATCAACTTTTGTCCAACATTCTTTATAATCTTGAAGGCTTCATAGTTTTATTTAGTGTAACATTTTAATAAATTAAGCACATCAGTAATGTGCCAATCGTATAGTCTATATTTTTCTTAGGTTCATCAATAATGTTATGTATATAAAAAGTCAAATTTGGGTCTTCTTGTATCATAATATGGCATAAAATTATCCAAAGATTTAATGATTTATATCATTGAAAAAGTGAAATTTCTTTCATCAGCACCAAAACGTTTTGCAGTAGTTGTGTTATTAGAATATCACTGCATCAGATCTGCAGCAACTTTTGCATAGTACGACAAACGATGACGTACACTCTTTGTTTAGCATTAGATATCAAACTAAGCTATTCAAAAAATAAATAATTAAAAAAATACATCAACATGCAATCAAAAATCAATTAATAGTTTTTAATGTAGCTTGCCCCTATTTAAATAATTTTTCCTTGTTGACATCCATCTTATTAATCATTTAATACATATGATTCATTAACAGTTTTTTTAATGATTTTATTTCCCTGTTTTATTAATATTGTAATAAAAAATATTATAAGCACATCAATAATACACTTTACATGGTATCGTATTGATACAAGAATGCTATTATGTTAGTATTAATAAGCACTAGAAGACACAGAGCTGAATAGTAAACGTAAGAAATATATAACACCACAATAAATTGCTTGTTTTATTGAAATAACAATAATGTGATTTTCAAATATAAGTATATTATCCATACTAAATTTAATGTAATTATAAAGGGCTTGAACTCAGATTTTAAACTCCCTATAGATATGCACTCCATCTTATACAATAATATATAGGAGATTTGAACTCAGACTTTCACATGATCCTCAACAATCCATGCTATCACATATTACTGACATACTTGATCAGACATAGGTCGAAAAGATAAATAATCACCAATATAAGTATTTTGTGCTAAACCAGCACTCATCAGTTGGTCCACATTATCATCCCCACACATAAATATAAGCTGAGTATTGATTCTATGTATGTATGGAGATGATAATCTGGACAAACTGACGAGTGCTGGTTTAGCACTATATTTGTATTATGTCAGCAATATGAGATGGCATGGATAGTTGAGGGTTGTGCAAAAGTCTGAGTTCAAACCCCCTATATATTATATTTGGAGGGCAGGTATAAAAAAGCCTGTACTGTAGAAAAAATTATTATACAACAATGTGATTTGCTTTCTACAGGTTCATAATCTGTAAATAGGAATTTAAATAATTAATTCACTATTGTTTACTTCTGTCCCACACTTCATATAAGGAATATATATCATAAACAAATATTACATTCATACTTTTCTGTTGTGAAATATACTTATATGCCAACATTTGCTTATGAAGACCTGTTGGGGGACATTTCCATTGTTTGGTTATAAAGCATTTTGGAAACAATAATCTTCTCTACTTCTATCATTTTTAATTGCAATGAAGGTTACTGCCCCACCCCATCTTTCCAGCATTCCTAGGGAGTGGGAACCCCTATTTTGGAAACATTAATTTAAAACATTATTTTATGCTGAAAAAATTATCAATATCATGCTAGCCCATAACTAAAAAAATGTCATTAAATGCTAAGAAAATCTAGAACATTTAATGGAATTTTTTTAAAGAACTTTTCAATTTGAATTACTAAAACATTTCATAATCACTATTTCTTATGCATACACAAGCTGATAAAACAATACCAATTCCCACATTTTGATTACTATGGTTTACACTAGATGGCACTAGTGTATGGAGTGGGCTGCTACTGTTTTAACAATTGAATTTATTCAGATAAATTTGTTTTAATAATATTTATGTTATGTTCATTTGAATCTGCCAATTCAAATATTTAAGCTAAAAAATTATTTAATTTGCAATAATTATTTTACAATTTTAACATTTTTTCTTAATGAAAAACTTTTTATGTAACATATATGCATGGAGTTACACATACACACACAAACATCTCTGGAATAAACTCTACAATATTCAATGTATAAATATAATATATATAAATAATTCAAATTTGCATATATTTGTTTGCATAACAAAGTGGATTCTTTCTTCTTTATAATGTAAAGCTGAATGCATTTTCAGTGAAGTTCACCATAATTATAGCTATTTTGAACCCAAAGCAGGGTGCACTTTCTGTGAAGTTCACTGAAAGTAAACTGAACTTTAAATTATTGAAAAGAAAGAAATCACTTTGTTATGCAGATGAATAAATATATGCAAATTTGAATTACAAATACAAATGAATGAGAAAATCAATATTATATTAATATTTAATAATGAAATATAAGTATAATGAATATACACTAAACCTAGATATAACTAAAGAGGATTTGAACCCAGACTTTCAAGATTCTTACAGGAAATCCTCTCTATTTAATATAATTGATACATATGACCACATGCATGTGAAAAGGATAAATGATAAGATTTTCAGTGATATGAATGGCTAAAGATGTGGAGGTGATTGAAGCCTGTTTATTAAAGTGTATAGATTTACTATCTTAATATAAACCAAGTACTGATTATAGATAAGTATGGGAGATGATGATCCTGACCATATATTGGAGATCATTTATCTTTTTTATATGTATATGGTCAAGTGTGTTGATTATTATGGATAGAGTGGATGACTGTAGAGAGCTTGAAAGTATGGGTTTAAATTCTGTGTAAATCTAGGTTAAGTATATATATTATGAGTGAAAATATTTCAATATTATATATTTTGCCTATCCCTTTTCTGTGAATTTAAATGGACTTGGTCAAATTGACTTAAAGTCAACATGGGCATGTCTATAATATTGGTATCATCAAGGGCTTTGAGCATTCCATCATCAGATTTTCAATGATATGGATGACAAGATTGAAGGGTGGAGAAAAGATAAGCCTGTCCATTAAAGTTTGAAGATTTGCTATCTTAATATACACCAAGCATTGATTATACATATGCGTGGGAGATGATGATCCAGGCCAACTGATGATTACTTGTTCAGCATGATTTGAGTATAATAGAGATCATTTATCTTTTTCACATGTGTGTGGTCATATGTATTGGTTATATTGGATAGAGTGGATGACTGTAGGGAACTTGGAAATCTGGGTTTAAATTCTCTTTAGATACCTACACATACAAATTGATAGAAGAAAAAAAAATTGCTGTTTACTGAAAGGAATGCCTTTAATTTCTCGATGTCTTCAAGAGAGTGAACAATGTAAATTACAATTGTGCACTCATACTTTTTGTCATTGGAGATTTATTTGTATAGTATATGAAACTGGATGGGCTGCTCACCAACATGCATTAGCCAGTGTTCTTCTCAATTGCCGATAGTCTTATCTGAAGTATTATCCGATGAGTTTTCTTGAAGGCAGAATAAATATGTAAATGAACTTTCTTTTTAATAGCTATTTAATCATGACAGACAAATGGAATTGTGGTCCTTATTTGGGAGGAGGCTGTAAAATTACTAGCCAAGCTACCACTAAATAACGATCTTATAATTAAGTGGTTACAACTGCAGATCATTTTCATATGAAGATGGATTACAAAAATTGAATGAACAAAGAGATAATTGATTAAAAAGTGGAATGTACTATAGTAAAGATACAAATATTGTAAGAATAAATTGAGGCAATTCATTATAAGTTAGTGGTTCCCAATGTGGGATATATGCCCCACAAGGAGCAATTTGATTGTTAAGGGGTAGGGGGCAATTCAAGAATGAGTTATTAACAGTGAATTTGAAAGCCTGCATAATTATTAATAAATTAAGTTAATGATGTTTTTCAAATGTCCTTCTTTCTGTGTCATAATCTTCTCAGTGTCTTTTCTGTTTAGATAACCTTTATTCCTTTCATCTCCATTGTTACTTGGAATTTAAAGGTTTAAAATCTATTATACTTCAACTGTCCTTTTGTTAATGATTTTTTCAACTTCCTACATATGAATAAGAGTTTACTTTTTGAATAATAAAAATTACATTACTTGATTGAGGGGGCATTCTATTTTAGGAATATTTAGGTGAGGCATGGCAAAAAAGTTTGAGAATCACTGTTATACAACATTGTGGAGATTAATAGTATGTCAGACAGAGTAAGAAGATTAGTTTTTCAACTTAATGGCAAATATCAAAAGAAGACAATTCAGGTTTATTCACCAATAAGTTCTCATTGCCGAGAAAAAGTAATCAATTTTTATATGAATGTTGTTGTGGGAGACTTTAATGCTAGAATATATAAATTATTGAAAGATGAAAGTGTTGTGGGCAAATTTGGCTATAGTGATAGAAATAAGAGAGGACACAGATTTGTGAAGTTTGCAAAAAAAGAAAAACTTTTTTTTCTTTGAGAAAAACACTAAATGAAAATGAACATTGAAGCATTTAACTGAAGTTACAGCAGAATTGGATTACATTTTGTATATTTTATAGCTTTATGTTTTAAAGTAACTTTCATTTGAACACATGATTTGAACACATGATTTATGATTTATAGAGTCATTTTCTATATTAAAAGATAAAAAGATATTTAATAAACTATAATATACTATAATGACAAAATTCAATGTAAAATTCTTTATATGCATTGCAAATAATTAAACAAAAGTTAATGAAGATAAGTTGTAATTAAATTGTACGGCATATAATATATCTCACAAATATATAATTTAAGAAACTAAAAATAAGCAGAAATCCATTAGGATTTTATAAATTAACAGACATAGTTAATAGAGATTAAAAATAATATTGCAATATTTAATGTCTATATAAATATATCGAACCATAAATAATAGTAAGATTTTACCTTTATAGTTAAAAGGAGGTTGCCTTGACAACAGGTTGAGATTGTTGATTGTAATTATATTGGGATTGTCTAAGTGTTGACTGATTTGAATGATTACTTATAAAACCATTTAGCCTTGGACTTTATTAAAATTATTATTTAAGTAGTACTTTGGGTGTAATTTGAAAATTATAATTGCAGTTTGTAATGCTATAATTGGCTATCTATTAGATTGCATTCAGAATAGGTTATATTTATGGGTTTAAGGAAGTTTCTTAAAATTTCTTTGTATCAATAATTTTAATCTCTGGGGTCAAGTTCCAATATTTAGTATCTATACAAATATATTGGACCATAAATAAAGGTAGGATTCCATCTTTATTGTTAAAAAAAAGTTGCATTGACAATAGATTGAGATTATTGATTGCTATTGATACTGCCTAAGGGTTGACTGATTTTAATGAATATAGTTGCAGTGCGTGTATGAAAGGAGATAAATATTTAGGGGTGTGGTATTAATCAAGGAGTCGTGAATTTTTATGTTAAAACATCTGAAACTCATAATATATTATTTAGTGATTAAAAAATACATAGGTATATAAGACAAAGCAAGTATATATCACATACATAAATATTTGCTTTTCACTAATAGTAACATAGCAATATAGCTTAAACATTCTTCTATTTGCTTTCATTTCAATTATTGAAATTTGTTATTTATATATTTATGTCATAGATCGTTAAACACACTTATATTTTGGTTACCCCTTATCATCAACTATAATTATGCCTTGTGTGATTTATCACTCGCACTTCTGGCGCTCAACTTCTTATGAACTCCCGAAAGTCATTAGCTTCAGATTCTTATAAAATAATTTATCAAGTAGTAGTTTTTAATTTATTTAATCATTATTAGAAAATAATCATTCCATCTATCCTCAGCAGTTACAATACATGTAGACGAACTTCACAATAAGGATTCTTATTTATTTAAGAGCTTTTTGCTATAATGACGGCACTTTTAAATTGTAAGCGCATGCGCAAATAATCAAAAAGAATTGTAGCGCCATCAATTGTCAATATTAAACTTTGTAAAATTATTAATATTAAAAATCAATATTTAATATTGTTTATGCTAAAAGATTATCAACAGTTCTGTCTGCTAAATAATTGTGGGCTACGAATTGAATATTTAAAAAATGTTGAACAAGATATTTTATATATTACCATAAATAAAATATTAAAATAAATATGAAATTTTATTTGAGCCAACTTTATTTATAAATTTTTTTATAAAATTAGAAATAAGTTTCTTTCCTTTTAATTCAATACATGAAAGCTGGTAGAGAGACTTAGAATTTTTTTCGAAGCTGGTCAGGGCTGGTTCTTTAGATTTAAAGAACGAAGCGAAGAAATCATATTTTTTACTTTGAGAAAAAAGAAAAGAAAATCAGCTGATAATATAACAGCTCTTTAAAATGTTTGTTGATAAATATAATTAATTATATTAATAAAATAATACATCTTAAATAAAATGTATTCATTATTAAAAGCTGTACAATTTCATTCTCAGAATGGGTGCTATTGTTTTGAATCTATAAATTGATTCATATTCGTCCATTGTTTCTAAGTGCATTGTATAATTAATGAATATCATTACCGTTTACAACTATTGTCGATCCATTGTACGATGGTCTCTCCGAGTTCAATCCATATTCTCCGATCTAGCCTATCTTCTCCACATACTTTCTTATTTCATCCATCTTACATGTGATCTCTTTCTAGGTCTTTTATAATCTCTTGAAATCCAGTTTAAGATTTCAACTGTAAATCTATTATCATCTCTTTTAACAATATGTCAAATCCAGACCCCCTCAGTCTCTTAATTTTTTTTAATGATGTCAATAACTGCTGTTTATTCTCTCACCATGTATTTTGTATTTGATCTCTTGTTACTCGTAATATAGTTCTCCATATTTTGTTGAATAGACTTAAGTCTCTGCAATGCTCTTCTGTTAGTGTCCAAATGTCATAACCGTAAGTAAGAATTGGTAACACATTTATTAAAAACCTTCCTTTTCAAATACATAGACATATTTTCTTTTAATATTAAATTATTTCTACCAAAGGCACATACTATTTATTATATAGGATACATTTACGATGCAATATATCACCTTATATCACAACAAAATACTTTGGAAACAGCCTTTTTTTGCTTTGTGCAACATCTATCATAATTTAGAAATGATTACTTTAGGCAAAATCTCTGTTTAATGTAGAACATAAGTAGGATTGCCTCACCAAACCCATCACAAATTGTAAGAAAATTAATAGTGTTACTCCAGTGAATACTAAATCTATTAGAAAGCATAGTAACTTGATTGTAAAAATAAAAATCACACAGAGGCAAAACTTTCTATACAGTAGTACCACTCAGTGCAAGCCAGAGTAATCAATGGATGCAGGAACATTTGATTGCAGTATCCATTGATTACTCTAACTTGCATTAAGTGGCACCACTGTATAGCATAAAGAATGGTGGTCGTGTGATGTTCAGTGGTTTAAAATAAAAATTTTAGTGGTATCTATGGGTTGACAAGCAAACCAGCCATAATATTCCTTTATTGAAACTATTATTTAGAATAAAGCTTTCACTTAGTTGAATTCCTTGAAAGGAAAAGAACCCACTGATAAAAACTGTTTTCTGCTTTTTTTAAAAAAGAAAGAAACAATTTAATATTTAACTTCAAAAAAAATAAATAAATGAAGAATGATGAAGACTTTTATTCACATAAAGAAACTAACAGATCTCATCGCACCCCTAGATTTCACAAATAAAAGTATGGGTGTTCATGTTTAGAATTGGGTCAATGCTATATTTGGCCAATACTGACAACTAATTTCCCCTTTCTTAAACCAATTCCAACCTATTTGTCAGATTTAATCAATAGAAGGGCACTGATCCAAGTCAGCAGACATTAGTTATAAGTTTATTCAAATGATTTTTTGAAAATATGATAACCCACATTTTTATTTATGAAAGCTAAAGAAAACATTTTTAGTGCACTTTTTACTTCTTAAAACTTTTTTATTAATAAAGCATTATTTTTTTTAAAAAAAAATTCATTTGTACTTTTAAGTTTTACATAGTTTCAGAAATTATAAATGGAAAAAAATTAGATGCAATTAAATACCACTAGATGTAGTTTATTGTTTAAGGCTCGAACGGGATCTTTAGCTACAAGAGAATATACATGTAAATGGAAAAATGTGAGTGATTTATTTTGTAAATTATGTAAGGAAGGAATAGAAAATTTTAGGCATTTCTTAATTGAATGTAAATGCTTGAAAACAGAAAGGGTACATATAATGAAGTTATGGAAGAATAAATATGAAAAAAAATGATTATATAGAAAGTGGTTTTTATGCTGGGTTTGGGAAAAGATAAAGGGGATTTAAATATAAAGGTTATAGAGTTGACAAAGATTATGTTGTGGAAATGGGATAGAGCAGATTATGGGAAAATTTAGAGTGGGGAGTGGAAAATAAAGTGGCTAACAGGTTTATCTGGGCATAATTGCTGAGATATTCTTGGCTTCGTTTAAGGAGAAGTCACGATACATCACATCACATCAAATATTTATGAGGGACAATACACATGATCTAGAAATAATGTATTCCACACAATAGATTATGTATTGGTAAAGAAAGAGGGAATGAATAAAGTTCAGAAAATTAAGGTGTTTGATAATGAAGAGAGAGTATGTAATAGTGATCATAACTTCATTGTAATAGAAGTGATTAGTAATGTGATGGAGAATAGAAATAAAAGTAGAAACAATAGTAAAAGATGTGAATAGAGAGTGAATGATCAGAATAAGTTGGAAGAGTATAAAATACAAGTTGAAGAAACCATGGAAGATTTGGTTGGGAGTATAAGGACTGGTGTGATGAAATAGAAAAAGTGGCAAATAGGGTTTTAGGTGAGAATATTCAGAAGAATAAAAGTTATTAAAAAAATGAAGAGTTAGTAAAAGTGTAAAAGAGAGAGGGGAAGCATGTAGAGAATATAAGTATGCTATTAAGAACAAAGAAAGTGAAATAAATATTTTAATGTGAAATGGAAAAAGTACTTAGAAAAGAAGTTAGCTAAAATAGATAATTATATAAAGAGAATGAAATTGAATAATAAATTATTGGAGGATATTAATAAAAGTGGAACAGAAGTGAGTAAAAACGTTTGGAATTACATTAAAAGTAGAAATATAGGGGAGGGAGAGATAGTATTATTAGATGATGAGGAAATAGAGTGTAGCTGTAGAGGAGAATTAGAGAGAATCTTGAATAAGGTATGTAATGGATATAGAAAAGATGTTAGATGTGAAGAACAGATGGATAGAAAATATGACAGCATATAGTAATATGAATATTAGGTTTACAGAAAATGAACTGAATGAAGCAGGGAAGAAATTGAAAAGTGGTAAGGCAAGAGGCCTAGATGAAAGGGCAGCAGAGATGGTAATGAATTTAGGGCATAGGACAAAGGTAAGGTTATTATCATGTTTTAATAAGTTGGCACAGAAGATAGTTTTTCCAGGTAGTTAGAGTAATACAAGAGTCAGATTATTATTTATAGTAAAGGGTAAGGATCATAAGAAGTTAAACAATTATAGACCGATAGCAGTAACATCAGTTTTATATAAAGTTTTTTTCATATATGGTGGCTGGAATCGTTGCAAAATGGATGGAAGAAAATAATGTAGTGGAGGAAATGCAAAGAGGTTTTAGGTCAGATAGGCATAGGAGATAGTTTATTTGTAGTTATACAACTTGTGGATATTAGTAGAAATTCAGGTAGACATTTATATATGTTTTATAGATATAGAGAAGGCATATGATAGAGTAAATAGAAATATATTATGGATAAGTTCAGAAAATTTGGGACTGGATGAAGCTTTAGTGTAAATTATTAAGAAATTATATGAAAATAATTACTATACATATCAATTAGGGGGTACAGAATCAGTTGAAGTTAAAAACAGGGTGGGACTAAGGCAAGGATGCTCTATGTCACCTATTTTGTTTTTTGTTGTATTTGAGTGAAATGGCGAGAGCAATAGAAAGACTAGGAAGAGGGATAGAGATACCATTAATAAGTCGCAAGGGAGTATATACTTTGTTGGATCTTTTTTGCAGGTGATGTCTTTTTGTGTTTGGAAAGAAGAGAAGATATGGAAGTTATGCTGACAACATGTGCAAGAGTGGGTAAAGAGATGGGGTTTAAATTTAGTGAAGAAAAATCAAATATAATGATGGTTAATACTGGGGAAAGAGAAGACAAATAATTTTTATTGTGGGATATAAAGTTAAGTGTGGTGAATAGATATAGTTATTTAAAAATCATCTTGAGAAACCAGAAAAATTGCTTGGATGAATGGGTGAAAAAATTGGTAAATGAAGCAAAGAAAAGAGAGAGATTGATAAAAAAAATTAACAGTATTTTTATATAATGAATATGATGTAGCTAGAATTGTATAAAAGGGAGTGGCAGAAGCAGGGTTAACATATGGCAATGATGCATTATCTGTTAGTAAAGGGGTATTAGATTACTTAGAAAAAGTACAAAGGGAAGTAGGAAGACATGCATTAGATGCAGATGTGTGGATGGTAAAGGAGGCAATTCAAAGAGAAATGGGATGGTCAAGTTTTTATACAAAGAGATCCAAAAAGCAAAATGAAAATGTTTGGTAGATTGAAGTTTATGGATAATAAAAGAATAGCCAAAATAGTATTTAATTGGGTTATGAGTAAAGAGCAGGCAACAATATAGATGGAAAAGGTCATTCAGTATGCAGAAGATTTGGATAAAGAATTTTTATCAGTATACTTGTACAATTGGTGGAATGATTGTGTTAGGGGGATTGTTGAGTGTTATAGTGGTAAGGAATGGGATAGAAGAATAGATAAATTAATAAAAAATAGGGAGTTGGACAGATGGAGAACTAGTATGGAAAGTAAAAAGAGTTTAAATATATATAGAAGTAAACAGAACATTGGGTGCAAGTTAATTTATGATAATAGAAAGCAAAGTAGTTTACTGTTTAAGACTCAAACAGGATCTTTGGCAACAAGGGAATATACACATAAATGGGAAAATATGGATGATTTAGACTGCAAGTTGTGTAAGAAAGGCATAGAAAATATTAGGCATCTTTTGATTCAATGTAAATGCTTGAAACAGAAAGGATACAAATAATGACGCTATGGAAGGCTAAATGTAAACAAAGTCATTATACAGAAAGTGGGTTATTGGTTTTTTATGCTGGGTTTGGGAACAGATAAGGGGAATTTTGATATGAAGGTCATGGAGTTGACAAAGATTATGTTGAGGAAATGGGATGGAGCAGAATAATGGAAAATTTAGGGTGGGGAATGGAAAGGGAAGGTAAAGTGGCTAAGAAGTTTCTCTGGACATAGTTGCTGAGAGATTCTTGACTCCATATAAGAAGTCACAGTGCATCACATCATATCAACATTTAGTTTTGTATAAATAATTATGGGTGAATAGTATGATATTCTTGTCATTATTAATAGATTAAATAATGATGCTTTTGCATATAGAGATAGCTATCTTTTTCCACAAGAATTGATCAGGTGTTCAATTTTTCCTTTAATTAAGCTTTTTTTCTTTATTGAACTCATTCTTGTGGTACTTAGATGAAAAAAAAAATATCTAAAACGTTATTAGGTATTCTTTCAAAGAATTTACTATAAATTTTCCTGCATAGATAGCCCAAGCACGTGATTTTATCATGTTAAATTGTTGTCATGTTAAATTTTCATTTGTATATGCACGTACTTATATTTATTTAATTATTTCTTATTAAAATGGAAATTCACTTTTATGACCTTCCAGGTAATTATTTTTCTATGCTTCTTAACAAAGGATCTATATACAAGATGAATAATAAGATACTAAGAGGAGAGCCTTGAGGTATTGATAGTGAGGCCTAAAAGTAGATGAATATCTTCCATTAAGTGTTATTTCCAAAATCATAAATCTAATATATGCATGTGCAAAATCGTTTACCAATTTAGAAATCATATTCAAGATTATTCCAGAAGACAACCGACCACTTATAATTGGTTATTTAAAATCACCCCTTTACTCACTGCTAGTCATTGATAACTTAAATTTTTATCGACCTGAAGTCAAATACCATTATTGGAAAATTTATGCTTTATTATACCCATCTTCAAACAATAATATTGAGGAGCCTATGCTAAAAATAAGCATTTGAATTGAAAATTCAAACATCGGTCCCTTGAACCAAAATATTTTGATTTTTTTATTCAAATTAAATTTACAAGCATTATCAACCTTACATTTTATAAGTATAAAAGATTCTGTGTAAATGTTGATTCTTAATGTGGGTTGTCATGGAGACGCAGAATCTCAATTTTATGTATTTTTTGAATGTCAATCTTTAGAAAATGTATGTTGTTTTTTTTCTTATGTATGTTTAACAGTTCCAAGACAATTTAAAATACATAGTTACCACATTAAAACTCTCTTTAAATCTTTTTCAAAAGGAGTACTTTGTGAAATTAAGGTTTCGATATTTATTCTGTACGCATTTTGGTGGCAAGATGCATTTTTTCATATGATAATTATTCTAGAAATCAACAAAACACTTTCTGGATTAAATGATGAAAAAACTTTCAGACACAATATTTACTCCGATACCTGATTCTTAATGCAACAGTATCCAAGACATTAGAATCTTATCTCTAATAATCCGATGCACTACTAAAGAGAATATTGTTGTTGTTTTTTAATTTTTTTGTAATCATATAATATATATAATTAAATAATTCTATATACTATCAAAGGTAACCTTTAAAAACTACAAAATCCTTTAAACATAAATGCATTTATTTAAATACGAATTTATCCCATATTTATTCAAATTTAAATTTAATCTTTTAAAATTTACCCAATCATACATTTCTAAGAGGATAAAAAACTGTTTCTATCATTCTCTTTCCAATAATTTTTTTTAAAAATATGTATTCTTTTCTTCTTAGATAAAAGTAAGACTTATATCTTTACCTTTACTACAGATTGGTAACATATATAAACACGTACACACCTAACAAGTAATAAATATATTGTTTTACCCTTATTTGTATTGTAACATTGTGACCTTGTTTACTCTGTTTAAATAATTATCTAGTTTACCTAATTTATATTAAATTGCGCAGTAGTTATAAAACCATTTTATCTCAATATATAAATTGTGATACTCTAGGCCCATAGCGCCTTTAAATTATTTTATCTTATAAGAAATGCGGATTGACATATATATATATATGCTGGTACATTAATTTTAACTAAAGAATGCACACTTTATAAGTAATTAATATGAATAATTATTGTCTTTTTTTTTTTTTACCTTAACTATAAAAAAAAAACGAAAAAAAGAAAGAGAAAGAAAAAAAAAGAAAGAGAGAAAAAAAGACAGAAAGTAAGAAAGAAAGACAGACAGAAAGAAAGAAAGGAAGGAAGGAGGGTAGATTTTTTTCTTTTTCATTCTTTAATCTTTTACTTTTAACATAATCTTTATTGATGTAGTGTATGGTTATATGGTTTATATTATTTTAAATGTATAAAACATTACATATATATACATGTTGTAGCTTAAGCCATATAGAGGTGATTAATAGTTCATATTGTATTTATATATGTTATTTCTTGTTATTAAAAACTAGTTTCAAACGAAATTATATATCAGAAACAACACTTCCAAAACATACCTATATCATGTATCTATTGATATTCTCGATATATATCCTTTGGTTAATAGCAGTAATACAAAGGGGAGGGAAGAGCTGTTTTTGATTTGAGATATCTGATTACAAAACAAGGAATTGCAATTTTTTTGGATGTAAAATTAAAACAAAAATGACATCTCAGGACCTGAAGGGTGAACAGGGTGAAAATTGTGACTCTAATGGAGGGAAAGAGACCACGCTTCATACAATATATGCGGTTAGTGATTGATGAAATCAGTGTTTTAGGGATTGATATAATAATATTTCTATATAAAGAAGGGCTGGTCTTTGGAATAAAGGGTCATGAATTGTTTCCCCTGATTAATAACATAGTGAGCAGATAGAGACAAGGTTAGCATATGCCATTCTTTGCCACAAATAGTAATTAATGGGTAAAGCATCTAGATTGATTTTAATAAGGAAATCTAGCCATTTTATTTCTAGATGCTAGAATTTAAATTTTGAAATCACAATTAGTTGAAGAAATATAGAGCAAGAGGAATCAAATCCCTCAGCTAACAAGTGTTTCCTAGCCAATCATTGTTTAGTATTACTTAATGCATATAATGTTCCATGAAGTAAAACTTAGGCAGAAAGAAAAAAATGAAATATAAATTATAATACTTTTATTACTGTTAGCATTCAGAACTATGCTCTGGCCCACAAATTAGGAGAGATTAAAGAAAAGTTAAAATAGATATTTTAAAACTTCAAATTTTTTTTTCACTGACAAAATGCCTTACCAGAAATTCAGATTTTAATATATGAATTTTTCTACAGTACTGGCTTTTTCATACCTGCACTTTTATATGTAAAATATAAAGGATTTGAACTCAGACTTTTACACAACCCTCAACTATCCATTCTGTCTACTACTACTGATGCACATGATCACACACATGTCAAAAAGATAAATAATTTCCAAATCCATATTTCATGCTAAACCAGTGCTCATCAGTTGGTCCAAATTATTATCTCCACATATATACAATCAGTGCTCAGCTTATATGAAGATAGCCAAAATTCATACTTTAATGGACAGGTTCCAAATCAGTCCATTTCACATTTACAGTATTCACATCATTTGATCCACCATTTTGTTACATTTAAAATGATGTATAATTTATTTTTACTATGAAATTTACATTTTTTATCATTTTTTTGAGATGCAATTTTTAATTTATTTTTTTTTAGATTTAGCATTTGTAAAATATTTTACTGTTAAAATGGCCTCTCTCGTTGCTTGCTGAGATTATTCAATTGTTAAGGTTTGCATTTGTGAGCTTTCTCTTTGTTCATAAATATGTGTTTTTTATACTATGAAATTTTAATTTTTTTATGATTTTTTTTTTTTGAAATGCAATTTTAATTTTTTTTTAGATTTAGTATTCGTAAAAATATATGGACTCTCACGGCTTGCTTCGATTGGTTGCTCTGATTGCTAACATATATATTCTAAGCCCTTTTTTTGTAGAAGCTAATTTTAGTGATATTTCAGATCTAGAAACTGCATTAACCAAAAACCAATTTGGTGAATTCATTTTATTTGCAGGACAAGCTTGGGATTGCATTTAGGTTTTCATCATGATCAATGTTTGAATTCTGAGTCAACCTTGATGAGCCGCCCCCACCAAGAATTCATTGAATATTTATTACTTGTTTTTTATTGCTCTTTTTTATTTTTATATATATTTTTATATAATGAAATATGTGTAGAAAAGCAATAAATATGTTGTAGAATTTTAGGCAATTAACTCAATTACGTTAAAAACATGCACCATCAGCAATCCACTATTATATAGCATCTACACACACACACAACATATATAAACAGTGCTTATAATAAATGTGTTTATTTTGATATTATTTTAGATCAATTTTTGTTTCACTCTTTTTATGCACTTTTTACTTGAATACATATTTTAGGTTACACCCCATTTTTCAATAATATAATAGTAAAATCTGTTAAAGTTCTCTTTGCATCATATTTCATAAGCTATTCTTACTGTTTGATATTTATTTGAGCACACTGTGCTTGAAAATAATACACATTTTAGGTCACATGCCATTTATCACTAATATAATATAATAATTAAAATATAATAATATTTTATAATATAATACGTTAAAATTTACTTAAGTTTTTTTGCATAATATCTTGCAAACTTTTCATGTTATTTTTTTACTAAAAACCAAACATATTTCTAACAGATACCCTGCATGGAAGAACAACCAAACATTTCTAGCAGATACCCTGATATAGAAGGACAGGATCAGAGTGAGCTAGTAAAATGTAAGTTATCAATCACATTGTTTTTGTAATTTTTACACTGAAAAATTACCTCAGGTAAGATATATCTATCATTTTTTCCAGCAAATTATGACAAATGTGATGAAACTATCTATGAAATTGTAATTTTAACATATAACTTTCAAAATTTTAAATTTGTGAACCAATGTAAAAATAAACTTGTTTAAAAGTGTTAAAAATCTGTTTTTTGTTTTTTTTAGGTAATGACTATTTTATCAGTTTTATTACATTCATTCATATTTGCTCTTTCTAACAATGTATATATTTTTATATTTATTGTATTCAAACAGAAGAATGTTAATGTTTAACAGAAAAAGTGGACTTAACCAGTGAAGAATTTATTAGCTTCATGCTCCCAAATCAAAATGCTTTAGATTTGCCTATATAATTAAGAAAAATAGGTTAGAGATAAGAGGGTCCCTCTTATCTTTATAAAGTCAAATCTTGCATTATGATTTGTAGAGGTCTCTCTTGCTAAAATTAAGCACTCAATGCGCATGTATTAAGGTTTTAGCCTTTTATAAGTATTACATGCTGACATTGCGCTTAATAAGAATTAATATTTATAACTTTAAATTGATTCAAAATATTTCTAAATTTAATATCTGAACATTGACTCATTGTAAATCGAAAGATTTCACGAACGTTAATGTTTAACAGAAATAGTGGACTTAATCAGTGAAGAATTTATTAGCTTCATGCTCCCAAATCAAAATGCTTTAGATTTTCCTACATAATTAAGAAAAATAGGTTAGAGATAAGAAGGTCCCTCTTATCTTTATAAAGTCGAATCTTGCATTATGATTTGTAGAGGTCTCTCTTGCTAAAATTAAGCACACAAAATGCATGTACTAAGGTTTTAGCCTTATATAAGTATTATTATTATTATAAATTCAAGATGACAACCTCTCATGCTAATTAAAGCAGAAAGCTAAGAGAGTAAAAATAAATGGAGGTTATTTAAGTCATCTAGATTTTGAAGGTAGTGTGATTGTTTTTGCAAATAATGCTCCAAAGTTTTAGAAAATTTTTGCAAAAGATAGATGAAAGTAAAACAGTAATATCCTACCTACAAAACCCTTGGTCAGATTATTAAAACAGATTAAAATGTAATGGATAAAATTAATCATAGAATTAAATTGGGATAGAGTGTTTTGGTAAAAACAAAATATTAGAAAGAAAAATTCCTGTGTGATTGAAAAGGAAGATTTTGAATGAGTGTATTTAGCAATGTTTATTTATGGAACTAAGATTTGGACACTTAATAAGAAAGCAATACAAAGATTTCAGACCACTTAATGAAGTATTAAGTGATGGAGTAACAAGCAGATATCAAAAAAGAAATATATGAATGAAAGAACAGACTAGTATTATTGACTTCATTACAAAATTAAGAGACTGAAGTGGAGCTGGACTGGACATATTGCTAAAAGAGATGATAATATATGCACAGTTGAAATTTTAAACTGGATCCCAAAAGATTATAAAAGATATCATGTTAGATGGATAAATGAAGTAAGAAAGTTTTCTGGTGTGATGTAAAAAAGAGAGATTAAAGATAAAAGAACCTGAGTTACATTTGGAAAGATATTTATTCTGCAATGAAAATGATGATAATGATGAAAAATCAACTGTCTTTGTTTTATTTCTTTATAACATATTTATTGAATTACTTTATTATTGTTGTCTTAATTATTTATATTAATTTAAATGCTAAAACAATATTTAATGTCTTATAATCATACTACTCGACTTTGCCCCTTATGCCTTCAGACTGCCATTCTTTTTACCCCAAAATGAAAAAAATAAAATAAATACTGATTATTATTTTTTTTATATTTATTTATTTTTTAATATGCACAGTAGTTGAACTATTCTATTAGCCGGTGTCAGCCACTTGATGGCATTGTTGCTATGCAAAAACACAGAAATATAACTTTACCACACGCACCCTATTATTTGTGAAAGAATAATAATCATATAACGTAATTCATTTATTTCCTTAATAAATTATTATAATTTATAGCAGTCTGACATTAACATTGAATATTATATTATAGTATAATTCCCTGGGTACACAGCACTGGTAAAACCATCACCCCCTCCCAGCAAACTTTACAAAGTCTACTTTCATTGCTTGAGAGATAACTAACTACATCATGGTGGAAGAAATGATAACGCTTTAATTACTGAACTATATTTTATTTTTATTTTTTTGTAATTTTTTTAAAAAAAATTAATATTTATTTATTACAATAGCTATCTTTGAAAGAATATCTGTATAGATATTAATGGCTGACTTATTAATAACATTAATAATTTCCAACCTGATTGATTATTTTTAATCTTAATAAATGTATTACTTTGGGTCTTTGGATAAAACTATGAGTAATTTTACAATCAGACATTTTATCCTATGGGTTAACATAATTCATTGATTTCCTTAATCAATTCCTGTAATTTATTCAATAACAATTTTACAATACAAAATGTAAAACTTTAACTACAAATGCCTACTAATTTCCTATTAGTCATGCAATGTAGGGCAGATGGTATGCCTTTTCACATTTGCAATAATTCAAATTTATAAATTGGCATATATTATCGGTCATTTTTGAAAATGTAAATTAATATTTATTACAACAGCTCTTTTTGAAAGAATATGTGACTAAGGTAAGGATATTAATGGCCCACCTATTAATAATGATTAATAATTTCCATCTTGATTGGTTATTGTTTTTTTAAAGTTTAATAAATGTATTCTTTTTGCAATTTTTTATTATCTCTATATAATTATGATAAATTTTATACTTGGACATTTTAATTCTCATACATGTTCTCACGAACTGTGACTTTTTTTTAGGAAAACAGTGAAATTGTGGTAATTATTTACACCTTACATGTTGGGTTCAGAAGTGGGGTAATAGGTTTACAATTATTATTTTTTAATAGTATATTAGTTAAGTTGTACTGTAATTACTTTTGAATGCAGATTGTTAATAGTTCTGCAAACTTTAAATCCACTCATTCTGAAATGATACAGTAGCGAAGTGTTAACATTGGTAAAAAAATAAGATTGGGTACACTGCACAAACTGTGCAAAACAAAGCAAGCCCTTAGCTACAACAGAAAAGAAGTAAATAGCATACTTCATTGTTTTTGCATATAAATAACACCTTCTAAATGACTGACAATGGCTAATAGAATAGTACATTATTTTCTTTATGAGCAGATTTAAAGATTCTATGTATAAGTTTAAAATCACTAGAAACACATATATTTTAATACTGACTCTAAATGTACTGGTTTGATTATAATTTTCATATTTATTGCTGTTAATTTTTTCTTTTTTATAAAACTACATTCATCTCACCCCATGCTCCTCTTTTTAACATACTTTGAATAATTTACTTGCAAAACTTTTAAACTATTTCATTATTGTAATGTTTACATTTTTATTATAATGCTCTATTTAATGGAAGTCAGAATTTAAATTGAAAGTTAGGATTTTGCAAATGTATATAAGTAATATTCATTAAGGCTGTAGCCTCAAGCACATGCGTATAAAATGCAATAGTAGGGACCTCTATAGGTCTTAAATATTACTTACGTAATCAATGTGCATTTAAATAAATTTATAATTAGAACTTTAAATGTATATAAGATAAATTCAAATACAATAAATCATGGTCATTATTTTCAACCATGATTAATTCATTAAAGATCTTTCCAATATTAATTCACTTGATTCTTATATATTGCATATTTTCCATATCATACCATCAAACATTTTTATTTTATCTACTGCTCTTATACATGGTCTCTACCTAGAACATTTACAATCAACTGAATCCAATTTGAACTTCAGCTATCCTATTATCAATTGTTATAGGAATATATCCATTCTAGCTTCATTTCAATCTTTTAATTGTTCCCCTATGCTCAATGATATCATGTTTGCTCTATCTCTCTTGTATTCTTATTAATTTTTTCTTATTACTCCTAATATTCATCTCTCAATACTTTGATGAATGGTATGAAGACTCTGTGTTAGCCTTCTGTTCAGTAACCAAGTTTCAAATCCATATGTAAAAACTAGTTATATACATAGTCAAAATAAGAGTCATAGATCACATGACCCTATTCTCTTAAGCTTGTAAGTTATAAGCATTTATCACAAAGCTTGTTGAGGAATTGGCAATCCTTATTGTTTATAACTTACAAGCTTAAGAGAATAGGGTCATGTGATCTCTGCCTTAAGTCTTATGCAATGTTATATTGCTAATACTACTAATATATGGTATGGCTGAAGATCTATTCAGCCCCATATAGCTATTTGAGTTGGATAGCTGGGTTTGAAGACATGTAGGTGTCTGAAAATTTCAGATTTTCCACTCAATAGATAACATTTAGTTAAATGCTGGCTTTGAGTTGGTATTTTTAGATCTAGTGTCTGAACCTACCCTGACACCTCTCTGAGGAGTGCCAAAGCATGAAACCATGGTCAGGGGTTTGGGGAGGGGTTCATGACAAAGATCTTTCAAATGCTTTCTCTGGCTAAGCATTTATCACAAAGCTTGTTAAGGAATTGGCAATCCTCATTGTTTATAGTTATATACATGTATTAAAAATCTTGTTTATCAAACATGTGGCATATAATTCTTTTAATACCATGTCACTTAAATAACACTTTAGTTTACCTCTATGCCTTTTTAACTTACCTGGAACATTCCACAATCACTACAGAAAAAAGTAGCAAATAATTAATATAACATTTTATCTCTTTATTTCCACATTTGTTACCCAAATATTTATGAAAGATGCATTATTTGGGATAGTGTTTCCAACCAGATGTAAAGAAAAATCATTTGAATATTATGGGTAATTTGTTAAAATGAATACTCTCATTAACAAATGCTAAAGACAAAGTTGCTATGAAGTTTTACAGAACAAACATTTGTAACAAAGCTGTGGATTTTTATTTTTATTTTCTCTCTCTCTTGCTTTATTTAAACAATTTAATCAAACAATAACAACCACCAAATTAGTCTTCATGAAAGGACAAGTGGGGCAAATTCAATAAGGGTTTTTGGCTACATTTATTTTATTTTTTGGATGTTATCTTTCCAAATTTGTAAAAAAATTAACTAAGCAATGAAAACAATCAAAATCATAAGCAGAATGGTATTAGAATTGTAACAAACTAATTGAGAAAATATTTTCTTGAAATGAAAACAAGAAGTGTAAAGTAAAACTAAAACATTTTTCACTCCCATCAATAGTGGCAATAACTAGGATAATATTCTGGATAACAATTTCTTAGGATTTGTTTGAATACAAAATTTTAAAATTCAGTTCCTTCATGAGAAAAACATATATTTAATAAAAAAATTTAGTTTACTATTCAATATTTTCAGTAGGGCTTTTGCAGTGTTTCCTCTATGAAATCCATTCATATCACATTATCCCTATTGATATTCTTTTTTATTATAGTTTTACAGAATGACAGGCAAATTACTGGAGTTATGGCAGTCCTGCATATTTTTTCTAAAAAATGTGGCATTAAAACATCAATGCAGACTATTTTTAGGTTTTCTTGCATGCCGTTTGTGCTCATTACCTTTGATAGACAAAATGTTTATTTATTTATGGCCACAATATAGGATGGAATAGATCACATGTTTAAAGTTACTGCTATTTATCATATTCCATGCAGTGAAATTACTTATTTATAGATTACTTTTTATGACAGAATTAAAACCAGCTACCATAAATTTGACATCTTCCACTTTGTTTATATAAAATAATTTGCACCCATGACTTAATGAAGAAAAAAATATTTGTAAATATTTTCACAGAATATTGCACACAAAAGATAACACATTTTAGGAATGATTTATTCGTATTTTATCTTGATGTAATCATGTAGCCTTTCAGAGTCTTGAGATTCATAAATCATAATAATTGCTATCAGTTTAGGAAATATGAAACAAAGACCTGTGTTCAAATGTTTGTATAATGCATTACCATGCAATCATTTAATAAATATTTCATCAATATATTGAAGCCAAACTTCAGATGGTTATGGAATAGTATTTGTAGTAATGGTTTCAAGTTTTTCCATATGATGTTCCAGGACTAATAATTGTAAAACTATATTTTGATTTTATTTGAAATATTCTGTCTTGAATTAAAAAATGTTATCATTATACAAAATATTTAAGAGGTCTACAATAAACAGTAGAGTTTTGATTTGTAGACTGATGTCCTCATTTAATTTTTTTACAATATACAATGCTTTATTGTTTGATATATTTTCAAATAAACTTTCCATATCAAAGTTATTATCAAGTCAGTTCTTTCTATTTGAATGTTCTTTACTAATTCTGAAAAATGCTAAAACTCCTAGCAAAGGACTGTCTCATATATGTCAAAGAATTATGAATCTTCAGACGAAAGCTTAACCAATTTTGACATAACAAATTTCTAGAACTACCATAGATGTTAATGAAGTATGTTCTAGATTTTAGATAGATCACAAAGACATAGAATTTTGTTCAAGTACGTTGTTAGTTTACTTTTTTCTGAATTGGTCAAATTTATAGTTTTGTTTTTGTAACTTATATAAGATTTTGACACTTTTTTGTAATGGCTTGCTGTGAGGAATTTTTTATTTATCATAGGGAGAATGATTATAGAAAAAAATGAAGAAATCAAGATGGTTCTCATTGATAAGTATATAAAAATTTTACTGAGCATTGTCTTTGATAGAATAGCTTACTTGGTTAAAACATCATCTTAAATTCAGTATTCATAAATCTAAAGATTTCTGGTTTAATTCCAATGCTAATGCTGTGTCACTGGTAAACAACACTTGAAGAAAAAGAAAAATATTATCAATTAAAGCATTTTATATACTAAACTATGTGATATTGCTAACAACTGGATACATTTGGAAAAGTCTAAATAAAGTTGCAAAATTTCTAAAAAACATTTAACCAGTAACTAGATGATGAAAATAGTCTAACATATAATTAAAAATAACCTCTAGTCATGATCTTGAAATGGGAATGATGAAACGGTTAGCAATGTAAATGTTTCTATAACCATCTTAACAGTTTAAAGAAGTAAGAAAAGAAATTTTAACTAGGGATACCCAAGAATTGTTTCATTGGCTAAGTCATAATTAGTTTATAGAAGTAACAAGCTTCTCTATAGTTGTTATAAGCACATTTATCACACTTATTACATTCCGTACAGAATTAGTATAAACATCTAACATCATTATTTATTTTTTGAAAACCCTGATAAAGGGGCAGATGTAAGCTTTTCCATCCTAACTTTCTGAATACAAAATTACACTACCATTTTTTTTGAGATGTGTGAATTTGAATTTTATTTTTTCAAACACTTTTATGTCACCAATATGCCACAATGATATATTCTGTGCATATTCTAATGAAATGGTTGAATTATTAAACAAAAGACAAAATTAAATGGATACATATAATTTTGATAAAGATGCTCTGCTTTGAAAGCCTGGTTTAGGAATTTTTTGAAATTTATCACCATGTTTATTAGTAGTCCAGATGCTCTTGTGGAATATTTCAAGTGCATCAAATGACATGCAAAAACAAACAAAAATCGTTCAATTTTGTATTAAAAATGTATTTCCATTAATTAAATATATATATATATATGAAATTTTTATTCTTTTAGTATTTATCAAAAAAAAAAATAACAATCTATCTTCAAAGTACAGTAAATTTTGACTGACCATACTCTAGAAGTAAGAAACCACAATTCTATAATAAAAATGTATTTTCCATAACAAATGAAATACAAAATGCAACAGTAACTTTTAATGCCAAATGGTTATTATTTTAGATATCACAAAAAAAAAAAGAATAATAAAATAAACCAATAATTAAAACTAAGAAATTTCAAATTGATTATAGAAACAAAGAGATCACAATTCTATGTTAAAAACTTATTTTCAGTAATAAATGAATAAATGACTGTTAATGAAAACATATACAGAAAACGTAATTTTTTAAAAAAATATTCAGTATTATTACTGCGTAGCATGCTTTTGATATAACATGTTTATTATATCCATGACTTATAATAATATGACTACAAGTCATGAATATGATATACATATTATGTTTAAAGCATGCTAGGCAATAATAAAGCTAAATATTAAAAAAAAAAAAACTACCTTTTCTGTGTATGTTTTCATTATCAGTCATTTATTATGTTATCTTAAAAAAAATGAAATTATTTATAGCTGAATTACAAAATAATAAATGAAAGATATAATTTTGTGGTATCTACTAATATCAAATTGTTCAATTTGTATATTAATCAAGATTAAAAATATATATATGGTCAGAGTTCAATTTCCTTCACAAATTTTTTTTTAAAAAATTTTAAACTTATAGTTATTTGTTTTTAAAAGCAAAGAATTGATTTTTTTTTTATTTTAAAAATTAATGAATTATAAAAAAAAAACAAAATGTAATTACAATTTTAATGCCAAGCAATATTATAATTAGACTGAAAATATAACATGGTTAAATGACAATTTTAACATTTTTATGATTTATCTGTAAGTCTATAAATAACTCTATAAATATGTATTTATTTACAATCCTGTCAAAATCAAAATAATTGCAATTATATATTAAAAGTTTATTTTAAAAAGTAGTGATAATTTTGATCTTATTGCAAGATTATGTAACTTAATTCAATCTAGAAATATGTTCGCTCAAGATATTTCTGCTTTATAAAAAAATGAATTATTGAACAGTCATATCAGTCTATTCATTGTTTCTTTTCAAGTCTTTATAAAATATAAAGCCAAAAGTATTTAAAAATCTAAATATTTGTTTTTAAAATGTAAACAAAAACAATTTTCATAAAATGGTCACTTTTAGAATGCATACACTTTTGGTAAAAATATACAAATAAGCTTCAACTTTTATTACAAATTTTTATTTACTGCTTAGTAATGCAAATTTTCAAGTTAATGTAAGTAGATAATGGATTTAAATGTTTTTTTCTTGCTTATTTTTTTAAGGCAATACAGATATTAATTAATAAATAAGTTTTTAACCCTTTAGATGCCAACATCAACTTCTAAAACCTTGGTCTAATTTTTGTATTGGCCCGTTACTTAAATCTGAGAACAATTATTTGTCAGTTTCATTTCCAGTTGGTCTCCATTGATAAAATATTAATATAAAATACACAGAATTGTTTCAATTCAGCTTCTAAAAATTGAATAATTTTAGATTCAAATTGGTTAAACATAAAGAAAAATTAATGTTAATAACTGAAGATAAATATAAGAAAATCGTTTAAAAAATAGCCAGCGTCAAAAGAAAAGAATTATATTTCAACTAATCTATTTGAATGTTGGTGTCTCATTATTCAGTTTTGTAGCGGTTAACTTTATTCATTTGCCTTGAAGAGCAGTCACTTTCCCACACTTATTTTCCTTGTAAAATTTTCAATTTTTTGAATCAAACTTTATATTTCAATAAAGTAATGAAAAATCTTAATTATGAATGTAAAAAATTATGACAAATATATTATTTATATTCAAAATCAATTACGAATGTGTAAAACATTTTGTTTTGTTTTCTGACTTTGTCATTTAGAAACACCTGCGTCACAATTTCCAGAGTTGGCAGCCATCCAATCAAAGAAAAGAGGCTGGCCTACACACCAATGAAAACTGACTTTTTTTTTCAAAATATATCACCATATGCAGACTTTTTTACTAAAATTTTAAATTTCGAATTTTCTATAAAATGAGACTAAAATGAAGATAATGCGACAAAAATCGATCAAGAGATGATGCAAACTATGTCCACTAACCGTAAGTAACATGAATGACAATTAAAGTGGGGCAAGATCTAAACAAATTTAATAACAGAGTGGTTAAATATTTCTTTTTTTACCATCAACTTTATGATATATAAAAAATGGTCCAACTTTTATTATACTTCAAATGTCTTTCCTTTACCAATGTGAAAAATTTCTTCATAATCAAGTAAATATAATCAATGAATTTAAATTTATTTATTTTATAAATTAATTGTTGAAGGAATATTTGCTGATAACTTAAATTTAAGCTAATTTATTATTAATTTTTAAATATTTGTGACCTTATTGCTATAATTTCAGGTTTGTATATCAAAGGCTTTGTGTCTTACTAAAAAAAAAAAAAATACAAATTCAAATTTGAATCAAGGTTTTTGGCTTAATGGTAGACAATCTGTAACGAGATTTAAAGCAAGTGAATAGTTGAATCCAGATCATAGTAATAGAAGTTTGTATGTAAAAATGACTTTGAAGACATATTAACATTAGCTGTAACTATATAATAAATGGCTGCAGTTTTTTTCTAAACCAAACTTTTAAAAAATAATTACAAACAACAATGATCGAATATCAATTAATTGATCTAGCAATAATTTTTATAGAAAAGACTATATCTAAAAGAATTAATTATAGAAAAGAAAACCATTGACTGCAACAACATCATCATCATTATTATTATTATTTTAGGTTTACAATTTTGTACTTTTTTAAAATTATTTTTATTTAATACATATTTTTTCCTATTATTTCTACGTCTTCATTCAGTAGATCATTTCAAATAAGTAAGGAACTCTTTTTAAAAATAAATTGCTCATTGTAGAATAATGTTATCTCGGTGACGAAGAAGACCGTTTTCATCAGATTTGCTCTGTCGGTTGTGAGAATTCGAATGTTATATAAATACCTATTTCTGACTAAAAGCTAGATGTTTAGCTAAGTTGGCTATGCGCCAGCTACCTAAAAAAAATCTTAAAAGCCATTTGAAAAGAATTTCATTTGGACAAAATTCGCACTCTAAGCCAAAGCTGTCCAACCTTAAATAATCTAAGGACCTCTGCGCATTCAAAATAATAAATACGGTCCTATTCTTTGTTCGGTTTAGCAGGCATTTAAAAAATTTCATTAAAAAAAAAAAAGGTTTTCTTAAAACAGTAAAACAAAATACAATAATTGTTGTTCGGCTTCAGGTTGCTATATTATCTTTTACTTTAAAAAAAATCAAAACTTCTAAGCTGACGATACAAATCCTCACCACGGGTTATTTGCGACCCATAGACTGAATTTTGGGTAGCTCTGTTCTAAGCCATAGATTTGAAAGACAAATATGCTACCTCTATGCTACGAGAACCATCTAAATAAATATGGAGTTTTTCAATAATTTTAAAAGGCGATTTTTCAGGCTTTCCTCGGGCAACAAAATTGATCAGCCTAATCCTGGCCCATGCTCAGAAATGTCCGATTTTTTCTAGGGAGAAGGTATTTCACAATATATATCGGGGGGAGATTTTTATTAACTGAAATTATACTTTTCATAAAATTGGAATTCAATTTCGGTGCTTAAAAACATAAATTATATCACTTTGACGATTTAGTATATTCTACATCCTTTTATGTAGCATATATATATATACGCACATATAAAACTAATTATTTGATATCTAAATAAAATAAGAGCACTTTCTTTTTCCTTCATGTTTTCAAAAATTCTCTAAATATTTAAAATCTAACCAAAAAGTTCTAGAAAGATCTTAATTCAGCACTTAAAATGTTTTACAGAGGAGTGTCAGATGATAGGGGGCCGAAGGTGACTGCCTCTAGGTTCAGCACTTGGCGATAGGTGTATATAAAAGTGTGATGTGTGCATATATTTAGATAGTGTGATTCAATTTGCAAAGCAAATCTTTTAAATCACTGAGTACATTTTTAAAATAACTAGTAGAAATTTTTCTTAGGTAGCTTTTACGAAAATGCTTCTAAGTGGAGAATTTCTCCCATTAAGTGGAACAGTTTAAGAAAACAATTCTTTGCTTTTAAAATTCTGCGTAGTGAACTAAAAAATGAAATCAATTATTTCAAAATGGTATTTTTTTAAGATATTAGGAAAATTACAGACTTTCAAAGTATTCTTTTTATTAAAGTAATACTTATATTTGTATAATAATAGGGGGGGGGGGCGATAATATAATTTGTCCAATAGTTGATTTCCCCCAAACTTCACTTTTCCTAGGCAATTTGAAATGAACAAAGAGATTGTCAAAAGAATACTGAGATTATTAAAACAAAAGCGTTAATGAGCTCATATTTATAGCACTAATTCGATAAAAAGAGAGCAGTTCGAATGACGACTGAAAAGCAATTAAAGACATCAAAGATAAAATTATATGTATATAATATCTTCATACATCATGTTTTGTGGTGTAGCGATAATGCACTCGCCTGCCGTACCTAATTTTTGGATTCAAAGTCAGCCTGAATAAAACGAACATTTTTCTAGATTCCTATCAGTCAAGATTTTTTTTCTCTTGTAGCAAACAAATAGTTAATTTTGCTATCGCTAAATATTCAATATTTGTTAGTAAATGGGTATTTAGTTATTCTTAATAATATGGGAGATTTGAACACCGACTTTCAAGCTCCCTTCAGTGATTCACTTTATCTCAGACGACTGACATACCTGATTAAATGCATATGAAAAAGATAAATGATCTCCAATGCACACATTTCATGCTGAACCAGCATTCATCAGTTGATCCGGATCATCATCTCCCACACATATATACAATCAGTGCTCAGGTTATATTAAGATAGCAAATCTTCAAATTGTAATGGATCTGGCTTCAATCAACTCCACTTTCCATCTTTTCAGCAATCCATACCGTTAAAAATCTGATGATGGAACACGCCTTGTTGATGCCTATGTTGACCTTAAGCCAATCTGATAGAACCAGATCCATTTAATATGCAGAAGGAGAATAGAATACAGGCTGAATTTGTAATATTTGAAAAAATACAAGCATACTTTATTTTATATATATAGTTGGAGTTTAGATATAATATGGGGATTCGAATACAGATTTTCACTCTCCCTCCAGTGACCCACTCTATCTCAAACTGATACAACTGACCGCATACATGTGAAAAGATAAGTGATTTCCAATATATATATATATATATTTCATGCTGAACCAACATTCATCGGTTGGTTCAGATCATCATCTCCCACACATATATACAATCAATACTCGGTATTACAAATTCAGCCAGTATACTGCACATACCTCTTCTGTATATTTAAATGGATAAGGCCCTACACATGAGGGATCAGATTAACTTAAGATCAACATGATCATGACTATAATACTGGAATCAACAAGAGATTTGGGTGTTCCATCATCAGATTTTCAATGGTATGGAGGAATGAAGAGTTTGGGGATGGAGTAGATTGAAGCCAGTCCATTAAAGTTTGAAGATTTGTTATTTTAATATAAACCAAACACTGATTATATTTATGTGTAAGATAATATATTGAACTGTTAAAAATAAGTAAAGTGAGTAGTTTAGAAAAAATAAAAAATAAATAAATATAAAATATTTAGATAATTTATTATTTTCTTATTTACAAAACTGGCTAGTTTAAAATAAAACAGTATTTGAATTTAAACAAATGTATTGTTGTTGTTATAGTTATTATTATCATTATAATATTTTAAACAGCATTAAACTGTTGCACATGCGCTTTAGATTTTAACTATAAAATGAATGAATACAAACACTTCAAACACATGATAAAGTCTTTAGAAAAGATAGAATGGCCATCTATCTTTTCGAACCCAAACGCTTTTGTATGTTGTTTAAAAAATTACAGCTTGTAAAAACATCGCGCATCTATCTTTTCGAACCCAAACGCTTTTGTATGTTGTTTAAAAAATTACAGCTTGTAAAAACATCGCGCTATATAAAATAATTGACTTATTTATTATCATTATAATAACATCATTTCCTTATTCTTTTAAAATTAAACATTATATATTATTTGAATACAAGTATAATTTATATATTTGGAGATTAGATGTAATTATAGTGGATAAGAACAGAGACTTTCAAGCTCCCTTCAGTTATCCACTCTATCTCATACAATCGGTGCACATGACTACACACATGGGTATGATAATAATACTGCTTCAACAAGGAATTTGTGTGTTCCATCATCAAATTTTCAATAGTATGAATAGCTGAGGAGTTGGAGGATTGAGTAGATTGAAGCCTCTTTATTAAAGTTTGAAGATTTGCTATCTTAATATAAACTGAGCACTGATTGTATTTGTGTGTGGTGAAGGCGGTGATGATCTCTATCAACTGATAAGTCTAGTTCAGTGTGAAATATGCTTATTGGAATCATTTATCTTTTTCGCATTATGTGTGATCATGTGTATCAGTTGTATGAGATAGAGTGGATAGCTGAAGGGAGCTTGAAACTCTGTACTCAAATTCCTTAATCACATCTAAACTCAATTTATACTTGTATTTAAATATTAAGATTCATCCTGCCAATGCCTCTTCCGTGTATTTAAGTGAATAAGGTCCTATACATGAGGGATCAGAGTGATTCAAAGTCAACGTGGGTATGACAATAACATTGGCATCAACAAGGGATTTGGGCATTTCATCATCAGATTTTTAATGGTGTAAATGGCTGAAGAGATGAAATAGTTTAAAGCTTGTCCATCAATAAAGATTTTCTACCTTTATATAATCCAAGCACTGATTATATATGTGTGTGAGAGATGATGATCTGGAGCAACTAATGAGTTTGTTTCAGCATGTATGAGATAGAGCGGATAGCCAAAGGAGCTTGAAAGTTTGTGTTCAAGTCCCCTATAATATGTAACATTATAAATAAGGACTAACTTCTCTGTAAAAATATAAATTTAAATAAAATATTATCTATTCCCTTTATTTTAATGCAGGACACATTTCAAAAACTATTTACCTATAATTCATAAACTTTAGTTTATATAATAATCGAAAATTATAAAATCATAAATAAAATTGTCATGCATATCAAGAGAAATCTGAATTTTGTATTTTTTGTTGATAGATAGCTCTGTAACTCTGTGAATGTTCTTGAAACAAAAAGAATTGTAGAACTAATATATAGAGATATGTATTTAAATTCTATGTGAAGTAAAATAGAGTAATGTTTTAGGTAGTTTTCGGTTAGTTGTATCCTGACCATCAGGCGACACTGCAGAACACCAAGAAGCCTGCAAGTGATAAATTTCTATTCAAAAATTTATAGCCATAACCATTTAATATTCAGATTCCCTCAAATACAATTATGATAGTTTAGTTTGTGCTAGCATTATTGACAATTTTAAAGTATAGTTGTTTTCTAAATAATAATTAAAATAATTAAGTCCTAATGTGTACATTTTTTGAATATAAATTTGGTAACAGATATGTGTAAAAGAATGCAGTTAATATTAAATTGATAGCAAATGTGTTGTGGATTTTTTTTAGTAATAAAATTTAAACATCAACATAATCAAGTTATGAGAGATGGTAATTCTGCATTTAATAATCCTGATTTTTTTTTCTTCTTTTCACTGATAAATATTCCAAATCAGTATGTCTGGAAATAAGTAAATTTAACTTTCCCATATATCTCAGTCAAAGTACTGTGACAACATCAAAATGTTCTTCCTGATAAAAAGGCTATTATTTAACATCTCCAAAAGAATTATCGTAATGTTTGAAATATTATAAATACCCCAGATATTTTGAAAGATCTTAAGCTAACAATTTTTACACTTCAGAATGTACTGAATATATATGGTCATATTTCATAACAAAAATGTACAATACATTTGTGAAGAAGTTAATATATATATATATTCAAGTGATTATTGCTTTGGAGGTCACGTGAGATTGAAACAGCAGAAGTAATAGATTAATTCAAGTTGGTTATCTATCATTGCATTAAAACATGTAAAGCAAATAAATAGCTTTCCTCGTGTTCCCTTCCCAACCTACCTCTCTCTGTCCATTTCTATTGACAAAATGTACTTGTAAAAATTATTTTCATTGTAATATTAATTGAAATATAATAAAAATATTGTAATATTGTTACGAGCATGTGCAGTGACATCTGCAGGGACATATAATTAAACTGTTAAAAGAGCAGTTGTTTTTTAAGGCTTTTTTTAAAACTCCCTTAGTTATTTATTCTAAAATTTCATGTTTTATTAGAATCGCAGAAAACAAATAGGATATGAAAATTCTGTACATCTTAACTCCTAATCCTCCCCCCTCCAATTTTTAAGGCTTACGAAAACACCTATCAATGCACTGCACAAAATTAGATTAATAATTTTTAGAATAAAGATGATAATAAAATGGTAAAGAAAAATGTATATATGTTGCTTAATTTTTTATATGATTGTACTATAATGTCCTAACATTATTTAAATAATGAGGTAAAATACCTTCATTTACAATTTTTAAATTTCTATGAAGTTTTCATATCAAGTCAGATAAAAATACATGTTATTGTAATAATAATTTAGACAAGATTGTCAAATAGTCACATGATCTTCTCTAAGGATAGGATATTCAGAATAAGTCCAATGAAGATAAGAGTTGAATGTCACATGTTACATTAGCATTGAATATACTTTTACAGATGTTATACAACAAAATTATACCATTTTTTTTGCTAAATAATAAATTATTATGATATCCTCCAAAAATTAATATATATAATATTTAAGAAATAATGGAATATTCTGTCACATAAATGAAAGGTAATTTTAATTCTTTTGTACCAACAGGTAGATTCTGGATTAAATCCAGCAGCTTTTGGATTAGTTTCAAATTGACATTTAATTTATGTTATATTAAAAAGTGTACACACATAGATTTCTGAAAAAATGTGGAAATATCCAAATATTTATACCTTTATTTTCTCAATCTCTCCCCAGTCCTTCAGCTAAAAAACATTTAATATGAAACCTGTAATATATATATATTAACTGGTGAAGTATAAATGTATACTTGTGGGGAAAAAATCATGTCATTTAATGAGCTAATTAATATTTCTGTTACACAAAATCTTATATCTGGAATATTAAGTAACATGTTAACACAAAGGCAAAACTTTCCTTACAGTAGCACTACTATGTGCAAGCCAGAGTAATCATTGGATGCAAAAAGTTTTGTGCATAAAATTTCCCATCTAGTGCCTACTCATTTAAGCATAAAGAATGGTGGTCATGTGATAAACATATAAGTCACATGTAAGCTGTACAGCAGTTCAATTTTAAACATTCTTTTCAAACAAGAACTCCTCTAATACAAATGGGAGATGAGATTCACATCTTGTGATGAAAAGTCAGACCAAGTAGAATTCTTTAATTCAAACTAAGTCAGACAAAAATATTATTATTAGGTGATGTGCTTTCAATTTGCAGTCACTGGTTTTAATTTGTTTGCTAACATGAATTAAATATACCCATGCTCTAACACCAGAATAACAACAAATAAAACCACTAAACATCACATGATCCCCATTTTTTAAGCCTACACAAGCTGTTTATGCAGAGGCTAAACTCTTCATACAGTAGTGCCACCAATTCAAGTCAGACATATCAATGGATGCAAGAAGGTTTGTGCATAAAATCCTTATCTAGTGCTTATTCGGTCAATATCCCTAGACTAGTTGATAGCGTATGGCCTTCGTCAGTGAAGAACTTTGGATCTGTGAGATCTTAGAATCAATGCAACCCTCCAGCAGCCACCTTTCATCATTAGCTAACTATAAAGCTTTGAATGCAAAATAAAAACACAAGTAATGTTTTCAATTCAAGCTCATCAGCTTGTATAGAACCTGAACTCAGTTCATCCATACTTTTTGGTGATCATGTGATGTTTAATGGTTTAAAACCAATAGGATTATGGTGAATGTGGTTATTAAAGAACCAAAGACACCAAAAAGTATTGTTGCTGAACTGATCTATACAACTTTACAAGCTGATGAGCTTGAATTGAAAACATTACTGTGTTTTCATTTTGCACTCACAGCTTTATAGTTAGCTAATAAGGTAAAAAAGTGGCTGCTGGAGAGTTGCATTAGATCCATATAGGTGCAGTCTCAGTTCCAAGGCTCCTCTCTGATAAAAGCTACAAGCTAGAAACTATCCTGGGATTATTAGATGAGTAGGCACTGGATAGGGATTTTATGCACAAGCCTTCTTGCACTCATTGATTACTCTGGCTTGCACTGATGGTGCTGCTCTATGGAGAGTTTAGCCTCTATGTATAACTACAAATAATTAACAAAAAATATTTCATCTTTATTTAAGGATTCTCCATAAGATTTTAAAATTACATAAGCAAAAGCATAAAACCAAACAATATGTTTTCAATTTGCTGGATGTGATGCTATAGAGTCCATTATTGTAAAATGACATCTTCATTGGATTAGATACATAAAACAAATGACCAATGTAAGACTTTCTAACAGATTGTTTTTGGAATAATGCATGGTTTTCATGGGAGAGGGAGACCATATTTATGTTATAATAATTATCTTGAAGACATTCTAAAGAAATGCAATGTAAATTGTTTCTAATGGAAAGTTATGGGAGGGAGCAGAATACTTTGTAAAGCTAGAATTAGACATGGTATTGATGTATTTTAGAAAGAAAAGTTTTCTGCTAAAAAGAATTAAAAGACAACATCGTGAAATGTCAAGTAAACAGAGAAATGGACCAGTATGTTCTGCATGTTGTAATACTTGAGGTTTACAATAACTTTGTATAACCACGGCAAAAATTAATTTCTAGAGTGTTATATCTCCCCTCTCCCTTTTTTTGGGGAGTTAGAATGACCTTACTGATTTATAAGTGACTGTCTATTATTAGTAGTAAAAGGAGCACATGTTTAAACAAGCCAAGACTAATATAATCATTAATAATAAATGTTACTTTAAAAAAAAAGAATTAAACTTTATTGGATATAAAATGTTTTACAAGGTAAACATTGATTTACATAGTATAGTATGGAGATTTAAAATGATACATTATATTTTTTGTCCATAGCATTTCCAAAAATTGACCAACTTGTGAAGACAAACCATTAGTCCATGAGATGATTAACTATTAAAAGTAAACCTATGTTACAATTAGGATTTATTCATAAATTCTAGAATTCAAATATGAATTGCATTTTAAGAGTAAAATATTGAGAAGTCCAATTTGCAGTAGACAAGTTGAGTATTAGGAAAACACTTGAGATAACATAAATTATGGGCTAAAACTAATCTACTGTTCAGTTCTTCATTATGGCCTCGAATATCTTTACAGAGGAGCAATTCAGAACACTTTGGTAGAATTAGGGAGGACAAGGAGAAAAAAAACAAGCTTTGAAAAGTCTTTGCTGAAATCCATCATGAGAAGTTACATGAACAGCAAAAGGGCAATCCCACCAATAGCAACATAGGAAATAATAGAAATAAATAAGGTGATTCACCTGCTATTATAATCATTAGGCCAAACTGTAGCTTACTTTGCAACAATCTATGGATAAAATCATTTATAAGAATAACACTTAAAAAAACTGCTATAAATAATGTTATTTTCCCTTTGTGAATGAGAGGAGCCAACATAGGAAACAATCCCCACAGCACCCTCATTCCAGCCCCCACCCTCAAAAGAATTAGGATTTAGGCTCCTGCCCTCCCCGACAGACAGATCTCCTCACCACTCAGAAAAACTGAATGAAATGAAGATTTTTCATTAAAAGGTAAAATTACTGGATAAACCTTTTGAAATTTCAATGGCTGCCATACAGTTTGCACATCATTTTTATAAAAATTGAAATTTTTCTTACTTGTGATAATGTGTTGGCATAACTTGTATATGAAAAGAAAGCTAAGAAACTCCTCTTTTGAGTAGGAATAGTTTTAGAGAAAATTAATTCCCTAAACTAAGGGGAAAAGGAACTAAAACGAGGAGCCAGAAACAGAAATAACTTTATTAATTTAAATTTGACATTTTATCAACTTTATTGTTGTAGTATTTATTCATGGCTTGTTTAAAAATTCACTTTTATTATTACAGTACATTGGAAAATAGGATTAAATGTTAACTAAGTTTCAGTTTTTATACAGATGTGTGTATGTTTAAAAAATTAACATAATAGTTTGTTAGAACGCTAAAGATTTTTATAATGTTTTCTTGCCAAAAAAAAAAAAAAACAATAACTGTCAGCTGAATAAAAATATTATGACTGCTAATATTGAAACTTGAAGACTAGATGATTTTTTTTATGCAGAAGATTGAAAGAACCAATTTACATGCTTTCATGATCAGGATTCAACCCCTTATTTTAAACATATATGGAATAGCAACATGTCACATTGTATCCAGTTTAGCTCAAATTGAAAGCAGAAGAACATAAATTAACAACACAAGTAATATTTGTATATTCTTAAAACAGCACAAATCTCGTATATCTAATATCACCCAAATTTAGCTTACTTGAGATGATTTTCATAATGTACAGAATTATTCATGTAGAACATTAATACCTTAAAGTGAACGTTATGCTCAGTATCATAGCAATTAGATATTGAAATGTTAGAATATATTGTGTGAAGAGATAAATTACACTGAAGATGATCAACTGTTATCATTGATCTTAGAATTCTATTGCCTTGTTAATTCTGTCTACCTGTAGACAGCGAACTTGATGCACATAGGAAGGGCAAATTATCAAACTCCTCTTGAGACTCGATCAAATGAAGGTTTCCTTATATTCTTTTCACTGCAGATACAATTCAATTATGAATATTGCATAACATAGAAGGTGCACTTTAAGAAATTAGATATTTATCTTAGTGAAAACTATATTTTTAAATATTAAAGAATCAAAAGTTCTACAAAATTGAAATATACATATTCTTGAGATAACTCTTCCTTCAGTTATTATTCAAAAAGCTTGAGAAACATTTTTGTTTGGTGTGGTTTAATGCGATGGCATTATATTTAGAACTGCAACTATCAGCAAAGATTAGAATCCTAATAAGTAATAGAGTTTAGACCAACTGAATGGAAACCTCAGATTTCATGAGATCTCTTCAACTCAAAGAATTTATCAGTTTTAAATATTGATTCAAGCAAATATTATTTCAAGGTATTTAAACCACTAAACATCACAGGATCACCTTCCAGTTATATAAGCAGATATTATTCATCAATAAGATAAAAATTGCCTAATAGATTAACTAAAAAACAAGGTATATCTGGTTTAACTCTTGCATATTATTTTTATGAGGCTGTTTGAATAAAGTAATTTAAGCTTAACTTTTTATAAAACATGATTCACAAACTGCATATGTATGATATCTTCATCAACAGAACAGTGCAATATATTGCAAACATATTTTCTGTTATGGCCAGTGATTGGCCACTCATCTGACCAATCCAAAATAACATTCTCCAGTTAAATTATTGGCCAATAATGATTGCCTAAACTGTTGTTGGCAAAAAAAAAAATTCAAGATGATTTTAATTAAGTAGAGAGTCATGAAACCTATTTTGAATGATTTGTCAAATATTAAAATTTAAATAATTTAAAGTTGCTCTCATTGATAATTTATTTTCACATACATTACTCATTAAACATAACTATAAGTCATAAAAACTATTAGAATTCGTTATAAATCCTTAGTAGACTAAAGAAATTTTTTAAATTTTCAAATTAATTATTTATTACAATATTGTACTTAAAAAAAAAAAAACAACGACAAACATATATAATTTAAAAATATGTAACACTTAAAGTTATCTGCGATTATTTTTTTTTAAGTAAAATAAGCTCTGTTTAATATTTTTTATAACAAGTATTTATATTAATAATTAAAATTCTTTTAAGCAATCCATTTTTTTAGCTAAGACGTCGCCATCTATTGAGTTAAAATGTATTCAAATTGTACGAAAAAGTTGAAGCGTTAAAAAAAAATATCCCTTTTTACTGTCAAATAATAGAAACATTTTCAAACGTCAATCCCATTTTTTTAAACAATGAAAAAATGTTTAAACAATCTCTCAAATATTGCAAAAAAATATTTATAGGAGACATGTAAATAACTTAATAACTGATATTAATTTATGTTTTTTAATTATTTTTTAAGGATCATGATTTACCCAGTTCTTAACTTCTATACCCGTGCGCGCGCGCGCGCACACACACACACACTAAACAATCAATAAAATTCTATTTCATAATTTATGCCAGTATATAATAACAAAAAAAACTATTAAAAATATAATAATATATAAATGGCAAAAGGCTATGCAAAATTTATTTACTTTATTAGCTTAATCATTAATTTTTCAAAAAAAAAAATATTTATTCACATTTTTAAAAATCCTAATATTCTAATGAAATTACAATTTTGGAAGCATTGATCTAACCATATATTATTCAGAATACGGAAAATGCTCTAAAGAATTAATTTGCATAATCTAGCCAAGTTTTACAAAATTTCTGAATTATAATGCATTTTTCATCTCACAATACAGTTAAGAACTCTTGACCAAAACCCTGCATTTAAGTCTTTTAAAAAAAATTGTTTTTAATCTAAAAATTTCTAGACATCACCTAGAATAGATAGACAGATATTGGCAATCTTTAAACAGAAAAACAAATATCAAGTTTATGATAAATAATATCTTACTATAATTCTATATGTAATATTATAATGCCTTAAGAAACAATCGCTTGGGTCATACAATACGTATTTTTTATTAATTCAAAATTCTTTTGATAAAACTGAAATGCAATTTTCTGTTTGTATCTGTAATATATGGTTCCAAATCTCATTGTGAATACCAAAATTTATGGATGATAGCAAACTATATTTTTCAATGCATGCACTTATATTGTATATAAAATATGTATTTTTAAGACATATATATACCAAAGGTCAAAAACATTTTTGAGTCAGAGACCCATTTTGACAAAAAATATAGAAAAATTAAAATTTAGGTAGCCGCAACTTGAAATCAATTTCATTCATTCTTTATAAATTTAATAACTTTAAATATGCATATACAATATTCAAACAACTCTTAAGCTTGCATATAATATTTTTGTGGGTGAAATAAAAAGTGTTTTTTCCCCCTGTAAATTTTACTTTTAATTAGAACTTTTTTTTTCATATGTCATAGTATCGGCCGGGACGCGAACCCACAACCGTCTGCAACCAACTACTTGCTTGCAAGGCGGTTGCGATGACCTCTCGGCTAAATTTGCATTATAAAATTTAGCAGTGAAAAAATCGTATATATATATTCAATTTTACTAATGTGACTTTTGAACTATTATGTTTTCAGCCGTTTTTTTCAAATTTGAAGTACATTTTGTGCATTTTAATAATAATAATAAAACCTTCGGACTTGAAACAATCACTCTTCTCCTGTGTTTATTTTTCACTCGCAATCATCACAATAATTTATACACATTTATATTAATTAAATAATAATACAATTAGTTATACACAAATAAAATATTATTCTATGTTAAATTTTTAATAAAATTTAAATATATATATTTTTTATCCAAAATAAAAGAGCTACACTTTTTCCACCGAAGAACCGCATGCGGCTTCGGAGCCGCTGGTTCCCAATCCCTGATATATACTGTATGCACAAACACATTTAAAAATAAAATTAAAAAAAAACAAAACAAATTTTGTAAAGACCTATAAATTAAAAAAATATATTTACAGTCAGCAGCCCATTTTATTTTTATCATCTCTATTTAATTACTGATCAATGCATTTTTAATAGAATTAAAACTCACAACATCACGATTAATTTGTTTTTAATTGCTGTTTTTTTCCCCTATAATAGGCTGCATGTTGACCATGAGTTCATCAAGATAAGTCTGATTTCCATGTAAAAACATTAGTTTCACAGGCTAATGCATGTTAATTGCAGGGTGGGCTATGGAAAGACTATCATCCAACCACACCAGCTGTCTCAGCATTACCATATTCCACTGTTAAGATTGCGCCATTGTTGAAAAAAAAGTTCTCCCATTAAACTTACGGATGCGCAAATATCATTATAAGAAATATTATAGCAACTTTCTTCTTACAATATTGCCACCTAATACAAACAATGGTAATTAATGCATGCTAGAAGGTTAATGCATCAAAATCACGATCTAATGCCTATGCAACCAATATCCCCAGACCAATTCCTAGCTTATGACTTTCATTACCGAGGAGCTTCCTCCATCAGCCACTACTTTTTCAGTTTGGGCTCATAGTTTTATATTCAACTAAAAAAGGTAAAATGTGATTTCTGGATGTCTGCATTAGATTTAAAGATCTAAGTGCAGTCCTCTCAAATACAATGGTTCACAGGGATGAAAGCCATAAGCTAAAAACTAGTCTGGAGATATTGGACGAGAGGGCACTAAATAGGATGTTTGATGCATTAATCTTCTAGCATCCATCAATTATTACAGCTTGTACTAGGTGGCAATATTGTATGGGGTAAGGTGATTACTGTGTAACAGATTATGTAATCATAAGAAATGATGATCACATGATGATATAAGAAATATTCCTGAAACATTTAATTGTATTCTTTTGCAGTAATTTTCTGTTTTTCCACCAGATTTCAGAAGAGAAATTCTCTCACAGAAAATATGTAACAAAGATGTTAAGCAGATCAGATTTGTCAATCATTGTTTCACTATCTAAAACTTGATTCAAATCCAAATCTCCTTTTTGGATGTTTGACCAAAAATTTTTATTCGATGAATCGGCATGAAAAAAAATAGAATTCTTGTGAGATTACAAATAAAATTTTTCCAGATGCAACAATAAAATCAAATGTATTTGGTGTTTAAAGCTGCATTTAGAATATTTTTAACTTCTCCCTGCCCAATTAATAGCAATAGTCAGCTATCTAAAAAAAAAAAGAAAAATATTTTAAAGTAAAACAATGATTATTCACTTTAAAATGTTCCTGTATCCACTTAACTTATATAGAAAGAACTGAGCCTTTTGTTTTCCCACAATTCCTCTTCAACTTTTTCTCTGTTATCAATAAATTTTGCTTGTCACAAATTCTTATATTTTTGCTAGACCTATAATTACTGTAGTATATTCAAAAATAGATCTCTAATGACTGTCAAATCTTTCACAACTAAAAACAATATAGGTTTTATTGTTCTTTCTATGATACCCAGCATATTTCCATAAATTTCACCCCAAGATAAGCTCATTTTCAACTATAAGTATGTGATTTCCAAGAATGGTATGACATAAGGATTAACGATGAAAAGTATCAGATATAAGATCTGCAACCACTTTCTAGTTCCTATTCACTGTAAAAAAGCAGTCATCATTATGGCCTGAGTGATTGAATGTTTTATTTAATTTTTGTCAGCACTGTAAAATATGTGTGTATTATTGAAGGCCATTTTAAAAACTGAGCACCTGTTTTACCACCAATTATATCATCCTGAAGACTACTATGAAATATTAAAAAAATGAATACAAAATATAAAAATCTGAAGGATTGTTGTTCCAGACATGCAAACATCAGATGCTTCAAGAATAGGCAATGGTATAGTAACAGACTTTAGAATAATATCATTGGATAGATTTTACTTCTGGTACTTTTAATGATCTCCGAGTAATAAAACCAATTGATTATATGTTTTTATTTTATCTAACCAGATGGTGATTTACAGTTGTTTGAATAATGGAGATATTTTCTTTGCTAAAATAACTGTTACCAAATTTAATATATAATTATTGAATTAGAAGTATAATGTCTATTATAAGTATAATGTCTATTATTAATGTTTAAATACCTTATTACTTTGTTGAAGTTAGCATATTTCCTAATTGAAGAGAGCTCTGCAAAGAATATGCAACAAATACATAGTCATTTCTTTTGCTGATAGGCTAAGTCCTTCCCCTTTATTATTTTGGTGTAATTACCCTTAGGTCCATCAAAGTTCATAATTTTGATGTTTGATTTCAGGTTTTTTTTTATTAGCCAGAAGTTTATCATAAGAAAATGTCTACTCCTTGTGGACGTCATCTATGTGTCATAATTTAAGTTGTCATACTAATATGTTCAGCATTATTAATCTGCAAAGACTACAACCAGTATGTGATACTATTATTTTTTAAATTGAACAGGTGACTACCCTTTCTAAATATGTTCATATTTTGCAAAAATCAAATTAGTTTGAACTTACCTCATATAGTTTTAATTTGATAACCCTCCCCCCTCTCCTTTTCTGTTTTAGTGGTATCTTATAATAATTGTAGTCTACTCTAGATTTGGCAGAAAATTTTTATCTTTTTCAAGTAACAGCTGGTTTTTGCTACTTTTTAAAAGAAATCTAATAAAATTCATGGTAATTTATTTCATTAAAATCACTGATTACAAGAAAGCAATCAATTTATTATTTTAAAAAAGCTATCACTGAATCCAATTAAACAAAGTAATTTTAATTCATTTTCTGACTATATTTTGTAAAAAAAAATTTATATAAAGAATTTAACATTTATTGAAAATAATACTTTTTTAAAAAATCAAATTTGAAACAATGTATAAATATCTTAGTAGCTTGAATAATGGGGATACAGCAATATATTAATCATCCTGCTGCATTGAATCAAGGAATAGAATTATTTGTTTTGTCAAATTATTTAGAAGTTTTCAAACAAAGAGTAAAATAAATTGAAAGAAAACGTTTGCTTTCAATTTAGTAAATTAAATGTATATACAAAAATGTAAAAACTCTATATCCCCCCCCCTATTTTTCAGAGCATTGGTTTGCACAGAAGTGACTCACCATTCACTGTTTATTTAATATAGGTGGAGCTGCAATCATTATCTTCCTTTTCTTAGTAGATGAATTTGAAAAATTAAATACAGTGAAATCTTGCACTTTTTTTAAAAAAGGGATTGGAGAAAATAAATGACAAATATGAAACAATAATATTACCAAAATTTCGTTAGAAATTATAGATAAAAACAAATATATGTAAACCACAACTCAGATTTTACAATTCCAAATATTCCACATCTATTATTTGCAAAATGTATGTGGATATATATTTACAGTATATTTATAACTCAATAATTATAAATACAGCAGATAAACCCATCTTAGGCCATCTTTTTTTTTTAATTGGTTGTTTTTACTTCGTGAAATTATTTGCTTTCAATAAAATGATCATAATCAAATTAATCTTCTAAATTAGCCGACCCAACTATTAATGTCAGCATTAGCGTGAACTACATGATATCAAACTACATGACTTCATTGATATGCTAACCAAAACTAAATGTAAATATGGCGCTATAGCATCTACCCCCCCTCTAAATATCACATTTTCTTATGATGTAAATGCAATACCATATTATTTTATAATCCAAAAATGTAGCAGGCTGCCATTTTACAATATATTTTTTTTATAGGTTTCTTTAACAAATTACTTCCTTTGCATAAAATGGTTCGTAAAAAAAAATTACATTTTATTAATGGCGGAACAAATAATTTTTTTAAAAAAAAACATGTCTCGTGAACTTGATGCATGACAACCTTATGAAGAAACATTCGTACAGTCATCAATGAGACAACAGAGAAAATAGGAATTTTATATATAAGATAATCAGGATTAATATTAAATATAGTGATTAGATATAGTACAATATTTCATTGTAATAGTGTTATTTGTTGACAAAAATGACAAACTTGTTTTATTTTTACTAAATTTTACAAAAAAAAAAGTAACAATAGTTGATTTAATGGAAAAACTATTGCAAGCTTCTTTAAGACAATTAAAACATCAACATGGAAAATATAAATGAAAGATTGGGGGTAGGACAGTGTTGTACCAGTACTGATTGATATTGCAATTAATTATTTAAATAATCATTTTTTTTACAATTAAGGCTCTTCTTTATGTTTCTAAGTAAGATCGGTATCTGTAAAAAAATGTTGAAAGAAATTTATTAGTAACAAAACCATAAAAAATATTTAAAAATTTTTTTTTATTCTCTCTATATACAAGGGGGACCCAAAAATAACCGGGATCATTCTCTGCTTTGTGCACTTGTAGGATATACTCTTACATACTTCTTGCAAGCACCTTTCTGTATCAATCTGCCAAATGACATCACCATGTGAAATCATGGGGGGGGGTGTAGCACATGTTTTTGTAAAGTGTGTTTCGCATATTTGTTAATTTTTTTATAATGACTGAAAAGGTCAAACAATGTGAAATGCTGTTTTCATTTATAGGAAACAACAAGAAAAACCATTGTAATGCTTGAAACAGATTATAAACAAGCTGATCTCCTAAAAACACAAATTTATGAATGGTTTAATTGAAATGTTAAATTCATCGCATCTCTAAAAAGCTTGGCAAATAAAATCCAAAGTCAAAACAAAGCTGATTTTTTTTATGCAAACAACATTTTTCTCTTACTCTAATAAGCTTATTATCAAGCACAATACATATATATTCTAGATACATCTTTTTATTATATTCTGAATATTATTTACTTAATAATGTCTTCTAATACTTATTATTTTAATTATTAACATCTATTATTTACTACATTTCACTTTATTTATATTTTGTGATTATCTTTTCTTCTGTAATGACTGTGGCAATGGATCAGTACTTCAAGCAGGGGGGTAGAATACCATTGATAGATTAATCACCAATTATACCTAAAGCTAGATTGAGGCTATACAAACATACAGCTTGAACATATTTGCTGGTTATACCATCCCTTGACTGCTGAAACAAAATCCATCACCCCAAAGCATTTTATTTGTTTTGAGAATAAAACTTAGGCACTAGCTGACCATAGTTTTATATAGCCAGCATGCTCAGATGATAGACACATGAATCCAGTGCTTGAAATATCCCAAGTTAATTCCTACTCTTTCTCAGGGGGTCCAGATATATTAGATATTTATATTCTTAAATTAATGGTGACACAGTGACAAAAGAGAAAGAGAGAGAATAGACCAAATAACAATTAAACAAACATTATTATTTATTCATGCACATACATTTTTCATATAACATAACATAATAAAGCTTTACAAATAAAAAATATATAAATGATTACTTTCAGGTTAATGTTCATGATAGGATTTTATTAAAGTTCATTTCATTTAAAAATAAAGTGTCTAGACAGTTATTATTGAAAATATATTTACCTAAGTTTTCATTATTGTCAATTTCCAACCAGTTGGCTTTGGTGTTCCATTGATGGTCTCAGTGCTCATTATTCCTTATTTGGGTCAATAATGGGAGAGATTATGCAGTAGCATCTTCTTTATGACTTAAGTATTGGTTCCAAGTGTTGGTTCCAGGTGAGGACACTTGATTTTGGATAGGATTTGGGGCATGAAGCTCAGTCAAACATTCTTACAGCTTTCTAGCAATGCATGTTGCTAATTCTATGGCTTCTGCATTAATATTGTCCACAGCAATAATGACTAGCTCTATACTGCCATGAGATTTCTGAATCTCAGGATAACTAAATGTTCAAATATCTGAATAAATTCAAATCTGAATATGAATCAGGAAACTCAGAATGAATCAATAACAAAATTAATAACAGAATGACTATAACAATAGCTAAGTCACACTTTTATATCCACCTCTCCCATTGTTTATTTTCTTATCATAGCTTTAAATTTTATCATAATTTAAATCGATTTAAATTAATTTTACATTTTTCTTTAATCTAATATTTTTTTCTAGATTAATCTATCTTATCACATTTATGCTGATAGGATAGTTTACAAAGATTTTCTAATTAATTCAGTTGGCAGTTCTATTTTTAAACATTTCATATTTATTACTCGCATTCCAAAAAATTTTTTTTTATTAATTAATTTTTATTCTGATTTTTTACATTTACTTATTTTTAGATATTTATTCCTTTAATTATTTTACTTTATAAAAAGAAGAGAAAGTGCATATAACTTTTTATTTTTCCTAATTCTTTTCTCCACCCCACTCTATTCTATTCTAATCAGAAAAATACAACACAATATTTTATTTTACAAAATTACATTTTCAACATCTTCTTAAATATATATATATATATATTAACTATTTTAAATCAAATGAAGTATTTGACTAACTCCAAAAAAAAACCCCTCAGTTCTTTCTAATTCCCACTTGCCTATAAATAATTCTATAATAAATTATTTATCTTTCTGATTGTTTTTTCTTCTCTCTCCTTTTTATTTACATATCTTATTCTTTTTATTTTATATTTTTAATTATTTTATATTCTTAATATTATAATTTGTTTGCCTTGGTGTATTTCTCTTCTTATGCTGCTCACCGATTTCACTTTTATTACTACACAACTTAGCATTTATTTTAATTTTTAGTTTCAGACTTTTAATTTTAATTTTGAATTATGCTGGGTCATTTTGGGCATTTTGGCACTTATATTGGACAGCATTTGAATTGGATCCAACCAAAATACTTTATTTTATTTTATCTTTACTTTATCTTAACAAGTTGCAATAACCTTTATCCTTAACTTTATTAAACTTTTGCTTTGCCAAGCTTATTATTGTTAAAGTGACATTTCTCAAAGCCTTGGGTGTGAAATACTTTTTAATCAAATTCAGTATGACCCAGCTTATCTATCAGCCATATTCACTTAATTTCACTTCATGTGATTTTTTTTTTAAATCTCTTGAATAAAAAAATGCCTCAATTTTTTTTTTTTTTTGTGAACTTAGAAGTGTGAAAAAAACAATGGTGGTATTAAAAGGTATCCCATTGCAAGTATTTCCAGACTATTTTGAAAAATGAAAAACATGTTTAGACTGGTCTATGGCATCAAATAAATAGTAATTTGAAAGAGATTGAGGTCATATATATTATTATTAGAATTTATAAAAAATTAAGTTTAGAACATTATTTAATAAAAAGAAAATTAATTTAAACATTTATGTGAACATATATACAATAATAATATTTAAACTATAAAAATAAAGAAATAAATGAACAATAGTATTTAAACAATAGAAATAATATTACTATGGAAAGATCCTGTCTCCTATTAAATTCAGACAAAAAAGCTGTTAGCAAGTTGTTCAAGTTGGATATAGCAAAGTTAATTATTGGTTCCTTAGTTATATCATTTCTAAACATTTTTCTTTAATTATTGCACAAATATACCCTTTTATTTCTATTATTTATATCTTAATCAGCTGTGAAAACAGTAAATATAATTATTCATGCATGAAAATATTGTCAAGTCTATGATTTAACAATAGTAGCTGCAATAAAACAATTTAAGAAATGATGGTGACAGAAAAAAAAATTAACGTTATTTCTATAGCATTGATTCTGGAACCAATTATATACATAAAGGTGTGGGAAAATAAGAGAAACAGTAACAATGAAACAGGGTTCGATGTTATTTAAACAATTGGAATACATATTACTATTTTCTTTAAAGTCAAGCTGTAGGAACTCCATTAGTTATTATAATTTCTAATCAATCTCTGATATTTTAGAGCAGTGGTCTTCAATTACCGGTCCATTAACTGGTGCCGGGCTGCAGAAGTTTTCTGCCGGTCCACGCTAGACTAGCAAGAAAGTTTGTAATAACAAAATAATAAGATTTTAAACTTTTAATTAAATAAACAATTTTTATTTATTTTTTCATCACATTTTTACCTGATTAAAAAAAAGAAACAGAACAAAAACAAAATCTAATCAATCATACATAAATTAATTTGTTTTTCTATTTATCACAGATATTTATGGGGGGGGGGTAGAAAAAAGTTTTTTATTATACAAATTCCTGTTGTCTTTTGATTGCCAATCATGCTGCTTGTCAGCATTGTTAAAACAATAAAATGTAACGTGACTTTTTTTTGATCTCTTAAATTTTTTTCTCTCTTTTAATATTTCATTTGTAGTGGGGGGTTTTTTTGGCTATAGGGCAATTTTTTTTTTAGCTTTAACTTTTATTTTGGAAACCAATTTGTATTTCCTTTTTTTAAAAATAAAAACCAAAAATAACTTTTGTCTCTATCTTTTGTCTCAGTGAAGACAAAGTATTTCTCAATCCACTTCCCCCAAAAAAATTAAAATAAGATCTTTTTTGGCTTTAACTTTTATTTTTGAAATCAATTTTTATCACCTTTTTATAAAAAAAAAAAACAACCAAAAAATTTCTGACTCTAACTTTTACAAAGTATTTCTCAATCTAGCCCCCTCCCCCAAATTAAAATAAGATCAAAACTTTTGACTTTTTCAAGTTTCGTTTTCTTTTTTTTGTTTAAAAATACGTCCACTTTTTTTTTGGCCTATAAGATGAAATTTTTTTTGGCTTTATTTGTATACCACTAAAATATTAAAACTTTTATTTTTAAAACCAATTTCTGTTATCTTTTTTTAAAAATAAAAACAAACAAAAATAACTTTGGTTTCTATCTTTTGTCTCAGTGATGACAAAGTATTTCTCAACCCACTCCCCCCCTCCCAAAAAAAAAAAAAAATTAAAATAAGATCAAAACTTTTGACTTTTTCAACATTCAGGTGAATAACATTTTATTCTTGCATCTTTTAACAATGAAATAATAAACGTAGAAATGCAAGCACATTAATGAGAACGATTGTTATTGTACTGTTTTCTGTGTTCAGCATGTGAAGGTAAGCAACACCATTACAATACACAATAATTAGTATGCTGTTTTGGTCAGTTATAATAATTATGCTTATTTAAGGCTAAGCAGGTTACATCTTTAAGAAAATTTATCTGTAAACTTCTGCCAGTCTGCAAAATCTTATCCTTATTTTTGCTGGTCCGCTGGTGTGAAAAGGTTTAAAACCACTATTCTAGAGAGTCAAGTAGCTTGAAAAGCATGTTATTTCTGCTTGTTCTCCTGACTTTAATGGTTTGAACTCTGAGTTTAGAAATAAAGTGTTCATGTTTAATTGATTGGACATTGAGAATTAATAACAAAATATATCTGACAATGTAGAGGGGAGAAAAAAAAACAATCTGAAATAAGAAAATTAGATCTATATTTCTAAAACAGTGTAAACTTATAAACTAAAAAAACAAACAAAATGACCATGAAATTTTGAAGAGGAGAAAATTGAATGATATTCATTTACTTATCAATTACCTAGAGAATAGTATGTATTTGATTCATTTGAACTTCTCTCAATTCTGCTAAGTCATGTATACTTAAATGTAGTTGTAATAACAATTAGCTGCATTTTAAAAAAAAAAAAAGTTTTTTTTTCGATTTTCATCTCATTTAAAAGAAATTCTAATCATAATTTTGAAAATTATTAATATGTTATTTCAAAAACTGTCAAAAAAAAAATTAAATTAACTACTTCAATAATAATAAAATTGGGAAAAATATAATTATCTGACATTTATTTTATCCAAAAAAAATAAATAACCATTCAAAGTATGATTAGTATAAAAAAACTTTTTCCAAAATATCAATACTCCAAACATTATATAATCTTTTCAATTGCTCTATAAATTTTATATTCATTTATTTAAATAGAAAATACACCTTGAATGAAATGTAATTTTTACTATATGTCAGTTGCCTTGTAATTGATAGTTGAGGGATGTGGATATACAAATGTTTTTTAATGGTATTTTTATACGAGAAGTTTTTATGTAGGTGTGAATTATATTAATTTATCAGTTTAACAATAGCGTGTCCTATACTTTTCAGGAGTGAATATGTATTGTTTTATAAATAAATATATCTTATTTTTAGTATTAAAATTGCATTAAAATTTATGTGGGATTCGAACTCAGACTTTCACACGACCCACTACTCTCTGTGCCATCTCATATTGCTGACCCACCTGATCACACACATGTTGAAAACATAAATAATCACCAATATACATATTTCATGCTAACCCAGCAATCATCAGTTGGTCTAGATTACTATCCTCACACATATGTACAGTCAGTTCCAGCTTTATATTAAGATAGCCAATCTTCATTCTTTATATGTGTGAGGATAGTAATCTAGACCAACTGATGATTGTTGGTTTAGCATGAAATACGTATATTGGTGATTATTTATCTATTCAACATCTGTGTGATCAGGTGGGTCAGCAATATGAGATGGCACTGAGAGTAGTGGGTCGTGTAAAAGTCTGAGTTCGAATCCTGCATATATTACATATATAAATGCAGGTTTAAGTCTGCACAATGTATTAATTAAAATTTATGATAAATCTCACATTTCATCGATTCATTTGAAGCTATTTTAAAAATATACGACTAATAGAGCAGCTCTCACATTAAAAATCTTATCTTCTCAACAATTTGTTATAACTTATATAATTATCATTTGTAAAGTAATAATAACTTTAACTAAATTAATTTTTTATTACTTCTACTCCTAAAATTATTTAGTGATGATAATTATGTTACATGTTTTTCACAGAGTCAAAACTCTCCATTTGGTAGCACCACTCAGCACAAGAGTAATCAATCGATGCAGGAATGTTTTTGCATAAAATCCCTTAGTGATTAATCATACAATATTCCCAGGTTAGTTTCTAGCTTGTGACTTTCATCATCCTGCACCCATTGATTACTCTGGCTTCCACTGAGTGGCACTACTGTACGGAGAGTTTTGCCTCTGTGAAAAACAGATTGTGTAAGCATAAAGAATGGTGATCATGTGATGTTACATGCTAATGACAACTGCATTATAAAGAAAAGCATAAGCAAAATATTCACTTGTACTAAAAAAAACTCTATCATTCTATTCTTTTCATAATTTATTGATGTTTGGGTATTGGTTCATACATACTGCATTGGGAATTGCAATTACTCCCATTTCCAGATTGATTAGTTTTATATGTGGACATTATATAAAAGTTTTAATAATTTTTTTAAGACTGTTCACTGCAGTAGGCTATAACGGAAGTTTATCCGCAATTGTAAGAAGTATATATCCAGTCTCTGGTTGTTAAAAAAAAGAGAAGAAATTGAAGAAATGCTTATATTCACATGAATGCTAAGTAAAAAGTAAATTTTCTTCAGCTTTCAAATATTTAGAAATTATTAACGTAAGCAGCCTACGCTTTTATTTTTGGCTATGTAATATCAAGAATATTGTAAAAGATGAAGAAAATTGATTGTTTTAATTTCTGTGCATTAACATGAATAAAATATTTCTTTTTTTTTTTATTTTCTACTTCATAGTTTTATATATGGTCATTGTCGTAGAGTATAACAGAAACACCGGGGGGAAATAAATTCATATTTATTTAATGAAAATGCATAAAATCAAATGCGATGATGAGATGAATTTAATTAAATTATATTTTGAAAGTGTTCAATGAAATTGTATATTCTTTAAACAAATCATTCAATCTCATCAATGAAACATAAATTTTTAAAAAATAAATTTTTCACTAATTTTAATGCCAAAAAAAGAGTATATTTTCATTGTAAAATACAAACATATGCAACACTTTAACTAGATCTGAAATTGGAAAATGGATGAAAATTGAATCACAAGTTTTATTTAGACAAATAGACTAAAAACGGAATAAATTAAATAAAAGTATATAAAAATGTTAATAATTTTAGAAAAAAAAATTTCATAAAGATATTCAGAGCTAAGGCAAACATTGTTGACTGGATTTGAAAAATTTATAGCAAGGGATCCCTCTATAAAAGAAGTGGGCTATTTGAATAAATTGTAATATTTTAAATAGCTAATTAATCACATGTTACTGTAAGGTATGAATATAATGTACATGATATATCAAAAACATGATAGGCAGTGATAAAGCTCAATTTTTTTTTTTTAAATCTATCGTTTCTGCATATGTGTTTTTTAATAGTTATTATGTTAGCTCAGAAAAGAATGAAATAATTTATAGTTGAATTATAGTAAAAAAAGTAAACATGAATAGAAAAAGAAAATTAATGCTTATCTTAATTTAAGTAAGTAAAGTGATTGATTGAGGTTTGACAGCCCAACTTGTTATTAAAAATGTTTTAAATTATACAAATATTGCCATAGAAGACTAAATTAATGAATAGCAAGATGGAAAGATTAAGTGTTATAACCAGTAATAAGTGATGGTGAGATGACTGTATCTATAACAGCAATTAACAATAAACAATTTTAAGTAAAAATATTAAGCTCGTTTATTTGGGAAGGGATAATCTCAAAATTTTCCATCTGTATTATATTATTATCTGTGATAAGTTTGAATTATCATCACTAGTTATATAGATGAGGAGGCAGTTTTAACCCCTATCACCACTACGATTCAATGAAGACTTGGGAATTCAAAATTGGAACCAAAGCATTTACTGGTTTCAGGATTTTATCCTAAAATTAAAAATAAAAACTTTATAATAAAAAAAAAAAAGAATGAAAATTGACTGCCTGCCTGATGTATAGCTTCATTCTTTACAATTTTGAATCCCATGCTGCCATTAATAAAGCAAAAGCCAGAAATGGGTTTGGTGAGAGGAATGAAAATTGAATTATTACGTGACAATATGAGTAAATCAAGTTTACAATAGATGGCGTTAGAATACAGAGAAGAGAAATATTAATATAATAAACTTTAAACTCAAGTTATCTTATATTACTAAATGTACTACATTCTTTAAAAAAAATAGTTGGTTAAGTCTTCATTATTTTAGAACTTCTCCACTGCCACACAGATTTTTATTAATGTTACTATCAATATCTTTTCTTAAACCATTAAACATTATATAATCATTGTTTTCTTTGCATACACAAGCTGTTAGAACAGTGACAAGCTCATCATACAGTAATGCCACCCAGTACAAAACCATAATTAATCATTAGATGCAAGAAAAGTTGCATTAATAGATGTAGGTGAAATGCTCTTAGATCCAAGACTATTCACTGATGAAAACCACAAGCTAAAAATTAGACTGGATAGTGGATAAGTAAGCACTAGATATGGATTTTATGCACAAACCCCATGCATTCATTGACTACTATGGCTTGCACTGGGTGTTGCTCTGTATGGAAATTTTGTCGCTAATTTAATATCTTTTCGTCTCATAACAAATGAATGCATTTAAAATAATTCAAACAAAGAGAAACAATAGAAAGAGGATAAAAAATATTTTAAAAGAATATAAAATAGGATGGTAAATATGTTAATGATATTATATGATTTAAAAAGGTTAGGAAATATTTTTTAAAAATTTGATAGGAATTTAATAATTTTATATAAAATAATGTATTGTAATGGTTGTATTTTTTATATGTGTTCAAATTTTGTAGATCTGATAAAGTATGTGTTCAAATTTTGTAGATCTGATAAAGACTGCATGGTACAGTCGAAACTGTAATCAATAATAAAAGTTTTTTTTTTACTGAAAAGTGAAATGTGTGAGATTTTTAAAATTCTACATTCACATATATTGGTTAATTAATCACAGAAATGATGGTTTATCTTTATATACTATAAAAATTTCCAGTATGAATTACTTTTGATGCAAGAGTAATAGCTATTTGATAGGTAAACTACTGTTGTCCAGAGAGCTAGCTATAATAGAGCAGATAAAGACAAATCATCGCTGCAAAGTTAGGATTTCCATACCAATAGAAATTTTAAAAAGCCTTAACAGAAGCACATTAACACTTAGAGAAATCTACTGCTTCTAAAAGAAGTCCAGTAATTTACATGTTTCAGTAAAAATTCCACATTCCTGCAGATCTACTGAACAAACAAATATTACAACTTCTAGCAAAAGTTCACAACTTAAGTAAAGATTCTACTTCCAAGAGAATTCCATAACTTCTAGAAAAATGCTAGTCATCTCAGAAAACAACAGTCTGAATCCGTTTGACTTTGTTCAAGAATGTTTTCATCAATGCTCATGAGATAAAATTATCCAAATCCTTTTGAATTAAAGCCTTTAATGCCTATTTAATTAAGAAGCCATGTGACTCTATTGAATCCTAAAGACTAAATGATACAATGCCCAAATTGAATGTCTTCTTATTAAAGAAGTTAAAGTCAAAGTCAGTACAGTCCAAACAAAATGATAATAATGATTTTAAAAGTTATTAATCTTTGATGCTAATTTTGTGCTCTCTATCTTAGACTAATATATTACTATACTACTTTTCTTAAATGATCTAATAATCATAGACTTCTGGACAGAGGCAGCTATAAAGATAGCTGGCAAAACTAGATATACAACAAACGTAACAATGGCTAGGAAGACTTTAAAAAAAGAAAAGTGCATTGACAAGAAAGCTGTGTTGTGATAAGTGTGACGTCAGATATTTTATTTAAGTATGACTCTATGTGAATCAGTAAAAGATGAATTGTTTTTGAAATTGAGAATATGGAGAATTATTATTGGCCATTTCCCAAGCCTTTTGCCCTTTGTCCATTCTTCAAATGAATGTATCGATTATACTTTCCGTAAAACTCTGTAAAGGATTTTTTTTCTACTTCTATTCCTATCCAACATTTTTATATTCTTAAAAAAAAATTTTTTCCCGTTAACTATTTTCAATATTTCTACATTTCTAAACTTATTTTTCAACTTGAAGTATTTTTGACATTTGTTGACAAATTTAAAACTTTAAAATTAAAATATTTAGCAAACTTTTTCTTAATTGAATGCAATGAATCACAGATTAATATCCTGATATTAATAGTTTATTTAACTATCATAATTTTAATGCTTTCATCATTTTCTTTTAATCACAATTATTTAAAAGAATTTAATTTAATCTTTCCTTTTTGTTATTTTTATTCCCTATTTTCCACAAATTTAATTCAATCTACCAGATATCTTCAACATATTCAGAAACTGTTATATGAGCAGCAAATGTAAAAAATTAAATTTTTTTATCAAAATAATAAATATTCAGCAACTCATCTAAATAAAAAAGAACAAAATGTTAGATCTTAATTCTGTTTCAGTAACAAGATTGACTGAAAGGCCCAGAAATGTTCGAACATTGGTATTTACAACAACTCTCTGAAAGTACTTGCAAAAATCATGCTTTAGCAATAGACTTTTCTTTCAATCTATATTTTGCATCTTAAATGAACATTCACTTAATCAAATGCCTTATAAAAATCAACAAGCTAAATATAAATTCCTGTTATCATTCTACATACTTTTCAGGAATCATTTTTCTAATTACATCTTTTGGATTTCTGCTTCTTCTAAATCCAAAATTTCTTTTTTAGATGAAAACATCTATTTAAGACTCTTGGAAACATTTTAGCCACATTTTACTGACTGTTTTAAAATCCTCACTTTTCCTAATGATTTTATCTTCCTTCTTTCAATTATATTGCTTTATTTTTCTTTTCCTGATTTTTCTATCCAACTATTTTCTTTTGCTATATATTAAATCAAATTTTATTACTTTCCTGCATTCTCCTTTTTGTTTTTACTGTTCACTTTCCTATACATACAATGGATCTCCCCAATTGAAGAATGGGGTTGAAACTCCTCAAATAATTAAAGGGATATATATATATATATAAATTTCTTATGCAGTGTTAATTAGATGACAGATACTGTAGGAATTTATTAACCCTTAATCTTATGTTAACTTTGATGTTGAAGATATTTGAAAATTTTTCTTACATACCCATTTCTCATTCTCATTTTTCAATGTAATCCAATTATAGTTATATTCTCATGATATCCAGACTTCCTGTGGGTACATCTTAGTACTATGATGATTAAATCATGTGATTATTCTTACCCAGTTGCTCACATTTATTATTTCTTTCTCTTAATTCATGGTCACCTACAATTTTAACTTTTCTGTGTTAATTTTCTAACTTATCATAACTTTACATTCCTGTAATAGAGGTATGATGTTTTAATTATATGCAAAACATATGTTTATTCAAAAACAAGAACAAACTTTCACGGATCAAATGTTATTAAATAAACCTTAGATAAATAACAACAACATGAAAAAACAATTATAGGTTGTACCGTATCCATACATATCAAGATAGCAGACAAACTAAAGAAAATCTGTAATCAATATGACATCAGAACAGCTTTCCAAAGCCATAACCCTCTATGAGAAATCCTAATATATACAAAATCTAATTTTGAAATGCTGAAAAACAAAAACTGCATCTAGAAAATACTGTGTGAGTGTAAAAGTATGTATATTTGTAGCAATTGCCCCATTGAAGTGAGTAAAAGAGCACAATTAACAATTAGAAAAGAAAAAAACAGATCTATCTAAAAAAAGCAAACCATGTGTATCAACAAACAAATGTTCATTCTATAGACAATATGTCCAAAGAAGAAAAATTTTAAAAACTGCTCACATGATAATGGCAAATAATGCCACAAATCAACCTAGTGTGATGATTCGTAGCTTTGCCTTTAAACAAAAATTGAAGAAATCAGGAGACCTTCGTAGATAATAATATGAAATTTTTACTGACTGTTGTCGGTTAGAGGATCATCTTAAATTCAATATTCATGAATAAAAATGTTCTTGATTTAATTCCCAGGTTAGCACTGTCACTGGTCAAACCAGCAACACCTGGAGAAGAGAAGCTAATATAACTTGAAGTATTAGGTTATATACAATCTGAATGCTATTACTAGCAGTTGAATGTATATGAAAAGTTTACTTAAAGTTTGAATTTTTTTAGATCTTTGACAATTAATATTAGATGATAGAAATAATCCAACATAAATACCATCACCACAAACTTTCAGAAAATAGCACCAGCTATTTTATATATTCTTTTCAATTTCCTTATGTATTCCTACTTTACCATTCCTAGTTAACATTACCTGAAAAATTATCAGATCTATTTTTGAAGTGCTTTGTTGGGATTGATCTCAGGAAACAACAAAAAAAGTGCTGGTACAGCATTATGTTTGCTTTTTCCAGAAGTCATAAATACAGCGACACATTGCGAGCAAATAAAGTTTAAGAAATACCGAGAATAAACAAAACACCAAAAAGACATGAAAATTATGAGATTTTAGAAAAGATTGTGAGGATGCAGAAAGTTGAAAATATAGTAAGACAAGAATTACATAAATATGTCCAAACTGGAGAAAAAAATAAATCTTCATAAAGCAAATTGTTTTATTTGAAAAAATAATATCACTTTGTTATATTCAAACGAAATTAGAAAAATTGTCGAATTCATATTATTAATAGCGTTGCTAATAACAACTTCCTAAAATGATTTTTTATTCTACAAATCAAATTATAATAAATTATTTCTTCACAAATTAAAATAGAAATTCTCTTAATATTCTATCGAATTAATTATTTACAGATTCATTTATTTAAGAATAAATTCTGAAAAATTTATAACTTCTTAAAAATAAAAAATTAGTTTTAAAAACAGCCTAAAGATGGCATACATGTTCAAGAAAAAATATGGGTGATTTATTTTGTAAATTATGTAAGGAAGGAATTGAAAATATTAGGCATTTGTTAATTGAATGTAAATTTTTGAAAACAGAAAGGGTACATGTAATGAAGTTGTGGAAAAATAAATATGAAAAGAGTGATTATACAGAAAGTGAATTATTGGTTTTTATGCTGGGTTTGGGAAAAGATAAGGGGGATTTAGATATAAAGGTTATAGAGTTGACAAAGATTATGTTGTGGAAATGGGATAGAGCAGATTATGGGTAAATTTAGAGTGGGGAATGTAAAATAAAGTGGCTAACAGGTTTATCTGGGCATAATTGCTGAGATATTCTTGACTTCGTTTAAGGAGAAGCCATAATACATCACATCACATTAAGGACATGTGCAAGGGTGGGTAAAGAGATGGAGATTAAATTTAGTGAAGAAAAATCAAATATACTGATGGTTAATACTGGGGAAAGAGAAGATGTAGAATTTTTATTGGGAGATATTAAGTTAAGTGTGGTGAATAGATATAGTTATTTGGGAATTATTTTAAGTAAACAGAAAAATTATTTGGATGAATGGGAGAAAAAAATTGATAAATGAAGCAAAGAAAAGAAAGGAATTGATAAAGAAATTAACAGTGCTTTCATATAATAAATATGATGTAGCTAGAATTATATGGAAGGGAGTTGCAATAGCAGGGTTAACATATGGTAATGATGCATTATGTGTTAGTAAAGGGGTATTAAATTACTTAGAAAAAGTTCAAAGGGAAATAGGAAGACATGCATTGGATGCAGATATATGGACAGCAAGGAAGGCAATTCAAGGAGAAATGGGATGGCCAAGTTTTCATATGAGAGATGCAAAAAGTAAAATGAAAATGTTTGGTAGATTGCAGTTTATGGATAATAAAAGAATAGCCAAAATAGTATTTAATTGGATCATGAGTAAAGGGCAGGCAACAAGATGGGTGAGAAAGGTAATGCAGTATGCAAAAGATTTGGATAAAGAATTTATAACAGCATATTTGTACAAAAGATGGGATGATTGTGTTAGGAGGATTGTTGAGTGTTATAGTGGTAAGGAATGGGATAAAAGAATAGATTTATTAATAAAGAATAGGGAGTTGGAGAGATGGAGAACTAGTATGGAGAGCAAAAAGAGTTTAAATATATAGAAATAAACAGAATATTAGGTGCGAGTTAATATATGATAATAGTAAGGAAAGTTAGTTTATTGTTTAAGGCCCAAACGGGATCTTTAGCAACAAGAGAATATACATGTAAATGGAAAAATATGGGTGATTTAGTCTGTAAATTATGTAAAGAAGGAATAGAAAATATTAGGCATCTGTTAATTGAATGTAAATGCTTGAAAACAGAAAGAGTACATATAATGAAGTTATGGAAGAATAAATATGGAAAAAGTGATTATACTGAAAGTGGATTATTGGTTTTTATGCTGGGTTTGGCAAAAGATAAGGGGGATTTAGATATAAAGGCCACAGAGTTGACAAAGATTATGCTGTGGAAATGGGATGCAGCAGAATATGGGAAAACTTAGACTGGGGAATGGAAAATAAAGTAGTAACAGGTTTCTCTAGGCATAATTGCTGAGAGATTCTTGACTTCATTTAAGGAGAAGCTACAGTACATCACATCACATTAAGGAGAAGTTGCAGTACATCACACCACAAATTAGAGACTGTGGGGATATTATTTCTAAAAAGAACAGGCAATTAAGTACAGGTATATTTGCCTGAGCAAAAATTCATCTTAAAGTTTTAGAAGGTACTTTATTCAATGAAATATATATATACAGATATTTCAATTTAAAAGGAAAAATAAAATGTATACAAAACTAATCAAAGAATACTACAATAAGTATTTTCAATAGCATTCAGAGAATTATACTATTATTAATAACATTTACAATAAAATAGGAAAAAGAAAATACATCTCACTAAAGGTTAGATTACTGATGGACAAGTGACCAAATGGTTGCGAAAATGTCAGATGGTGTGTGATTTTTTTATCACTTTGTTTTATTGTCTCTAATTTGTTTTTAAAAGTATTAAAATTTCTTGCATTATTGTTGTAAAGATAAGTGCACCTTGTGCACCATGATGCACATAGTGTATATGTTTTACTTCTTATTTCTGTAAAGCAGGCATTTGGAAAAGACTCTACAATTGAACTTACAGTGGTATTCTTTTTCTGCTAAATTTTTATAATACAAGATCGAATGTAACAAAACATGGGTAATGGAAATATTTTTGCGATTATGTAATCTACAAAATCTGCCAGAACTAATAATGTAATAATATAAATATTTTAATTCATAATTTGAAAAGTAGGTATGTAGCCAGTTCTTCCCCAAAGTGGTCATTGGTGTTATTCTTACCAAAAGTGATGACTGATTTAATTGAAATTGGTTGTTATATTAATGATAAATTAAGTGAATTGTTTGCATAAAAATAATATTGAATTCTTGAATATGAAGAATTCTTATATTAAAAACTAAATGCTTTTTCATAAAGATGGTATACATTTATCAGTACCATTTATGTTTCAGAAGGTTAACCCCCAACAATTTTTTTAAAAAAGGAATAATGACAGAGATTGCTCAAAAGACTGACAAAAGAAATTTTTATTCATTTATTATTGTGGAAGAGAGGAATGCAAAAAAAAAAAAAAGATGTTTCATTCAGAAGTGTACAAGTATGTTAAATGGAGTAAACTGTGATAAGGATGTAACAACCAAAATATAAATATGTTAAAAAAAGTTAAGAAAGAAAATGATTGTTAAAACTAAGTATGTAAATAAGCAAGATGTAAGGAGATTAAATAGTTTTAGTATATTAAACAGGCAAAACTCTCCATATAGTAGTGCCACTCTGTGCCAACCAGAGTAATGAATAGATGCTAGAAGGCTTGTGCATAACATCCTCATCTAGTGCCTACTCATCCAATATCCCCAGACTAGTTTCTAGCTTATGGCCTTCGTCAGTGAGGATCTTTGAATCTGAGAGCATTGCACCTAGATCTTAGGATCTAATGCAACCTTCCAGCAGCCACCTTTTATCTCTACTTAACTACAAAACTATGAGTATGAAATTGAAAACACAATAATATTTTCAATCTAAGCTCAATAGCTTATATAGTCATATGGGTCTGAATTCAGTTCAGCACCCATATATTTTGGTGTATTTGGCTCTTTAACAACCTTAGCCACCACTATCCTATTAGGCAGGATTGGTTTTAAACCATTAAATATCACATGATCAGCATCTCTTATGCTAGCACATAATTGTTATTAAACAGGCAAAACTCTTCATATTGTAGTGCCACCTTGTGCCAACCAGAGTCAAAGCTCCTCACTGACAAAGGCCACAAACCAGAAACTAGTCTGGGGATACTGGACGAGTAGGCAATAGATGGGGATTTTATGCATAAGCCTTCTGGTATCAATTGATTACTCTGGTCGGCACAGGGTGGCACTGCTGTATGGAGAGTTTTGCCTGTTTAATAACAGTTATGTGCTAGCATAAGAGATGGTGATCATGTGATGTTTAGTTTTAGTATAGTGGATCATATCCAAATATTGAGAGAAGTTATGGAAAGGACCAATAAATATTAGTTGCCATTATGCTTTGGATTTGTAGATTATGAAAAGGCATTTAATTCTATAAGCATTTCTTCAGTGATTAAAGCATTGGATCATCAAGGTCTATATAAAAATATTGTCATATGCTGAAAAATATTTATAAAAATGCAACAGTAACAATTAGATTATGTAATGGTACTAAAAAGATCAGCATTGAGAAGAGTGTACAGAAGGGCGATTCCATATCTCTAAAACTTTTTATAGCAGTTTTGCAAAAATTATTTTGTGGATTCAAATGGAAAGTTAAGGAAATAAAAGTAAATGAAGATTATTTAAATCATATAGATTTTGCAATGATGTAGTTGTGTTTGCAAAGTGCTTCAGAAAATGTTGCAAGAGTTATCAAATGAAAGTAAAAAAGTAGAATTAAAGGTAAATGTTAAAAATAATAGAATAATATTCAATGGATTTTCTCAAAGTAAAAAATAAATATGGATAGTGATGAATTAAAAGAAGTTAACAACTACAAATATGTTGGTCAGATTATTACTACAGATGGAAACATAATGGATGAAATTAATCATAGAATTAAACTTGATTGGAGAGCTTTTGGTAGAAATAATTTAATAGTAAAAGGAAATATGCCTATGTGTTTGAAAAAGAAGGTTTTTTAATAAATGTGTTTTACTAATTCTTACTTATGGAATCTGAGACTTGGACATTTAACAAAAGAGCAGTACAGATTTCAGACCACTCAAAGAAGTATGAAAAGATGTATGTTAAGAGTAACAAGGGAGAGACTGAAAATGAAATATATGGATGAGAGAACAAACAGGTATTATTGGCATCATTGAAAGAAATGGAGTTATATTGCTAGAAGAGATGATAATAGATGGACAGTTGAAATCTTAAACTGGATTGGATCCAAAAGATTGTAAATGACCTAGAAAGAGTTCATGTGTAAAATAAACAAATGAAATAATGAAATATGTTGGGGTGATATGAAGAAGAGAGCCTTCATCTTGCAGTGGATTCATAATGGTTGAAAATGATGATAATGAGGAAGGAGACTACGAAAATGGCCTCTATAAAAAAAACAATTAATAATAAAGTGCCTAAAATAATTACTATATTGGAGATACATTTAAAAAGAGATGGGACATATCTTTAGAAATGGAAAAAGAATTGGGGTAAGGGAAGAATGATTAGGAAAATGTTTAATGTTAAGTATATAGTACAAACACCAATTGAGATAAAGTTAAAAGATCAGGAATTGATGATAAGCTTGATCATGGATAGATCACATTCAAACAGAAATAAGAAGATACATTTTGGATGTTGATATGCAAACAGCAAATGAATCAATTCAAAGAAAGATGGTCAATTTTTTAAATGAGGGTTGCAAAAAAAAAAAAAAAAAATGCTTGTGGATAGAAATAATTAGATAAAATAATTTTCAATTGCTTTTAAGAATATAATAAATTTAATAAGATGGGTAACAAGGATAGCAGGACATACTAAAGAATTGGACTAAGATTTTGTGCCACTATATCTGTTTAAAAAATAGAATGAATGTGTTATGAGATTAATAATTGTTACTGAAATGGTATTTATTGATATGTATAGCATTTCACCTACTATGTTACATAGTAGTGTTTATCCTAGATTTAAACCTTCTCCAAGTCCATATATATTAAAGTATGTGCATGTATATTTACATACATATTAGGTATATTTAAGTATATTAGAGAATGTTAACATATATACATATAAGTGTACATCATACATATATCTAATTCTAAACATGTAATAAAATTAAAAGTAAGTTGTATAAACATTGTTATATATATATTGTAACCTACTAGAATGAGATGGGGGTATGAGAAAGAGAAAAGAGATAGAGAAAAGAAGAAAATGCTAATAATGGAAAAGAAAAGAATAGAG